>JAVJGI010000062.1:9182665-9210705 GCA_035590275.1 Ibycter americanus
GCCACACTGTTGCTGATACAAGCCAGGATGCTGTTGCCCTCCTGGCCACCTGGGCACACTGCTGGCTCATGTTCAGCCGGCTGTCGACCAGCACCCCCAGGTCGTTTTCGGCTGGGCAGCTTTCCAGCCACTCTTCCTTGTAGCGTTGCATGGGGTTCTTGTGACCCAAGTGCAGGACCCAGCACTGAGCCTTGTTGAACCTCAACAATATGGTGTGAGATGTATCCTGAAAACTGTATCTCATACTAGTACTTTGCAAGTGTGGGACATGACTTTCATGTTCTTCCATTGCTACTGTCCTTCTAGGTATGAACATAAGAAATGGATCACAGCAGTGGTCCATCCAGCTCTGTACTCTGTCTCTGGGTGCAGCAGCAGGAGAGGCTGTTTAGAAAGTGCAGAGCAGCCTTGCCACCTTCTGAGTTCTTTCCCTCATGCATCACCCTAAGCCACACTCATTGTACCACAGAATACCTCCCTGATCGTTTTCTTTAGTATCTGGCTATCAACCAGTCGGCCATGAATTTGCTCAGCCCCCTTTGAAGCTACTGATACCATCTGCCCCCACAGCCCCCTGCGGTAACAGATTGCAGATGTTCACTGTTCACTGTGTAAAGATGTACTTTCTTATATGTGCTTTAAAATGCTCTATGACTTGTTTCAGTGAATTTCCCTAGTTCCCATGTTGCGGGTTTCAGTGAATAACAATTCAGTTTAACTACAACCTGCAAGATTTTTTTACATCCCCCTTAGAATTCTCCTCTCTAGAATGAACAGTTCTGTGTTTTTGCAGTATCTCTAGCCTTTGTAAAGGGAAAGATGGATGGTTTTAAGCCTGTCACTGCCTGTTTCATCCCATTTCCCACTCCAGAATGACCATCCTTTCCTCTTATTCCAAGTGTGATGGAAGCATAGACAGCACTGATGCTACTGGAGGGGAGTGGGAGGCAAGGGTTGATAAAGCGGTTTGACTTTGCTGATGGTTGTGGGACAGCCCTATTGTCAACAAGGCTTTTCCATACATCCCAATCTCTGTCCCTAAGCCCTGCAAACAACTATCCCCCCAAGACTGCTATTCTCACAAGATTTGTGACAAGGCAGTTCATTAAACCCATAATGTTGACATACGTATAAGTGAGAGGCTCAGTGCACTCTTTCCCCATCCACATTCTGACTGCCGGGGCTGGAAGCGACTCATGATGGTGCTGGTGTAAGGCAGTTTCCTCAATGGTGACACTGAGTGCTAGTGAGACTCCTCAGCAATAGATCATCTTTTGAAAGTCCATCGGTTGAAGATGGATGTGCCTCTTTGTCTTTACAATTTTTTAAACTGCTAGTGCTTAACACTGTCTAGCATGTGCTTAGTAATATATATTTCACCAATTTTCTGCTTGCCAGCCTGGAAAATCAGTGTAGAGCCATCTTTCAGTATAGAGCTTTGTACACAACTAATGTTACGGGAAAACACAGGACTGTTAACAAAGACAAAAAGCATAAGCCGACATTATTTCCTTCAAGCTTCATTCAGCAGGAATACCCTGTCAAGTGGAGCACATTATTCCCAAAAGCATTTTGAAAATGAGTGGGTGAACATCCTCTATCATTCTTATTAAATATCAACAATGCTGATGGGAGGAATGCACAGCATCAAGGGTGTGGCTAGAGCGCTGACACTCCTAAGCAATGGGCAATACACCACTTGTAATTTTTTTGGTTAGTTCTTTGTAAAATAAAGAACAGTTTAAGTGGGTGAAATGCTGGACAGAAGCTGGTCCAAGTTTACAGCTCAAATATATGTGCATAGAAAATAGAGGAGAGTCCTCTCCTCTAATATAGGAGAAATAATATAGGCAAAATAATCTGCCTGTATTTGTCAATGAATCTGTAGTACGTCATTTACAAAAGCATGAGTTTTACAAATGTTTCCTTAATGGTTTCCTTAATTATTCTAATTAATGAGAGTCTAGTAGGTTGCTTTAGTCATTGGTGAACTCAAGTGCTGTGTTTCTATTCCTGCCTTGTCTTCAGGAAGCCTGTAAGACAAGAAGTCAAGAATACAAAACAACAATAAGGAAGAGGCCAGTGACTGCAGCTTGAAGGAAAATAATGAATTAAAGAATTACCAGGATTTAAAATGTAGGTACAGTGCTGGAAAAAGGCACTGCTCCCAAGAACAGAGGGAAGATGCTTTACTGTCCTACTGCCTGGCATGATTAGTTGTGTTGTGGATGTCTTCCTTTTTTTGCTGGTCCTAGTGACAAGGGAACATACAATTGATAGAGCCTTTTCCTTCAGTATCTATTCAGCTGTAACCTCACATTTTGAAAACAGCAGAGAATAATGTATTACTAGGCAATCTAATATCAAATGATGAGCAAACAATTCAGGAATAAATTAAACTCCCACTAAACACAAATTGCTGCTTAAGCTGAACAAGCTATGAAAATATAATTATGTTTTGCAAGTTCTTCTTGTCTTTCTGAATAACTCTAAATATTTATTTCACAAATTTGTTCATAGGTTGTTTTTTTCTTAACTTTCCTAAGTCAATTAATGCAATATAACTTAAGAGTATGCACCGTATAACAGTGCCATAACTGGAGATGCCAGTTCATGGGTTTTTTTGTTAATGCAGCTCAAGAAAGAATACTTTAACATGTTATAGACTACTAGGGCATCATTGCTTTGCAATGAAATCCTGGTTGTCTGAATCTGTTAGGTGACATCAAGGATTTGCAGCTAATTGCAAATCAATACAAAACCCAAAGGTAATAGTGGAAGTAGCAGCTTGTTAGAAGAAGAAGTTTGGGTCACAGGTTTTCAAATACTGGGGTTCTATTGTGTAATTAATCTTTCTCTTCCCAATGTAAAGCAGGTATCTGCTGTGAAATAATACTACCCTTTTTTTCTTTAGGAAGAAAAGTATTCGTGGTGTGAGTCAAAAGAAGCAGGAAAGTCATTAAAAGATGCTAACAAGGTTGTTGAGCGGACTTTATTCAGAACATGGCAGCAGAATTCTTTTTGCTTGAAAAGATAAATGCTTTTTTCCTACTGACAGTGTCTGAGTCCCTAAAAATCATAGACCCCAACTGTACAACCTGACCCATATCAACAAAGTGTTAGATGAATGAAAAATGCTCCTGAGATCCATGCTGCTGACAGGGGTCTATTACGCTGGTCACCTTAGAGAACCTGCCCACCAAGGTCCATTTCTAGTTGATTAGCTTAGGCATGGAAGAGAGACATGGTTATATCTGCAGTTAGACAGAAAACATTAGCACCAGTGATGCTGTTAGTTCAAAAAGAAATTATTTGTAAACAAAAGTAGAGTCTCTATGATCTGATCACTAATGTCAGGGGAACACAGCAAGCATAGCCACAATTTTAGAGCAAGCAATAGCATTCTACGGCTCACTAGCTGAATTATTTTCCTTTTAATGTCAAACCAAATGTGCTGTTAGAGAACACAGTTCAACACAGTAACAGAGCATTGCATTAACTCTTTGCTTAGCAAAGGCTGAGCTTCCCAAGAAAGGAGGATAGCAACTGCTGACAACTAGAAATCCGTCCCAGTGAACTCTTTTTGTCTGTGTGTCTCCACTTCAGCAAGAGCTTTTGAACGTTAATTTCTTGGTCTCCCTTTCACATACTTTTTTTTTCAGGCTATAGAATTAACGCAGGAAATTTAGTATTTTTTCCTCATAGTCTGTCTAATGATGGGCTGCACATGGTTCATTCTGGACCCCAGATATAATACATGGTCTTGGAGGCCCATGTCAGTTTTCATTTATCTCTTTTCCTTTCACAATTACCAGTGGAAATATAAAGTGATCCTAGGAGTGAACAGAATAAACTATTTCTGCAAGGGTACAGGAGGAAACACTCAGCAATCTTTTCTCCTCTTCTCAGGTTTATGTGTACAGCATTACCAAAACTGGAGACTCTGTGAGGCATCAGTTTCTAGAACTGAACTGAGATGTCGCAATTGTCCTTTTAAATTTTTTTGTAATATACATTTCTTATACTCATGTTTGTACAGAGAAGTCCTGAAAGCAAAATCTGAATGCATCCAGCAGTCTTAGAAGCCATAATATATATATTTTTTAATTTATCTCCCACAAATGGGGGAACTTCTACATGTGTTTGGTTAGAGTTAATTGCAGCTAAAGTATGTGATTCTTGTTCCAAATAATGATTTCTCAAATGTTCCCTAAATCTTCAGACCTCTCCTGTCCACAGTGGTGAGGTCACTGCAGACAGGAACTAGTTAAGATAGTATTGGAAAATTTTGCCCTAGCCAAAAATGCTAAAATTGATTCTACAAATATCAAAACAGAGGACAGAAAGGGACATCCTGTATCTTCAAATTCAACATGGAGCACATGATAGATGAGGACAGGCTGAGAGATGTGGGTTTGTTAAGCCAGAAAGGAAGGCTTAGGGGACTATTGGGGTTTATAGAGGAGACAGAATAACAGTGTTCTTCAAAGTAGTCAGAAGTAAAGATGAGAGGCAACAGGCACAAATTGCTACAAAGAAATTCTGACTTGATAAAGAAGAAGAAGAAAAAAAAATAATCACAGGAGAATGGCCAAGCACTGGACCAGGTTGCCTGGCGTGGCTGTGGGATCTCAGTCCCTGGAGACTCTAAATTCAACCAGACAAAAATCTGAGCAACCTAATCTAACTTTGAGTTTAGGTCTGCCTTTGAGAAGGAGGTGGAACTGAGTGACCTCCAGAGATCCCTTCCAACCTGAATTGCCCTCCAGTTTTGTTCGTCTCAATTTTCATTTTGCTAAGTTACTCAAGCCAAACTTTTTTTGTCTCCTCTCATAAAAAAGGAGAACCTCAAATTCATTTTCATCCAAAGTAGGTTATCATCTTTCCCTGTGTCAGTCAAGAATCTATTATGAATGGGGTGTACTAAACTCATTTAACTATTTCTAAGAAGTACATTATCTTAGTTACAGGTTGATATAAAATAGAAGCTCAGTACATGGAGACACTTCACACAGAGTCACAACAAGGGAAGATGTTTTACTCCATGCCAAGTCAAGGTCAGCCAAGTACAAATGACTCCTGCTCTGGCAGTGTGGCATTTCCATCCTTGAAAAGGTGAGTCTATTCCTAAACCAACAGGAGGAAAATCACCTCCCAAATAACTAAGCACAAGTGTTTTTTGGGGGCAGGATGTCTGAATCTGAATGGATTCCCTGAAAACCTCTCAAGAAACAGTATTGGCTGTAGAGTTAGGATGCTATACTAGGAGGTGGTTTCCACTGTGAGACACAATATGTGAGAAGGGCAGACAAGGAGACAGAATCAGTGAAGAGATGGGTACATCTATGCTGGTAAATAAGAGAGGATGGGGAACAGTACTTGACCCTGAGAGGCCAGATGGCATGGATTAGCAAAGGTCCCCACTGCTTAGGGCTAGTCCCCTCTAGAGAAATCAGCCATGTCTACACTACAGAGTACTTGGCATCAAGTCTCTTCTGGATCCTATGTATTGTCCCCAGGATCCTAAGACATTATTATTATCATCATGTTTCATTTTTTTAATCACAAAATTTCTGAAATAACTTCAGGACTACTTGGCAGCCTATCACTGTCATATAATTGGAGTCTGAAAATGGAGGGTTTACATTGTGTTCTCTAGGAAGCAAAATGGTACAAAGCCTATTAGGAGGCTTTGTGGGAGGATTGTATAGGGAGTTGAACCTCATAGTCTCTTTCTAACTGCCTGCAAGAATTGGTTTCTGGATTGAGCTACACCCAAAACTGTATCTGGTTTCTTATCTTGCAGGGAATAAGTTAGAGCGGCCAAATGCAGAGCCAGGGGTAAACTGACAATTAAACAATTATATATCCATGCAGGCACTTCCCGCTGATGCCAGAGTTGCTTAGTTTCCTCAAAACCTTTAATAGGACAACCACGGGGTCTAGTGCTAAAGCTCACTCCCTGGCCCTGTGTGTTTACTAAGGCAGAGGAACCCAGCGTGTCTACAAAACACTGACTGTAAAGAGATCACTTTTTTTCTAGGTGTTGATTTTGGTACCAGCAGATTTCTTTTTGTTTCTGTAAACTTTTGCAATTGTGACATCTGCTTTACTTTTGTAATTAATATTTTATCTCTTTCTTTTGACTGAAGTATGGTATCAAGTTAACTGGCTAAGAGGCATTGGCCCCACACATCTCTTATTTAGCAAGACATTCCTTTAGATTGGCAAAGGGGCAATGAATCATTAAACTGGGATTTTAGCAACTGTTCAGTTTTCCTAGGATAGCCAAAGGAAAAAGGAGTGTATCCCCATGGTAGCTGCAAGAGCTGCTTTAAGTGTTTCCATCACAAAGATCAGGATAAGAATTAGTGCTTTCCAGTGACAGCCAGAAAAGCTGTCTAGACTGTAGCAAGGTAGTAGATGCTGGTCCTGAATGTCCAAGGCAGTTTGTGTCCATGTCTGTGTCTGCAGGCATCCTTCCAGATGACCTTCAGACCCAGTGTAGCAGAGTGTCCACATTGTCCAAAATTAAACCTCCTCAAGCACAGACTGCTCGTGTACAACCTGCACAGTGCTTGACATGGGTCTCCGTGGGGACAGAACAGGGACCCTGTGTGTCTAAAACGTAATAATAACAATAACAACAACAACAACAACAACAACTCTGTGTCTGTGTGTCTGTGTCTGTGTGTCTGTGGTGGGATGAAGTTTCAGTTCAAAGTATATGTAAGGACTATGCTGGATGGAGCTCACCAGAGTGCTGTTTTTATAGCATGACTGTGGAAGTGTGTATTGCTTAGTCTGGGGCCTGCCATCAACCCAGTGGAGTTTAAGGGTGTCTTAAGCCTAGTGTTGGAGGAATGTGAAGGCCCAAGGAAGCAAAACCTGGCAACTAGAAGCCACCTCTGTCTGCAGGGAACAACCCCTGGGAAGAACTATAGCCAGAACTGCACCAGAGAAGTCTACTCAAAAGAGTCCAGGGACAGCTTTGTGTATGGTACTGACACTTCCTGACACATCCTGGAATCATATTTGCCTCTTCTGTGGTCATATCACCTAGGGACCACATAGTTCTGTGGTCCTCTGATGACAACCTTTGTAATAGCAGAGATTCCCATTCTTTCTTTCCAAGTCTATTGCTTTGCACTTGGCATTGTTAAATGCCATTCCACCCTCAAACTTTTCTCCAATCCTGTTTTATACCCTCTGATTCTGTTTTATACCCTTGATACTCAAATCTTTTTCTATGTTAATGTTGCCTCTCAATTTTGCATCATCATCAGATTTCATCAGGATATGCACATTTTCCCATGACAATATATACTACATGAAAATATTAAATTAGTGATCAAGACAGATGAAAACTGCTCCTGGAGGATTTTTGCTACATACTTCCCTCTAGTATTATGACTGTGTTTTCAGCACAAATTCCTGTCATCTGTGTTCTAACTATCCTCTTTTCAGTTCTTATATATATCCCTTCTTCATAGACTAATGATTCTCTCTGTGGAATAGAAAGTGAGTAAGCAACATACAAGTTGATTAAAGCTATTGCATTTCAAGGGAAAGATAACACAGGGAAAACACTTTTCTCTGTCCTGGTTTTGGCTGGGATAGGGTTAATTTTCTTCTCAGTAGCTGGGTACAGTACTGTGCTTTGGATTTAGTATGAGAATAACGTTGATAACACACTGATGTTTTAGTTGTTGCTAAGTAGTGCTTACCCTAAGTCAAGGACTTTTCAAGTTTCCCATGCTCTGCCAGTGAGCAGGTGCGCAATAAGCCAGGAGGGAGCAGAGCCAGGACAGCTGACCCAAACTGGCCAAAGGGATATTCCATACCATAGAACGTCACGCTCAGTATATAAACTGGGGGGACTTGGCTGAGGGCTGCTGATTGCTGCTTGGGGACTGGCTGGGCATCGGTCAGTGAGTAGTGAGCAATTACATTGTGCATCAGTTGGGGTTTATTTGCTTGTTGGTTGTCCTCCCTTGGATTTTATTCCTCTCTCTCCCTCTCCTTTTCATTACAATTATTATTGTTGTTGTTATTCTTTTTACTTTATTTCAATTATTAAACTGTTATCTCAACCCACAGGTTTTACCTTTTTCCAGTTCTCCTCTCCATCCCACTGGGGCGGGAAGGGGGGACTGAGGGAGCAGCTAAGTGGTACTGAGTTGCCAGCTGAGGTTAAACCACAACACTGTCTTAAAAAAAAAAAGTGTTGTTATCGTATAATCTACTTTTGGTGAACACAAAACAGACTTTCTTTCATTTATCCTGGACATACTGGCAAAAAAGCAAGTAAGCTCAGCTTTGTTATATTAAGACACACACACCCTTCTTCTTTTCTCTTTTTGTTTATACAACTAAAATGAAAATCTACTATTTTAATAGCCTTTACAAGATGTAATTCATCTTAACTTTCAGCAATTATTAATTTAGTTCTACACTTTTTGCCCTCCAGGAAATTGTTCAGTCTCTTTTTGTATTTCACTGTGGATGTCTACTTATTTCTAATATCTTTTCAAGGTGGTTAATTGTCCCACTTTATGCTGAACCTTTTCATACCAGTTTCTGGATATAAATTCCATACTACTTTTTGTAGTTTTGACTTCAGAAAAATCCAGTTCAAGCACTCCCTTCCTCAAACACTTCAGTCCAGTCTGCTTCACTATATATCTTTCCCAGATCATCAAAGTTTGTCCATTTAAAATACTCACCGCAGGCACAGATCACTTGTATTAATCCTTCCATTTCATCACCATACTTTGCCAGACAACAACGAGCTCCTTGGTGAATTCTCTCAGTCCAAAAGATTATAAGCTCTGTTAATTTTGGCTATGGTTTACATGTCCAGATGAATGAGTTCAAATGAATTTGTTTTACTTGAGGCATCTCTCCCTTGCATTTGTTTGCAGAGAAGATGAATGCAGTGTCCCTGTCTTTCCTGTCCTACCTGCATGTATAAACATTTGAGTGTTTTAAAATATCAGGTCCTGTGGAGGGAGTCATGTAATTGTGTATGTCTGAGATAGTCACTGCAGGTTCCTCTCAGAGTCCCTGAAGAGAAGCAGACATTTTAAGGTTGCAAATCAGAAATGAATAATTCTAGTCCTTCCAGTGACTAATTTTGGATGGGGAGGCTAGACAGTTAGTTCAGATGTAGGCATCTGCACTGCAGATAACTACTGTTAAAGAGATGAATCAAACTCCTGCTGTGCTTTAACCAGTTTTTTTCTGAAACAAACTACTGTACCCATTTCAGTGCTAATAAGGTTGTGGATTCTTTCTGCTATTACCACTGCTGGAGACAGGATACTGGGTTACTGGGACATTTGATATGATGCAGTGTGGCATGTTCTTATTGCAGACAGTTTTCGAGATAATTATGTCACTTAGATTTTAGTTCACCGATAATTAATAGCAGTGAGATTCACTTGCTAGATAATAATTAGTATTATCCCTCAATAGTCTTGTATATATTAAGTACAAAAGACAATGCCTGCTGAAAATGAAGTGCTGTCTGAATATCTGCCTCAAATTATATATTTGGTTTTGTACAGAATACGATAGTTTCTGAGTTTCTGGAGACCTCTGCGTTGGGGTGGGAGGGTGGCGGGAGGGCGGGCGGGACACATATAAGCTGGTGTATGTTCGAAGAAGGTTATCTGCTAAAGATAGTTACTTGGTTGTCACACACTGCAAAAATGATGTGCTAATAAACATACATGTACTTGTACAAAACCATATGGTTCACTTAAATTTGCATGGCCATTAAAAAAAAAGCACACAATTGTTTTCTTCACACTAAGTCATCCTGACTAATCTTGTTTTCCTATCTTCTTAGTTAAGCAGTCAATAAAAGGTTAGAAATTTAACATGTCTTCCTTCAAGCCAGGAATGGCTTTTCCTCTGATTGTCCATACAAAAATTTGCTACTGAAAATATTATTCTGACAGCAAATAATGCAATTAGGTATTTGCTTTTGTTTAGTTATTTAATTGTTAGGTCCAGCATACCTTCTCTGTAAAGGTATGTCTTGTTTTGTTATTATTTTAATCAGATATGTAAAGTAATAAATTATTCCTAAAGAAATATGTCAACTTTTACTTTAAGGAGAGCAGAGAAAACTGCACTGTTATATAATAATGAAATACTTTGACATCTAGACCACTTTATGATACCATTATATCTTCAGGCTGACATATAAAAGAATAATAATACCAATATTAAGCAGTATAAAAATATCTAGTACTACTGACATTTTGACATAAGAAAGCTTAAGGTGATATACAGACACTCAGTGCCAAAAGATTACCTAATTTCCACAAGCTCAGCTGAGGTGATAGCCTGGTGAGGTGGAGGTGAATTTCCCCTAGAAGGTGTGCAGCGAAGGAAGGAAAGAGTACCACTGCCATTTCAGGAATAGGAATTTCTGCATCAGGAAAGTTGCTCACAGACTATTGAGCTGTACAGTCATGGCATTTTCCAGGTAATCACATTTCATCAGTTTAAGCCCTTCTTGTCCTTGTGAATATTTCAGCAATATTCAGGACAGTATTTAGGTTGCAATATTTGCAGAGGGTACTTATTTTAAAATACTTACTGATATTTTTTTTGCATCAAAACTGTATCTGGGTTTTTCCACAATATTATCATCTCAGCTGTTCTCTGGTTTTCACTTGTGATGGGTAACTTCATATCTTTTCTATTTATTGATCAGACAGCAAACTTTTAAGACAGTTAGGTAGTAAATAATGGATAGCAAATACTATTTGTGGAAAAACAGACTTTTTTTTCTTAAACACACACCTACATCAATGAGGAATAATTTAATGATTGTGGTGAGCATTTAAAACCTACTACATAAAAAAGACAGTTGGGGTGCAAGCACAGTTGTCCAAGGCAGTTCTTTGGAATTTGAAAGTTCATAGATGTCCCTTTCTGTAGCTTTTGCTGTAAAACTGGCACAGACTCGATTACATAGGATGGAGGTAGTCAAAACAGATTAGATTTTTTATTTGGTTATATGAAAAAGGAGTCTAGCTTGAATTAGCTGTCATTAACAAACAAAACTCAGAAGCTACTGAACATACACATGCAGCAATTCTATTACAGACATTACATGGTATTTGCCAATAAGTGATCTCTGAACATTAACAGCTAGGGAACTTAACAATCAGATGCATTAAATTCAGCTGTCAAGTAACATAGTGACTCACAAGGACTCAGAATGAATTTAGGAGAAAAAAACCCCAAGTAATTCCAGTTCAGTACATGTGTGAGAAAGAGCAGACTCCTGCCCATTGAGGCTATGATCTCATGAACCAATCTGAAAAACAAGTTAAAGTACTTTACAGAGCTCCTGGTTAAGAATACATGAGGCTCAGAGGAAGGAAAAATAGATTATTTTATGACTATTTTTGCCCTCTTTCTTTGGTTTTCCTTTGGCTTAAAATATAGCAGAAATGCCCCAGAGCTCTGAGCACCCCGTCAATTATCTTGAAATTTAACTAAGCCAAACTTAGTACAATTAGTTAGTTCATGCTGTGCTACCAGGCAGCTCCATGCATACTGCCCTATTCATCTGTCTGCGTGTTAGTCCTCCAGCCACTCTTCAAAGAGCAGCTAACACACACAGGTGCTGGACAGGGGCAAGGAGGCAGCATCCCAGAGTCTTCATAGAGAATATATTCCCAACGCACTTCTTCCAATTCTGTTGCACTGGGTTTAGCAGCTGCATGTCTGCAGATTGCAACCTAGGCTCTCTTAGATACCGCATGTAAAGATATCCTAGGACACAGTTGGCTCGTGCTACTTTTAATTTATCTCACCATGCTAGTTCAGGAGAGCTTTACTGAAGCAGACTCGTAGATTTACCTCCAGCTGTTTGAGGATAGAAAATAATACTGGAATTTGTAATTAGACAAATGCTAGTTTCATTATTTCTGACCTCCACACTGCAGTTCCAGAT
This sequence comes from Ibycter americanus, assembly GCA_035590275.1. Taxonomy (NCBI): domain Eukaryota; kingdom Metazoa; phylum Chordata; class Aves; order Falconiformes; family Falconidae; genus Ibycter; species Ibycter americanus. The sequence continues at coordinate 9,194,646 of JAVJGI010000062.1, forward strand.
AAAAGAACAACTGCTCCATACTCCTAGATGAAAAACCATTTAGATCAAGGCTCGGGAAGGAGTCTTGGACAAACCTGATATATACCTGTTTAGACCATGACAGAGAAGAGCAATTTATCAGCATCAGTAAATCCTGATGAATGCCAAGACACACAAGCCTCCTAAATCAAATAAGGGCCTCAACCAGGTTTTGTCTAATAACTGCTTGCTGAAAGCTAAATGCGAGGTAGGACATAATTAATTGGATTCTCCCTCCTCATAGCATAGCATAGCCCTAGAGTGCAGGTTGTGAAGGTTTGGGATCTCATGCAGGAACAGGAAATCAACTTGCAGAAGACATAGGAACGGAATTCTCACCTTCTCCAGCAGGTAAGATCACGTGGGACTTGATGTTTTTTTTGACTGACCTTTCCAAGCCCCAAAACCTGTTTTGAAAATGCAGAGCTCTGCACTCCTCCTGCTATCCCTGACTGTCTCGTTTAGCTCAAATACTGTGAAATTTCTGTATATACTTGGCAGATATGAGAAATCTGCATTTGTCTGAGGTACTATACAATACCTAGTTCCACTGTAACAAGGTACTGATCTAGAGATGAAAGGGTTAAGGCACTATTTTGGGTTTGTTAAACAAATTAATGCACTATTCTGGCTTGTGAAACAAATCAAGCCTTGCTTTGCCAGGGAAAAAATGTGATTTTGTGTGACCATGGATATATATAATGTTGGGCAAGTCATTTACACTTTCTTTCTCTGTTCCCTTTTTTAAGTGGGAATACCAGTACTAGTCTGACTGCAATGGATTTATGGAAGATATATATGTTAAAGCTTATGACTACACTGTAATAGTGGAACTATGTAAGCATCTTCCAACTAGAACAGTAATGCTAATACTCCTCCCATATTTAACCAAGGTGTAGAGCATGTGGATGAACCTGCAGGACCTATGGCATCCAGCAGGTATCAGGCGTAAGTGACAGAGGGACAGCCATATCTATCTAGCTTTCTGATGTTTCCTTGAGATGTAGATAATATGAGAAAAGCAAATGCCAGGGCCTGCACCTGAGGTATTTGGGTCTTGCCACTGGGATAAAAGTATTACACACAAACACACACACACACAGAGGAAGAATTCACAGGAATAAATGAGCTTCCTTTCTTTTATATCAGTTTCCCCTATGCAGGGGGAAATGGGATCCTGAGAAACTCCATTTCCTTTAATTTGCCAGAAAATAGCTTTCCCTCAGAAACAAGCTTTCAAGGTAAAAGGCAGACCAACTCTAATATTCACCCATCAGTAATCTCCTGTAAGGATTATACATTTTAAAAAGAGAAAGGAACGTGTTCTGTGATGATCCTTTTACTTCTCAGTATCTTTCATAGTTGTTCAGTCAAAGTAATGCTTCTTTGAGGACACAGTCCTTGTGCAAGTGTGTAGGTGACTGGGGTGGTTGATGATTTTCAAAACCCACTGGTAAAAATCCCCAAATCTCAGAAAAACTAAATCTCAGGCATCAAGGCAATGATAGCCAAGATGCAGCTTATGTAGCTTTGCTGTCTAAAATGGAGGGCTTTCTGCAGTAAAATTAGGTGTTAGTCTCATTCTTGTAAGTGATCATCTTGAGGGGGGGAAGACAGAGGAGATGCACAGGAAATAACCGTCTAACCTTAATGAATGTTGAATTTCCACTGACTTGTGCCAGCACGCTGCTCATGCCAGAAAAATGGCAGAAGATGATATACAACATAATTAGTTTCTAGCTAGCAGAAGAAAAGACAGATCAAAAGAAAATTTAGGGAAAGAATAACCTGTTTCTTATCCTGTGCATGAGAAAATCCGATGGAACCTGGATCTTGTAGCCACGTGAAAAGTCACTCAAAATTCATATGTCATCAGCTGCCACTGTCAACAGCAAAGCAAGGCTGATATTGACAGTTCCGCAGCCAGAGTCTGTGCTGCGAGCTGCAGGGCACTGACACCCTGCCATACTGGATTTAGCGAAATTTATGGTGAGTCTGTCCCCTCTGAATGGGGAACTCCCCAAAAAGTGTTTGGAGCTCAGCATAGTGGCTTCCCACCCATGATCTATATTACCCTTTTCTGGGTTCAGTCAGCTGTAGTAGGCAAAAATGAACACTTCTTAGGCTGAGTAAAAACCTTGTTGAAACAGATGAATGCAACAACTGCTCTTTGTTCAAATTCATTCTAAGGAACTGCACAAGGGGCCTCATACCAAAACACAGCCACTTGTTACCACTCTAAACAAATGTGTGCCCTGTGAGATCCCACTCAGGAATTTGAACTATCTGGGTGGAGGGCTTAGATAGGTGGAGTTTCTGTGAATGCTCTTGTGGATGTGTGTGGGTGGGACAGGGAAAAAGCAAAAGGGAGAGGGGAGTAGAAAGGCAGGGGGAGGAAGCAGGAAAAGAACAGAGAGAATATGTTTACACTCCCCCCCACTCCCTGCCCCCCCCGGCAGATGTAAGCTTGCTTTGGTCATGCTCCAAGCAGACACAACTTGTTGTGCCCACGCTATCAGCAAAGGTTTAGTAGCACAGGCTTACTAACCATGGCTACGCTGTTTATGGTTTGGAGCTGACTCATGCCCATCCAAAGTAAAGGCTCACAACTGTGCAGTTAAAACCAGAAGAGACCAGAAAAACAATTCCAGGCACAGGCAGAGTAAGCAAGTTGTGTCTCCTCAGAAAAGTGTATAGGTCTTAGATTCGCAGCAGGGTGCTGCTCATAAAAGTCTAAATTAATATTAGCACCGAGTCATGGGAATTCATCTTGCACTCCTTGTGCTCCCAATCCAGCAATTTAGCACTAGGCTACACCTACTTTCTGGCAAAACTTCTGTTCTTAATTTTGAAACTGGAGGACACTCTTCAGTTACCTGCTCCATAAGTGAACTAATTCTTATTGCTACTAAAAGTTTTGCTGACTTCAGCTTTCAGCTCTGAGATGGTGTTTGTCTCATTTTTCTGTTCTCTGCCATCTCGCCCCTATTGTGCAACATTGGCTAAATCCAGCTGATAGGCATCAAATCAAATACTGATATGCACATTTAAAAAAATATCACTTATTTCAGGCCCCAAACCTGGATAAGAGATGCCCAAGTCCAAAATTACAACCTGAAAATATCTGCGCATTCTGAATATATCACCACAAATCTCTCAGCTTTCTTCTGAATGTGTGTGTGAATCACCTCAGCACCTACCTCACACCTGCACCAGCTGAGGTAGCAAAACCATGATGTTCCTCTGTCTCCCTGAGAAGAAAGAGGGAATATAGTCAGGAAGCCTGATTGGCCTCAAAAGAACATTTGGGATCTGAGCTCTGCTTTGACAATTTCTGCATTTTATAAGAAACAGTCAGTGAAGAAAATTCATAAACAGTTCTTGGAGCAAAACCTAAAAAATCTAGACCTCTCCCCTTGCGGGTAAAGGCCCGAAGGCTGAGAAGCCTGGGATCACATCCTCTTTTCCACTGGGTGGAACTCAAAGACTTTTTTCATTCCTCTGGTACTGATATATTATTGGCAGTTGCAGCTCCAACAGGCTGCAGGTGCCCAGAAATCCTAGCCAAAAGACCACTGATGTCAAGTTTGTAGGTCTGCTCCTATTCTTAAAAAGACATTGCTGCCTGAGGGACCTGAGCTGACTCTATATAGATATTTCATAAATCCTGCACCAGGTCAAAGGGATTGCAACTTTCAGCGCTATGATGTTCACATTTAGGTATAGGTGCAAGCTCCCAAGAAAGATACTGATTTCTCAGCTATGGTCATTGTACTGTGTTTATCTTAAGGATATGTATCATTTCCAGGGCAACCACTCCAGGCCTTTTCATGTCTTGGTATGCCCTATGCATGTGTCTGAACTCTACACTGCAACAATCTTCTCCAAGGGCAAAAGGATAATAGTTCTGTATCTTGTGTTTTGAAATGCTGACCTAAGTAATTCAGTGAGAGGTTTGGGGTGTATTTTCCCTTAGTTTCAATAAAGATAGAATTTCATTCTTCATACACATCTCTTCTCTGTGTCTCACAGCACGATGGTCAAACCTGGCAATGATTTTAGTTGGCAGTGGAGAGCACGTCTGTACTGCATAATGAGGAGTGTTCAGAGTGCTACCAAACAGAGCCGAAAGCTGGATGCTTCACAGTGAAGCATGAAGTACGCGCTGCGTGTTACAGCATCATTCAGGCACACTGATTCCACAACAGAGGTACGACATCTGCATTAGAAGGTAACAGTAATTCTAGAAAACTCCTTTCTCATCATCTAGCTGAATACATCTTTTTAGATAAGGTATTTAAAGGGAAACAAAGAAGCAGATGAACAGCAGATGTATGAAATTGCAGAGGTGGGCTTGAGGCTGTGATCCCATTCATTCCCTCTCTAAGGAAGGGACCAAGACAAACTTTCAGTGAAGAAGCTAGAGAAACCTTAAATCAACAACATAACTTTTGAATGTGTATCTTATTCTGTATATAAAATATAACATGTCATATGCAACATGTATTACAATATACATGAGGTAATAGATATTATCTTATATTTTCTATTACATGTTATATTCCATGCCTATTTATACATTTTGTATATGTGTATATATATAATTATATGTATAAATATAAAACAGAGTTTACTTCTTAAATTAAGGAAAGATATAAAGATAAATTCCACTACGTATAGCAGAACAACCTCACTTCTCCACTTCAAAGATACGTCTCTGTATGTTTCTGGCATATAGAGATACTGTAGCAAAATAGTGAGGCAGTTCAACTTTACAAAGTATGATGTAGAAGTGCTTTCAGAGTATATTAGCATACTGTGCTTCAGCAGCTTTGATTTCTTCTCACAGGAGTTAAGAAATTCACTTAATCAGTACATCTAGGCTCAGCTTACCATCTTTTTATACTTTAATATCTTTGTTGGAGATAGTACTGTGCAACCCTCAAAAAACAATCATCACAAATTCTGCTGGCAATTAAGATGAAGAAAATTAAACCCAGGAGACACACTAGTTGTGCGTATAAACCTGATTCCCATAGGTGTGATTGCCTCACCTACTAGAGCATACCAGAAACATCTCTTAAGGCTTTACATCATCACCATACTGGAAAAAAATTTATGAAGTGGCAGTATGTTTGGTATATGTTGTAGACCTCTGAAGTTTTCAGTTGGAATGCTCTGACTTTAGCATTGCTACATCAGTAAAGGCCATGCCAGGTACATAGCCTTAGCTGTGGATACCTGTTTGTTAAACAAAACCAAACAAAGAAAGAGATCTTCAGTCAACTCCAGCTAACTCTCTTCTCACTACAGTTCTCCACTGTTTAAATTCTAAATGCCTGAATTAGCAACTATGAGATCCCTTCAGCTCCTCACTGAAAACACTTGTTACTGTATTTGCTGACTTCCATTGTCCACCCAGCTGTACAGGTTCCCCTAAGATAACAAGGCATGCAATAGCTGATTGTTTAGCATTTGGGGATTAGAAGCAGCAATATGAGTTTTCAGGAAGATTGGTTTCTTTTTAGTTCAGTTTGTGACAAGGCATTTACAGAGTTAGTCATACAGGTTTGCAAACATTTTAAGTATAATACATATTTTCAAACGTTTTTCATCTTTGCAGTTGACAGGGAAAGGATTTGTGGAAGCGCTCAACTTTGGCCTAACTTTGCTTCTATCAAAGACAATGGTTTCATTGTTTTCAGTGGCAGTGGATAGCTGACAACAAATCTTTGGGAAATCCCACCAATGACGTCTCCTCAGTTTGAAGATGGTGTATGATGCAAAGTTTTGTGGGTTTGGGGGGTGGTGGTACTTGTTTTACTTTTGTGTGGTTTTACTTATCTTAGTGAGTTAGCAGCCATCTTGTAGCAGAAATGGGTGGACTAGGTATATTCTCATATCTGTTTTTACTAGAGGGGATAATTATAAGATTAATTGGGGGGGGGGGGGAAGGTCTACATGCAATGAGAAAAGAATGGGTGCAAGCATGCTGTAAAGAAACTAAGAGTTTTGTAAATACAGCCATATCTAACACACCAAAATTTTTATAAACATATCTTATTAGAACATACCATGCTTGCATGCATATACAGGTTTTATAGGTTTTTTTAAATAGTGACAAAATTTCATCAATGAATGTTTTTTCAGTACGAGGACCATATATTGTTTACTGTACAGAACCAAGCGCTCTTCCATTAACAGTTCTATCATGCATTACTGAACTTTAAGCATTCTGTGAGTGTTAATGCCTCTAAATCTCCTAAGTGGTTATGTCTAATGGAGGACAAAACACATTTTTCAACAATGATTCTAAAGCAGCACTCTGGAAACATTTTTTTTTTTTTTTAAGTGTTTAGAAGTTGTAATTTAAACAGTCCATAAAATGATAAACTATATTTCCTGAGTTTCATTAACTGTTCCTCATGACTTTGTTGGCTGATATGACTAGACTTTGATATAGCAACAAACACAAATTATGACTTTGAGGCTGGTTAATATGTTTACTTAGTGGTTAATATGTTTACTTAGTACATTATCTAGCAGTTGATTTAGGATTTCCCATTTAAATTACACTGGCTATTTCAAGGCCTTCTTTGACAAGGTTTCCACTGCATTGTCTCTTTCTTCTTGTCAGCTCAATCAATTATTTATTGACATATTTATCGTGAAATATACACAAAAAGGGACAAGCACAGTTAGCCCAGGAAAACATATGCAAGGAACATGGAAATAATTCATTAATATATATTTACACTACTTCCTTGCTACAAAATAGCTAGTAAAGTAACCTCTACACCCCTAGTGCAAACTTACAGAAGACTGATTCATACTTAACATCTAACAGCATACTCTTACCCAGCAGCGGATGCACCCTCAGTGTGAAGTAGAGGAGAGCAACCTCATTGCTGTAGTCTCAGGAACTCTGTGCCAGACCACTGCAGCTACAGTTTGTGTTCACTTTCATGCTTGCTACCTTTCCAGTTTGAGGCAGATGAATTGATTGCAGAGAAACTCCAAGCAAAGATTGAAAAGAGCAGTAATAGGGGGGCGCAGAGAAAGCGCTTGTTCTGTTAAGCTGGTCCAGAATTTCAACAGAACATTAAGAGCATTGGCTTGAGCTCTTCAAAGTACCAATAAATAACAAGCTGAGAAATATTACTGTTCCTGTGTTGTAGCAGCATTTTGTCATTAGTCAAGGTGGTCTCATCACATATTCAGCCAAGATGAACTTTATACAACATCTACACCAAAAAAAACCCACTAACCTTTTAACAAAGTAAATAAATGTATACTCAGTATATTTAGAGAATTTTTTAAATAACTATTAAATCTTACCTGATCCAATTAGGCCCTTTGTAGTATTCCCTACAGTTAAATTCTTACTGATTATTGACAGCAGGGCTTAATGTTATAGAACAGAAATAAGTCAGTAGTTTTGGAGGTGGTTTATTTTCCTCATTGTATGTTAACAGAGGACTTATCACTTATCATAAAATTAAACTTCATTTTAAAGTTTAAAATAAACTCTTCCCTGTTTTTCTCAATCAGCTGTGTAGTTCAGAGAAGCGTGATAGCGATGCAAATGCTACTCTATACTATCAGGAAAATATCAATCTAGTTTATGAAACTCCTCCCAATATTTATGTGGGTTTTGTAATTTCAAAGACTGATTCAGAGCCTTAGCAGGATGTACAAGTACCTCTTGTAGCTGCCCAGCTCTCTGCATCAATTACTAAAGGACGCTCAGGGCGGCTGGCTTTCTGTTGTTCACACAGCTGGCTGTAGCTAGGCTGAGTGAAGAACACTTGGGGCACCCCCAGCTGCTCATTACCACCCCCACCATAGATTTTCACCTCCCAGGTTCTGCCAGTGTAACTTGTCTGTTTGCTTGCCAACCTGTGTTGAAATGAGCCAGGCCCGCTCACTTTCAATGACAGGTCTTTGCAGGTCCATCTTGGTTTGCCCAAACTGAAATAGAGGGTGACTGACTGAAAGACTTGGCCAGCAGAATTGAGGGCAGCAGCTTTCAGAGGATTTTTATGGTCAAGGGGGTGGAGGGATCCCTCGACCTAGCAAAGCTGCAACTGAAATGGGGCATCACCCCAGTTAACTGTATGAAGGCTAAACCGCTGCAGTACAGCTGCTGTTCCAGCAGCAGCTAAATGAAGTCCGTTGCCCCCAGCTACATATTACTGCCCTGCCGCATTAACTGGAGGTCAGCATTTCCCCAAACCCCACACTATATCTGTGATTGTTGTCAGACTCAGGTCTGTTAAATGGTTTGATTAATTAAATACTTCTAAATACTTGTGTTTGTAACCTGACCACTCTGATAAGTAGTGAACTAAGGTGTGGCCACATAAATCGATATATTGAGAGACCTGAGAGGAATTTCTAGGTTCACCTGGTTCAGTGGTAGGTGGAACAACATGTAAGACCTTTGTTAAAGCCTTCTGAGGAGGAGTCAGGTCTACTTTTGCCTGCTTGATGCGTACCATAATGTGGAAAGCACTTCAGGGTGCTTCTCTGTTCTCATTTATTAGCTACTTCATTCTAGAAGGGCTTAGACATGCTAAGAATAAATGTGGAAAGCAGTGTATTCAAGGTAAGGCTCTTGCATTCAGAAAGCAAATATTAACATCAAAATGGAAGTATGTGTTTGTGGGTGCTTTTAGAAAGGGCTGGCATAGAATTAAAAGCAGAGTCCTGAAGACAGGGCTACTGCAAGTAGAATGACTCAGGAGAAGGTTTAAGATTATGGAATCACTTCTCTGGAATTCTTGTCTAACTGAGATCAGAAAGGCTGTTCCCCTGGCTGCGCAGATTAATTCAAGATTTACTACTTTATCTCAAAAGGTGGTATCTTTCTTTGTCCAGCTTTTGTACACAAGGAGATTAGAAGGCAAGAAGCTGAGACAAGGGAGAGAAAAAACATTGTAATATTGTTAGTTGTGACAATTTAGTGTCTATGTTATTATTTAGAAGGTATCGTGGCTGGGGGTGTGGCTGACCCTGAGATAGATGAAGGCCTTTGCTCTTACTTCAGCAAGTCATGCAAAACAATGCACTTGTATAAATGGGTCATAAGTTGCCTCATAGATTTATGTAATAGAGTGAGAAAGCTAGAATGGCAGGTGGCTGCCTTACTTTAGCAATGGGCTGGATGACCACGTGGTGTGCTTCTCATTTAACTTCAATAGGCACTTGCCTCTCCAGGATGAATGTTTCTACTGTACTGCTGCATCAGGGCTCAACAGACTGGTTAGTCATAGAACTCTGATTCTCCTCAGCTTTTTATGATTTATCTTCCTGAAGTCTTAATTTCTTTCTATAAGTCACAGTGAATGTTGGACATATCTAACTGATAATGACTTTTCTCACAGCAGTCTCTGATACCTGAAAGGAGTTGTTTTATTTGCTGAACAACCCTTCAAGAGTTTCCGTATTAAAGGGTTCTTTTTTTCTTTTTTTTTTTTTCTCATTTATTTGTTCTTCATTCTCTGGAACCAAAGTGGTTCTAGAAGACTCCAAAGAAGTTTCTAAACAGACTTGCTTTGCTTAGATATTTTGAGAACTTACAGGACTGGGGTGCTGCTGTGGAAGGATACGGGAGGGGCAGGCAAGGATGATAAGGAGTGGGAGTTGCCCTTTATGTGAGAGATAGCAGGAATGCATGGAGCTCTGCCTGGGGACAGCTGAGATCTCATGGGTGGGTTAAAGGGCAAACCAACCAACATGGGTGATGTTGGGGTGGGTGTTTGTTGCAGGCTGTCTGATCAGGAAGAAATAGACGAGACCCTCTTTGGACAACAGGAAGAAGCATCATGTTCACAGGGCCAGGTCCTCCTGGCAGACTTGAATCACACCAGTATCTACTAGAGGGGGAACCCAGCAGGGTGCAAGCAATCCAGGAGGTTTCAGCAGCAATGACAGCTTCTTGGCACAGACCATTGGGGAGCTGACAACAACAGGTGCTTAGCTGGATCTGATAGTTCCTGTACTGGGTCTGGCTGGGATGGAGTTAACTTTCTTCATATGGTGCTGTGGTTTAGATTTGTGACTAAAACAATGCTGGTAACACACTGTTTTAGCTATTGCTGAATAGTGTTGGGAGAGAGTCAAGGCCTTCTCTGTTTCTTACTCTGCTTCACCATCCCAAATAGACTGAGGGGACAGAACCAGGCACATGACCCAAAATAACCAAAGAGCTATTCAATGCCATATGCTCAGTAAGAAAAAGGGAGATTTGTCTTTGAAAGGCCATGATGATCAGGAGAGGTTCTTGAGGACTGGAAGAGAGTAAATGTCACCTCTGTCTTCAAGAAAGAGGAATTACAGGCTGGTCAGCCTTACCTTGATCCCTGGGAATGTGAAGGAGGAAATATCTGGAAACATTTCCAGAATTGTATTAAGGACAAGAAGATGATTTGGAGGAGTCAGCACGAACTTATGATGGGGAAATCACTTCTGTCCAACTTGATAGTCTTCTATGATAGAGGTGACTGGTGGGGGGAGTGGTGGATGTTGTTTATCCTGACTTTAGCAAAGCTTTTGACATGCTCCCATGACAGCCTTATTGACGAACTGATGAAGTATAGGATAGATAAGTAAGAGGGCAATAAGATGGACTGAAAACCGGCTGAACTACTAGGCCAAAGCCTGGCAATGTATGGTCACAGGGGCATGTTTAATGGCATGAAGTCTTTCTGGAGACTAGTCTCTACTGATGTACCCCAGGGGTCAATACTGGAGCAACTAATGTTTAACATCTTCATTATATGACCTAGATGATATACCAGTGTTCTTTCAGGAGGTTTGCAGAAGATACAAAACTGGGACCAGATAGGTGTGCTGCCACTTCTGAAAGATGACCTCAACAGCTAAAGAAATGACCAGACAGAAAATCCACAAAGGGAAATCCCAAGTCCTGCTGCTGAGGAGGAATATCTCCGTGTACCAGTAGATGCTGGTGGCTGATGGACTGGAAAGCATCTTGGCAGAAAAAGTCCTTGGAGTCCTGTTGTTCAACAGGTCAGACACAAGCAGCATTGTGTCCTTGTGGCCAATGGTGTCCAGGGCTGCATTAGGGTGTTGCCAACAGGTCAAGGGAGGTGATTAGTCTCTACTCAGCCCTGGTGAGACATACCTGGAATGCCATGTCCAGTTCTGGGCTACCCAGTACAAGAGAACATGGACATACCAAAGAGTCCAGCAAAGGTCCATGAAGACGACAAAGGGATTGGAGCATCTGATGTACACAGTGAGGCTGAGAGAGATGGGACTGTTCAGTCAGGAGAAGAGAAGCCTCAGGGGGATCTTATCCACATGTACAAATACCTGATGGGAAGGAGTAAAGAAGCTGGACCCAGGGTCTTTCCAGTGATATTCAGTGGCAGGACTAGAGGCAACGGGCACAAACTGAACTACATGAAATTCCATCTGAATGTAGGAAAACACTTATTGTGAGGATGGTCAGTAACTGGAACATGTTGCCCAGGAAGGTTGTGGAGTCTCCATCCTTGAAGATATCCAAAACCCAATTGGACACAGCTCTAAGCAATCTGCTGTAGCTGACCCTGCTTTGAGCAGAGGGCGGACTAAACGATCTGCAGAGGTCCCTTCCCACTTCAAACTTTCTGCGATTCTGTGGTCTTAAATATTAACAACTCATAGGCTGACCATCACGTGGCAGTGTCCAAAGTAGTCCAAGTTCTCTGAGGTATATGGTATTAGCCAAATTTTGCTCCAAGCTTCATTGGTGTGGTTCCTTTCGACTTCTGTGGAAACTCTGTATACCAGCTGCTCTATTTCTGCAAATAATCAGGAGAAATTTATGGCAAAAAAAGAATTGTTAGACTTCTGATTTCAACTGCCTTTCTAATATGTATGTGGAACTGATTGCATTTTTATTGATTAGTGTGGTAGAAAAGTTGACATTGCTTTCTGTTTTGTAGCAGCTAGCTACTAAATGTCTCTGTTTTGTGCTGTGCCCCACAGTATTTGTGCAGAGCACTACTGAATGAAGGTTCAGGAGGTTTAGAGTGTGGTTGTAGTGGTTCAAGGTTCCTGAAACGATGGTAGGAGGAGCTTTGATGAGAACTGTGACATGTTACTGAAGCCTGTTAGCTTGGAAACCACCTTGATAGTAATGTGGTGACTATGGGGTGCTTGAACTTTTTTCTTATTTGGAGATAAACCGTAAGGCTGTTCTGAAATAACTTAAAATATTATGGGAGTTCCTTTTTACAGATTGAACTGCTTGACAGGTTTCTTTTCAAAGGTAACTGCCATAGATTATTTTTGCTTACAAGTTCTGAAGTAACAAATTTCTGAACAGCACCAGATATTAATAATGATAATAAAATAATTGCCAGAGTTTGGAGTTCCTATGTTTGAAAGAGTGGAACTAACTAGAAGTGTGTTGATTTCTTAGTTTGTATATCCATAACCCCTTACTGCCACCATTTTGAATTATTGGTCTATAGCTACATGTTCATTTATAAGGAACTGATCACAATAATGTCTCTTTTGACAATTCCAAGGCTATCTGTTTGGGTGGCTCCATATTACAAGTGTCATCTCTTGGACATGAAAGGTGATGTAGGGCATCATTATTTTGATCCATGTACTTCCTAAATGTTATTATAGAAAAGTGGTACTGTGTTACACTTACATCCCCTGTTTACTTATAAATAGAAACAGTTGTGAAGTTCACATAAGCATGGTCTAGAAGTTTTCATCATATATTGGAAGAGAGCATTTTTGCATTTTCTATTTGAAAACCTACAGATCAGCATTTTACTTGTTAATGGCAGAGTTTTTCAGACAAGAGGCATCTTTCAACACCAGCAGGTCAGGTATGATGGAAAAAGACAACAGCTGTAGAAACTATCAGACAGTTACCATGCTTTTTAACTGAAGGCTGTAGCCACAGGCCAGCCAGTTTGAACACAGTCTGTTACAGAAAGAGTGTAACGCAGATACAGGAGGGCTGAGTATGCGGGTAATAGAAAAATAACTTACTGCTATTCTCGTGTTTTAGTGAATTTCCCCTACAACTTGCCACTGTCCAGAGACCTGACAGGACTTGCAGTGACAATAAGTGACTAGAAACAATTCTGTACTGACCCAGAAAATACTGAGGGAGTGAAGAAGGAGACCAGCTGGACTGTTCTACAGAGCAGCAACTTTTCTGAGTGATTTTGTCCTGAGGTGCAATGTTTCCATTGAACCTGGGTTTGGTTCAATGGCAGAGAAAAGGCATCTGCAAATAACTTATCAGCTCCACCAGTTCTTTCTCTCAGTATCATGCTGCTAAAATTTTGCTTTTCCTTCATGCTGCTCATTAGTTTTAGCTAACTGTAAGTGAAATGTCAACAAGATTGCTTCTCCCTTTCCTGCAAGGCCAGGAAAAACTACCTCTTCAAGTCTACTGGACTTTCTCTCTGCCTGCTCCCAGGTTCCTACTGCTCTCATAGAACTGTTGTCGCTGCCTTCTAGCTGAAAGTTTAAAAAAACTGGAGTGAGTGATCGTGGAAAGAAGGTGGGGACAGTTTTAGAACTGAACCTATGCATAAGCAGGGAAAGAACCAAAGAGTTGGCATAGGGTGCCTGGGGAGATCATGAAATCTGTTTGCAGAGATATTCTGAACTTCACGAGACCCTCAGCTGTTTGCTGTAACTGAGCAGAGGGTTGTATTTGGTGACCTCTTGAGGTCCCTCTCAACCTGAATTATCCTACAAGTCTAAAAGTAGAGGGACAAGATGAAACAGGAATATAATAGAATGAGGAGGAAGGTAGTCATAGAGCTAATCAGAACTTTAAATATGTTGTGTTGCCCCCCTCAACAGTTATTTTGTTTGGAATTAGATGTGGGCTTAACTCAAATTTTTGGGTGGCATAGGAAGAAATACCTGCAGTTGTGTGCCATTCTCTCAACAGTATTTATGTGATGATATGAAACTGGGAGGAGTGGCTGACACACCAGGAGGCTGTGCTGCCATTCAGCAGGACCTGGACAGGCTGGAGAGCTGGGAGGAGAGGACCCCAATGAAGTTAGGCAAGTGTAAGGTCCTGAACCTAGGGAGGAACAACCTCATGCACCAGTACAGGCCAGGGGCTGACCTGCTGGAAGGCAGCTCTGTGAAGAAGGACCTGGGAGTCCTGGTGGACAGCAAGCTGCCCATGAGCCAGCAGTGTACCCCTGTGGCCAAGAAGTCCGTTAGGAGGAGCGTGGCCAAGAGGTCGAGGGAGGTTTTGAGGGAGGTTATCATCCCCCTCTGCTCTGCCCTGGTGAGGCAGCATCTGGAGTGCTGTGTCTAGTTCTGGGCTCCCCAGTTCAAGGGAGACAGGGAACTGCTGGGGAGGGCCCAGTAGGGGGGCTATGAAGATAATGAGGGGACCGAAGCATCTCCCTTGTGAGGAAAGGCTGAGAGAGCTGGGGCTGTGTAGCCTGGAGAAGAGAAGACTGAGGGGGTATCTGATCAATGTCTACAAATATCTCAAGAGTGAGTGTCAAGAGGACAGGGCCAGGCTCCTTTCAGTGGTGCCCAGTGACAGGACAAGGGGCAACAGGCACAAACCACAATGCAAGAAGTGCCATCTGAATATGAGGAAAAACTCTTCTGAGAGTGACAGAGCACTGGAACAGGCTGCCCAGAGAGGCTGTGGAGTCTCCTTCTCTGGAGACATTCAAAACCTGCCTGGATGCAGTTCTGTGCAACCTGCTCCAGGTGAAGCTTCTTTAGCAGGGGGTTGGACTAAGATGATCTCCAGAGGTCCCTTCCCACCCTGACCATTCTGTGTTCTGTATTAATGGAGGCCTAGCTCTGCTTTCTCTTCCTGCGTGGACAGCCCACTGTGAAGCTGTAAGGGTTGCTCCCATCATCCATAGATGATAAAGGACATGTGGGAGAAATGCTGGGGAACACGTGAAAAAAGAAATAGGGAAGGGTTAAGCTATAGAGTAATTCCAACTTGTTTCCTTGCCATGTTAATCAATACCTAGGCATTACACTATGTCAGGTGGGACTAAATCTTTGATTAGCACAGGCATCTCCTGCTGAAGTGCATGTTTCTCAGCCTTTTTGTGTAGAACTGTACCACTTTGTGTAAACTACTTAAACGTAAGGAAGTAGCATGCAAACAAGTGGGTGTGACTCCTAGTTTGGTGGTTTACACACAGCTGGGAGCAAACCCAGCTGAGTTCCTGCCCTGGTGAATTATCAGTACAAATTAATTAATATAAATTCAACAAAGCTGTTGAAACAGTATCAACAGAAGGATCTAAGCTCTCCTGCTTCAGAGGTGCTGTAGTTTGTTGTCAAAACACCACTATGGGAGAATGAAAGGTAGGAGTTCAAATGCCCTCACGTAAAGAGGAAAACCAGCCTTATGGCTGCCACATCCTTGTGTGCATCTTAAACTGCTTAGCTCTTGGCTAAAAGGCAGGTGGCCAACCCCTTGGCAAACCTCTGGTTTCAGTTCTGTTTCTTCCGCAGGTGCTCAAGAAGGATCATTTATTTTCAGGCTGGTAAGTCGATCGTGTTTATTTTTCTCATTAAAATGTTAAAGAAGGGTATTTGCTGGCATTTGAACTCCACTGAAGAACCGATTACACCGCCTTGTAATGGAGCATTTCTCTCAGCAGCACGGGCTTGTCTTGCTAGTGATTTCACAGGGTACGTGGAGAGGGGACCTCAAACACCCCGCTCCGCGACGTCTGGAGGACCGGGGGATGGATGGATTCACCCGGCAAAACAGACCCCCGGGTCTGGCAAGGGATAAGAACGGCCACGATGGGGAAAGGCTGCAGCGCATTCCAGCCGAGGAGGAGAAACCGGAACTGGTGGGAGGAGAAAACGAGGGGAAACTTGAACAGGTTGGAACAATTCAGCCGCACACCGGGCGATGTAGGGGCTTTTCGAGCGGATGCTGTTCGCCGCACGCAACTTGCGCGACGCGCTCAGACCGCCGGTTCGCCTTCCACAGCCGTTAACGAAGACCCTCGGCACGGCGGGACGCGGCACCTGGCGGGCT
>JAVJGI010000062.1:9212136-9240698 GCA_035590275.1 Ibycter americanus
GGGTGTTGCGGCGTTGGTGTTTGCTGGCCGCGGGGGGCGCGGGCGGCCGGGGGCAGCCGGCGGAGGCCCTGCTGGGGGTCCTCGTCGGGAACTTGCTGCCAGCCCTCGGCGGGCGCTAATTGAGTATAACGAGGGACTGGACGCTTCTACGTGCTGTGACAAGAAATAATAGCTGCGGTCCTTTAATTTTAACTAGGTCAACCAAAGCAAAGCGGTTTGGGTTTTGGGGGATTGCCCAGCTGTCACCTGTGACCTCCTGATATACCATCTCTGCGCTGGGGCTCAAATCTGTTTTAATAAAGTTGCGGGTTGGTGATGACTTCCAGGTAGCTGCGTGTTCGGTTGTTGTCCTTTCCTTATTCCTTGTGGGAGGTATCAAAACGTCACATTGTCAAGTATGCTACTGAATTATTTAATTCATAGTTAAGAACCCGATTCCAGTTCCGAAAATGGATACAACTGTGGGGTCGATTGCCTTTGTTGGGATAACTGGGCTTGAAGTTAGTGAATGTTAGGCAGTTTTTCCTCTTGCTCATCTGTCATTGCACCCTTGTGTAGGCCTCGTGCTTCTGCTCTTTTAGTGCCGTTGCTTATCGTCAGAAAAAAGTTGAAAATTATCCTGTACCCATAGGACTCTCCACAACTTTCGAAACCTTGCAAACTTCCTACCCTGCTTCCTTTGCCCTTCTGTGTTATTACATATGGATGTTTCAGGCTGTCCTTCCTAAGAGGGGTAGAGTTAAAGTCACTCCTGTAGGTTTTTGTGGTCTGCTGTAAAATGTTTTATTAAGAGAAACTGTCTCTTGAGTAGTAAGTCCACAAGAACATGTCTTCTTGCTAGATGATTATAAAACAAGTAATGAAAACATTGCTTGTGGGATCAAAGCAATGGACATGAATTTTAATGGCACAGTTTAGTTTACTTAGCATTGTATGGGCAAACATTTAAATCGTAAGATTATATATGAAGTGTGGATTTTGGGAAGCACTAGTTCCAGGAAAAGTGTATGATTAATGGCTTTGCTTTTTGAGAAAAGTGGAATTGCCATAAGTAGTCTACAACAGTCAATTTTATTCCAGAATAACATCCACAGAGTGAGAAGTTAGTGATACGGCAGTAGCTGAATAATTACGCAGTCAGCTTACATGTGGAGACGAAATCATCACATGCAGCTAATAGTCAATTCTTCTATTAACATTTCTAACTTATGAAAAGGCTGCTAACACTGACAGTTTTATAAGAAAATAAACATGAAAAGTCAAAATGAGAAATTTTCGCAGTTATGGGGGTAAGTATATAAGTAATATTATAGAAAGAGTATGAATTCACCTGTACCTGTTTTTCTGTATGCGTTAGTTATCAAAACTGACTGGTCCTTTTTGTTTGCTTTTCTTTCAATCTCTGACATTTTTCATTTCTATGTAAACTGAAGTCAGTTGATGAGTCCCTGGCCTTGATGTTCGTTATGAACATTATGAACAAAAAAATGTAGGCTCTCTCCGCTTCTTTAGGGGGCTGTGGCCTAAGGTATGGGATATCGGTACTCACTGCTTGAGGGTTGCGGGGAAAAGGAAAAACTTACTGTGTTGAGATGGTGTAAAATACTATGCTAAACCACAAAGGAGTTGAACTCTGGACTCCTGTCAGATTTCTGCACCCTTCGTCTGTTGTAATAACGTGTTGTGGTGTGAACATGGCCTTTCACAAGAAGAATGGCATGCCGATGTGGAATAAACCAGGATGCTTGCGGTGGTATTGATAGCAATGAATGCCTTGAAATGGATTGGGATGTTTTGTTTTGTTGTTTGTCTTGGTGGAATTAGCTCTTGGGTCATATTGGAAAACTCTTTGACCTTGAAACAGCCCCAGTAAAAATGTCTCAATGTTAGTTGTAAAAGGATGAAGAACCATTCTGTACCTGATGACAAGGCGAATCGTGGTGTGGTCACATACACCCATATGCATGAGCGTACATATATCAGCTTTAATGTGATTGTCATCAAGATGAACAGTGCTTGCCCCTTTAAGTAGAATGTGCACCATCTCTGAGGGATATTAATAGATCAAATGGTGACTTGTCCAGTATTGGGTGGGGGGTCTGTCATTTAGTTGGGTTTGCACTCCAAAATGACCCAACTCATTCTTTAATCTGACTCTATGCAAGGTGACCTGCACCTCGCATTTCATTTTGAGAATACTTTGAGTTGAATCAGATGTGAGAATGAAATGCAACTTTTTCTTCTTAAGTTTTTTGTTTTGTTCCCATCCCCCCCCCCCTCAATGTAACATCTTTGAATATTGCTGTTGCTTCAGAGCAAATAAAAATATCATGGTCTAATTAGCCATTTCAGTAGGGTATTTGCCACCTTGTAGTCAGGAATGTTAGTTTCTGCAGTACAGTTGATGCTGTGAAGAAAATGTAATAGAGAACATGTGTGGCAGGTTCCTGTTCCGTTATGCAAATTCACTTTCTTTAAAGTCAGAGGGACTAGTTGGTTGTATTTACTACAGAAAAACAAACCCTCTGAATATTTTGCTTGGAATGGTGCTCTTTTAGTGGAAGTTAGAAGGTGCCGTATTCCAGGGTTGTCCTATCATAGTGCATTTATTTACCTGATCACATGGTAGGTTTTTTTGTGGAACTTTTACCTTACTAGTTATTTTGCCAACCAGGTATCTAATCAATGTATTTTCTAATCCTTGGGGTAAAATGCATGTTCTTACATGTACTAACCTAGAGCTTTTGAATTCTACTTATGTTTTTTTGTCAGGACCTAAACTCAATTATCTTTGTGGAATTCTGCGGTTTTTACTTGGCATTTCTGAAGTGTCATGAATATTCAAAGAGGAATGTTGTTCCTCATCCACTGATAGGGAAATGGGGCACAGAAATAAATGACTGAGTTGTAGGAATGATCCCTTCATCTTGGATTTTCAGGCTAAGACATCTGTCCTGATATATTTTTCTTTTTTTTTTAATTCCCCCTAACAAGCACCTCATGCACTCTTGAGTGGTGCATTTGTTGTTACTTCTCGAAATTTGTCTGCTTGCTTTGTGGCACATATGTAGAGACTGAGGAACTTGCAATAGTAACCAGTTCTCCAAAATTTTGTTGGAGCAACTTGTATGTGATGAAACACCAATTAACTAATAAAGCTGGGGGTCCTGCAGATGACAGCTCAGCTTGCTGTGGTTCTGAATGATCCCACTGTTGCTCTTTGGTCCGTGGAATGAGGTGCAGATCTTGTGCAGAGTGGCAGGTGAGTCTGTGTTCATAATGCAGCTGTATGAAGTACACTCAAGTGCTGTTTAGCTCCACTTCATGTCCCTTTCCATGTTTTGATATTTCATCTGTGTATCAGTCCGTGTCAATTCAACATACTGTATGTAACAGTGTTTTTCTGCTAGGTTATCTTCATTTTGAAGCTACTTGGCAGGAGAGAAGCTCCAACGATGTTGTGAGGACCTGCACCTTCCCCATAGCTTGTTTCATCACTGGGGTTGGAAGCTCTTGGTCTGTAGCAGAGGCACTCTTCAGTTTATCCCAGAACAGAAATAACAGGGCACACTCTGTTAGCAGTGGGATGTAGAAATGGGGGAGGTTCTGTATTTTATTTCATGCTCTGGAGGTGATTATAGATTAGAAGGAATAAGAGGTTCAGTACCAGATGCAGATGACTTGGCTGCTGCCTTCTCCCCACTCCCATTCTGTCCCACTGCTCTCTCCAGACTTTTGCTTTTCATGCTTTTCAGCATTTCATGCTGACTACTTCCTCTTTTCTCCTTGTGCTAGATGAGGACTAAAAACAATAGTCAGGGCTCTGAAAAGGTAGTTTTTCTTGCCACTTTTCCCATTAGATCAATCCTAGACCATTCAGTAACTACTGGAAAACAGGCCAGGCAACAGCAGAAGATGAGCTTCTTTGTATCTGTGTCACTGAGGTACCCCTGATTTTGACAAACTCCTGCCTATCATGCGAGCAGAGTTCTCAGGTGGGCTTCCACTTTCAGCATCCTTTGCAGGGACAGGTAAAATGATTGCTATGCAGAGATGCACCTAACATTCAAGCAAGACAAACAGGAGAGGTGCAAGAGTGTCTTAAAAGATTGTAGGAGTCGTCTTATACAAGGGAAGAGGATGTTTTGTCGCTTAGCAATTTTAGAAATTGTACCACTTGTACTGAATTTGTAACGATTGAGAACTTTAAACCTTGACATATTTAAAGCAATTGAAAACTGCTTAATTGGCCTATTGCACATATTTGTGACCTGACAGACTCAAAGGATCTACATCTATCATAGAAAAATTAAGCAGAAAAG
This sequence comes from Ibycter americanus, assembly GCA_035590275.1. NCBI lineage: Eukaryota > Metazoa > Chordata > Aves > Falconiformes > Falconidae > Ibycter > Ibycter americanus. Next base: position 9,216,459 of record JAVJGI010000062.1, read on the forward strand.
ATCACAATTTTTTATCTGCGTGTGGTACACTTAGATGTAATACAGTGTAGCAGTGTTGAGTGACACCAAAGAAAAAACATGCTTGAATAATGCTGCTGTGCTGTGTTGCTGTAAATTATGTTTACAGGGGTATTAAATACATGCAACAAATATTTGTTCATGTTTTATATTGAAGATACACTTTAAAATAGCTTAAAGTGAATTACATAATTTTAGCTATGACTGTTTTTTAGAGTTATGGAGATTAAAAGCTCGTTGACCAAGGATTTATAGATCTAAAATGTTTCTGATCGTTTTATACAAGTCTGTAAAAATCTGACCCATTAGCAATTGATGGTCTTCTTAGACCACACTGAAATACAGTTGGACTTAATGAATGAGTAATCTAAAAATTCTTAGGTTTTAACTGAATTGTCAATTAAAAATAATTCTTAATGCTTCTTGGGCACATTAAAGCATGATATCTGATGAGGTGTAGCCAGTAATACAACCTCCTTTGTAAGTCATCGCCTCTGAGTTCAAAACTAACTAAGTGATGGTAATTTTTTTATTTACAGTAGTTCAGCACTCCAATGGGAGTAATAATATTTTGTATTCTAGAGTATCAGTGTTGTTAAGTTTAAAAAATAAAAAAGTCCTGTGTGTAAATCGAATGTACCAGGTACATGCTTTTTGGTTTAAGGCTGCTTTTCTTCTTACTTGAAAAACTTCACTTTCTCTGCTGTTTTATACCCCAGCAGTAGCTGTGTGTAGGCCTGGTATGTTCCAAGGTGTATTGTTTCAGAGAAATTGTATGAAACTGAATTTTGCTTGACTTGATTGTAATACTGTCTTTTGTGCAGAGTGTAAGTAAACCAGATCCAGAGGTTTCTTTTGGAAACTAGCACATCACAGGATCATGAAGGCCACCATGTATTTTCTGGTTTTTACCTGCAGTAAGCTAGCACAGTGGTTTATCCCATGGTCCAGTAGCCAAAAAGGTGTTTTCATGTGCTGGACTTGCATTTCAGGCCATAATCCTCCTAATGCTTGTTTACTTAACAGGTTTGATCGTGCTTTTGAACTTTTTTTTTTTTAATCCTGGATCATTTTAACAATACAATTTAGAGATGCTGCACAGTGGCGGAATGAATGTGTGGTAACCTGTTAGAAGGGAGTGTGAGTTACAAATGAGCAACTGGCTGTAGGCAGAAGTAAGATGCTCTTATACCAATTTTACTGTCGGCCAGATTGGCAGTGTGGGACTTCAGTTTGGACAGTCATTCAACAGATACTTCAAGCTGACATGTACAGGCCAAAAGAAGCAATTCCAGATACTCATTCCTGACATTACTGTCATTTAACCTGTTGGATATCAAACATGTTTGAGGTAGTTTTTGGCCAGACCTGTCTGCTGATCTAGTCTCCCATACCTTGGCACAAAGAGTTAAGCTGGCTTATTGGCAAGAATGATACAGTGGGGAAGGGCAGAACTCCCCTTAGCAGCCAGGCATTCATCAGATGGCAGCCTTAGCCTCTGTTTGATTGTCCCTAACTTAGAGTGCATAGAGTATTCTTTACTTCATTAGAATAATCAGAACAACTTGGTGGTCAAATTGTGTCTTTGCACCATAATGGGGAGGGGGAGGCATTGAGCTTGGGTTTTTGTTTTGCTTTTTCCCCCCTGGGTGTCTTTGGAGATTACCAATTTTCAATTAATTATTCCTATAACTTGGAGATATAGCTCCTGTCTTCCCGTACTGAAGACTGGGTGTGCTCAGTAACACTGAAAGCTGCAAATATGAAATGCTGTGTCCCTAGGAATGTTGGGATCTGTCTGCACAAAAGAATTTGCGTATGTACCTATCAACACCAGCTTTGTTGGGGCTGTTGGATATGTTTGCTCTTCCCACCTGGCTTGCTCTGTTGTCCTAATGCTACCTGAGTTAGCAGTAGCAGAGAGTGCTTCCATAGTTGGAAATCAAGTGTCTAATGACATTTTAACCTCTGCAGTGTTTTGTTCCTCTCAAGCAGAGTTGAGGAGAGGTGTCGGTGCTCTGTTCCCAGTAGGAAAACATCCTTTATCTCTGCTGCATCGTTTCTTCCTTACCCCACCTGCACCCTCTTGGAGACGTTTTACTTTTTTCTTCTCTTGAAACTGAAACTGCGTTTAGGTTGACTATGAAGCTCTGCGTTATGGTTGTTGTTGTAGAGCAATACTCCTGTTACCTCCAGCTGGAATTATTACCAGGATGTAGGAGGCTGGTGTATCTAAGGCATTGTACCAGCTGTGCTTTTGGTACCTACCTCTTACTTGTGGACCTGCTATCATCATCTCAGAGGTTTGATGTTCTGTAGCACTGGTTAGTTGAAACAACAACAAAAAAGATTCTTTTCTAGATTATTGTGGCTTTATCACAGTTATGTCCCCAGGGAAGGGAGGAATTATACACCTTTTTTTTTCAGTCATTCAAAGTACTTTTCTTTGTCAGAGGTGGCTATTTTCAGGAATCAGTTGTTACAGAAAGTAGTTGTCTAAATTTAATCTCTAAGTAGATAATTTTTTCCCATATTTCTTTCAGAAGTACTTTGTGCTAATTTTGCTTGCAGATCTGATCAGTTCTATTTAGATACAGATTTCGGAACCTAATCTTTGAAGTTTTAAAAACTGCCTCTGTATGTAGACTTGGATGAGTTGATCAGCTTTGTCTCACTTGCAGAACTTGCATCAGCTTTGAAAGGTCAGAGAAATAATGTCATTGGGGATTGGATTTCATCCATCGTATTTTTTGAATCTGCCTTTTTATTTTATGGTGGCAGTAAAATTGTTAAGCAAATATTGAGACAAGAATTGACTGACTACCTAGTTGAATTCTCGTGTTTGGTGTTCAGGGGAAACTGAAAAATTTCAAATGTGCTGTGCTCACTGCTCTCATGGCTGATCTGTATTTTTCAAAATGCAGCTGATTACTTCACTGTCTGAAAAAGGAACTGTCTGCCTAATTTTAAATTACAATGCTGTTTTTTTTAAATCGGAGCTGCTAGAAACTGCTCATCCTTCTTCACCCTGGTATAGGTAGAAGATGTCATATTAAAAAAACTGACTACAGGGAAGACAAACTTGAAAGGAAAAATAAAAGCCAAACCAGTTGTGAGACTTTTAACATGTTCCATCAAATATAAATGTGTTTTAAATTATATTGGTCAATCTTTGACCTCTTTTCAGTGGGAATAGCAAAACCTCAGTCTACAATGAAGGAATTTCCTCTTTTGGAAAAGCATTTATTCTGTCTGGTTTTGGATATCTAGAAATACCCCAGGCCTAACTTGGTTTCTGTCTCTTCTGTCTTGTCTGGAAGAGCATAAAGCTCACAGAAGTTACCTGTTAAGGAATTTAATAAAATGCATTTTCTGAACCTACTGTGTTTTGTTTTTTTTTATAACCAGGGTGTTTGTATTCTTTTCTTATATATCCCTTGAAAATGCAGTGCATGCTAACCAATCGCTCTGTTTGGCTTGAAATCTCTAAGCAGGAATGGAGACTTTGATTAGGAAATGTTTTCCCTGATTATTTCCCCCACCCACCCAATTGCATATTAATACCAGGGGATAGTAATGCTTGTCTTTAAATATAAACTTTTCAGTACCATTTGTCTTTTCAGAACTTTATGATCTTGACATTCTCCCCCAAAGAATTAGAAAATTAAATATTCTGCTCTTAATAGATGTAAGATGAAGGGATTTACATTCTAAAAGTGAGATTGTATAATATTTCATTGCAGTAATTCTTAACAGAAAAGATTAAAATATTTAAGCAGGTTTTCTTGGTTTTGGGTTTTTTTTTAGTGGAGACTATATGGATATACATATATACACACAGAGTATATACCAAAAAAAACCAACCACGCCCTTGGATTTTTTGGAAGAGAGCAAGACAGATACCCTTTTGGATAAATATTAAAGAAATACAGCCACTAACCAGATTTATTCTGCACTTTGTTCATGGTCCTGGCAGAATCACTTGTTTTTTAAATTAGTGGCATGCATATTTTTTCCCCCCATCCAGGATCAGCCTTTTGGTAGAAAAAAAGAAATGGACCATAGTAGTAGTAATACCTGATTTCTTAAAGCATTTATTAGGGAGAATTAATTTTACTTGTAAAGTTCATTCACATTGGCTTGGCAGTGAGCACTGTTCTATCTGCTGAAAACAGATCAAAGTAGCTATAAACAAAGATTAACAATAAGATGCTGGAGGAGCTAAATGAGGAAGCAATGGTTAGAAGGGTGTTGCAGGAGTTGGTTGGTGTTAAATTAGTCAACACATAGTCTTCATTAATGTAAAACAAGAAATAAACAGTATTCTAATTACATTTATGAGCTGTCACAAAATTCAGAGCTGCTCTGAAGACAAATAATTAGAAGATCTAGCATGTGTGGGGAAACAATTTATTGAATTAAATTTAGTCTAATGCAGAGTCCTACTCAAAGGGAAATGAGGAGAGGAAAATTTTTAGGAATAGTGCAGTAAAGCCTGAAAAAGGCTTAGGACTTGATACATCCTTTCTTGCACTGTGGTTTTGTTGCAAGCTTTTACCATATTTTGGTTGGTGAAAAAAAAAAAAGTTGTTGGAGGAATGACCAAAGCATTACATCAGGGAAACTGCAGCTAGAACAGCGAACCAGGAAAGTATCCACAGGCAAATCCGATTGCAGGCAGTGTATCAAGATGCGGCTGAACAAAACAGCTTGCAAAGAAGGGAGGAAATGCTATAGAGAATGCTCAAGTGCTGGGGCAGTTAAGGCTTTCTGCCTTTCTTAACATGGTGGTTAGAATGAATTTGGCATCTGCTTTTTTGGGTTGGTTTTTTTGGTTTATTGTGTGGGTTTTTTTACATGTGTGTGAGAGGACTAATTTCTGTTGCATCAGAGCCAAGGTGTTGAGTTTCAGCTGGTTATACTATCCTTCAGAGAATGAACAATCTGTTTAATTTTATAAGCAACCTTCTGTACTGACTGCTATTTCTCACATACATGTATTCACATTCTTCATGCTTTTTAATGTACTCCTGTGTAATATTACAATCCATTCATTTAAGTACAAACAAAATACTTATCCAGAAGCTGGTCACTGCTGCTTCTGGATAACATGTGCCTTTGGATCTCTCAAAAAGATACCAATAACTTCACCACTTTGTGTTACTGCACTGTCATTACATCCTGCTTATATTGCAGGGTTTTGATTAGAAAAACTGAAGCTTTTTATTTTCTTTTGTGGTACATCTCTACCAGGTAACTCAGCCTTAAGAACAATAAAAAGGAAATTTGCCTGTATGTTATATTAAATGTTTCCTTAAAACAGTTACCTAGTTTTCTGGTTTCAACTTAACAGTAACTGCAGTTTTGTCCTGGTGTGTGGAAACATCGGTTTTTATGTATACTTCACAACTGGTGCAATGCAAAACCTGTGTATACAAACAATTTTAATATTACTTTGATTATTTTTTGATGTTTTCTATTATCTGTTAATATTACTTTGTCTTTTCCAGTCCTCTCAAAATAATTTTCTAGGTTGTCCTTAAAAAGGGGTGGGGGAAATGCAAATTTAAAAATAGCTGATTGCCAATAGACACAGGGAACCTTGCATGCAACCTTCCAGGTTAATCTTGTAATATGAAAGTTATGCAGCTCTGATGGATCTTACAAAGCCTAGCTACAGCTTAATTTACAATCTTATTGCCAATATGTAGGGCTACTTGAGGTGTGACGCAGTGTGGGGTCATTTGAACCTAAAACGTGCTATTAGTTTAAATGTCAAAAGCATACTTAGAGTTAGCTAGTCAGCTTCTTTCCTTCTGTGTACCTCTGTGTGATCGGGGAAGACACCCACAACCACTATTATCTGTTTCCTTATTTGGTTTTTTTTATTTTATCTATCTTATCTCTTGTAGGCATCCATACAGAATCAGGCACAGCAGGCCTATAGGGACTAGTTTATGAGTATAATACAGGCATATGATGGAGTACTGTTGAAGAATTACTGAAGTTGGAGTACTGCCCTTGTCAAGTGACTCAGTCCTTGCAGTGGTCTTTGATTTTGCTGCACAAAACTTGCAGTGTGGACAGTCCTGCTCCTGACTAGTTTACGATACAAGGCACGGTATCCAGGGTGCATTTTAATGTAGCTGGGGTGTCATGTGAAATATGGTGAGCTGTAGCATTACATCATGTGGAAGAATGTGCCAAGGGGATGGGTTACTTCGTACATTTGGTTGCTTTGAAACCAGAGGTCCTTCAGTAGTTTGTCATCAGAACAAAAGATGGGGGAAGGGTTACTGTGGAAGAGTTAGGGATGAGGACTTTAAGGTTTTGGTGGTATCTACATAAAAGTCTTGTAACTTCCAGATACTAGCACAGACAGTCACTGCTTGTGGCATGCCGAGTTCTTTGGGAACTGTGCTTGGCTCAAATCCATTCATATACAAATCTCTCTGGTCCCTAGGAAAAAAAGTACTGCAAAAACTTGATGCATGAAGATTCACAGCAGCTGTGATTCAGTGGAATGCCTAAGCAGGACTCACAGAGGGGGAAATAAGTTTCTGTTCTTCTTTTAACCAGTATACTGTAGCCATATCTGACGTACACATTTTTCTGGTGTGTCTATCAGCTTAGAGTCCCAGGCTGCTTGCAACTGGCCCATGCCACTTCAGTCTTGTCCGTTGTACTGGCTGAATTGTTTGTGCAGCTGTGCAGTAAAGTGATTCTGCTGGAGCAGGGAAGACTATATAATTTGTATATATATTTATAATATTTATAAATTTGTTTAAGCAGCTGGCTATTTTTCAGCTGGATCAATTACCTTATTCATGACATGGCCTCCCACGCAGCTCTGCCAGCATACTGGGGAGCCAAGGCCCTGGGAGGCTGCTGAGGGCAGACTCCAAATGCCTGGACTTGCAGTGATTGCAGAGGAGGGAGCGGGTCTGAAATGGAAATGAGAGCATGTCAGAACCCCTTGCTGCTTATTCACACCTCTGAGATTATTACTGTGCGTGTCCCTCCATGGAGAAAGTTATGTGGCCTTCAGAATTGCTGTTGGATTTTCTAACTTGAGAGGGAATGCTGGCCTAATTAGCTAACTTGATTGAAGTATGTTGTGTAATATATTATAGTAGTATATAGTAGTTGTGGTTGCATTAAGAGTATTATAATGTAATTTTTCCCCCCTGTGGTTAGCCTTGTGAGCAGTTTTTAAAATCTGTTGTCAAGCAATAATATTGGCATGTAAAGTCAGGCTGCCCTGTCTATCAGAAATGTAGGTGACTTGTCTTTCATTAGCACTAAAGAGAATGGGGTAAACTACTGTGCATTAATTGTGCAGTATTGCAGGGTGAGAGTTTGCTCCTGGGCAATTACTGCGAGGCTGTTGGCATGTGGCAGTGCCATCTTATGATATGATTTAGTCCTGTTTCAGAGCTTTGTGGTTCCTGAAAGTGAAGCAGGGTAAAACAGCCCGACTGTGGAGTGTCAGTCAGCTTCCTTTAGTTTATCGTGATTTTTTTAGCCTGGCTTCTGAAAGCAATGAATCATGCCATCTTTCTGACCTTACCCCTGTAAATCTTGAGCCTCTTGGCCACTGTGAGGAAAAGATTACAAAATCTGAGAGAACTTCCATATAAATAGTTGCCCAGGACAAGAAGGATGCTATTTTGAGTTGCCTCCCAGGGAAAGGGTGCAGTGCAAGTTTGTTACACTTGAGAAAATTCATGTATGAGAAACAGATGTTATGAATTCATGGACTACAGAAGAGCTATACCCAGATATACTCAGAGCATGTACTATATTGTGAGCTGAAGAGGGAAGCTGTAGGGAACAAAACTTTTATTACTGACAGTGGTGATGGAATTACTTGCTTTTGTGATGCTCCCAGCATCACACCATGACGCTGTAGCAACTCTTTAGTAACCAAACTGAAGGGCTTTTAGGAATGCAAACCTGAATCAATCCTGTAGGTGGCTGGTGAGGCTGCAGTAACAGGGAATAGTCCTGGCTCCATTTTGAATGCCTGACTTGGTATTCTGAGTTGCTGTACGCTGTGCAGTGCTGCTTAACTTCCTGCTGTTTTCTAGGTACCTAGATGATCAGTCCTCAGCTTTTTTTAAACCACCTGCTTCTGTGGCATGCTTCCTTTCTGTCAGAAGAGTGCACAGTAACAAAGCCACGTTTCATTCTCTGGTGGGAGGTGTCTTTCTGTAAGTATGTTGGAGCCCCATGCCGGGAGAAGGCAGTGGTCAACTGCTGCTAACTAGCTGGTCTTTCTCTCTGCTCCAGTCCATAACTGTATAACTTGGAGATATTCCGTGTCAAAATCTGGGGGGAGGTTTGTCTTAGAACTGAAATGGAAAGACAAAGGAAAAGATAACTAGTCTGCCTCTTTAGTGATTGAAAAACAAAACAACGGGATTGCCTTCTCTGCTGCCTGTTTAAATGCTTTTTTGAAACGCACGCTGTTCTTGTAGTTCTCCTCTAACTGCTGCTGCTCACTGTTTTTCCATGAATCCCTTGCTCCTAGGTGAAAACCCAAGAATTTTCAAAATTTGAAGTAATACATCCTGAATTGTAAACAAAAGACAGAAGCTTGATTTTATTATTTTACCCACCTGCCCACCCTCCACTCCCCCCTCCTGGTGGTTTAACTAACCTTTCTCTAGTACCTCTGGAAGACCAGTGTTACAGTGATCAGGTTGATATTTGGTTGTTGTGAATAGACATGTTTGTTCCTAGCTTTCTTGTCAATGTCTTGGTGTTTTACTGATTTTTGCCGTTTTAATGGAGGAGATGAGATGAGGGAAAGATACCGTTAAAGCTTCCAGCTGAGTGAGCCTGAGGCACAAAAGGAGTAAATGAGGTAAAGAAATCACTCATTTCAGTAATGGAATGCTTTTTTGGTTCATCTCATCACATCTCATTACTTGTTAAGTTCATGTTTGGGAAGAAACGTGTTAAATTTCTCAGGGATTTCAAAAGCCCTAGTAGAACAAACCTCAGATTTCCAGTTCATACTGTTGTGCTACCAACTGCTGATTAGATGGAGCTCCCACTGGAGCCTGCGGATGCTTTAGCTAATTGGCTAGAGGGACCACTGAGGGATGCTGTGTGATATGATATATATGTACCTGGTGATGATCAGTCCTTGTGTTCTTGCTTAGAAAATCTAGAATGGCTTTGGTACAATGCTGCTTGTAAATACTAACATAAATTTGCCAGGCTTCTTCAAATTGCAGCAATGTATGGAAAGAAGAATCTTCACCATAATCCTTGCTTTGCTGTTGCCTGGATGCTTTTAAGTCTGTAATAAAAACACTGACTTGGTATTTTCTTTCAGTCTCCAGAGGGTGCTGAAGGCAAGGATGCAGCAAAAGTAACGAAACAAGAGGCAAGTATTTTATTTTATTTTATTTTAAAATTTATTTTGGCATGTAATTATAAATAATTACTGGGGATCTGCAGTCTTGCATATCAAAAGACTATGCATTGTTCTGGCACTTCTAGTGAGGTATTTCCAGTGGGAGTAATGACAGTAAACTACATCTATAGCTTATCTGGCATAATTTGTTTTTGGTGTACTAAGGATTCATCCAACTTACTAGTATGTAAAATAAATTTCAGAAACACTTAGGGCTTTGATAGACAACAAGCTCTGGTGGATCTTGTAGCAACAGTGTAGGTTGTTACTGCCTGAAACTGTTGCTCTGTCTCTAGCAGGTTGGCAGAAGAGGGTTAATGTGCACACCTCAGCCAGTCTACTTCAAAACTATTCTTAGCTTAAGTGACTGATGGAAGGGTGTCTTGAATTGAGATACCAGGCTCTGAAATGGAGCAGCTGACACATTTGTGTGTTTCCATGCTCTGAATTTGTTTTAAGGGCACAGTAACTTCTGTCAGAGAAGGCAAGGAGACAGCTGGTGATACCTTGACCGCTACAGTAAAGTTTGCTAATTTGTTTGTCACAGCCCTTAATGTGAATTTTAAAAACAGGTAGAGAATTATGAGGATTCATTTTCTTAGATTGTCATCTTTTGTGGCAGACAAAGTTAAATCAGGACCTTGAAAAGAATGGGTGAATATTCAAATGAATTAACAATTAATTGCTGCTCTTGTAAATCTTTGAGCATATTTGAACAGGAAAAATAGTCTAATGAATTTTTGCATTTTCTGAATTGAGAAGCTGGTTGCTCAGCGTGGCAGAAAAAGATGGTACAGTGGAAATGTCAAAATATTTCAAACTGGTAAAGTTTACAATAAGCTCTTGAAAAAAACTGGTAGAGTAAAAAGGAGGTCTGGGAGGAATAAATTTTGGTACCTCAGTATCTTCCTATGGAATTTCCTAGAAGACAAATTAGTTTTTTTCATGATGTATGAAAAGACTGACTAAATCATAGTAAAAATAGAATCTCCTTTACTCTGAATGAATGTTTTTCTCTGTCCAAGTTTAAATATTATTTCTTCAAGAGCCAGAAGAGTGAAAGTTCCTTTCCCTAAAAATTTTGAGACCTGATTCCTAGAGTAAAGAAGAAAGACCAAGAAGCTTACAGAAATACATAGGCTGTCTGGAGAGAGCCCCCTGACTCAAATATGAGAGTTATTAGAGTAGGCTTCAGTAAAGGTGAGATAATAGTGGCTGTTGATGGTACAGGGGAAAAAAAAACCAACAAACCAAAACAGCAAATTAAGATCATCTCAGTGGATACACCTGTAGCTCTTAGTGTGTGAATGAAGAAAACAGTTGTAGGGTTCAATTAGAAACTGTGGGAACTCTTGGAATAGGTAGAATTTATGTAGGAAGGGTAGCTTCAGTCTGAATCGAAACAGGCCTATGTGGATGGCGCTCTGGAAATTTTCTGAATTATTCTAAACTAAACACCTGTCCTGGGTTTGGCTGGGAGTTTGGGAGGCGAGGAGAAGTGAGCAAGCAACTGTGTGGTACAAGCTGGCTGGGGTTAAACCTTGACAACATCTGATGGGAGACTGGCAAGTTCTTCAGAGTACATAGGGTGAAGTCAGAGCTCCTATTGGGGTGGAGATTGGGGGCTAGCACAGAAGCCATAGAAATTTGCATCTGAGAAGGTAAAAAGAGCAGTCTTCAGAAATAAAACCCTGTTAAATTCATGCCTATGAAAACAGGCGGTCAAGCCAAAATACAAAAGCTGCAAATCTAAATTTGGGCAACTTAGACTATTTGGCTTTAAATGAGGACATTTATATAATGAGCAACTCAGAAACTTTTTGGGACACTGTGACACTAAGGCACAAATTATACAGCATTGACAGCTAAGTTGCATTAGTGGTAGAATGGCTTTCTGTTACGTATCTTTTAATATTTCTCTAGATTAATTGTATCAATAAGTACAGCAGAATCCTTTATGGATTGCCAAGCTATGTGTAAATGGGAAATACATAGTGTAGAAATTGTGCCAGGTATCATCTGACCACAATAATAAAAGTGGCAATGGGATGTTAAGGGAGATCAGAGAGGATCTGAGGATAGAAATAGTGTTAATGGAGATTTCAGTTACCCTTCAGAGATATGGTAAAAGGCACAGGATGGCATTACAAAGACAAAAAAGTTAAAACTATAAATGCTTGCTTCCTGGAGGAGCAAATCAAAGGACCAGTAAAAGGATAATCAGCTCTTTATTTGGTCCTCAGTAGTATGTAGGAGCTAGTTAAAAAGACAGTTGTCAGAGAACTGTTCTGTAATTGTGACTATAATATATTCAGGTTCATCATCCTTGCAGGAATTAAGTCCAAATAAACTCTGCTATGGTAAGATTTGATACCAAGAAAGGGATTTTATTTTAAAAAATGAGCCTATTAAAGGCAGCGTCTAAAAGTTTTAAAGGTTTCAGGTGGCAGAGGGGCTTCGTGGTACACCATGCTACAGGCTTGCAGAAATGCATATTATTTTTCAAAAGCCCCCACTTCCTCCCACCCGCCAAAAAAACCCACCAAAACATCAACCAACACCCCAAAACAAAACAAACCAAAAAACCCCGAACCACCAAAATGGAATGGCATAATAGCAAAATAAGGTAAATGTTTTATTTTTGAAAGGTGTGTTTTGTATTGGTGGAAAATAATGAGGAAAGGAACAAAACCTCCAGCATGGCAAATGTAAAGCTGAAAAACAGTAATGAAACTCCTGCTATGGAGAATTCTTAGGAAGGTTCTCAGAGTGGAGCCTTTTCTCATGGGATGTAGAGTCTGGAGGACATTCTTTAATTGACTGTGAGCGAGAGCTAGACAGTATTCACCAGCAGTTGCCAAACTGTAAAGTGTAATTTACTGCATTGGCCTCAGTGCCAGAGTAACTGAAGGTGATGAAACCAGGACTTTAGATAAAAGATTCTGGAAAATAAAGTCTGTGAGTTTAACTTGCAAAAGTAGCATTATATTTTAAAAAAAAAAAAGTGTATGTGGACAAATGTCTAATGGGAGAGTCAACATGGATTTTGCAGGGAGAAGCCATACTTCCAGCAATTTGTAGAAGTCGATAGGTGATACAGTTTACTTGCATGTAAAGAACACTTTTTGATTAGGCTCCCCAAGCAGATTCTTAAAGTAAAGAAATTAAGCTAGCATGGATTAAATGGAAGATCTTCCTAAGAATTCATAACAGATAAACATCTAAGAAGAGAGTGGGGAAGAAATAGTTAATTTTCATAATGGAGGAGATTCAACAGCGGAGTATTGGAAGGATTTGTGTTTGGGCTTGTGTTGCTGAATGTATTCATTAATGATTTAGGAGAAGAGGTACTAGAGAAATGATAGTTTGCTGAAGTTTGCAAAAAATTGTCAGGGTAGTCAGAAGTGAGAGAGACTGAGAAGGCTGTTAAGTAACTGATAACTAGGTGATACAATATCAATAGAAATTCAATATGGAGAAATGCAAATTAATACACATGTTGGAGGGGGAAGACACAGTGATGGTCACCAAACTGTTAATCAAGGGAGAGATTGTGAAATCACAGTGATTAGTTACTAGAAAATGTCAGTTCTAAACAAAAGGTAACTAGAATATATATAGGAAGAAATACTGGAGGACTGTGTGAAACATCAGTATATCACAAGATTGATTTGTAGTTCTCCCAGATGTGGGACTACTAAATGAAGTTTTCCTGACTCTTCCTCAAAATGGCCATGATAGAATTAAAAGGATATCAAGTATAATGGGACAAACAGAGGATGCAAAGCAGCTTAAAGAAAACAAAAAAAACCCCAAACCACCCAGATTTTCTAGGATTCTTGACTTTTAATATAGCAAGTGTGATAAAAACATTCATAACACAGTGAAAGGCTGTTAGATAATTATTACTTGTGAAATGTGAAAACGAGGAATCTTGTAAGAGGCAAGAAGTTTAAAGGAGAGGCAACAGAGGGGGAAGGTTTTGCTTTTTCTTTTCCACACTACATTATGGAACTCATTGCCACAGGATGTTATGGAAACTGAAAGTGTAAATGGGGTTCACTAGGTTATTGGACAAATTTATGGAGAAGATGACCCTTGGGGACTGTTAAACACGTGATATGGATATAATATCCAGGTTGGAAAGTTCGTAACTTCAAATTGCCAGAAGCTGGTGTGGTGGAAAAGTGCAGTGTTGTTCTGCGTCTGCTCTGTTTCATAGACTCTTTCCATAGATGTTTGCTAGTGGGCCGGCATGAAATAGGCTGTTGGTGAGCTGCTAGCTTTTGGGTTAGTACAGCTGTTTGGAGAGGGACAAAGGTTCCAAAAGCACATTAAAATGTGGCCTTTATTGACTTGACTGCAGTTCCCTCCTAATGATCAGATAACACAAAATACGTACAAGCTCTGAATGAGAATTAAAATGCGTCAGGCATTTTAAAGAGCTGAGGGTTTATGCTGACTTTCTTATGGGAACACAAGCTTTCTATGAAACCAGTCATTTAACACGAACAGTTGAGGTATGTGGAAGAGAATTATAATTTATCTAACCCAACATATTATCGTTTAAAAAGTAGATGCTAACAAAACATTCTAGTGCCCAAATGCTGAGGGATAGAAATCATCAGTTAAGGAAAGATTTGTAAAAGAAGGTATCTTGAGGTAGGAGTTCTTTGATTACCTGACCAAGTGAAATGCTTTTATTTAACCTGTTTTAAAATAGTGCTAGGCTGCTTAACAAGCAGTTGATATTCTAAATTGCCAGGAGAAGAGGTTTACTTTTTTTTTTTATGATGCATAAATATTTGACAGCTGAAAATGTCTTTAGGTGATTTTTGACAAGACTTCTATTTTGCTGGATGCAGCTCTGAACTATTCACTACTGCTTTCCACTAAGAATACTTAAATTGCTCCAATGAATACAAATTGCTGCATTCTTCAGATACTATCAACAGCTTTTTCCTGTTGCAAGATGTGTGGAGCCATGGTTTTTTCAGCTCAACTTAAATGCTTACTATCTCATTAAGAAGATATTTTTGATTCACTTTTTAAGCTGTGTTGCATTAGATATTTGTTGCAGTTGAGTTGTCCCTTTATTTTGGCTACAAGTGTGATTCCAGTTTTAAAACCTAGACCAAACTTTTAACTCTGTTTGATAACCATGCTGTGTAACTGAATCATGGGTTCATCTGTTTGATGAATTCGAAAATACTCTGAACATACTAATGATCTTATAACTATTTCTAAGACTTAACTCATCTGCAGTAATAGATTTATGACAAAGAACAGAGTGAAATAAAATTTAATAAGGAAGGTGTGCTGAAGCAATAAAGGTGGAGGAAAGCAGAATATCTGACTTCATTCTTTCCTTCTGACAATTGTGTTTAAATAGAAGAAATAATTTTTCCCTCTCATCCTGCAGTGGTCTTTGTGCACTTGTGACTCTTGAATTGAGAGTGTGGAGAACTGAGGAAGTAGAAGGACTTAGTTTCATGTTTTGGAATTTTAGCACTCTGATATCCTCTAGGGAAGGATGTTAGCTTTATTCTGCTGTTAATCAGATGGTGTTTTACCTGCTATTACAAGTAGCATCTGCTAGATTATAGAAACATCGTTCTAAGTATTTATGAGAAAGGTTCAGTGTCCTGTGCACAGGTAGTCAAGCTTGCTGTATTTGTAAACATTTCATACAGCAGCAAGGGACTCAGAAGTACTTGTAAAATAGTGGGGAAAAAAAAACCCCAACAAAACATTTAACCATATGTCGATTTAGATGTTACAATTCCTGAACAGTTTTTATTACTAATTTTCACATCACTTTGTCCCTTTAGAATTTTGATTGTCCAAGGTGAGGAAGATGTGAATCGTATTTGGCAGCAGAGATGTATTTTGGTAGAGGCATATTTTATGTTGTTGCCATGAAATGACTGATGTTATGTTGCTTTGGATACTGTTTGCTGTAAGCCTATACAATTTTTACTCCTTTTTTTTTCTTCTTCTGTAGCCCACAAGACGATCAGCAAGATTGTCAGCTGTAAGTATGTATAACACCTCCTGGTATATACTTTTCTAGGCATATATGGTTTCTCAGACCAAACAGGTTTGTTATATTTCACTTGATTCAATTTCTATTCTTGCTGAGGTATGTTTAAGAACTCTAGAGCTAAAGTTATCTGTTTTCTTGGTTTCAGGTTTTCGGGTTTCAGGTTGTTCTGGTAAAAGATGTATTTCCCCACCTCAGTTCAAAACTGTTTTGTGTAGTATTGACTTTGTATCGTTTTGCAGGCTGATGTTAGTTGTGGAAATGCAACTACTCTGGGAAGGAGAACGAGCTGTCCTTCAAGGACTTCATTTGATGCCACTACTAGTATTTGGTTTTAGTTCCTTTTCTCTGTTAGAATGTCTGACTTACTTTTTTTTTTAATAGTTAACTACTGATCTCCATGTTTTACTCTTAGAATGAGCCCCAAATTGCTTTGACTGGTAGATGATTGAGCTAATGAAAATGGGTGTGTACAATGGTGAGGTGCATTTGTGCATTAAGGTTTTTCAGTCTTTTTCTAGGTGCATGCTTACAAGCTGGAAGTAAGGGAAAGTGTGGGGTGGGGGAAAGCTGGGGTGTGGAGGTGGCCGGCTGGCTTCTGGTATTATGTCTAACACATTATGCAACTAAAAATGTTTTATAGAAACCTGCTCCACCAAAACCTGAGCCCAAACCAAGGAAAACCACGAAGGTAAATACTCATCTTTTTAGTTGCCATCATTGTAGCCAATAGTAAGCAAGTATACTACTCCTTTGCCTTGCAAACAGTTCAATTCACAGCGCATTGGCTCCCCTGTCCTCCCTGCAGCTCCATGCCACTCCACCCCCCTGGAAAAAAAAACAAATTAGATCATTCTTTTCTCTCTGTTCCACCCCGTCCTGGCCTCGTTACTGGCCCAAACAAAATGTCTTGCCTGTTTGATATGCAGACCATGTTAAGTTTGTAGTAGATTCCTAGTTTAAGAAGAATCTTTACCTTTCCTGCACCTTTCCTGAAATGTACAGGTTTGGTTGAGTGAGCTCTGCCTGAGACCTAGCAATTTCTACAATAGGATTTGAGATTACTCTGTGCCATCCTGTTTCCTTGTCTAGAGGGGCAGTACTTCATTTCATAGTGAGAAACTCTTATCTGTTCTTGAATCCTGGCTGTTGCTGACAATGCACAATTATAATTAAAGGTGAAATTAAATATATTTAAATTGAATGGTTTGGGTTTTCTAGGCCAGTTACAGTCAAATTAAAATCTTATTAGTGTCTGAAATACCTTTTCAGGGTTTCTGCATATAAATAATGTACTTCAGAAACTGTAGATTTATTTGTGCCCAAGGGGAATGTTAAATAAGAGCAATTGCTTTATCGGGAAAAAAACTCATGCTGGAAACTGAGTCTAGCACTCCTTACGCTGACATTTTTCAAGTCCTTTTATTGGTATCTCAGTTGGGCAAGTACCAGGATACAAGGTCTGTGTGGGTGAAAGTAAAAATCTATGACTTCAAACACTTTATGATTTATTAAATGAAATTACCAATGAAGTCTTGCTGAGTCCATCTTGCTCCCCTCCTAAAAAGAGCATTAATAAAGAAGGGAATATGGTAGCTTCTATAGCTTCACGTACATGTGAAATGAGCTCATTGTTATGGAATCAGTCTAAGCTGTGTGAGAGATGTTTGAAGCTCATTTCTGGCAACCTAGAATCCTTTACAACATTATTCTAAGTAACTTTGTAATACAGGAATCTGCTTTTTTCCAAACTAACAGAATCACATTTTAAGGAGTATATTAATCTTGGTCTTCTAAACAGAAACCAGCAAGCAAGTACTCTGAACCTGCTAGTAAACAACCAAAGTTGGTATGGATTTGAGATAATTTTTAGTGTTAAAAGCTTGCAGATTGTAGATTTACTAAGTTAAGTCCTTAGCTGCTTCCTTCATAGGTGAAGAGTTGGGACTATACTCGCACCACCAGTAAGCTTCTCAGTTAAGCACTGCAGCTGCTGTGTAACATTGAAGCTGAAGGGTGAAGGGAGTAATTCAGGCTGCCCTGGAACTAGGATTACTGGCACTCCTTCCTCACTGCCCCACTCCTGCATGGGAATTGCTGGCGAAAGGTAGTGAAGGGAGTCTGACTTCTATGTCCCTGTTCACTGCTGCTATTGCCATTTTGTATGGAGAATTTGGAGCAAATGATCACATGGAAGATCACAATTATTTATCAGAACTACTTTAAATACTAATGTAGAATATTCAATTGAATACCATTTACATGTTTATCCTATTGCACTTAAAATTCTTAACCTATGTCTCTACTAGCCTTAGATCACAAATAGAAATATGTAGGTAGAGCAAGGATTAAAAAAAAAAAAGGGGTAGACTTCAACACATGAATTGTTTAAGGGCAAATCTCCAAATGAAACTGTAGCTGTTAGAATAGTTCTTTTTGATAAATTCTCTGCTTTGTGTTGCTGCAGATGGAATTTTATTAGTGTTTGCCTCCCTAGTGTGTTGGTTGGTTCTTTCATTGACATGGAATGAACATCACGGATGTTATCAAACTAACAAAAGGACAGCCAACAAAAATGCTTAATTTTTTAAATCTAATTTAATATTTAATGTAAATCGAAAGTGTAGCGCTATTACACAAACAGTGTGTTGTTTGTGCTGGGCTGAATAAGCTTTCAATATACTGTAATTGGATTTGTTCATACAGATACCTTGTATGTACCTCTGTATAATACAGCTCAGCTCTACCAGAATAGTCTGAGAGGTTTTTGTATCCCTGTAAAATAGCAGAAACAATAAAGAAGCAGACATCAGCATTTTCTAGAAACTGAGATTCTCTATGTAACTTTTGTGGGTATACATTTTCCAGGTAACCTTTAGCTGGTTTTCTGTTGCAGTGCAGCACGTGCAGCTTGACGAAGTGTGTTTTTTAGTTCACGTGAAGGTTTTTTGATAAAGATGTAGGGTGCTGGCTACTCATACAATGTCTATGCCTATGTTCTCAATCTTCTGTCAGAAGGAGCCTGGAACAAAGGCCAACAAAGGTGCTAAAGGGAAGAAGGATGAAAAGCAAGAAGCTGCAAAGGAAGGTACTACACCATCTGAAAATGGTGAAAATAAAGCTGAAGAGGTACTTTCCACACATACCTCCTGCTGATTAAATCAGTGTTTTTTAATTGTTCAGCCTTTCAGACATTGATAGCATGTTCATAATGTTTCTTTTTATTGCCCATAATGTTATTGCAGATTCGCATCTCTCGCTCAACTGTTAGTGTTTCAACATCCAGAGGTGCCCCACCCAGCACACTGTCAGTAAAAGGGCAGATTGAAACAGTGAAAGTTAAGGGTACGGTAGAGCATTCAGCATGTGTGCAGTGAATAGAAACAGATAGTAGTGTGGTGCTTTTCAGTATGAACAATGGAAGCTGACAGGTAAGGCTTGTATCGCTTTTGGAAAGCTGGGACCAATAATTTAAGAAAAGTGTGTGAATGTACCTGTTTTCGTTGTGTAAATATAATAAGGATGTAGGTTTGGAACTGAGCTGTTGCAAATAAGAAATCGAAGGACTAAGGGGGTAGTATGGGTATTTAGGTATGTAATGTCAATTTACTATAGTAATTAATTTATTTCTTTCTTCTCCACAGGCTCAGAAAACTGAATCTGTAGGTGACAAGAATGAATGAAATATCATGAAAATTTTGGGTTGATTTTATGTACCTCTTGGACAAGTTTTAAAAGATATTTTTATCAAGTATTTTGTAAATGCTAATTTTTTTAGGACTATGATAGTTGACATATTAAACTGTATATGAACATTTCCCTTCTCATAACAGTGCTTTTAGAAATTCCCATTGTTGCCAAGTAATATAAATATCAACTTAATGTTGCAAGGTATGTGTAAAATTGGATCAGCATTCCATACACTTGCTTTAAGAAATTAAGTCTTGTGCATATAGTGATGTTTTTACTGTGCGT
Organism: Ibycter americanus; assembly: GCA_035590275.1. NCBI lineage: Eukaryota > Metazoa > Chordata > Aves > Falconiformes > Falconidae > Ibycter > Ibycter americanus. Next base: position 9,235,922 of record JAVJGI010000062.1, read on the forward strand.
ATTTGCATTTTCCATGCAGTTTTTCTAGAGCAATAATCAGTGGTGCTTTTGTACTTAGGGTTTATGTGATTTTAATGAAACATGGATAGATGTGGCCACCTGCTGACTATTTTGGGTTCTTTTAATGGATTAAAATAAAAGGTCTCCTTGCCTGCAAAACTACAGCCTCCTAATGTTTTCTCTGAATCTAAGGAATGCCTTACTCATATTTTCAACTGTTACAGGGAAGACTAAATGATTTAACAACAGTTATTTTGCATGCAGTCTGCTTACTTTTTTGCTGATGTCTGATTAAAAAATACCCACAGGAGTAGCAGGCTGGGATTTTCAGTGGCCCACAACTTGAGGAACTTATAGATACGTTCTTCATAGATAACATTCTTCAGATACACTGTCACAGGGTGAGTAGAGTTGCCATACTATATGAGGATATTGTATCCGTAATGAGCTATCAACACAGAATTAATTGCTTGATTGATAGAGACGTACAGTAACTTAAAAGTAGCCTTGTTTCTCAAGGCTACGCTCTCTTTTCATTAACTTCTGTTGTACTCTGTGGAAACCTTTCTTTCTATCTACAGCCTCAAATTTAATATAAATAGTAATTGCTGTTCTGCTTCAGCTGAGGACAGTTGTTAATACATTGAAATTGCTGTTAAACAGCGCTATATATTTGATATCCAGTAGAAATGGAATGATGAAAGTTATTTTTGAGGTGATTGTGGTGATATGGTAGATTACCTAATGATTTTTTTAGTGTCCATGATTCAACTCTGGAGCTCATTCTGAGCACCTTTTATAATTTTTCTCCTCTTTTCTCTAGGGGCCCTGGTATTTCTATTGTTACTTCTGGGATAGGAGGGGTGAGAGAAAAGATGTTTCCTGTTCTTCAGTAGCACTGATTTTTATCACTCAAGTGGCGGCCATCGTGTCTCAGGATACCTTTTGCTTGTTTAAGTCAATAAAAAAAATGACTACTGCCTGACCTAGCCTTCTATTTATTCTTTGGGAAGAAATCTCTAGTTGCCTTTTTAAATTGGAAAAGAAGCCAAGCCTTTCTGTATTTAAAAATTGAAGACTGATTACTAAAACCCTATATGCTATCTAGAATAGTAGTTAAGACCTGCATTGACATAAATGCCACTTGTGCTCTTGTGATAGGCTTGCTACAGCCAAATAAGAGGAGGCTGTTCTCTCTCTCTGTATCATGAACTGAGTTTTGGAAGAAAATTTAAACTGATTCTCTGCTTTTGGTGATGGAAGGCAGAGGGATGTAACAAAACGTGGAGCCTAATGAGAAGGAAAGTCCCTGTTGTTACTCAGTGATATGTACTTGGTAGTCCTCCTGCACAGTACTTCCGATTTGCTTTCTGATGGACCTTGTTGAAAGTTTAATTTAGATGCTATGGTCATGCAAAACTTAACAGTCTAAACTTTTTCACAGAATCATCAAAGTGCTATTTCTAAGCATTTGTCAGTTTATGGGTTTATCGTTCCTGTGAGTTGGGGTTTTGAGTACTCTCATCATTTTGCGTGGATAACTGAGAGATTAGTTGCCTAATCCCGTCTAGACAGTTGGAGTTCTTGAGATGACCCTTTTAACTTAGATTTAACTTAGGCGTGAGCATCACAAGACACTGACATGTCTCTGGACAGGCTTATTTTAAGATAGCTCCTTTTACTAAATGCCTAAAAGGTGGGCAGAAGTTCGGTCCTTAAACTAATCGCACAGTATCCCAAACTAGTAATTTTGTCACAAAACTCTTCTGTTGGCTTGACCAGATTAGGAGATTCAGCTCAGTGCCAAAGTTCTGTTAGAAGCAATTAACAACATAAAATCTGCTTGGGTGAAGCTTAATGAAACACACTGTCCTGCTGATTCACTTAACATTTCTGTTTTTTCAAAAGTGCTTTGTACATGTGGTGCTTTCCTATGTTTTTCCTCTGTGTCACGTTTTCCAAGAGATTTTCAAAGCACTGTATCAAGTTCTAGAACACCTTTTGAAGTTAGAATGGTTGCACATTCAGACATACATAGCTAGAGTCTTGGTGGACAGCTGGTGATCTGCAGAGCACCTTCAGGAAGTATGTAAGTATTTTCATATTGAAGTGGCACTTGGCAGTGCCAGGTGCTGCATCTCAGCCATGAAGAAGCTTGCATCATCAGTATTTAATGACTGGCTGCTTCAAACTTGAACACAAGGTTTGCAGAGATCCCCGAAAGTGGTATTTGTCCTTAATGGGATGTAACAGATGGGTAGTTCAAGGTACATTTTAAAAAAAACCACAACCAAACCAAACACAAAAGCAAACAATTGGGAAGGATGGACTGTTTTTAAGTTTAAAGAAGGCAGATACCTCAGAAACAAGACAATGAATTATCAAAAAAAAGTCACTGGAGTAGTTAAAGGTCCACCTTCCCTTAGCTTTATGTAACTTCTCTGGGTTGTTACTTTCTGCTGATTCCCTATCCTTGACTGACCTTGGGCTAGTTGCATATGCCAGCACAAGGTTACACTTGGTATTTTGTCTCTTCAGATGGCAAAGGCAGCTTTTTCTGAATGGAGAACCATGCAGATGAGATGCAGGCGTTTAAGGGGAATGCTAGTGGTAAATTAATCCTTATGCTAAGCAGCAGTGAAAATTAAGTTGTTTTGCTACATTATGCTCAACTCTTGAAAGTTTGAGAGTTATTCAGTCTGTTCATAAATGGGGGGAAAAAGGGAAAAGGAAGAGCAAGAAAATAAAGATCCCTTATTAGAATAAATAACAAACATGTAAGAGTTAAATTTCTAGTGGAATAGGAGAATTTTTTTTGTTTTTTTCTATGTTCAGTTCTGTGATTATTTTTTTTAATGTAGTTTTAGAAGGGGAAAATAAGATCACTTAAAGTTCAATGGAGAATGTGGTTTTAAATCAAAGCAGTTCTGGAATCCTAAGGTATACATCATGACAGCAAGTCTCAACAGCCAGAATGTTGATGAAATTTCTACTGAAATTACACAAAATTTATATAACCCTAAAGAGATTATACAACTGAGAAACAAGTGGCCACTCTGTATTCTGTAAAGTTTAGGTGTCATCAAATGAGAAAGGGCAAAATAATGTGAAATGTGGAGTCTGTCTCTTCTGAATAAATTGCTTTTGACCTGGCTGCCTTACTAGACCAGTATTTTTACTTCTGCCATTGTATCTGGAATACTGTTGGGCAGCTGACTGGTACCAGATTTAAAGTAACACTTTAGCCCACTATGTCAATTTATGTTTAATAAGTAAACTTTTACACTTGGATCAAAGCATGAAAAGATACAGGGGCTTGTCTATAAGCAAGTTCAGTGGCAAGAGCTCTCTTCTCTTCCTAGCTTAAGGTTTTACTATTCTTCTATTTGTAGGAAAACTTGAATACTTTCACTGCTGGTTAAATTGCTGCATACATAATGATCAGGAGATGTAACAGAATGTTCAGTGCCATTGGTTTTTTTTTGTAAAGGCAAGGATTTTCTAATGCTGTTCTCTGTAATAAGCATACTTTTTGCTTTATTCAGAAACTCTGAACTTACTGTAAAGCTGTTACTTGGCTAGATATAGCCAAATTGCCTTGCTAAATTGCCACCAATTGCCTTTTATAATGTCCAATTCTGCGTTTATAATCAGAATGAAACAATTACAGCTTTCCTATAGAAAATGGACAAGATCAAAGTAGAGTATTTTGATACATTACTCCCTTTGTGATGATCCATGGTATTAGCAACAAAGTAGTTCATATGTAACGGGGAGAGACTAACAAGTGTTTTGATTAGTGCAGCAAAACACTCTCTTCTTGTAAGCACCTTCAGAGCCACTACAAATGAGTTCTGGTGAAAAATGACTTAACACAACACTTCAAATTTGTCTATCGATACTAATTTATTTTTTTTCCAGATGTGAATGGAAAACCATATTTGCATGCCTGCTAAGATAAGAATAAAGCTAGTAATTGAAATTCATGCTCAAAAAAGAAACTTGAGTGCATTAGGCCATTGTGCTTGATTTTAGTACCGCATTTAAGTTACAGTAGTATAACTTATAGGAATTGTTCTATCACTGTTTTGATTCTCATTCAGAAACAAATTTCAGACTTGGGGCCTCTAAAAACTTAATTTGTACTGGAGGATTTCAGGTACTAAGTTGTATGATATGAATCTTCTAATAATGAACAATTTAGTGGAAAGTAATATAAGATGACAATAAAGCGCCTGGAAGTAGTGATCTTGTCAAAGTCCTCAGTCTTATTTCTAAAATGATATAAAATGTAACTAGTTCCTCACAAAATAAAGGATGTAGAACAAGAACTTTTGTCTGGAAGGCCTTTCATAGAATAGAATAGAATCATTTAGGTTGTAAAAGACTTTTGAGATCATCGAGTCCAAACGTTAACCCAGGACTGCCAAGTCCATTGCTAAACTGTGTCCCTAAGCACTGCATCTATGTGTTCTTTAAACACTTCAGGGATGGTGATTCCACCATGTCCCTGGGCAGCCTGTCCCAATGCTTGACCACCCTTTCTGAGAAGAAATTTTTCCTAATACCCAATCTAAACCTCCCCTGGTGTAACTTGAGGCTGTTTGCTCTTGTCCTGTTGCTTGTTACTTGGGAGAAGAGACTGACACCCACCTGCCTGCAACCTCCTTTCAGGTAGCTGTAGAGAGCAATAAGGTCCCCCCTGAGCCCCCTTTTCTCCAGGCTAAACAACCCCAGTTCCCTCAGCTGCTCCTCATAAGACTTGTGCTCCAGACCC
>JAVJGI010000062.1:9241640-9254113 GCA_035590275.1 Ibycter americanus
CAGTTTTTTGGCCCCCCCCCCCCCCCCCCCCCAGCGTCTTTTATCAACAAAAGCTGATAAAAGTTACTGGTGGTACTTTTGGGGTTTTTTTCCTTCTTTCCTCTGGGATACATTTCTGGTAAATCTTGTAACTTTAATTTTTTCTACTTCCTTGAGGGCATTTTTGCACTTAAGTATCATTTATGTATCAGTGCCAAATTTCCACCTGTAGGATAACTACTGGTTGTGTTGATGAGCTTACGGTGTTTTTGAGGAAGCTTTGCCTGCTTCACCTGCCAAGGGAGCTAGGTATGTGTAACTTTAAACTATGGTAATTCTGAGAGACAGGGTCCAGAACCTTTTTACTGAAAGTTTACCACAGCATATTACACAGATTTATAAAGGTATTATAATCAGTTTGAAAATAACTTTTGTAAGAGTCTCCAGCCAAGCGTGGCGTTCATGGTGAGAGGGTTGAGTGAGCTCAGACTCCCAAAGCCAGCAAGACAGCATCCCCTATGATGTGAATTAAAGTCTACATCAACATCTCAGCTCATCTTAAAATGAGGGTAGAAGATAGAAATTTTGATGCCTTTTTTTGGCATGGAGGTGATCAGATAGGATAAGCAGTCTGGCATCAAGATGCTACTGAGAAGCCTACTACCTATCTCAGTGACAACAGAACCAGCCTTTGAGGTGAGATGGAAGATTGCACGTTAAGGTGGAGAGCCAGGGGAAGGCCTCATGAACTCTGCACCTCTACTACTACTATGAGACTTCTGTGTAGAGGGGCCATGCACCAGAGGAGGGTCACTTGGCCTCAGCAGCCAGAGGTGGGCCATGAATTCACAACATGTGTGTAGTGGTAGTTCATCGCAGGGAACGATGTGACTGCTGCAGATTATTCCAACGCCGAGTAGCAGAGAAAGGGCACGTTTCCAAGAGGATAGATTTGGTTGTGACTTTTGGCAGCTGGTTCTGTTAAATGACCACAGTGAGTCAGAAAGCTGGCAGTAATTATTCAAAGATAGTGGATGTGGATAATGTTAATAGGAATTAATTACAAGAGACGGTTGGCTCTCTGGTAGTAGAGATGCCGTTAGGACTACGGGAAGTGTATGAAACTGACTTTAATCGTTGAGTTGCAAGTGCCAATTACAGCAGCAGTTTAATATAGTTCTAAAGGTATCCCAAAGGCTAGCAAAAAATGAAACTGTATTTCCAAGTAGATGTCACCCTCAGTGATGAAACTGCAAGGGGAATCGCTGCCACGCAAGTTTTAAGCAGCTGATACTAGGACACTTTTCTCTGGCTCTGTCAAGCCGCTGTCCCATTCACACTTGCGTGATCACAGGGGTGTCAACTTATTTTTTAAATGCTGGGTCTTTTAAGTGAAAACTATAACACTCATCAGATGAATGCTTCAGTATTAGCATCAGGTGCTTGAGGTCTATAGATCTTGAAACACATGAAATAATATGTAGAAAGCAGCCTGCAGCACAAACATTGCATTCTTACAAAATTCAATGACTGATTCAGTTTATCACTAATAACAATAGCCTTATTTTATATCAACAAGCATGGAAGATACCGACTGTCTCCTTTATTTCGTGAAGCAATTAGACAATGCGTTCGGTATCACGTATCTCTTTACAACAGTGCATCTGTCATATTTAGCAGATTGATACCTTTTACGTTATTGGACCATGAATAAAGGGCTCAGTTATATATTATTTTTTTCAAAACTGGGTGATCCCCCTTCCCCTCCTAGTAGTCCTAGTTTCACCAGGTAAGAACAAGATAGCAAGAAGCTTTATGCCCAAATCCCATTTCAGGATTCTTTTCAGTGCTTTTCATGCACGAGCCTTCCTGTTAATAGTACAGTCTGACAAAGTCTTTGATTGCAATATCCCTCAAGCACTTTTAAATAGATTTGTTGCAAACAACCGCAACCGGCTCTTGACTACCTCTAACTATACGTTACAGTTTAGAACACTGTAGATGTTTGAGACATACCATGAATTTCCCTGACAGCTGTTAATGTATGTTTACCTCCATTTAATGTTACATTGTTTCAACTTCTCCACAGCTTTGTACTTTCTATTTTCCAGGTGTTTTTTCCACATCAGCTCTTCCTTCAGCGATCTTTCGTGTGGCCCTGAGAAGCTTTTATGATCATTTTAAGCATTTCAGAGTTTTATCGTTATTTGCTGGACAGAATGAAGAATCAAATAATTCAAAGGCTGAGCAAAAATGGAGATGTATTAGGGTTTGTTACAAACCAGCTAGGATTTATCTTGGCCTCCAGAACTTCCTAACAAAGGACATCTGCATTGGACATACTCCTTACTTTATATGCTATACCTCACTAAAAAGACATCTGATTTTTTTAGAAGTAAAGCACAATAGCAGTCTGTGGTTTTGTTTGTTGCAAAGGCTGTGACTATGCTAACAAATTAAAAGGTGCCAGGGCGCAGAGCTGGAAACTTGAAGCCCACTGCTTACACTGTTAAATTGTTGTCAGCAGGGTCCCAGCACCTGGTCCAGGCCAAGCAGCATTCTCCCCAGCAACCCTTGGCATGGTTCAGGGGTTAGTTCAACCCCAGCTGACAATGCAGATGCAGCCATCCTGTTTTGGTGGTTAAAAGAGTTTAATAATATGGATATGGCCATCAGCATGAGGCAGTTGGCCTCAGAAATAGAGTGGGCACTAGTAATCTTCAGTTTACTAGTATGGGTAACATGCAAAACTGAGGAATACAAGTACTCCTTACCTTCTGCATACTGGAATTCAAAATTTTGTTGCCTCTAAGTATGCCATGACCTGCCTGCCTACAGAGAGTCCTACACTACTAGAAACACCCAACAGCGAGTGAACTGAGAGGCACACACATCATGCTCCTGGAAGAAGGAGAAAAACTCAAGGACGCTGGCTGCTGAAAAATTTCAAGTTGAAAATCGGAATTGGGAGTATATGGGAACAACACATTTCAGAGTTACACTTAATCTGATGAAATCTTGGATGCACCGAGAATGGCAGACCATAAATCAGAAAGACAGTTTCAGTTGAGGGTTTTTCTAATTTTACTTGAATGTTGATTACTTAGTTTAGATTAAAAGACCCAAATAAAGGGGATTTAGGACTTCTAATGGGGACTGTTTTCACTAGCACTTGTAGAGGACTTCAAAGGAAAAGGACTTTGAATGGAAAAAAAGCAGAGGTGCCACTATGTTGTTAGAATTTAAGCAGCAGGCAGCATTTTGTTTTTAAATGGGATGAGGTAGGTAGGTGATACCTCTTCCTGATTACTTTGAAAATAAGTTTTAAGTAACAATTTAAACAGCACCAGGGCTCAGGTCTGGGCTTTAGAAATCAGCTGCCTATGTTGTTAAAACTGTAAGCAACTGCTGTGCAGGGTCTGAGGAAAAGCACCATCATCATCATCATCATCGAATCATCATAGAATGGTTTGGGTTGGAAGGGACCTTTACAGATCATCTAGTCCAACCTCTCTGCAATGAGCAGGGACATCTTCAACTAGATGAGGTTGCTCAGAGCCCCGTCCAGCCTGACCTTCAATGTTTCCAGGGATGGGACATCTACCACCTCTCTGGGCAACCTGTTCCAGTGTCTCACCACCCTCATCGTAAACAGTCTCTTCCCTGTATCTAGTCTAAATCTAGCCTCTTTCGGTTTAAAGCCATTACCCCTTGTCCTATCGCAGTAGGCCCTACTAAAAAGTCTGTCCCCATCTTATAAGCTCCCTTTAAGTACTGAAAGACTGTAATGTCTCCTCAGAGCCTTCTCTTCTCCAGGCTGAACCACCCCAACTCTCAGTCTGGCCTTACAGGAGCAGTGTTCCGTCCCTCTGATCATTTTTGTGCCCCTCCTCTCGCTCCAACAGGTTCATGTCCTTCCTGTGCTGAGGACTCCAGAGCTGAATGCAGTACTTCAGGTGGGGTCTCACCAGAACCGAGTATGTTCAAGTTCCTCAGGTGGTCGCATATCCAATGTTCTTTTACAGTGGAAGTGACGTTGCTCCCCTAGTCCCCATCTTGCAGTCCATCCAATTGAGAGGTGTAAGAAGAGAGGTTGCCAGTGAAGACTGAGGCAAAAAAGTTGTTGAGTACCTCAGCCCTCTCCTTGCCTGTTGTTACCAGTTTGCCAGTCTGGCAAAAGCAATGTCCTCCTGGGGTTTGAGAACCTACTGTAATGTTTATGGTAACCAGAAAGGTCAATACTAGAAGTTCAGGGGGAACCTCTGTGATTTTAAGTTACTGACTCAGAACTCTGGTATAAATGAATTCTTCCTTAATGCAGGCATTTACCTGAAGGATAGAAAGCTGACCTAACATTTTACTAAGGGACTGTCCCAATTTTTTTATTTTTTCCAATTTTAAATGGCTTTCCTTTGCATAGGTGACTTACCCCGGACTTCTGCTAATTCATCTGCTACTTTCTCATTTTCTCTCTACACTCCTTGTTCATTCCTTAAAAACAGCAAAATGAAAACTAGAAACACCTGACAACTAGCAGGCTCTGCAGGAAGTATGTTTGATAATTTATTATGCAACTCTCTTTTCTGTTCGTACAAAACAGATTTTCTAGATTTTTCTGAAATGTAACTACATCCTGAAATTTGAGCTTTGAGATATAAAGATTAAGTTCTGATGAAATTGTGATTAACAGGATCCATGTGATCCTTTCTTTAAAAAGTCAGTATTTTATTTTCAATGTTACCTAGATTTCACGTGGCTAATTCCTCTTGCAGCTCAACAGAAACAGCCCTTGTTCTTCTCAAACCCTATGATTTTTAGGAATTGTATTAGACTACATGGGAGAAATAATGTTTTCTATTTTTATTTCTCAAAGTGTGGGAATTTGGTATTTTTCTTTATTGCTCAGATCTAGAAGAAAGTAAACTGTGAAAACCTTAGCTTTCACTTCTAAAAGATAAAACATGCCTCAAACTGCTTCTTAAGAACAAAAATAACTTGCATGCAAACAAAAAGAACCTTGGTATTTTTAGAGAAGGATTTTGGAGGGTCCCAATGCCTCAGATGCTGACACGCAGGTTTTTCATGACTTATATTTTAACTAGGTGATTCAAACTGTAGTTGTATTTAGGTGAAAAGGTCAATGAATCCTACAGTCATTTCTCTTTTACAGCACTTTCAAAAATATATACAAAACCCCTGATATATGGACTAAATAAATGTAGCTTTATTATAACCAGAATAAACAACTCTAAAATTAGAACTATGTTAAAAATAAATATCTGTGTATTTTTTTAAATGCTCAATCTAGTCTTTGTAAGACATCATTTTTCTTTACATTAGTTGATTGAGTTTTAGTGTTACTCAGTGCTGTAGTTATAAGGGCCTGCCAAGAGGCAATTAGTAGTAAACTTGATGCTGAAAGATCAAATTCAAATTTTTATTTGATCTTGGAAGTCTGAGCTTTAATAAAATGCACACGTGCAGAGACTAGCAGTGTGCTAATGCTCCACAGCTTGTTGCAAGAACACCCATTAGTGATGAGCTGACCCAAAGCTGGGTGAGAATGTGTATAACAGTAACTACAAAATAATATTCACATTATTTTACTATTAAAAATGTAAATACTTAATTCTCCAACAGTAGAAGTTTCTGGGCATCTAAAAGACTTCTGAGTATGCCCAAAGCTGCCTGTTCTGACTAGCCCATAATCCATAAATCTGCTTGTCTCACTTGCACACCCTGTTCAAGGAGCATTTCCAGACCATGCTTACCAAACTAGGTCCCAACCAGAGTGGTGGTTCTGCCTTTCATCCAACAACTTTGTAGTTTTCATCCACCCTGGTGCACAGGGGGATCCAGCTTCCATTCAAATTCTTCCACAGGGAAGAGAAAATAGTATTTTGTACCTCTGAAGAGAATGAACTAGCCACCTCGGTAAATATCCTTGAAAGAGGGTTCTTCTTAGCCTCTGTTAAATAAGCTGTTCCACTGCGCATGGGAAAACTGCACATTAGTTGAGCTACAGTGATCACAATCTTTTAATCTTGTGATAGGTCCTCACCTGGGAAAAGGGAAGCACACGTGCCAATCTCCGCCTTACATTAGTATTATGTTAAAAACAAGGAAGCAAACAAAAAAACCTTAACCAGCATCACGTATATGCAAGGGTCATTTGTGGTCCAATCACAATTCCTGTCTCCGGTACTCTTAAAACCAGTAAAATCAAGAGATGGAGTCAATCAGCAGTTACCTTACACAATTTGTATCTCAATTAGTATACCATGCCTACCTGGCACACCAAAACTCTTCTACAATTTATCTGGGAAAACTGAAAAATACAAAATAATCCTTTCAAGGCACCAAGTAGATGCTATAGAGGAAAAAAATATTTAGAAATTGGGATCAGCATCCCAGTATTTTCTCAGAAGACTGAACAATAAATGGAGATCAGGATCTCAGTGATGTGTATTTCACGGATGATTGACAAATCACATATGCTACACAAAGTAGGCACTGTCAGCCAAATGGTTCAATGCTAACAGCACTAAAATCTTTAAGTGCAAATATTGGTACTTCTTGCACTACATCATTACTATTTTGGGGAAAGCAGATATTTCAGCTACATAGAAATAAAAATACTTTGCAGCTCTAAATGAAATCAAACAACACTAGAAGGAAACTCAGGAAAAACTAAGGACTGTCTTAAAGCTAGCAACATAGCACAGCTGTGTTGGATCACACCGATGATCTTTCTAATTACATACGTGTACTGTCACTGGATGTTGTTACCTATAGAAGTGTTCAGCTTTTTTGAAGACTGCTAAAATCCTTGCTTAAGCAATTTCTGAGGCAAAAGTGAAGCCAGGATAGCTATATTTCCTGATGGGGGAAAACATAATTTTTAATTTTAAATCTTTCAACTATTTCAGTTCTCAAACTATGTCCTAGAATTTACAGAAGATCCTGCTTTATCTTCTCTGAAACAGAGAAATTTTGTATGCCATACTTCAGTATTACCTCCTCCAAATATTTTATTCCATTACCTTGGTCTTTAATCCTATTCCTAGAGTATTTTTCTTCATCCTAACTATTTTCTTCATGTATCTGTGAACTCTAAATCTTTGGAGGTAAGATGAAAGAGTCAGTGCAGTATTCCAACAAAAGATGTGTCATTGTTTTGTTTCACTGGCTTCATATCAGAGTTCTAGAAAAAAATTACCATATTCTCAATGCTGAATATATAATAAATAGAATGTTTGGGTTTTGTTGTTTTTTGGTTTTTGTTTTTTTTTTTTTTTTTTTTTAAAGATTTACTACCAGCTATCAAATAGAGCTTTTTTTTCTTATATTGGTTTAGGAGCCCATAAGGATAACAATGACAGAATCTCTCAAGTTATTACATAGATGTAAATCTTTAATAGTCCACTGTATTAACTTCAGGGGAGTTCCAAGCCTATACCAAAGCTGCTGATAACCAGCTGCATTCTGAAGAGTCAGACAAAGAACCCCTCATCTGTATTTTAAAAAGTTGCATTTCTAACAGGCTACTATTGTAATTGAAAAAATCAAATCCAAACCCCTGATCACAAATGGCCCTCAAACTCGATTAAACGGAAATCTAGATTTTCATTTAGAGAAACAGAAAGATAAATAGTCACTGAAGAACACTATTAAATTGTGTCTTAATAAACTTAATAATTTATCAACAGAAATAAAATCTGTCACTTTAGACTTAGAACTCTAATATGAACCAGTGAAACAAATCAATGATACACCTTATTTTAAGAGTCCTGCTCAACAAAAATTGCCTTAGCATGTTGGAATAGCTTACTAGAAAGTATAGTAGCAGCAAACATTTTCAAAAGTTTTCTCAAAGTAATAATCTAAGAAAATAATTGTCAATATACAAAGCAATGCAGTAAATATTTTTTTTCTACTCCTTTTTTCATTATGGAGTAGCTCTCCTCTAAAATACACCCTGTGTATTCATTTTTTTGAAAGCTCCACTTAACCACCACCACCCCCCTCCCTGTAATCCTTACAATTCTCAGAAAACTTTGGAGACATCAAATGGACGTGAAACTGAACATGGCAATTATCCAAGATTCTCTGTGAAGAAAAGCCCAATAGCAAACAAGTACAGCAGTTTAATAATTTTCTCAAAATTCTCTGGATAATTAGGGAATGTATTCAGCATAGAAAGTTGTACTGTCAAACTGATCCAGTAAAAATGGAAGGTCTTTTGCAAAATACAGGAGCACAAATTAAATTGCTTTAAAACAAAACAAAGCCAAACCCAAACAAACCCCCACCATAAAACAGTAGAATTCCCGTATTTAGTAGGAATTACGTAGGCCTAATTCCTAGTTTCTCTTCATAAGGGAAGTTTTTTGTACTCAGAGATCGAATAGTGAAACTGGAAGAATGTCATGGTTGGTGCAATTCGTATTTATTTGAGTAACAACCCTGAAGAGGTTTTTAGGGTCACTGGATGAAATTCAAATTCATTTACTGCTCAAAATATAAATGGCATATAGATCTACTTTCAGAAGCTTGACAGTAGATTCACTGTTTCTTTTTACACAGAAATGAATGATACCTTCATAAGTGACTCGATTTTGCTTTACTCTTCTAGCTGCACATGAGAACACGTAAGAAACATGCTTATCAGGTTAGTGTATTCATGTGCTTTTATAAAAAGTTAATTTGTCAATGCTGATGGTGGTTTGGGTAATACAGATACCTAATTCTATGCTACTTTTCATCAACAGGGAGAAGCAAGCAAAAGGTGAAATGGTGTGTTTTGGTTGGAGTGGGCAGGCATCCATCTTCTACGGTAACTGGTGCACTGAAAAAGGAAATAAAGGTAAAGAATAGAACATACAGTCCACTATTTTATATCTGATGTGGGCAGAATGCACAGTGGCTAAGCACTCTGTAAGGAACTCCTTAGCTGAAAGTTCAGGGTGCAGAAAGGATCTATTCTTGGCATGAAGCATGAACAAGTGAGTATTTAAAAGAATTCTGATGTGAAGCTACTTAGTTAAATTTTAGGTTATTGTTTAAAACTGCAGAAGGAATTTACTCACAGTACTATTGTATTTTGGCAGACTTGGTTCTTTCTGCAGATACTCAATATACATGGTAATAATAAAAAAAGTTGGCTGGCCTCCTAAGTACCATTGCTCACTTCTTGCCCTTTTAAGATTAATGGTTGGTTTCAAGAGTAAGAATCAACAGTCACAAAAAGGCAAGCAACTGGTGGTGATAATTCTCACTTGAGGTGACAAAACTCCACCAAAAAGAAAAACCAAACCAAAACCCCAACCAACCAACAAAACCTGAGGAAAGCTTAGTTGATGCTTTATGTTGCTCTCAACCAACCTCCCCCCTGCCAATAGCGTGCTTCAAATATTTAGCTACATTGTTCAGCCTGACAATTTACAAACCCTAAATACTTTCCTTTGTCTAGAAAGAAAAGGAAAAGAGCAAATTTCACAAGAAGCAGAAAGGACTTTCATGTTAGAAACTGCCACCATTAAGTTTCAAGTAATGCATTTTCTGGTTGCAAGCTATTAAACCACACTGATAACTGATACGAACAATTATGACAGGAAAAAAATATCAGTAAAAAAACTCCAAAACTATCAAGATACAGAAAAATCATGAAGAAACCAAAGATACTACATTCTTGTCTGTCAAAAGTAACCAGTAATTCAAGACAATTCTAACATATCTTTATATATAAGGCCAAGGTATGGGTGGTGGTGGTGGTGGTGGTGGTGGTGGTAAGAACCCCAAGCCAAACAACCCTTCGGATCAGTCCATAGTTGACTGTTAAGTTTTACATATCAACTTCATTAACAGTAAAATCTAATAAATTTTATTCTTGCCTTTTTATAAAATTATTTTAGTGAACATATACGAGCGTTCACTTTTGAAAGTCACAAAATAAAATAACAGGACACAACATTTGCAAAAAGAATACGTAAAACTATCAGATGTTAAAACAGTAAAATTATTAGATTAAAATAATAGTTTCTTTTTAACCCTAACAATTGTTATAGCTGAAAAAGGAAAATAATTCCATTACTACTACTACTTTTGGTTTAAATGCAGACCTTTCAGAGTAGAAATACCTCCTAAAAAACATTAAATCTCAGTGACAAAGCAGAACTGATGTATTTTTACTTAAGGATAATGTAAGGTGACAAGATCACATGAAAGAAAAGGAATTATTTGAAAACAAAACAATCAAGACAGTAAAAATTGAGAGATGAGGATGTTTTTCTCCACTTGTGTACCTAACAAAAACATCCTCAATTTAACTGCAATAGGGAAAAAACCCACTGTTATAATATCTCTGAAAAATTACTGGAGTATTTGTTTACTGCTGCAGGAATTCTTAAGACTCATTCTAACGTGCATCAGCAAACAATAATAATTCTGCATCTTGTGGCCCGTGTGACTTCCATCTTAAGCCACAAATAAACAAAAAGCCCCATCGGATTTCATCGGTAAAAACAAGTGGAATGTATGTTTGTAAAAGCTGTTTATTAAATATTATTTGTAGTGCTGTGGTGCTCAGGCTCGTCAGGGACTGGGATTCCATTTTGCTCGGTGCTCTACAAAAATTGAATAAAACACAATCCTTATTTGACTGTCAAAACACCAAGAATATTTTGATTCTGTGGGCTGTATTTTAAACTGCATCAGAAAAAGTTACGAGTTGCCAAAAGGACAGGGAAGTTCAATATATTCAGGATAGTTTTCCTCTACTTTCAGACTCTTTAACTGTTTAAATCTCTCTGTTCCTTGCTTTATATTTTTAGTGATGTCATACATAAGTATATTTTCCTTTATGTAAACATCAAGGGAAATTAAAATGTTAATCACATTATCCATGTAGCCCTTTGTTGTGAGAACCACCTACGACAGATATTACAATACATATTTTACATTGCTAAGAAAAGACTCAAGTCACTTTATTTTTTAAATCTTTATTAGATGGTAGATATGATCTCATGGCCATTTCAGTTATGTGTAGCATGGATTTAAAATAAAGCTGAAACAGAGTGGTTATTGTTCTAAAAACTGGGAAAAGGGAGACACCCGTACATTTTTAAATATATAAAGTGAGCACAGCTACAGATAAAGTAATCAAATCTAGTATGGACAATTTTATTACTTTGAAAAAAATCTATACTACAAAATAAATTTACCCTAATGATTGATTATATACCACATGCTAGATTATTATTTTAATGATTTTTCATTAGGACATTTGATAATTGTATGTCAAAATGCATAGCAACTAGGTGTCTGCTATATAAACCTAATTTTTATCACTTTTAATAATATGACTTTATGGAAATACATTACATTTTAGCCTCCTTTCTCAAACCTTTCACGGTTGTGTTTGTGCAATAAAGCAGAAGGGTGGCTGCAGCAAGCTTTCTCACCATGCCAAGCACAAAGCTCAAGCAGGAGGCTCATACACCGAGCTCACAGGCCCTGAAAACATACGTATAAAAATGCTCAACTCAGCCTCCCCTCAGCTGCACAGAAATATGGTTTAAATTGAATTTTGTTAAAAGTTAGATAGTTGAGAGCTTCAGGGTCTTGACACACAAAACATTCTTTGTCTAGTTTCTATATCATCGCAAACACACTTTTGGCTTTGCTTCACAAATTACGCTAGTTAGTAATCGGGGCAATGTAAGTATTAAAAAATGACAGCTTCCCCCATTTACTTCGATCCCGGCTAAATTCATTCTTATTGTCCAGAAACATGTTTGGTCTTGCAAGGCCCCAACTCGAACTGAAAAAGCACAGATGCACTGCAAACCATAAAGACAAGAAATTACACCCCTTTAAACCCCTTCCTCATCGGATACAGATTTTTTTAAAGGTATTTATCAGCGGACATTTGCTTTGTTTTTATTTTCTTTTCCTTTTTTACCGTAAGCAGCATAATGAACAGTTACAGCACAAACCAGAACGCTTATTCGGTATCGTCAAGCTAGTAAACATTAAATAAGTGATTTAACCGCTAATCAGGCCCCGTACAATGTTGCTGCCTTTCAGGAACCTTCGGTACGTTATTGATCCGCTAGCGAATTACCTGCGGTTCAGCCATAGGTTGCAGGCATCACCATCCCTCGCGTTGACAACACTCCTCCTCTTGCCATCGCTCTCAGAAGCCAGAAGATTCGTCAGTCCCGCGTGTCTGATTTGCTTGGCGGCAAGAACAATGAATAAAATCGTTATTAGATGTTTGGGTTGGTTGGGTTTTTTGGTTTGTTTGTTGGGGTTTTTTTAAAGGAAAGTTCTAAAGCCTGCAAGCCCTTCGCCCCCCGCCCCCGTGGCGACGGCCACAAGCAGACACCCGGCCCCTGCCGAACAGCGAAGAAAAGCGCGTTTCTTGCTGTTCGGGGTGCGCTGGGGTTTCCCCCGGCAGGGGCCCAGCCCCCGGCACGGCGCGGCGCGGCGGG
>JAVJGI010000062.1:9256368-9299653 GCA_035590275.1 Ibycter americanus
CCGCCCGCGGTGGGGCAGCGGGCGAGGGTGGCCGGAAGATCGGGCCCCTGGTCGCTGTGCTGAGGTGGTTCTCTCCTCGCCGTGCTGTTAGCCTGCGCTGGGATCTGCATCGAGAATGGGTTGGTTTTGGGGTGCCCTTCCTGGGTCGGTGTGTGTCCGTGTGCGTTGGGAAGGTGCGTTATGTGGCTTTGCGGGTTTTATATACAGCGTAGGTGGTGTGTAGGAATAACTGAACTTGTCAATTTCGTGTCATAAAATTCGGTTACGGGGCTTTTTGTTTTGCCCTCTTTTTTTAAAATCTCCCTGTGCATGCTTTTCATCTCAGGTGTAGATTGTGTATATCAGTGATTAAAAAAGAAAAGTATGGGTTGCTGTGGTGAGGCTCTTGCTAGCAGAGAGGGGCCAGGATATATATATATATATTTTTTTCCCTAATATGTTGTGAACTACAGTAGTTGCAAAAACAGCAATTAAGATGTCTGAATTCTGTCTGTTAGTAACTTGTTGCTGGTATTGTTTTTGTTACAGGTACAGTGTTGTATAATTTAGTCTGAATTTCTGAATAGGGTTTCAGAGGAAGAGTGAGCCCTGCTTGTAATGTTCATCAAAGCGAGATTTCCCTTCAGGCTTTCTGGTTGGTTACAGTAGTTCTGAACTCCACTACTTCTGAGACTTAGAGATGTGGAGAACTTTTGAGCTCACACAAAAGAAGGTGGAACAGTTCCAATCTGTAATGTGTCCAGTGAAGTTTGTTGATTTATACATTGTTTTAGTTACACTGTGAATGTTGTAGTATGAAGCATAGGTATTTATTGTAGTACTTACTGCATTGGTTTTCTCTGGATCAAGAGGTGGATTGGCCCCAGGCATTTTAATGCATGTGGCATGGAAGAATTTGTAGCAGTTGACTCGTTGAAAACATATTCATACATACAAATACTTTTCAATTTTCCTGAAATCAAAGATCATCAAGAAATTCAACTGGGAATTTCAAAGTGCTGATGTTTTTGCATGATACATTACGTTATTCTTTCTTAGTTATTTGTGCAACTGTAAGGTTGTATTAACTGTTTTAGTGATCGCAAGTTACTTGGTAAAACCACGAATCTTTCTCTTTTGTCCTACAAACTATAAAGAATTGGAGGTCCAGTCTTAGTGTAGAATGGATTTGGGTTTCTTCTGCATTGTCAGAATATATAAGGATGTGAAAAAAGAGAAAGTGAGGAAAAAGACATTTTTAAAGGTTGAAGTATGAAGGCTTGATGAGGGAGAAGTAAGTTCATTTAGACCCTTCTTTCCAAGAAGCACCTTTTTTTTTGTTGGAATGCAGGTAAAGACTGATTTAGTCAGAATAGGTATGTAATGACATAAGATGTACTTCCTCAAAATTTGGACTTGATCCTGGATGTGTATATTTGGAGATGTGATGCTTGACTACGTCCGTTCTCTTTTCCTAGTCTCCTTTTCCTTTTCTTAGACTTGCTGATAAATGCTTATATGCCCTTTTCTACTTTGTCCTTACCTAGATATTGGGAGAGAGGGTGGAAAAGAAATTGATTACTTTGTTCTTGACGTTTCTCTCCATTCTCTCTGTCTGCTCTTGCTTCAGTTGTCAAAGATCTGTGAACTTTGTATTACTTGACATTTTAGGCTTGTGAAAGCTGGCACGGCAGGGTGACAGTTACATTTCGTAGGAAAGAAATGTTTTTCACAGTGTCTTGTTTCATTAGACAAAAGCTCGTTTATCTCGAACCAAAGAATCTCTGGCTTTTAAGATAGAGGCTGATGATGGGTGAGCCTTCTGTTTCTTCGTTGTTTGTTTGTTGGGTTTTTTTTAATTTAAAAAAAAAAATCTAGCTTTAGGATGCTAACTCTTCTTTCTGAAGACTGCGTGTTTTGTCATGTTTTGGTACCACTTCTCAGACTTGAATGCCTTGAGCTTTCACTAAATTTCATAGAAGGGACTGAAGGGAGGAAAGCTAAGAAAACCACCAGTAAATGTAGCGTTTTATCTCTGACTGCTACTCTAGGAGGGACTAAAGGCTCTGTATAAAAGGATGGAATTTAATCCCAGGCTTCTGTTCTGTTGTTGGCAAAATCACGCCTTTTATTATATGTCTGTTTAGGCAGGTACCTTTTCAAGAGATGATGGTGTTCCTGGTTTTGTCCTCGTTTTGAAAACATTTATTTAGGAATTCTTATTAGAGTTTCTGTTATTAGACCAAAATTCACAGCCTTACATGTTTTATTTCTCTAACTTAGTTTGTGCAAATAATGTTAAATCAGATGTGATTTTCATGTTGTAAATTACTTTCATTTTTGTGTTTGGTCAGTGAAAGTAAATGTTTCATTTTCTTATGAGCTGACACTGTGCTGTGCGTGCTTGTAATGCTACAGGAAAATACATGTGTTCAGAAACGCTATTATACTATGTTTTATATTCTTAAGTGATTTTTTTCTTGAATTCAGATATTTCTGTTATATTTTTCTACAGTCACCATTTGTGGTATAAACCACTTGAATCTTGCTTTGGGAATGTAGCCTTTTATTTTGGAATGCCAATCCTAGTTTTATATCATTGGTATTAAGTTTTTTATTTGTGCTATAACCAAAGACTTCTGAGGTTCAAGTTCCTGCTAGGCCACCTTCAACCTAGTTGTACCAAGGATGGTGGGAATTTTCAGTAACAGATCTTGGGATGTTTTGTATTCGTTTGCATTAGTTGTGAAAGCTTATTAATTGTAAGCTTTCTATTTTTCTCTTCTTTTTGAAAGACACAGGATTTCTCTTGATGGACAGAAATTGAGGAGTTTTAACGGATCCCTTCAGAAGAGCAGGGCAGCCCTGTGAATTGTTTGTAGATTGTGGTTAAAGATGTTGTTTAAGTATTGTGTAGTTAGGCTTTAAAACACCTTTGTTAGGGCCTTGATGCATGAATAAGCTGTAGTGCATCATTTGACTCCAGGGTAATTGTTTTTTCATGCCGCAGTTTCACTCTCTGTGTAACTGCTCTAATTGTATGCTGTGGATGAAAGCTATGCATTTCTGCTGCATCCTTTGTGTAAGCACAAGTGCTCAAACAAATGCATGGTTAGTTGGGTAAGGGAGCTGAACCGTCTGAAAAATGAGCAGTACCAAAATAATTTTCAGGAGGTTTAGTTCTCCTTTTGTGTGCAGCAACATGCATCCTGCCACCACCATGAGGGAGATGGTAGGAGTGCACATGGAGGTCTTGGGGGAACGTGTTGGGATTGCCCCTTTTGGGAGCAAAGTGTACTTGAGCTCGATGAAGCCAGCTGTTAAGATTCACCACACCAATTTAAAGCTGGCGTAGAGGATGGTTGGGGCTTTTTGTTTGTTTGATTGGTTTTGTTTTGTTTTTTTCAAAAGTCTTCCAGGGTGCAAGCATCATAGTGTATATGATCAGAACCATTGTGTTAATTTTCTTTCTTATCCAAAATACTCACATAACTGTCATTTTCTATTGAATTATATTTTTATTCATGGTGGTGGTGGTTGAGGAGAGAGCAGGCAGGGAATTCACATCAAATAGGAGGATGGCGTAATTGGTTTAGTAGGCAGTATGCCTTGTTCTCAGGAACTGTTTATTACTATTTTGCTAACATTTGTCCCTTCCTCTTCCCCTGTCCACAGTTATTAAATGGGATTGATTTAAAGTGAAAATGACAAAACACTATGTTCAGGCCATTCCACTGTTCTTTCTGTTCATGTGCCTTTGCATAACCGAAGTTACAAAGAGTATCTTGTGGGACTGGGACACTAAGTACATTGACAGTGTATTTCATTGTTCTACAATACCTAAGGTAGTAAAAGTTCTTTTGGCAGCACTGTGGTTACTGTTTAATAATTCTGTTTCTTAATGAGTAGCCAGATGAGTGGATTGTTTCTTCAGGGATTCTTGTGCTGTAAAGGTATTTGAAGAAATAGGGAGCAAAAATAAAACTTGTTTTGAATCTGAGAGCCTGCATCATCATCTAGTTTTTCTTAACAGTATTTTGGATAAAGTCTCTGCGGTTGTTTGGAAGGGGGTCTGAAAGACTTGGCACTGGAGGTAAGAAAACCTGTGAAATGATTGTGAATCCTTAGCTATCTTTTTGGTCTCATTATCAGTGCTTCTGTTGGACGTGCGTCAACTGAAATTATTTCCTTTTGGTTCTAAAAGACGAGCATTTGTTTTCTGCAGATTATTCCTGTGGCTGGGAACTTAGTTGATGTTAGAGCCTCTCTGTTCAAACTATGATATTTTGATGAGGAGGAACTCTTCTTCACTGTGTGAAGTACCACACCTGTTGTTTGTTCCATGGATAATCTAGAGGATTGGCTAAGTCAACTGTATTGTGCTAGTTCTTTCAAACTGAGACTAAGAAACACTGATGAGTGATGGGCTAAATAGGAATATCAAGTTTCTACGGTGTACCTTTTATTTAAAAAAAGCCCCAAAACAACAAAAAAACCCCACAAAAAATTACAAATTAGTTTAACATAGGCAAATAGGTACAGGTAATCTAACAGCAGTAGTTACAGTTGAATGTCTTGGTACATAAGGCTGAAAAAGCTACTACTGTTCATACCTTCTCATGTGGTAAGTAGCAAGCTTGCAGCAGTCTGATACTAAGGTTTATCTGCTCTGGCCTCACACCTATTAAAAGCATTAAGTAGTTGAAAAACTAGTATGTTCTTGGGATGGTTGGTTTCATATAGGTCTATTTCATTACAGCAAAAGTAATCTTATGTCAAAATAATAAGAATTCCTATAGGAAATAGTGGCTAAGTATCTGTATACTTTTTAGCTCAAGCATGATTAGAATGTACACGAGAAATAAACATGCTTAAGGAAAATTGTTAATTCTCTGGTTCTCCCTCCCTGTTGTTCTTCACATGCACATATCCACCCACCCACTCCCCAAAAAAAGACTGCTTTAGAGAAAAGTAATTGCACTTCATTGCAATTTATGATTTTAACGTGATAAGGCAGTGACTGGTGGAACAGTGTACTCAATTAGACTGAGGGTCTGATATAGTACAGTTACTGTAATTCAATTTGGAGCGTGTTTTGGGTAATATGTAGCAGAATAGTTAAAGCTGGTAGTAGGATCGAGCTCTTGCATCTTGAAATGTAGATGGCTTAGATTTTGTTGTTAAATGTCCTTGTGTGGAAATTATTTTTTTGAAAGATATTTACAGTCAAACTTACAGTTAAGTATGTTAACTGTTAGCATGGGGGGTGGGGAGGAAACACAACAATACTTTGGAGAACATTTCAGTATGCATCGTGCTTAGAGCAGAATCTGGAATAGGGTCGTATTTTACTTGATGTCTAAAACACTGGCAACAAATAACTGTATTATGTATTACAGATTTAACTAAGGAGTCTAGGTCAAATCATGATTCTGTTGATGCATTCATTGTGATTCTGGTGCTGAATTATTCTGCGGAGTCACACAGAATCAAAATACAAGCACTTCAGGTCTATTTCAGAGGTAATAAAGATTTGAATGTTAGTTCAAATAGCTGTGTAGCTGCATTTTGTATATTCCCATGCTGTTTGTTTGGAGTAAGTAAAGTTGGGTGTAATAGGTAAAAGGTGAAGTTGAGAGTAATACTGCTGCTTGTTTTCTAGAAAATATTATTTGTGCTTAAGATCTGAAAATTTTGTACTTGCTAGCAGACTTCTGATTTTTATTGCGGTAATGTTTAAGAAATGTTACTGACTTAATGTGAAAAGTCTATTAGAGCAAAAAGAGAGTTCATTATTATACTTAGAAAAGTGTATTTTCTGTGCGTTTCTGTTGGAGGAAAAGAGCAGAATTAGATGTTGTAAAGGAAACCTAATAGGAGGAGGAAAGAAACCAGCTAGAATTTCAGCTAGGTGAGACTGGCAGAGGAAAAAAAAAAATATCTGTGCTGCTTATATACTGTTTGACATCACAGTTTTGACATGAAATTTTAAAATTACTGTTTGTAGAGTCCAGTTTTTGCTTTTCATTGAGAGCTGTATGAATTTTAAATACCTGTACATGTTTGGTTTTTTGGGTTTTTTCCTTTTACTTTCTCCTCTTGGAATCAGATTGATGTCAAGACAAATTTCCATCATTCTGTTGAGTTGTCATGAGCTTTTCTGTTTCTGACAAAACTTGTGAAGTGTCCTTTAAAAAAAAAATTTTTTTTTTTCAGTTGACACTTAAATCTGACTTTAACCCTGTACTCATGACAGGGTTTATTTTGTTATTATTCATTTTAGGAGGAGGACACAGGGTGGTAGGTATATTTGATGTTAGTTCTAGCTTCTTTTTACAGTTTGTCAGTGCAAGAATTGTCTCCTGGTAGACTGCACCTTAGAACAATCCAAATAATTTTAGCTTTCAAGCCACTCTGTTGTTTAATACCTTAAATAAACTTCCTTACCTTGTCCTTGAGTTGTTGCTAACACATTGTAGTTCTCTTTTCTGCAAATTTTTTCCTTTTTTTTTTTTTTATTCCTTTTTCAAAAGGGAGGATTCGGGACTAAGGTGAATTTCAGTTACTTTATTCATTTGTGACTTCGACTGTAATGATAATAGACACATAGAGAAATGGGCACTGGGACTGGCTTCCCAGAGAGGTGGTCGATGCCCCAAGCCTGTCAGTGTTTGAGGTATTTGGACGATGCCCTTAATACCATGCTTTAACTTTTGGTGAGCCCTGAAGTGGTCAGGCAGTTGGACTGAATTAGATGATTGTTGTAGGTCCCTTTCAACTGGAACTGTTCTATTAATGTTGTTAAAAGAATTTTATTTTTTCTGATAGAGGAGAAAATACTTCACCTAGAGAAAACTTAAATAGCCTGGTTTTAGTAAAGTATTTAAATTCCACCATTTATTTCTTTGTAGAAGGATGAAAAGAGAAAGAAGTGAGTCCAAATAAAACATATAAGAGGGTTTTCCCCTAGCGGACTTTACAGTGAAATGAAGCTTACTTTTATATTTTTAAAAGTTTCTTGCGTGTGCTTTAGCCTTATATAGGAAAATGAGAGCCAAATGTTGTCTGTGTATGTTTTGTGAAATAGTTTTTATAAACTTCCTGGAACTGACAAGTGTTTAGATGGCCACTGTCACCTTTTTTTTTTTTTTTTTTTTTATTAAGCATACAGCTCACTTAGTGTTGTTGAACCAGTTGGTTAATGAGCTGCTTGCCAATGCTGCTTAGCTGCAAACAATGATTATTCAGACAAATGCTGTGCAGAAGCATCACAAAACTACGGCATAACTGGTCATAAATAGCTGTTTTTGCACAAATGGACTTAAGTGAGGAGAGACTATAGTGTGGGTGTCTGGTATATATTAAGATAAGATCTTTAATAGGTATGATCAAGAATAATACAAATAGATCTACCTTTTCAAAACACTTGCTTTAAAAAACTGCATGAGGAATTCAGTCTACCTAATTTCTGCTAAAATAAAAAAGTGAACACATGGCTTATGACAAATCATGAGGAGTATGACTCGATGTCAGCTAGCTGTAGTTTTGTAATGTGTCAAAGCTGATTTGCCTCATTTACTTTAGGTTTTGCATGTTTGTGAGGATTTGTAAAACTGAAGGGTCTTGAGCAGGAGAAAATGACAACTATTGTGTATGTAGTTCTTATTTTTGGGGTTAAACAAAAAAGCCCCAGTGATTATTAACCTTTGAGAGACAAGTTCAGATTCTGCAGATGTGAAGTCTGGTTTCAGATAGAATTATGCAAAGTGTAGTATTTGTTAACTCTTTTTGACAGGAGTGGAAGAGAACAAAAGCTAAGAAGTGGATCAGGGCTGTTGATGGCAGAAACTACGTAGCTTTGTCGCTTCTTAAGGCTGTTCTGATATTTTAGGGCTCTCAAGGACATACTTTTGACTGCGATTTTTAAATAGAAAAAAGCAAATTTTGTTTGCATGTTACTGATAAGAAAATGAATCAGAATAGCAAGTTCTGAATTCAGCAGATTATTTTTTGCTACTCCTCTAACAGGGTGCCTGTCTGATGACATTTGATGTAGTAATTTCAAATTGATAGATCTGTACAATCAATTGTAACTTTATAAAAAAACCCAACAGATTGTAATATTTTTAAAACGAAAAGCCTTTGTTTAACTTGTGTGAATTTTATATGTCATTTAACTTTTAGGCAGTCAAAGCCATACAACCTGCAAGGCTGCCTACAAATGTAGCCTAATTCACAGAAGGAAAGCCCTGCTTTCCTGGAGACAACTAAACATTTGCCAGTTGATGGAAATCAGTGAATGAATTCCTTACTTTGCTGTGTTTGCCTTGCAGCTTTCGCTTTACCTATTAAACTGGCTTTATTTCAACCGACAAGTTTTTGCTTTTTTATCCTTCTGATTTTCTCCCTCATCCCACTGAGTGAGCGGCTGTGTGGTGCTGAGCTGCTGACCAGGGTCAAACCATGACAGGAGCAAAAGAGAAAACTTTCCGTCCTTCACTAGACGATTGTGGTGGTGTTGGTGGGAATTACTGGTGTAAGCAAGGCTTTTCCAGAGCCTTGGTTTCAGACATCAGCGCTCTTTATGTTAGCAAGCTGCTAGAATACATGAAGTGATTACAGTGTGTCAGCAAGATAGGAGCATGTTTGATGAAGGAAGAGGCATATATTTCTGTTAATTGAGTGTAATACAGAAGCATCATTCTGTCTAAAATGTCAGTCACAGCCTTCTCTAGTTGTGGAATAACAAAACATCACAAGCTTTTTCTGCAGTACTCTTTTTTTTTTTTTTTTAATTCTGCAAAGTTAAACTGTGAAGACATATTTCAGGCTTTGTGAGGGATAAAACTACTACACACTAAATCCTGTACAAGAACTTAAAAAACCAGTTTCTATCCTCCCTCTTAATTTATTATTTTAAACAGTTCTCTGTACAAAGTGGCCTGTGCTGAATAGAATAATTAATTAGGAACAGCTGGAATGAATTATTGTACTTAAAGGTCATGATTTGTTTTTATCCTTAATATGTATGGTTTTCTTCCAAATTTGTATAACAATCTGGGCAAAAAAAACGAAACCAGTAATTCTTCAGAAATATTCTTTATCAAACGTTTTGTTTGCTCTTTCGTATAATAGGTGAAATACTACAGACACTTGGCACCTGATCACTTGCTTCAAATATGCCATCGACTTGGACCACTTCTAGAGCAAGAAATTCCCCAAAGTGTCCCTGGAGTGCAGACGTTATTAGGAGCTGGCAGACAGTCTTTGCTTCGTACAAACAAAAGTATGAACATTTTGTGAGAATTTTGCAAGTTCTTGATATTTCATGCCTTTTCTGTGTTTTCACATGAAAAAATGCTTGCCTACATTTTTTGTGTAATTTTTTAAAAACAGGTTGCAAACATGTTGTATGGAAGGGATCTGCTCTTGCCGCACTACATTGTGGGAGGCCTCCGGAGTCCCCTGTAAATTACGGTAGTCCACCTAGTATAGGTAAGTGAATTTTATTCTGGCATTGCCATTGTAATACCTAACTCCCAGGGTGATGGATTATTGTGATGATGAGAGCTAAGTAGCAGATCTGTTTATATTTGTCCTTGTTTGTGTCATAAAACTTACCTTTATTTTCATTAAGATGTTTTGTTGTCATATTTACCAGTTTGTGTGTGGGGAAAAAATGCGTATTGTAAATTCATGCACTAGTTCTGCTCTGAAGCTAATTTTGTCTCTGAAGGATGAAATGGAATAAAATATATTTCAACAGTGAATACGTACAAATAAAACATCTTTTTTCTTAAAGATGTAGTAAAGCTGTCAGTAGATAAATAATTAGTCCTATGTAATAACTTCACACCAGGACAGCATGGTGTGCAGCCATTGTTGGGGAGAGTAAGTCACATAGACTGGTAGTAGTTTTCTTTGGAAAGATTTGAGTGTCTTGGAGAAGTTACTCTTTCTGCTCTCTGGTTCATTCACGAATTTTGTAGCTGTGCTTTAGTTTGCTGTGCTGTATCATGAAGCATGCATGTGCTGTCTGTACCATTGAAAAACCGAGAAGCTGGAGGTCAGAAGTGTTCTTTTTCTTATTTTCTTTTTTAGTTGTTGTTACTTTTAGGCTCTCATATGGTCACTAAAACACGTTCATTAGTTCTCAACATTTTAACAAGAAGGTACATGGTTTTTTTAATTGCTTGAAGAATAGAGATTTGTGAGGCTTTAGGAGATCCTTTACAAAGGACTGTCCTTTTTCTTTTGTTGCGGGTGGGAAAATGTGCAAAATCACTTGTCTTTTCATCTTTCTCTGCTGGTGTCCAAGGAAGGGGGAATGATTAAAATCAAATTACCACTGTGGATTATACCAAAACAGTAGTGGTTTATACCAGTATTGTAGTTGCAGATAGATGTGAAGTGTTGGTTGACAGTGGGCAGAGAATATTCAATTGATTGGCTCCTGATGAGGTGAAGCTGCTGCCAAGAAAGGTTTCTGTCTTGGCAAAAAAGGGAAGACTGAAGATACATTGGGGAGCTAATGAGTAACAATGTACAAATATATAGGCAGGTGCTTTTTGAAACAGAGGCATTTTTAATGTGGTAATTTGTCATTACAGCTTTTCAATCTCTAAACTCCTTTTGGAGACTGTTGGTAGCCTGTAAGTTTTGCATGAATTGGGAGATAGATATGTATGTAAATATACATAGAATATATTATTGAGAGAGCTTAACTTGGGCTATTTGTATTATTTCTAATGTTGAAGAAACTGAAAATCAAATCTCAAAGTGCATACCACTGTGCTTCACCCAGGAGTTACGGTTCTCTTAACAGCTGAAGCAGAAGCATGCTGCAGCTAAGAAGCTCTTAGGTTGAGTACAGCCAATTTTTACTTGGTCAGATGGCAAAGTATTTGGTGTTGTAGTAGTTCTTTCATTTTAAAGCACAGTTTGCATCCTTTCCATAATATTTCTGTAGATGCTTGGAATATAGGAAGGTCTTGCTGGGTGTTCAGAGCTAAGTGTTTCAGAACCTCCTCAGATAGTATGTGTATTGGTCAGAGGTGGTTCATTTAAACCCTCATGTATCACCTGTATTCATTCAATGTGGTTTTTGTTTAGAGCTGCTGTTTTGGTATTTGTGTAGAGAGTTGTTTCTCTGTTGTACTCTAGATGTGGGGGAGAGAATGCCTGTTCCTGAATAGAGTAATTCTTCTTGAGTGGCTGTGCATTGGCTTGAAGACTGTAAACTTGGAAAATCATGGGCTGCGTTAGCAGCTGTTTCTGCAAGGTGGCTGGAGGACTGAGCTTTCTAATACCTAAAATTTCTTTAGTGGTTGCCTTACCTTTTATTTACTTGGGAATACATTTTAAAACATGTTAGGGAAATCGGAATGGAAGAGGACTGTTCTGCATTGTACTGTAGCTTGCTCCATGTATATAGTTTTTAAAGGGAAAAAGACCAGTGTATGAAATCCATGGCAGCTGAAGTTCAAAGAAAGTTGTAGAGTTGCCATGGTAGTGGAATTAAATGTTAAGAAAAATAACTTTCAGACTCTTTTTAGGGAAGAACAAGTAAGGCTTTTTAAATAAATGTTTTTATTGAATCTTTTGCAGAGCTCTGAATATTTGCAAAATTACAGTTATTTCAACATACCACTTTTTTTCATGACCAATAATTTCCTTTTCCAAACATTGAGATAAGTGCTGGTAGCTGAATGTTTTCAGCTGTGAGGTGTATTTGGATATTTTTGATATCTGTTTCAGAGCTGTGTGTTCAAAGCATTTGTTTTTGATTTATCGTATTCTAGTCCAATCCTCTCAGTGAAATCATGAACTGGAATTACACTACTTTTATAAATTGAACTAGAAGATTTTGTTTCCTTTCCTTAAATAACTTTTCCATTTTTCCCCTGGGAAGGCTGTATTTTATGTATTTGCCCAGCCAAAAAAATTTGGAACGTATTATTCTTCAGCCTGTATGTACTTCAGGTAGAGAACCCACTAATGCTTGAGGAACAGAAAAGGTTCTGAAGTCTTTCTATTGTGTGCAGCAACACATAATACCTTTCAGTGAACATACAGGAATATTCATTTGTTTCCTAGCCTGATGAATCAATGCTATTATGATGCTGATGGGATATTCTTTAGAGTTAAGTTTTTGTGTATGTTGTGCCAACAGCCTTCGACATAGCTGGTTTACAGACAATTAAAATACATCTGTACAAATATGTACTGTTCCAGGAAACTACAGATTATCTGTAGAATGTAATAAAGAGAAACAGAACTTGAATACAGAATAATCTTTCCCCATTTGCTCTTGCTTGTGCAACATATCTTATAAAAGGCTGCTGAAGTGCTTTAGTAAGAACAAAAAGAGCTATGTGGTATGCTGTATTGTTTTGCTAAACGTCATCTTGGATGCAGAAACAGAAGAACAACTCTTTCAGTAATTTTCAGGAATTGCTAAAAGAAGCACAGAAGCAAAGCATAAAGCTTTGGGAGCTTTGAGCTCAAAGCTCTCAGGGAAGCTGGCTGCTCAGGTGTGGAGACCTGAGGTGGGACTGGCTGTTCACCCCAGATGACAAAGAATGTTTTTCCTGGGCAGTGAATATATCTGCCTTTCAAAAATACTATTTCATGGTCTTGCTCAGTAGTCCGCTTTGAGAAAAGTTCTGAGGTTTTTTGCACTTCTCTCACAGTTTCTTTATTAAATCTTGATGCTGTTTTGGCTGTAGAGAGAATTTGGAGTTCTGACAGTGGTGTAGATGTCTCTTTTTAGGAATATAGTAAGTACTTTAGGCCTAAAAGCTAACCTAAGAGTACTTTGTCAAACTATTATCTGCTAATCATAAAAAAACTAAAAGACCACCTTGTGTTAAAGGATCTGTGTAAAAGTAACATCTTGTTTTACATGTTTATTCAAGTCTAAAGCGAATTATACTAAAGTAAATGACTTGCTATGCAAGATCAAATGAGCTATAGAAGTCTTGCAGAACTTATACTTTGAGTAAAATACAAACTGAGTAAATATATGGTGGAAGCAGGTGGGATTGCATTGAAGTCAGGGAACAGTTCGGAAATGCTTGAGATTGTATAGCTTTCATTTGTTTTTACCTTCTGCCTTTAGAAACGTCTCACCTCCAATCTCTCTGAATTTGTAAGGGTTGGCAGTTAGTTTCATTGGGAAAATCAATATTATATGTGAAGTTATAGATGTACATAGAATTTTTATATTTTCAGAAATGCTCCAGGGAGGAATCGGTATACTTTTACTTTCATTAAATGCCTAGAGACAAGTTCTGGGTCGGTCAAATTGCTAGCTTAACCACTCACTTGGTTGACAGTCATCTGTAAGCCAGGAGACTTGAAGTACTGCATAATGTTTAGAAGTTGAACAGAAAAATAGTAGGAAGGTAGAAGTAAATTCAAGTTTTTGATCTTGGACATCTTTACAGAAAGGGAAAAAGCCCCCAACAACTCAAAACTGCGTGCTTGATACATTTAGTTGTACTAGCTTGGAGAGTGAAAGGAGTCTAGCAGTCTCTTTTTTTGTTATTATTTTTAACAACTCTGAATGCCTTGGCACTCATTAAAGGCATTTCTAGCCTTTCAAGTTAATGAAACTTGATTCATTATGGGTAAGAGTTGTAAGTGAAGTATATTCTTTAGGTGTCCTTCCAGATTTCTTCTAAATCATAGCTAATATTGCCATATGTTTCAGACCCCAAAATTTGTCTTCATTTTACACATTGCTGTTTTTCTCTGAGCTGCTTGTTCTGTTTTGGGTGAGGAGTGAGTTAGAGATATTCTAAAACTTTGAAGGCATTCAGTTGACACCTGTTGCATGCTTTTTGAGTGGGAGAAAATCTATGCTCTTTAAGTTCTGCTGAAAACTCCAACCACTTTACCTTCATCAGCTTTACATATGTATTTGATTTTTAAATTGTTCTGAGGGAAACCAAACAAATAAGGTGGTCTTGACTCTGAGATGTGTGTTTTTGCAGATTAAGGTTTTAACAGTTCCATTCAGTTTCATTTTATTAAGTTGCCTTAAAAGCCCAACTCTCCATTCACAGTGTAGGTTCCTGAGTGGCCCTTATAGAAAAAGGAATTTAAACTCTTACCTTTAGAGCTTAAGGTTAGAGCCTTTGGGTGAAGAATCACGTGTTTCTCACCCTACCCCACTTTCTTTTTTTTCATCTTTCTTAACTATAGTAAAAGGTCCTGAGCAAGTTGTTGTATTTGACCCTGTTTTCAAAGGAGGATTATTAGACTAGGTAATTTTCATAGGTCCCTTTCAGCTGCAACCATTCTGTGATTCTGCAGTAACAAACCTCAGAGTTCTTCTGTCATTAAATCTAGTGAGGGACATGAAGGAACACAAAAAGGGCTTTTACACGTCTGTCAGCAGCATAAAGAACAGTAGGGCCTGCTGCTGAATGCGGCAGGGGACCTGGTGACAAAAGACCTGGAAAAGCTGAGGTATTCAATGCTCTCTTGGCCTAGGTCTTCACTGGTAATACCAGCCTTCAAAAATTTCAGGCCCTGGTGACCAGGGGGAAGGTGTGGGGCAAGGAAGACTCTCCCTTGATGGAGGAGGATTAGGTCAGGGAATGTTTGAACAAGCTACGTACCTAAGTCCATGGGCCCTGGAGGATTCACTGCTGGGTGCTGAGGGTGCTGGCTGACGTCATTGCAAGGTCACTCTTGATTATTGTTGAAATGTTCATGGTGGTTAGGGGAGCTTCTTGACGACTGGAAGAGAACAGATGTTACTCCTGTCTTGAAGTAGGGCAAGAAGGAGACTGCTGAACTAGAGGTGGGTCCTCCTCACCTTAGTCCTTGGGCAAGTGATGAAGCAAGTACTCCTGAAAACCAACATATTAAGGGCAAGAATGTGGCTGAGAGTAGTTGGTATTGATCTATGAAGGAGAAGTCATGCCTGACTAGCCTGACAGCCGTTTAAATGAGATGAGTGGCTTGGAGGATGGGGGGACAGTAGTAAACGTTGTTCATCTTCGCTTCAGCAAGGCTTTGTAAACTGGCTCCCATAACATTCTCACTAACAAACTGGTATGGGCAGAAGTGCTGGGGTCAAAGGGTTGTGACCAGCAGAATGAATTCTAGTGACTGGTATGAGGACCGGTCACTAATGGTGTACTCCAGGGGTTGATATAGAGCCAGTATTGTTCAACATCTTCATTAGTAACTTGGATGATGAAACACCAAGTTTTGCAGACAATGCAAAACTGGGAGTGATTGATAGATCAAATGGTCTGTGCTGCCATTCAGGGGGACCTTGGCAGGCTGGAGAAATGGGTTAACAGGAATCTAATAAAGTTCCACAATGAGAAGTGCAAAAGTCTTGCCCCTGGGGAAGAATAACCTCATGCACCAGTGGACACTGGGGACTGATGGGCTGGAAAGCAGCTTTGCAGAGAGCAAGCTGGCTGTCTGGTGTTGAACATGTCAGATGTTTGAGTCTGCAATGTGCCCTTGCACACAAAAACCAAGCAGCATCCTGGACTGCTGGAGGCAGTGCATTGCCACTAAGTTGAAGGTGTTCCTTCCCCTCTGCTCAGTGCAGGTGAGATCATACCTGGAGTGCTGGGTCCAGCTCTGGGCTCCTTAGAACAAGACAGACATGAACAGACTGGAGGTAGTTTAGCAAAGGACTAGGAAGATGATGCAGGGATTGAGGTATCTTGTCATACAAGGAGACTACAAAAGCACTGGGATTGTTTAGGCTTCAGAAGAGAAAGCATGGGGGGGGTGTTACCAATGAGTGTAAATGGGAGGGTGTGATGGAGACAGGCAGGCTCTTCTCATTGGTGCCTCCTGACAGGGCAGAGGCCATGAACACAAACCGTAATAGAGGAATTTCAATTTAAATGGGAGAAAACACCTTTTAGAGGTGATAAAAGCACTGCCACAGGTTGCCCAGAGAGGTTGTGAATTTTCTGTCCTTGCAGATACTCAAAACCTGGCTGGACATAGCCCTGAGCAACCTGCTGTAGCTGACCCTGCTTGAGCAGGGGGGTTGGACTAGATGATCCCTAGAGGTTCCTTCCCACTTCAACCGTTCTGTGATAGCAGACTGTTTCAATCTTTGAGGCTGGTCATGTTGTATGAAGATGAGCCTAGTTATCTAAAAACCAGAAGCTGATTCATTTTATTTGGAACCAGCTGGTAAACAATTGATAGCAACTTAAATGATAAAAATTGTGGCAAAGTGTTTTTTTCTATGTTCAAAACATCAACAAAATAGGCGGCTTTCTCAGGCATTGGTTTTCTACTGATCAGTTAGCTTCATTATTAAATACGAAGAATGTTGATTTTGAAATCAAAATGTCATTTGGAAGTGGTGAATTGTCATCCTGTGTTGCACAACAACCATTTAGTAACATCTGCTTTTTTTGTTTCTTTGTTTTAAATTTTGTTTATTTTTAAAGCAGGAACTTATGCGTGAGTAGTAGACAGGCATGTAAAGCTTAAGTTAATAGTAATATCCTTAGTTGGCCAGGCACTGGATGGGATTTCTTCCTGTGTAGCGTCCACTTCACATTGCCTTTCCAGCAAGGAGCAGGCAACCTCTTACTCTGTTGTTTTCTTCCTTCCAAACTTTCTTCTCTTCATGTTGGTTGACTTGCTATAAGGCCCAGCCTTAAGGCCCAACCCTTCCTGAGATAGTCGCATTCCTTCTTCCCTTGCATATTATGTATGGTTTGTGGCTCCCACTGCAGCTGTTTAACTGTTATACCTTATCACACGTCCTGTGCTTAACACCTTTGCTCATACTGACTCATTTGTGTGAGGCCGAGCAAAATTAAACCAAAGACAGAAAACCGCTAATATGTCTAAAACAAGAGAGATGTTAGACTTGCTGTCAGAGGGGTTCTAAATTCACTTTTTTTCCCAAATCCAGTTAAAACCAAGCTAAAATAGATTAGAGACCATATAAGGCCTGACAAGTGTTGAAGACAGATGCGGGTAACAATTGTTACAAAACCAAAGACCTATAATTAGTACAAAGGCATTATTATTATTGTTAACAGTTGGTAGCCTTTCTCACCCTGGCTTGCAGCAGAAAAATAAATTTTATTGTTCAGCTGCAGGAATTTATTTTTGAGACACAGCTATTCTTAATTTTTACCTGTACTCTGGAGGAAAAAAATAAAGGCTATTGTGCTAGCAAAGTGTGCAGGTGACATTGGAGTTGTCAGGGTTTGGAATAAGAAGTGGGAATAGGTCAGCTGGAGAAATCAAGCTGGATGACTTGGCAAAGTTGATGAGAGTAAATAGGAATGTAGTTAAATAGAAGGATATACTGAAGAAAAGTGGTGGATGTGAAAATTTTGTTTAAAACCACCAACAAAAAAAACATTTTGAGAAATCTTTTAAAAATTACATGTTTATGGACAGTGTTCAAACCTGCGAGAGGTTGATTCTCCCCCTCTGCACCTGCCAATTGCATGACCTTAATAAAAAATTTTCTTCCCATATAATGTTAGTTTTTTCCATGTCAAATCACTTTTTAAGTCACCTTTTTTTTTTAACCAGTTTTAGAATTTATTTTTTTTTATGTTTCAAGTTTTGATCAAGGCCAGAGAGTGAGATAGATCCCAGTTTTCTTGTTTCCAGTATCACAACGTTGTCTCTTTATTTCCTTCAGTAGGTTGATTGTTACTGGACAAGGGGCGTTTCACCTGTTGAGTTTCCCAGGGATATGTGAACTAGTAGCAAGTTGCCTATTACGACTACACATCAGCAAGAGTATCATCAGAAATACTGTCTTAGGTTCTGTTAAACTTAACCTTCTTCAGTGATCTAAAAAAAACCCAAAACTCAAACAACAAATCCCAAACTTGAAATTTATCTCAAGTACTTTAAAAGGTTATTCATAAATTCAGATGTATATTAAAAATTACATACTTATATGAAGTTATCAGTTGTTTTATCCTGAAGAGTCTGATTACATTTTTGACATATTGACAGAACATCTTTGCAAAGTAAACTTTTGAGTTAAGCTTTTTTCCCCTTTTTGTGAGCTAGGGTTTCATTTGAAGGCATTGCTAGAAGCTGATTTTCAACTACCATCTCCATCTTACATTAAGATCAAACAAAAGGTAACTTCTGAGTAGGTTGAGATATTGTGTAAGCTCACTTTATTGTTGTGACAAAGACCTTCCTTATTCTGTTTGTGTGTATGTGTGTGTTTGGGGTTTTTTTTTTGGTGGTGGAGGGGGGGTGGTTTGGTTTTTTGGTGTTTTTTTAACTGTAGGATGATTTATCAGAAACCAAAACTAGATTTGTCTTGTGACTGAACAAATCTTGGTTTCCTGTGGTTCTAAAGTAGACTGTTGGCAAGGAAAATCTTTGTCATAAGGCACATGCAACTGCATCTTTTTCTTGTATAACGGTAGGGTGAAGAGGATATGGCAGAGCCTTAAGGCAGTAGTGATGCATTGACTAAAAGTGCCTCACTCCACAGCTAATGATCCTGCTCATTCACAAAGAATCCTGAACTGGGAAAATTTCCTTGAATCATTGGGCTACATAAGACAGTTAACTGAACTGTTTCAGGGGTGTTCTTACGGCCTGAGGCCAATGGGCTTGGCACTTGTCCATACCACTAAGTACTTTTGCTCCTTATAGAGTAGCTACAATCCAGTTTGCATATTTAATGTAGTTTGACCTGTGCTGACTTGTGAACCAGTGTCTGATTGGTCTGGGCCAAACCAAGCAATTGGAGACATTTGTAGCTGTTTCACAGTTGATGCCAAGGAGTGCCCAGACCCCTGCCCTGGTCCTGCTCAGTTCAGTAGTACAGACATAACCTTGGTCACATATAAAGAGTGGTTAACCAGAGTAGTAATGAAAGTATCAACTGCCTCTTTTGGCACTGATAGTTCTTGGTTTTCATGTGTGTGTAGTACTCTGGGCATTGCTGGGCATCTATGGTTTTACTTTTCATGTATTCAGAAATTGGAGATCTGATTATATTACCTGCTTTATCACAATTCTGTGAAGTATAAAATGTATCACCATTGCCATTCTTTGATCTAATAATGATATGGGGAGCTGTTTGACTAATGTCTATGTATCCATGCATATAAGCATTATACTCTGTTGCTTATTGTTGCATGAGTAGCAGTTTAAAATTAGTAACATGGAGCTTTAGTTCTTGATGGAAGATATCCATCTTATTAAAACAAAGTAGATTTCTGCTCCTGGACCTTCTTAGCTTTTAAACTCGGGTGGGGGGTGGGGGAATAAATATTGCAGACTCTTTGAACAAGATTCTGTTAGTCAAATTCAGAATTTTCTGTAAGGTTTTGGTAAATTTGTATGCAAATTTTTGTTTGGCATTTTTTTGTTTGTTTAGCTGTAATGGGTAGAAATATCCTTAAAAAAAAAAAAAAAAAAGTTGTCTTCCAAGTGGTGGATAAATGTTTGACTATGTAGACTTAAAAAAACCAGGTTGCGTTGGAGAAGGTTTGTATGTTTGCTGATCTTCAGTTAATAGCAATCCTTGTTAAATGTGAGGTAGTTTAGTCCTCCGTGGAAGCTGCCTCAGTCTTCCTGAATTTCTCTCACCTAGGTATAAAGTGAGAAGGATACATTTGGGCTTGAGAGTTGTATTGCATCTTTATGCTCTGCTTTAGTTTGACATGTTTTTTGCACGTCTGTATTGTAGGCTGCTTTTTTATGTATGTTTCCATAACTAGGCAAAATGAGGTAATTACTACAGTAAGCTGTTCATGTGGCAGGTTGTACAGTGTTGACATAAACTTTCCATCCTGGAGAAGTGTTTTAGTTTATGAACTCAATATAAATGTTTTGTCTCCTTTTTTCTTTCCCTGTTTGGTAGTGGATACCCTGTTTTCAAGAAAACTAAATGGAAAATACAGACTTGAACGCCTTGTTCCAACTGCAGTCTATCAACACATGAAGATGCACAAACGAATTTTAGGACACTTATCTTCTGTATACTGTGTAACTTTTGATCGGACTGGCAGGCGAATATTTACTGTAAGTACAAAATCTTTATTTTTTTTAGGGTTTTTTTTTAAGTACAGATAGCAAGTCACCTAATTGTTTCTAAAAACTAAATGTACTGATATTACGTATCAAGAGCAGATACATGCTGTATTACTGTTAACACTCATGTGCTTTTTAATAACCATGCTGGTTTGCATGTTAAAATAGTTTTGGCATACATGTCTTAAGGCTGGATGTGATGGTGATTGCTGGTCTGTGTGGTTCAGTCAGAAAACAGATTATTTTCAGTGGAAGGGAATTACTTTATGTAGATTCTTTCCTCTGCACTTGTGTTTTCTAGCAAAAACATAAGCAAAAGAATGGACCACCAACACAGAATTTCATTAGGAAGTCAGGCAGGACAATCAATGTGTAATTAAAGATTATTTTGACTATTTTCTCTTAACTTTTGTTAAATTTAAAGCATGACTATTAAGTTTAACAGTCTGGTGATACATTCAGATTTGGTACATCATGTTGAAGGAATTAGAAAGCTGAAAATTCACGTGATGTGTTGTAATACACGTTGGGTCACAAGGAATTGTCTTCATGAGTTCCCAGGAACGTTTTTGTACCAGTGTTCTTAATGTTTTTAACCATTTGCCTTTCTTTTATTGTTGTTAAAAAAAAATCATATACTGGATGGATGTCTGAAATCAGGACTGAAATTGCAGGTTTCCCAAGGAATGGGAATTATAAAACCAGATAGGTGTGAGTGTAATTTCAATTCCTTGGCAAGTAGTCAATTTTAGTAGAGCCAAACATCTCATGAATACATACCTCATGCCAGTCTGGGACACTTCGGCTGTATTTATTTCCTTGCCACAAATACTGGATGTAATTGATACCTTTGTGGATCCAGGAGCTTGGCTGTGTCCTTTCTGACATGGTAGGTAATTCTAACAATGCAGGTGGAAGTACAGTTCAGTTCTCCTTCATGTATTGCAATCCTAACTTGTAAAATTCTTTCAAGGCGGTTGTAAATATAATTCGCCCTTTCACCCACATACATTTTACTTTGTTGTGTGGAGGTATGTGTGGTTGCAGGAATGGGACACTTGTAGTGTTTTCAACACACCTGTTTGTTTACTTGTTACTTCAGGCATAGCAGAAACTTTTTTCGTACTTCTTTAGCCGTCGTTGACAAGCAAAGTCCCTCAACAGTCATGGGCATTAAATTCTTATGACCTGTAGTTTATGCGTGATTAACCTATCAGGAAAACAGCTCTCTTGTGGGTTTGTTCTATATGCGATACAGCAGAATGGATTAGAGATTTCTATGTGTACCAAGTATAAAAATCACCTGTGCTGACCCTGTTCACCTCTAAATAAAAACTTGTTTGTGCTTTCTAGATGAAGTGCATAGAACTCCTTGTTAAGGTCGCGTGATTCTTCATTTTCCTAAAACTTTCCCATGTTCCTAAAACCTTTCCTTTTCCAGAGGTTAACTAAACTTCCTCTTGGGTGCATCTGCAGTGATCACTCCTTTTTGCACATTGGCTTGCTTTTTGCAGTCTGATTTAAAAGTGAGTAAAGAGAAGAATTCTCTTGACAGTAGCAGCAGTTTGTTTCCAAAAGAGAAGCAGAAGAACCTGAAATAAAATGGGGGGAGCAACACTGCTTCTGCAACCCCAGGGTTTTGTTGGCAGTCCTTTGCTGACAGACACACTGGTGTCCTGGTATGATCGCTTGAAGAAGGTCTCAGTTTAGATCATGGTTACTTCAATCTAGTGTTAAATAAAGTGTCCATAGAAATTAATTGTGGCTGGTGAATTTTCATTATGGATGGCCTGGGGCAGAGCTTCTTACCTCTGCGTTCTCAGGTAAATCCAGTGTTGTTTGTGTAGATGTTTAAGTGGTTGTTGGCAAATGGGAAACCAATGGGTTGTATTCCACATTCCAGTAAAATCCCAAGTTGCTGTAGCTGGTGTGATGTAGTCAGTGGATAAACAGTCATGAACTGTCTTGCAGTTGTGTCTGTATAATGAAATGGTGCCAGTTCTTTTCAATCTAGACCACTACAATTTCTAAAGTCTCTAGTGTAGTAAGTAGAATTAGGAATTCCTAACAAAAAACTTTATTCCAGACACATCTGTTGCCAGCATGTAAATTTGCATGCATTGATAGGAAATCATTCTTGTTCTGTGTTTTTATTCTACAACCTCCAGCATTGTGTGACATTAGCTAAAAGATTGCTTTAGGTTTATAATTGGTTCTAGAAGATGCATCGTAACTGTTTCCTTTTCCTGCTGACCTCTGAAGGATTGAAAGCCTTTAAATTCAAGTTCTGTTTATGTTCTGCTTCAAATTAGAAGGAAAAGAAAGTGATCTCAGCACATTTTTGAGTCATTTACTTCTGGGAGATGTTATCTTTGCTAGGAAGAAGATGCTCTTAGGAAGAAGTTTGCCTAAAGGCAGTGAAAACAGAACATTATGCAGTTTTCCTGCTAGCTAGTTAGTAGGTCTGTATTGAGTTTGCATGGTAAGGTTTTGGTAGCACGGGCGGCTACAGAGGTGGCTCTGTGAGAAGCTGCTAGAAGCTTCCCCTGTGTCTGATGAAGCCAATGCCAGCTTGGAGCTCCAAGATGAACCTGTCACTGGCCAAGTCCAAGCCCATCAGCAATGGTGGTAGCACCTCTGGGATAACGTATTTAAGAAGGGGAAGAAGTTGCTGCATAACAGCAGTTGCAGCTGAAGAGAGGAGTGAGACTATGTGAGACCAACAAGTCTGCAGACACCAAGGTCAGTGAAGAAGTGAAGAAAGACGGGGAGGAGATGTTCCAGTTGCTGGAGCAGATTCCTCTGTAGCCCATGGTGAAGACCATGGTGAGACAGAATGTCCCCTGTAGCCTGTTGGGGACCCCACACCAGAGCCTGTGGATGTGCCTGAAGGAGGCTGTGACCCCACCAGAAGTCTGCACTGGAGCAAGCTCCTGGCAGGACCATGGAGAGGAGCCCACGTTGGAGCAGGTTTGCTGGCAGGACCTGTGACCCTGCCTGGGACCTGTGCTGGAGC
The DNA here is from genome assembly GCA_035590275.1 of Ibycter americanus. NCBI lineage: Eukaryota > Metazoa > Chordata > Aves > Falconiformes > Falconidae > Ibycter > Ibycter americanus. The sequence continues at coordinate 9,279,398 of JAVJGI010000062.1, forward strand.
AGTCTGTTCCTGAAGGACTGCACCCCATGGAAGGAACTGACACTGGAGCACTTTATGAGGGACTCTTTCCTGTGGGAGGGACCCCACACTGGAGCAGGGGAAGATTGTGAAATGTCCTCCCCATGACGGAGAAAGAATGGCAGAGACAAGGTGTGATGAACTGAATGAAATGCCCCGTTATTCCCTGTCCCTCTGTGCCGCTGCGGGGGTGGTGGGGTGGAGAAGATCAGGAGTGGACTTACTTAACTAAGTCCAGGAAGAAGGGAGGGGTGGGGGAAGGTGTTTTAAGATATAGGTGGGTGTTTTTCTCACTACACTAGTATGATTTGATCAGTAATAAATTAAACTAATTTCCCCAAGTTGAGTCTGTTTTGCCCATGACAGTAATTGGTGAGTGATCTCTCCCTGTCCTTATCTTGACCCACAAACCTTTCATAATGTTATCTCTCGCCTGTCTGGCTTTGGGCACCTGGCATCCAGCCAGGGTCAGTCCACCACAAGGTCATGCAATGACTGTTTGTATTTGTATTGTTTTACAGATTTCACAAGAGATTTCTGAAGATCAACCTCTTACCTTTTTCCCCCCCTGAATAAACAAAAATAATATACAGATTGTGTTTTCTTGGTAATTTAGATTTTTTTAATTAATTACAATTAAAGCTGTCTTTACTTGCAAAGACACAGCCTATCAGCCATCATTGAAGACAACCTTATTATTTTTGAGACTTTGTATTCTGGATCTCGTGAAAAATGTGACTTGCAGAACCAAGACAGAGTAATAGAAAAAAACATTGCCTTCTCTGATTCTTGCACTACTTACCTTTCTGACTGCAAAGGAGGATGGCCAGCTCCTGTTCCCCACCTTTATCTTCCTGCCTTCTCTGACATTACTCCTTCTAGGGAATAATGAAGTGTTGTATAGTAGTCTGGGTAAGATTTCCAACCCAAGATTAATTTGTAAATTTCTTGGCAGTTTCACTTCAGCCCACAAGTGTGTGTAACTAGGAAAGTGAACCAGTTTTACTCCATACCTTGGCAATGCTGTCATCAGTTCTATCTTGGTGCTGAACTTGTTCTGGGATTCACTTTTGAGAAAATGCTTTTTAATAGGCACAGAATTCATAGCAGTTGTAGATACAACCTTGAAAACATGAGCTGTGGTGTAAGCCAGTGCCTTTACTAGCAGAACTGCAACAGTATTTTAAGAGTTGTGAATTGTCCCATTCAGTTCAGGTAGAATCCCATGAATTTATTTGGATTCTAATACTGTTATCTTGCCAAGATGCTACAGAATTTACAGTTTTAACTTAGTCTTTTCTTTTTGCTTTTTTTCCCCTTCCTTTTTTCTTGTTGAGACTTGCTAACAGTCTAATTTTTCTCTGCAATGGAGATGTACAACATGTGCCTTTATAGCGATACTGTAGCCAACTGGTAGGGAGCAGGCTTGTTTTTTGGTGACTATCTTTCCTTGGTTTGCTGTTACTAAACCCACCAGGTGGCATTAGGTCCCAGAACTAGCTTTTCTTCTCTTCCTGACCATTGTACACCTTTTAGTTGTCTATGAGCAGTTTGCTCTCCATCAGTTACATTCCGCAGGGAGCATTTTAGGGGTCTCATAATGCAGGGTTTTGTTCATTGATTGACAACTACTTCCCCCCCCCCCCCGCTTTGAACAATCTGCTCATCCAGTAAAATGACTGCAGGCTGTAAGCTTACTGAGAAGTCAGTAGCTTATTCATAATACTGATCTGTACAATGTGAGAATTGCAGAAGCATGTTTTGTGTAATATGTATAGCTCTGTAGACAGAGTTGGTTTTCTGGGGTTTTTGTTGCTTATTTGGTTTTTTTTTTTTTTGTGCAGCTCCAAGAAAAATGGGACCAGTGGTATGAGATTTCTCGACTATGATGCAATTAATATTAATGACTTGATTCTGTTCTTATGCATGTACTGCTTTGAGAAAGAGATAAATCCACATCTGAGTGATTTCTACCCTCTGTAGTATTTTGGAAGTTCTGTGTTCCCTATTCCCTTCTACTTTCAGCTCTCTCTTTTTGAGCAATGAAGTTATTATTTGTCAGCATCTGTTTCACACACACACACACACACACATATGCATGCACACCCTTTTTGTGTGCCTTGGGGTTTTTTTGGTGACGACTGCACTTTTGAGAAGAATGCACAAGCTTCTTCATACTTTTAAGTCTCACATCATGGTAACAGTAGGACAGAATGAGCTGATACTATTATTCAGATAGTAATTGTATCAAGTAGGTGTAGAGTGTGAACCTTTTTGAAGCTTTAGGTAACACAAGTGCGAATTTGAATCTGGAAACGGGAACAATTATGAAACTTACTGAGTAGCATGGGGGGGGGGAAATGCCAATCTGAGTGCTTTATACAGTGCTCATATGTTTGTTTTAAGGAAGTGAAGGGATTAAAACTGAATCTGCTTAGAACTTTATAAGCAGAGTTTAGAAGAAAAAAGGGACCCTTTTTTTCTCTAAACTTCTTGTAAAGCCCTAAACAGCAAGTTTGCTAGTTCTGTTGAAAAGCCGTGTTAACTTGTTCATTGGAATTGATTTGAAAGTGCACATTGCAGAATTTGTTTACCAAATTTTTTCCTCTTTCTTTTTCCTTTAACCTCTCAGGAACTTAGTAGAAGTGAATTAAATCAAGCTTTAAGTGAAACTAGCCTGTGTGTGTATGACTGTCAAAAACATTCAGTGACTTAGCTAATAATTTAAACTTTTTTTTAAACAAATAACACTGTGTGTCTCTTTCAAGGTATTCAATATGAGTGAGATTTGCAGCCTTTTCAAAAGCATTAAATGCTAACAACTATATTTAAATGCAGTTAAACAACTGAATTTAAGAGGTCCTTGAATCTTCCTTCTTCCTGTAGAAGTTCTGGGTAGGTGAGCATCTTATTGGAAGGTCCCAAGTTGTACCTATTAATTAAAACCTGTTCCTGAAGGTGATTTACTTTCTTTTCATACAGGTATTTGAGCTGAGCTAAAAGTAGCAATAAAAGTAGAATTAAGATGCATAGTAGTTTCATTTATTGAGTCTTAGTTCAATGGGTCTGAAGAAAAAAAAAGTGATCTAGAAGGAAATAGTCATTTCAAGGGTTTAATAAAGATTTTTAGCGAAAAGAAAAGTAACAGAAGTTGGAGTATTGAGCACTTGGTTTTCATATTCATACAGTCTAAAATGATGGGGCAAAGACCAAAGACTGCACATGCTTGTTATTTTGTGAGGATATACTTTGAAGAAGTTCTAAGGTAATTCAGGAGGACTTCTGAGGTTCATGTTGAATAATTGGATTAATACATACATTGCTGTGTTGTGGTTAAAATCACTACCAAAGTCCTAGCTTAGATGAATTCAGGAGAAATTACAGAATCTGTGTCATACTTGCTGCTAGAATGCTCCAATTTATTTATTTTTATGATAACTCCCTAAGGAAATTGGAAAAATTGAAGATTAATGCTCAGGAAAGAGTTGTGGCACTGTCCAGAGCTTTGAAAAATGATGCCTGTTAGTAAGGTGCACTGGCATGCTTGAGGTGTAGAACTTCTGGTGTAAAAACAAAGGGGAGGTTCAATTATCATGCAGTTTTGTCTGTGGGGTACTTTTTTCTTTGGATCCTGTAACTGCATTAACAGAGTAACTTCCCGTTAGAACAACTTTATCAAGGGCTTTGGTGGTTTCTAACTTGTGGAGGTGCTAGAAGGGGCAGGGGAGAAGGAAGTTCTTTTTTATTATGGATGCTGCGGGTTGTGAAAAGGAGAGTAAGAAGCAGATATGGGGTAAAAGCGTCTTTCTCAACAGGGTGGCCAGCCTGGTGAGGAGAGTGTTAGAGTAGGAAAGATGTGGGAGGGAGACAAGAAGTCACAGTCACATGAAGAAGCAGTGGACCAAGTGGGTAAGCAAAGATGTGGGGTGATACAGATGGGAAAAACCCTGAAAACAACAAAAAAGGCTGAAGGGGCCCCACCTGAAAGTGTATGCACACAGATCATGGAGTGCATTATGGGGAAAGCTTTCACACTTTGAGAAATCAGCCTGACTAGGTGCCTGTCAGAAGTGCTTGTACACCAATGCATGCACTGTGAAGAAAAGCAGGAGGAATTGGAATTCTATGGGTAGTTGCAGGGCTACAGTCTCATTGGGACCAAAGAAGTGAGGTGGCGTTGAGTAGCTCACAGGACTGGGGTGCTGCTGTGGATGGATACAGACTCTTCAAGAGGGGCAGGCCAGGATGGCAAGGAGTGGGAGTTGTCCTTCATGTGGGAGAGTAGCAGGAGTGCGTGGAGCCTCTGCTTGGGGACGAGCCAGCTCATGGGTCGGTTAAAGGGCCCATCAATGTGGGTGACATTGGGGTGGATGTCTGCTACAGGCTTCTTGATCAGGAAGAAGTAGATGAGGCCTTCTTCAGGCAACTGGAAAAAGCCTCAGCTAGTCCTCCTGGTGGACTTGAACCACCCTGGTATCTGCTAGATGGGCATTGCAGCAGCATGCAGGCAATCCAGGAAGTTTCTGCAGTCATGCCCTGATGACAGCTTCCTGGCACAGGTCATTGGGGAGCTGAAAACAAAAGACACTTGCTGGATCTGTTAGTTGCAAACAGTGAAGAACTGGTTTTGGATGTAAAGGTCAAGGGCAGTCTTGGCTACAGTGACTGTGAGGCGATGGAGTACAGGATCCTGTGAGGAAGGAACAAGGCAAAAAGCAGGATCACAACCCTGGACTTCAGAGGAGCAGATTTTGACCTGTCTGGGGACCTGTTTGGAAGAATCCTGTGGGATATGGTTGGGGGGAGAGAGGAGGGGTCCAGGACAGCTGGCTGTTTTTAAGTATCGTCTCTTCCAGACTGAAGAATGGTCCGTCCTGATGTGCAGGAAGGCAAGCAGAGGCAGCAGGAGGCCTGCGTGGATAAACAAGGAGCTCCTGACAAAACGCAAACACAGAAAAGAAGCATGCAAGAGGTGGAAGCAGGGACAGATGAGAGAGATACAGAGCCACCCTCTGAAAGTTCAGCGATGAGGTTAGGAAAGCTGAAGACAGCCTGGAGTTGAATCTGGCAAGGGTTGTGAAGAGTGACACGAATGGCTACTTGAAGTATATGGGCAGCAAAGGGAAGACTATGGAAAATGTGGTCCTGCTGATGAGTGGGGCAGGAGGCCTGGTGACAGAAGACACGGAAAAAGACAAGATGCTTGACTGTCGTCTTTGCCTCGGTCTTCAGTGGCAAGACTGGTCTTAAGGAGTCCCAAGTCCTTGAGACCAGAGGGAAAGTCTGGAGCAAGGAAGACTTCTCCTTGGTGGAGGAGAATCAGGCTAGGGAATGTTTCAATGAACTAGCTATCCACAAATCCGTGTGTGCTGCTTTGGGCTGGGATAGATTTAATTGTCTTTATAGTAGCTGGTATGGGGGGCTATGTTTTGGGTTTGTGCTGGAAACAGTGTTGATAATACAGGGGGTGTTTTCATTACTGGTGAGCAGCACTTACATGGTGTCAAGGCCTTTTCTACTTCTCACCCCATCCCACCAGTGAGTAGGCTGAGGGTGCATGAGGAGTTTGGAGGGAACAGAGCTGGGACAGCTGATCCCAACTGACCAAAGGGATATTCCATACCATAGGACATCATGCTCAGCATATAAAGCTGGGGGAAGAAGGAAGAAAGGGGTGGCGTTCATGGTGATGTCGTTTGTCTTCCCAAGTAATAGTCATGTGTGATGGAGCTCTACTTTCCTGGAGATGGCTGAACACCTGCCTGCCTATGGGAACTAGTGAAAGAATTCCTTGTTCTGCTCTGCTTGCATGTGTGGCTTTTGCTTTACTTTATTAAACTGTCTTTATCTGAACCCATGAGTTTTCTCACTTTTACTCTTCTGATTTTCTCCCCTACCCCACCATGGGGGGGAGTAAGCAGCCATGTGGTACTTAGTTGCTGACTGGGGTTAAACCATGACGCCATGTTGGGACCTGGTGAGAGACACTGGCAGGTGACACTGTGAGGCCATTCTCAATTATCTTTGAGAGGCCGTGATGATCAGAAGAGGTTCCCGTGGACTGGAAGAGAGTAAATGTCACTTCTGTCTTCAAGAAGGGCAGGAGGGTTGTTCCAGGGAAGTACAGACCATTCATCTTCATCTCAGTCACCTAAGAAGGTGATAGAGCAAACCCTCCTTAAAGCTATTTCCAACCATATTAACAATAAGAACATGATCAGCATTGATCTATGAAGGGGAAGTCATTCCTGTCCAACTTGATAACCTTATATGATCAAATGACTAAGTTGGATGAGGGACAGTAGTAGATGTTGTTTTTTCTGACTGTAGCAACGCTTTCAGTGCTGTCTCCCGTAGCATCCTTACTGGCAAACTGATGAAGTGCAGGCTAGGTAAGTGGACAGTGAGACTGAAAATGGCCAGGTTTGAAGGGTTGTAATTAGCAGCGCAGAGCCCAGCTGGAGGCCAGTCACTAGGGCCTGGTACAGGTGTGGTACTGAAGCCAGTACTTTCTAATGTTCTCTGTAAGGTCCTTGGTGATGGAACAGGGAGTACCTTCAGTAAATATACAAAAGGTTACAGGCGTTGTTGATACATCATCCTGGGTGACCTAGTCTAGCTGACCCTACTTGAGCAGAGGGGTTGGACTAGGCAATCTCCAGAGGTCCCTTCCCACCTCAGTGATTCTGTGATTCTGTCTGTCTGTTGCTGTTCAAGTCTACAGACTTTGGTGATTTTCCCTGGGCTGGCACTGCAGCAGCTTAGCAGCTAAGAGAAGGTAGGCATGTACCACAGAATCTCAGCATGGAAGTTTTATGCATAAGTAGAAATAGTATAGGGCTGTACCATTCCTCTCCTTACCCAAGAGGCAGAAAATACAATTATTAACAAGCTCCGTTACTATCTCTTTTGTCAGATAGGCATGTCCCTGCAACAGACACTCTTATGACGAAGTTTTTGAAGTAGAAACCGGCTGTTGGCTTGCTGTAACTAACCAAGACTGCACAAGGGAGCAGTCCTTGGCTGAGTATTGAGCCTAAATGTTTAGAGTGGTGCTCTTCTGTAATGCTGATTGCTCAGCCTCAGTGTCCATGGAGGACCAAAGAGAAATCTGAAATCTCAAATTGTACTTTTCTGTTTGAGGGAAGAGGGACCTTCTCTTAATAGTACTTGTTTATTTTGAGTATGCAGTGTCACAATTTGTTTGACAACCTTAATTGGAGGCTCAGAAGTTTATTCTAGGGTAGAAGCACGGGAGAAGTTGTCTTGCCCACATCTCTGCGTTCATGGCTCACCTGTTGAAGGGTTGGGAAGAAAGACAAGTTATGGCCTTAAAGTCACGCCCACCTGAGGAAAAGCAAAAGCATGGTAACTGGTAAATCAAAATTACCTACCAAGGCACTCGAGAAATCAATGACACAGTAAAGTTTTAAGTTATCTTGATTTCACGTGTCTGGAGTCCCCCTGCAAAATGTTCTGCTGGGTTAAAATGTCACTAATGCTTCAAAGTAGCCTTTTAGCTGATGCTAAAGATGTGTTGCTTCTGTAGAGAAGCAACCTGTATTTGTGATCTGTAGAAACGTATGCCCTGTCAATGTACGTAAATACAGTCAGCTTTCTTTTTAGTGTTTAAAAAACTGGGCTATAGTTGTCTCTTATATTAAAGAGATAGGTGTTTTGTCAGAATTTATATAAATAATACAGGAAGCGAAACTGCTGTGGGTAGCTGGCTGTGAGCCATAAACAACTTGTTCACTAAACAAAAAATAAGCCTGAGGAAGTTGCCTGGTTTGCAGGGTATTGTTACAAATGAGAATGGGTGTATGATTATTAGGTAACTGCAGGTATGCTGTTCCCCTTTTCCCGGATAGTAGCTTTGGATCTGAACTAATGAGTAAATTTTTTTTTAGCTACCTTTTCAAGTAGAGGACTGATATTTTTTTTTACAGTAATAACATAAAAGAAGTTAAGGAAATAAATTGTTCATCAGTATTAACATAATGTGAACAGGCTAGTCAATATTTATTAAAAAAAGGAGAGGGAAAAAAAAGCTTTCTGAATCGTTCTACGCATTCCAATAGCTGCAGTATGTATCTGGGTTCCTTTTGAAAGTGTTTCCTGGGGCATTTGCCTAGCACTCTGGTGGGACAGCTCTGCGTCACATATAGTGGCTGTGGCAGTGAGAACTTCCCAAGCTGAGTATTGGTGTCCTGGGTTTGGGCTGCCCAGAACAGTAGCTAAATGGAGCTGTGGCAGTGTGGGATTTCTGTAGTTACATGAATGTAGACTAAGGAGTGTACTAAATAGGGAAAATGTATGTCACTTACTTGTTTACAAAAGCTGCAATGTTGAAAGTAGTAGCGGTAGCCTCTAAATATTTTTGGAGACTTTTGGTTGTTAGATGCTTACGTTCACTGAATGCTTACCAGTCTTAAAAATCTGGCTGTCGGTCCCTGTACCGAATGGATACCTTTTTTATAAAAGGTGGAGGAAAGTATTGCCCTGCCTTCTGACTGTCTATAAAGAATAAATGCTAGGTAAGCTTGTGCAGAGGCACTGTAAGTAGATGGAAGAGGAAAAAACAGGTGAAATTTTATAACAGTGATGTCACATTGTAACTTGCTGCAGCACCTCTTTGTGTCCACTAGCAGATCAGTGCTCCAGATGTTAAAACCCAACACCCAGTTTTGTATTGCTTCTGAACCTAAGCAAATTAATGAAATATTTCCAGTAAATCTCAGCTGTCAGCACCTTTGTGCAGCGTTCAAATGTTATTGTGCTGAATGAGGTGCAAAGATACTCAGACTTCAGGGAGGTGCAGGAATGCAATGAAAAACGAAGGGCTGAATTTGGAAATTTTTGCTAGAGCTGTGAGCTTGTTGTATACAGGCAAGCAGCTGTTACAATGATGTGGGAAGACCAGCTAAATGTGAGTTGAATATGAATAGGTGAAGCCTCTGAAGTTTGTTGAGAAAGAGTGATTATTTTGGTGATTGTTAATGTGAGTATCAAAGCAGATTTATAGTACTTCGACTTAATGAAATAGCTGTTCATGCAGGCTCTTTACCTCATTGTTACTGTGGTAAGTATACTACTAATGCTGATAGGGCATGAAGATAAACTAGGAAGATAAGGAACATAAGTGGGTATAATGCTAAATGGCAAACACTGTACCAATTCATAATTCATTTTAATGTTTAATGTAAATTTTCATTTTAATGTATTGCAACTCTGGTTTGTGCTAGAGTTTTGAGAAAACTGTCTTACTGAAGAGCATAAATCCAGCTTGCTGTAGGATTTGTGATCTGTATTATAAACACATCATGCTTTGTATATGCTGTTGAGAATTAATGTAATATTATGTTGTGTTTTGAATGCAGTGTGGAAAAGTGTTAAAAGCCGGGGGCGGGAGGGCATGGCATGTGACTTACCTGCGTATGCTACTAGTTCTGTTTTTCAGTTCATTGTGTTAGCTAACTGTAACATTGAAATAGCTAATGGTATGGTTGAAATTTCTACCTTCCAGGGATCAGATGATTGCCTTGTAAAAATCTGGGCAACAGATGATGGAAGGTTGTTGGCTACCCTGAGAGGGCATGCAGCTGAAATATCTGACATGGCAGTGAACTATGAAAACACCATGATAGCTGCTGGAAGCTGTGATAAAATGATCAGAGTTTGGTGCCTTCGAACTTGTGCACCCTTAGCAGTTCTGCAGGGCCACAGTGCATCTATAACATCATTGCAGGTAGGTTTTTGCTTTCCAAACTCACCTGAGCGATAAAGTGCATCATTTGACTGAAAAAGGAACCACCCAGGAATGTTCTATGTAATAAAAATGCGTGCCTGTGAAGTGAGAAGGAATTTTCACGGTATGCATTGTGAAATAACACGTGTTTATTGTCAAAATGCCTGACCCTTGAAACATGCCAGACATAATCCTTGTTCAAAAAAATTGCATGATGCATGTGGGCAGTTCTGTTTTGAAGTATCATTCCTTTGCAGGCTGTGATTCTGAGTGCAGGTCCATTGAGCAAGAACTGCAGTCACTGCTGAATACTTTGGTTTATTTCTGCTTAGAGTTGCATGCTGTTGCTCAGCTTGGGTTGTGGGGAGGGAGAATCCAGAGCGCTTTGTGAAGTAACCCAGGAGGGTTGTTCTGGAGGAAGAGAGTGACTCTGAGCAGCATTGTGTTATTTTAGTGTTCATTGCAATTTATTTTTCTTAAGTATGGTTTGATACTTGATGATTTTTTTTTTTTTTTGTGAGAAGTCAATGACTTGAGGAACTTCTTAGCACATCTGGAACAGATTAACAGCAGACCTTTTCTTTTTTTCTCTCCCCACCCCAGTTCTCTCCACTGTGCAGTGGCTCAAAGAGATACTTATCTTCAACCGGGGCAGATGGAACAATCTGCTTTTGGCTGTGGGATGCTGGCACCCTTAAAATAAAGTTGGTTGCTATTTTATTTGTTGTTTTTATTTATTTTTTTTTTGTAATTAAGAATGATGTACAAATATTGGAGAAAAATCTAAGACAAAACTTCTCACTGGCAGGTTCACTTGTGATTATTGGGTGTGATCTATTTCTGATGTAGCCATACCTTGCTTGCTCATCTTAAAAACTGAGTTCATAATACAACATTTCGTGGACTGAAGCAAGTAACTGTGTACCTAATTTTGTTGCAGTTCTGTTAATTTAGTAAAAAAGTTGTGTTTTTTTTTAAATGTAATATCAAAGTTGGTGCTTTTTGGTGCTGTTCTCATCTCTTAGTCCCAAATGAAATGAAATTTATGTTGATAAAATTATTGCAATTTAGACATGAAAATCCAGGGTTTTTTAGGACAGGGTAATGTCCTAGTATAAATTAGAATAGGGTCGTTTTGTTGTTTGTTCTTCCCTTGTCTGTATTACCTTTTCATAGTTGCTCTTTATTGTAGCATGGTAGGAGGCAGAATTCTTGGGGAGCTGTGTACTGGTTGCTGAAGTTGAGCCTTAAGTACTGCCTTCAAAGTATAAGATATTAAAAATGTTGTTAGGGCCCTCAAATAGAGATAAGTTTTTTAAAATGAACTTGTTCAATAGCTTTCAAATGCTTTTTGCACCTTCTTTTCCTTTGTCACAAAACAGCTGTAGCTTAAAATTGGAAATAGTTGTTTCAGTAATCATTAGCGATTTCACTTTGGGGATGAGATGTGTTCTTACGGATATATTCTCCTGGCCAGGTAGGTTCCATTTTCTTGTAGTTTTGATAATTGCTGTTAGAACCTCTTCCTTGCAGTGTGCCAGGGTTATGCAGGGCTTGTGTTTGCCTAGGTACTTCTCTAGTTGTCTGGACCTTAGCTATTGTGGTGTTCTCTGGGCATTTTGGCTCTTTTTTGATACTGTAGATGAAGCTGCTTCACAGACTGTTAATCCTCTGCTGCCTGGTGCTTGCTGTAATTAAAGTAAGAGTCTCCTTCTTGCTGAGAAAAGAGGGAGATGGCTTACATGCTTACTTTTAATGTGTGAAGGAGTGGAGTTGCCACCACATTATTTTTCTTAAGGTCTCTTTAAGTCTGAGCTCTTGTTGACAAGGTGAAATCTTAATCTGCCTGAGTTGTAAACCTTTTGAGCTCACAATGTTTCTCTCTTTCACTTTTTTCCTTTCTTTCTTCTTTTTCCCACCTTCCTAAATAAAGATTGAGTTTATGGAATGGAATTTTGAAACAAATTCTGTCATTGGAGAATAGTGGAATCCATGAGAGTTAAGTGAGTTATACTATATAAGCTTGGGAGATCAATGTTTAGAAATCATAAATATTTGAATGAATCATGGAGTTGGAGGGGATTTGTCTTGAGGTAAAATCTAGGTACTGAGAAAGTTGGCATCAGTTATGGTAGAGGATTCTCAACTAACTCCTTTCCATGGCAATACGTAAATGTAGAATAAAGATTTTCAGTAAGATACACTCACCAAATATCAAAGGTATAAAAGTTTTTTGAGTAATGCTTTCATATATAAGTAGTCACAGCAGATGTGATCAGATAGTGGTGCAGAGAAAACAGGTTAGTTCAGCTGTCTCATGCAGCATAGCAAGGAAGTGGTCTGGTAACCCAAGTCATGCCAGTGATGCTTAATGACGGAGTGCAGAGTAAATTTTGAGACAAATTTGTACCATCCTTACCTTCTCTTCTGGAAGATTTTATATGTTGTGTTTGAGAAGACAGAGGAACCCTTTAAGCTGTGTTTCTTCAGTGTGGAAAAAGATGAATGCATGAAGATAAGACACGTACAGTCATGAGTGTCTTGAGGAGGGCATATAATGAGTAATTGCTTGTTGGGTATTCAGTAACCAATTCCAAATTGGAAGGAGATGGTTCTTTACAAAACATGCAGTTAAGTTATGAAACTCCATGCCACAGGGTATTATGCGTTACATGAAGATATTAAAAGGCATCACCGTATACATTTTCTGCTCTTACACAACCAGTTTTGGCTACTTTGGAGGCAGGATACTGGTCTTAAATCTTTGTTTGATCTTAGTAATGCTGTTAGTATTTGAAGTAATTGATGCTTTCTGATATAAGCTAAAACTCGATAAAAATCTGGTAAAGTCTAAATAAACAGATGCGTCTTTTGGGACTGGAACATAACTGTATGCCACTGATGATATTGAAATAGTTGGACATCCAGAAAAGCCTTAATGTAGCTCTTCCTGAACTGAACAGTATACTAATTCAGGGGAATTTGTTAGTTACAGGAAGTTTACTTTATGTGCTAAACTGTAAACTTTTCTGACTGAGGTTGTCTTGCTTATTCCAGTAAACTAAAAGTTTACTGGAAAAGTTTAATGGGAAACTTAAGAGTCCAGTGTAATAATACATAGGGAGACTGCATTGTATGGACAGTGCCTCTCAGTGTACGTTGTAATAGTTTTTGATGAGGTGATTGCAGTTCCTTAAACCTTTAGGTCTGCTTCCAGAACTGTGGAAACATGGCAAATTCCCTCCACGTCCATTCAGTAATGTGCTGGAGGAAAAGGAATGTCGGCGGTATAACAGCATCAAAGGAAAGAAAGATTTCTGTTAATTTTTTTCTTAAGGCCCTTTGTGAGGTTTTGTTTTCAAAAACATGATGTGTAGGCCATCTGGAAGAGAGAATAACTGGTGGGGTGGGAAGTTTGACCTTCCTTTTATCACTGTAGTAAAAAATACAGGCTTGCTTCTGTTCATGTTTCATCTCTGAAAAGGAGGAAAGCTGGCAGAGAAAATAAGATCTCTTACCACAGTCAGTTAGGGTCTGAGCTTGCTGCACTACATCTTGGTTACTGGCATCACTCCCCAGGAAGGAGAGATGGGAGCTTTCAAGATCCAAAGATGCGAGTAGTACAGGTGAAGGGTGCTGTCACATGCTTAAGTTAGGAGTTGATTTCATGCCTCTCCTGAGCTTGACTGCAGCCTGTCCTTCAAGAATACAGTTGCTGTCAGTGATGACAGTGTGTTACTAAATCATCCAATCCCTTAAATGGAAACCAGTAGTGAAGACTTGAAATGTCAGCTGTCTAAAAGAAGAAACAAAACCCGTATTTGTACCCCACCCCCTACTTTTTATACCTGGCACTACTTGAATCATCTGGCACTGAGTTAAGATTATGAGCTGTTGGGCAGTCTCACGATGATCATGTGGTTGATTGTAGTTTCAAGATGACTGGCAGTGCCAGCAGTACTTTGCTGAACTTTTTCATGAAATATGGGAAAAGGCAGTGTTTGGATACACTACTGTGTTCAGTGTGCTCTCAAATTAAAAATAATCAGTTTTGTTCTTAGCTACACTGAAAACTGTTTTAGTGGAACCCAGCTTGGATGGTTAAGGCTTCTGAATCAACTCCTTGTCTTTAAGTGAAGTTGGACTTAGTCACTCCTGGAATGAACGGCCTCTGAAGAGAATCTTTCGCTGTCATCTTCTTCGGGAGATGAGGAAACTTGAAATTGTTCTTTATTCCCCACTTAAATTGCTCTGTAATATTTTCATCTTTTATTTATCTCAACAGGTCATGAAAAATTAGAAAACTCACTACCTGAAAACTGTAGTTATTTGTCATTCAAATGGACTTTGACATCCTTTAAGCCTTCTAATGTCTAGTGCCCTATCCCAGTCCTGTTTTCTGTTTGGTTTTTTTCTCTCTGCAAATGTTAGCTTCATTCTTAGATCGCAAAAATCCTAGTATTCGGCTTTGCCAACAGCTCTGCTGCAATATTAATAGTATCTCTGAAATTAGAGGCTTCCCACAGAGGCATGTTCACTATCTAGGTCATGCATACGGCCCAAACAGGAGATGCTTAGTGACAGCGCTGTTTCGATAAACTGCAAAAGGACACATTACAGTAGATCTGGTGCCATAGGATGAAACACGGACATTGGCACCGCTGACCACAAAATTCTCATACTGTTCAAAGGAGAGTGGTTCAAATCAGTCTTGTTCATGTGCTTCTGTGACTAGTGCAGATGCATGTTCTTCAGTACTAGAAGAGCCTCCTATGTGCTGCTCTTCTTTCAGTGAAAAGATTTCTGACCAGGCAGTTACCATGTATGACTAAAAGCAGTAACATTCCAGGTAGATTAATTTGGTTTCTAATTAGAGGAACAGTAAGGTTGGTTGTTGCTGCAGGTAAGGAAGTCAAGGAATGTGGCCCACAAGATGGGAAAACAACTAAAAATTTATGCAATCAAGACTTTCCCCTTAGTCTCCTGTTACTATACTGGATGGTGATGGAAGACTCAAGAATCAGATTCTGTATCCATTGACAGTAGGGAGGAGGGACAAGATCAGCCTTGGTTGATCAGAAATTGAAGAATTTAAGTTTAGAGGAGAATTATTACAAGTGGTCAATGCATCAAAGTTAAATTAGTTGCAGTGCAAAATATTTGTGTATGTGTCTGCTGTGAGAAAGATGTTTTCTTGTTATTCTTCTGCCACATGTTTGGATCACAGGCTTCCAGTGTTAGTCTGTTACTGGCAGACCATGTGAACAAGGCAGCAGAACAGTCTCACAGATTTGTGTAGAGGAGCTTACTATACTGCTTTTCTTCTTTTCTATTTTTTTCCCCTCATAATTTTAAAAGGAGGGAAAAAACGTAGGAAAACCTCATGCTGGTGATTTTGACAATCCTATTTTGGACAAGACGTTGATTTCTCAATTATCATCACTGTGGTGTGATACTTCCCATCTGCTTTCTTAAGCAGAAGGCACTGGATGTTCAAGGGACTGGTCGTACATCAGAATTCAGATAAGCTGAACCTTGTTCATTAGCTTGTGAACAAAGACTTCATTTGGAAAGGTTATATCACATTATGTTTTCTGGGAGGAAGTTTCGCTTGAGTCCACTACATGTCCAGAGTGAGGTTAGTCTGCAGGGCTTGAATTAGGTAACCATTCCTGCACTATTGCTGCAGGTGGAAGAAGATGAACTTGAGATGTTTATATGGGTGAGTGTGCCCTTAGTAGGGGCACATAGACCAACTTGCCTCTTTGTCTGCTGCCCAGAGTGCAGGTTATTTTTTGATTGCAGCCCCTCTCATTTCTGGATTAGTGTTGAACTTAACACAGGTCTCCTCCAGGAGGAAAATTGTGTACCAGGGCTTTTCTGGACCTCTCTATGAAATACTTGTGAAGGTATCCTTGTGCCTTCCAGCCACGTCATAATTGGATTGAGAGTGTTTGTAAAGTGAATAAATTAGCTTGGTTTCTGTATGTTGCAAGAAATTATGCTTTTGTCCCCTTTCCTTGCTTCCCAGAAATACTGATTGCCTGGGTAATTCCGTAAAGACCACAGTCTGCTGTATTGTAAAAGAGTGCTGTAATCTTTTGTCTCCAAATGCCTACAACAACACACATTAGAGAGACATAAGTTGGAGAATTTAACTTGATTATTCAAACTAGAATGTAAGTGCATACTTGCTCTGTTTTGCAGCTGTCCTAACTCCAAAGGCAGAGTTCACAAACCACAGTGGAAGAAAACAGCAGCCTATTTATCTATTTACACTTTCTCCAAATTATGTAAGCTGCATATTGAATAACCTGATAGTTCTTGTTATGTTAGTATCTCAGTTAAGAAAGGGTTACAACTGTTTTGTAGAATAGATCTTTGTCTTGTTTAGTGTATCCTGTGGTGAAGTTTCCTTGTCATGAGTCTGCAGGGAGTTACCTTAAAAGTGGTAGAGGAAAGTTCACAGAGACAGCCTATACTGAAAGGGCAATTTGGAGAAAGATTTCTAACTGGTATTCCTGGTGTTTATTACTTGTTTGCATAGGCACCAATAAGGTTTAATGCTTACTGATTTCTTTGAGATAGCAATAGCTGATAAGTGAAGAAAGGTCTCTTACTCATCTGCTTTCAGCTGAAATGAATTATATGGACCATTTTGCTTTTAAAAGAGAAAATTTTGGAGAAGTTATGAATATGCATTCTTCTATGTTAAAACACATCTTTAGTGATCACACTTGTGGGTGTAATGCTGCTCTTCTCTAGTAAGCTTATTCTTTGAGTGAAGGTTGCAGATGGCATACTATGCAAGACCACCTACTGGTTTGAGGTTGCTGCAGTGCATGAGCAGAGTTGAAGTAATAATTGAAGAACCAGAACTGATATGTTTTGGTTTTATACACTTCTAAAGTGCCGAATCCATTGAAGCTTTAGTTCCGCTTGCACATTGATTTTGAAATGCTTAAAAGAAAGCACAGGCCATAAAGTGAAGTTCCTTACAGACTTCTAGCTATTGTTCTGACATTCTTTGGGTGCTATTTGAAATGAGCCCATAAAGGATACATGTCTTCTTAAGAAACCAGTATATTCTAATATTGTGAAGAACTCTGAATTTATTTAAATTTCTTTTGTATCTTTTTCTATAAAGAGCACCAAGCTCTGTTTCTCTCTTGTAAAAGCAGCTGTGTGCTGCAGGAGAAAACCAGAGTTCCAGTACACCCAGTGGTTTAACATCATGGGCAACTGGCTCTAGTGTCTTCTGTTCTGCTTTGCCAGTGACTTAAGGGAGAGTGTTTTGTGTAGCAACATTAGAGGGGAGAGAGGAATGGGATTTAAGTTGTGATACAGCTCTCCTTGATACATGGATTACTTAGTCCATCTGGATGTCTTAGTTTCCTAAAGATCAGATCATGAAGCATAGTCACACAAAATTGTTTATAGATGGGCAGCCATCTGTTCCTTCATATTAATTTTGTCCTTCTGTGCTTTATTTCTAAGATACTGACTTATTTTTTTAAGCCCTATTAGGAAATAATTTAACTGTTTCTTTATTTGTAGTCCAAGGCCAACGAAGTTTACAGAACGCCCTCGGCCCGGAGTCCAAATGATCTGTTCTTCTTTTAGTGCTGGTAAAAGTCTTATCCCCCCAGCCCCCTTTTTCTCCCTTGTATCAACATAAGAAATCATTTGGAGAGTAAAATGAAGTGTGATGCAGTTACTGTAGCATATTTCTTGTTAATAAGATGTAATTGAGTTAAAGTAGCTATTAAAAAACCCCAAATACTTCAAATAGAAATTCAGAATCAGTGCATTAACACTTGGTGATGCGGCAATTCTTGAAAAGAATTAAATATAAAATGTTGAAAGTATGTTTCTTGTGACTGCACGTCTTTTAAAACATGATGTATACCTTTTTCTCAGAGTGATTCTGAGAGTCAGATTTATCTGAGGTGGAATTTATAGGAATTGGGACAAGGCGTTGATTACTAGGTTTTCATGGTCTGAATTTCATTGATTCCAGAGTTGACAATTGAAGAATGCAACATAAATAATTGGATAAAATATCAAAATGACAGAAATTTATTTTCAGAAAGTGTACTGGAGCTCTAGTTCCATTCAGTTTTTGTTAAGATTGAGCCCCTTCTAAGGACTTAGTCGCAAACAGATCACTGTAGTTAGCTAATCTTTGAGATATGTCTGCAGATGCATATTTATCTGACAGCAAATGTGAGGTAATTCAACTCCAGTTAAGCTTTTGAGTTTCTAAATCTTGTTTTTGCTTAAAGGTCAGTGACAGTCATAGCTGACATAAGTTACAGCTATAAATTTAAGGGAATAAATTTAAGTATTTGATGTTACAGCCATTTAAAAATACTGTAATAACATTTGATTGTCCTTTTTTTCTTAAGTCTTACCTGTTTGTTTTTCTCAGGTGGAATGTTTTTGGCCACTGGGAGTACAGATCACATCATTAGGGTTTATTTCTTTGGATCAGGTCAGCCAGAGAAGATATCAGAGTTGGAGTTTCATACTGTAAATACTTTTTAAAAATTACATATGTATTTGATTAAAATAATAATTCAGATAATTTGGAATCATATTTGATTTTTTTTCTTTTTCTACTGTATTATATAGGACAAAGTTGACAGCATTCAGTTTTCTAATAGTAGTAGCAGGTAAGCACTCAATTATTCAGAGCTAATTTTTTAATTTGAGAACTTTTTTAAATATCAGTTTCTGGAAGTAGTTACATAAAAAAAATCGCTTTCTGTTTTGAGGTTCATGCAGTAAAGTCATGTATAACTGTTGGATTCTCACTGGGTTTTTTTTTAATAATACTGCTTTTTCAGTTTTACAGTTGTTTTCAGTGTCATGAATGATTAAAGTATTTTGAATTTGCCAAAATCTAGGAGCATAAAAATACTTGAAATTTCTTCTTAAGAAATATATGTGTATATGTATTTGCATATAAAATACGTGCATTTTTAGATATATTTAAACACTTAAAATCTTTTTTCAGTTAAGTGTCTGCTGGATACAGGAAAACGTACCAAACTAGATCTAACAATATTTTGTTCGGCCTATTTTTTTTTTAATGTTTCACTTTTAAGTTGTGGATGTTGGATGTGAAGGGTGCTAAAGAAAACAGTTCAGTTTGTTGTGATGTTTCTGACACTTCATGTAATTGATGTTCTAATGTACACTTTTATTATGATACAAATAGTTGTAAACCAAGCTTCATTGTGCTCCACCTACCTCTTTCTCCTCCTTCTACACCTGCACCCCAAAAAGGGGGAAGAAGAAGGTGGGGGAGAAACTCAAGCTGGGAAACATTTCTCTAGATAAGTATCATAACAGTGCTAGCTTATTGGAAGTAGGTTTTGTTTGTTTTAAATCGTGTCTGTACTTCTTGCAGGGCTCTGCTGGCCTTTCAGCTATTTTTACCCCTTAAATTTCTTCCTTAGCTTTACGTGGCATGATAGGGTCAATTTCATAGAATTATAGAATGGTTTGGGTTCGAAGGGACCTTAAAGATTATCTACTTCCAACCCCCCTGCCATAGGCAGGGACGCCTTCCACTGGACCAGGTTGCTCAAAGCCCCATCCAACCTGGCCTTGAACACTTCCAGGAATGGTGCATCCACAGCTTCTCTGGGCAACCTGTGCCAGTGTCTCACCACACTCTCAGTAAAGAATTTCTTCCTAATACCTGATCTAAATCTACCATTTTTCAGTTTAAAGCCATTCCCCCTTGTCCTATCACTACATGCCCTTGTAAGGAGTCTCTCTCCAGCTTTCCCGTAGGCCCCCTTTAGGTACTGGGAGGTTGCTATGAGGTCTCCCTGGAGCCTTCTCTTCTCCAGGCAGAACAACCCCAACTGTCTCAGCCTGTCTTCATAGGAGAGCTGCTGCAGCCCTCTGAGCATCTTTGTGGCCCTCCTCTGGAGTCATTCCAACAGGTTCATGTCCGTATTATGTTGAGGGCCCCAGAGCTGAAGGCAGTACTCCAGGTGGGGTCTCACAAGAGTGCAGTAGAGGGGGAGAATCATCTCTCACAACCTGCTGGCCATGCTTCTTTTGGTGCAGCCTTGGATACAGTTGGCTTTCTGGGCTGCAAATGCATGTTGCTGGCTCGTGTTGAGCTTCTTGTCCACCAGCACCCCAAAGTCTTTCTCCTCAGGGCTGCTCTCAGTAGAATTATTGAGTTTCTTAGAATGATCATTGGGTTACGGTGTCCCTGTGCCAAAGCAGTGTCATAACTCAGCAAGGTACACCAAAGATCAAAGTACAGTTAGTTTGGAAGGGGCTCAGGGTAGGGAAGCAGTTTCCACTTTTTGCAGGCCTGTTATGAGAAGTGTTTTTCACCTCAGACCAGTTGTACAGCTTTCTGACACTGTTTGAATTTCTTACTTATTGTGCTGGTTTAACCCCGGCTGGCAACCAAGCACCACGCAGCCACCCGCTCACTCCCCTCACCCAGAAAGATGGGG
>JAVJGI010000062.1:9299753-9315679 GCA_035590275.1 Ibycter americanus
ATCACAGCCAAAACACAGCACAGCACCAACTACTAAGAAGAAAATTAACTCCATCCCAGCTGAAACCACGACACTTATAACTTCCTATTTTGAGTTCTAAATTCTGGAACTTCAATTTTCAAGTGTCTTTTCTCTACAGATCTGCCTTTGCTCTCTGAGTTACTTTTTTCCCCTTTTGTTAGATTTGTGAGTGGAAGCCGTGATGGAACAGCACGAATCTGGCAATTTAAGCGAAGGGAATGGAAAAGCATTTTGTTAGATATGGCTACTCGCCCAGCAGGGTAAGTGATGTAAAATGTTCTGCTGTCAGATAGATACTTGAAGGCTATAGATACCATTTGCTGACTTATTTTTCCTTTCTTTTTTTTTTTTTTATTTTTAATAAAGCAGGGGGAAAAGGCCTTCTTAAATTATTATTGCTTAAATGCACAATATGCTTGGCTAGCTTTTGAAGTCCAATGAAAACAAATATTTGACTACATATTCAGCTGGCAAAACTAGCTTGTCCTGGTAATAGCTCCACTAGTATTTTGATTAGATTAAAAGAATAAAAGATACTCAAAACACATTAAAGGTCAAATTTATATGGCTTTTTACATCGGTATTTATTTCTGAAGCAGGAAAACCAGGTCAGGTCTGTTCTTGAGACTATTTGCATTTTAGTAATACGTAAAGATATTGTGGAGTCTGCATGCCCAGAAAAGTAGTATTAAGTTCTTTTATACCACATGCCAGAGCAAATAAATCACATGCTCTGTAACTGGTTCTCATTTGCTAAAACAACCTGAGAGTTTACAAAGACTTTGTAGGTATGAGAAACTTCTGTACACTAAAACAACCAACAAAAGAGGCTTGAAGGTGGAGAATGACTTAGTAGGAATTGTGGCTTTTGCACCTTTTTATTTTGGCATGGAGGAGATGTTTCCCAACTGATGTACATTAGGAAGATTTATAATAGGTTTAAAGGATAAACCTTTTTCCCTTTATTGATCATACTGAGTGGTTTGAAGGATGATATTTAATAGGAAAAAAAAAATTATTTTAGGAGTAATCCTGTGGACAGATGTCTGAAAGACCAAGAGAGGGATGAAATAGAAGGCTAAAACTGTAAATTAGTTAGATAGTATCTTGTCAGTTATGGGCAGATTCAACAAAACATGAATATAGAACTGTTGGACAAGAGTGTATAAAACACTGATACGTTTGAGAATGCTGAGTTGCTCTCCCTTGAAAATGCCCCCTGTAAAAACTGTTCGTTTGAACTCATTCTGGGAAAGAACAGGAATGGATTCTTCTTCATTGTGGTCACAAATGCTGTACTTCTTTGAGAAACTGAACTGCTCATTTCAGTAAAGCACCTTAGCTGAATTCTGTTTTGTCATTTTGACTAGAGGGATAAGTGCAGTTCCAAATTTGATCTTTTCTGCGCAAGCACAATTTTATCAAAGAAAATGAAATTGCTGCACTGAAAGGAAAGAGTGAATTCGGCTTACAAAGCCTCCTGGGTTCTGCATTGAATCTAGAAATGAATCTGGCTATAACTACATTTTCTATTATTGAGTTGTACAATATATACTATTGTGTAATGTATCGTAGTGCTTACTTTATGGACGATTCTGTATGTTGTCTGCCTACTTGGTGGTAACATACTACTGTTGCATTTGGTTGATGTTTCCCCAGAAATTGGTGTGCTAGGGAATTCGATGGTGGTTTATCTTTAATCCACACTGACAAAAATGTAATTTTGGAGTATTCTGATAGATAATAATACAGATAGCTAGGTTTTGGGTTTCATAGGAATAAAAATAAAATACATTCAAAATTAAGCTCTATTATTACTGATAGTAGAGGGTGGTGGTATAGTACTAAATATAGCCTGAGAATTTAACTCAATTAAAGGTACCAAAATACTTCTCTCCATTTTTATAACTACTCATTGCAAATGTTCTCCAGGACAAATTACTGTTCACTGATTGACTAGTTTGGATTTTTGCTCTTCAGATGTCACAAGGAATACTGTAGCTATCAAATTTAATTGGGTTAGACCATGTATCAGAGGACATTTTTGGGAAAAAGATCTGATCAACATATTCCTTAAGATATTAGGAGGACCCTATAGTCATTGTTTAAGCATCTGCAATTCTTTTGTGGTTGTATGTGCTATGTAGTGGAAAACATCTTTCTTTGCTCTAGTCTATTGAAGACTTAATGCTTCTATTCTTAATAATAAAGCAAAATACAGAAGTATTTTCACTTGTTAGGGACGTAAAGATGTTTTGGAAAAATAGGATTGCTTTGAAACTTTTTGCTCTTTTGTTTTAGACAAAGTTTACAAGGAGTTGAAGATAAAATCACAAAGCTGAAAGTGACCATGGTGGCATGGGACCGCCATGACAACTCTGTTATAACTGCAGTAAATAATATGACTCTGAAAGTTTGGAATTCTTTCACTGGCCAGCTCATTCATATTCTCATGGTAAGGTGTTCCATCTTCATTTATCAAACCTGAATGCAGAATTCATGTATACATCATGAAAATTCTTCCTTACGTGGTTTTTTTTCTGTCTGAAAACTTCCTTAATAAATGTTTCTAGATAATTGAACTGTAATAGAGATGTCTGACAGCTGCTTATTAGAAAATAAAGCTTTAAAGTTGCAAATAAGAAAGCTGTTCAAGATGTCTGAAACTGATTTCGGCCTTTCTTTTCCCTAAAGTGCTGTCTTGAAGGAGAGAAGGAAATAGTTGTTTCTTTTTACCTTTATTTAATATGAAAAATGTTTTGAAATATCAGCAGTGGATAAATGTGCCTTGTTTAAACAGGCACAGATAGACAGTTCTGCAACCTAATCATGCCATGAGTACAAAAAAAATAGTCTTCTAGGTAGAATAAATCAAACAACATTTTTTACTGATGTCTGATACTTTTTTTTTTAACTGAGAAAATAGGTAACTCTAGGCATCTAGATGCTCTGCTAGATATGGAAATGTTTCATGCAAAACATTAAAATGTAGGATTAATTTTGGAGATGATGTCTAACTTTTAGTTATATATTTGATTATTTATGGGTCTAAATTAAATCCCTAACTGCTATTCTGCTTAAATAAATTTAAATCTGCAGAGCATTAAGACCAAAAACACTGAATGTTGTGGACTCTGATCTTTTAAAATCATGGCGAAAGTATTGGGACATACTTGTGAAGGTGACATACTTGACGTGCTTCTTAGGAAGCTAAAATAGCAACTGAAAAGAGAAGAGTATAACACACTACTGCAAAAAAAAGAAATGTGTGGTCAAAGTAGTTGTTCTTTGCTGGACACTTCCATAGGTTAAGGATGCAGTTGCTAGTGTTACCGTATTGAATTTCTGGGTAAGTATTTCAGACAATCCTCTGGTTCATCTGGCTGTATCTTTAATTTCAGGGACATGAAGATGAAGTGTTTGTACTTGAACCGCACCCATTTGATCCAAGAGTTCTTTTCTCTGCTGGACATGATGGAAATGTCATAGTTTGGGATTTGGCAAGAGGGGTCAAAATCCGGTCTTACTTCAACATGGTAATTATTGTGCTTTATGCAGATATGCCAAAGCAGTCTTTCTAAACTTTTTGCTTTTAGTACCTTCTTATGTAGGCCATCTTGAAGCATGCATTTGTGTGTAGGGCAAGATCCTGCATCCAGTGAAGTCAAGAGAAATTCCTATTCAGTTTAGTGGGGCAAAGATTAAATCTGTAAAATGTAAAAGTTGTTTCTTTGGCTGTATTTCATAGTGTCATCTTTCTATATGCTTCATTGACATGAAATTGGAGTGTTAGTTTACATTGTCAGAGATCATGCATAAGAGACAGGGTGACAGAGACCCTCCTTTAGTGCTCTGTTTCCTGCCTGGGGAGCCAAGGTGGAACTTGGTTTATTTTTGCATTACTAATTCTTAATCTGGCTAAAGCTCTTCAGGAGTCACCTGATCTCATACAATGTTGTTGTATGCTGCCTTGGCCCATTGGACTGAATACTGTCAGCCTTTCTGTGTAGAGCTCCTCCACATGCAGGTTTCAAATTTGGTCTGTTCTGCACTAAACTAATTCTTCTGGAAGGTGGATGCAACAGGTATTTCCATCTGTTTCTTAATATTAAGTGGGTCTTTGTATGTATCTTTTTCCTCAAAAAGGTAATGATGTGTTGTGCAATTCAGACTTTGTCTCCTGGAGAAAATTACAAAAGTCTTTGTAGAATATGAAGAATCATTGAGAATGCTGAGAGTAGGCATATGGGCTTCATCCAGACCTTGAGCCATAGAGGAATGGCAGTCTTGGAGAGCAGCATAAAGAAGATCATCTGAAGAAGAGACCTGCCGTAGATGTACTCACAAAAAAGGGGCATTTAGAAATGAAATCAAGCCAGAAAGGTCACTCTGAATCTAAAGATAGATTTTGAAATGTGCAGTGTACAGCTCATGAAGTCTCTGAGAAAATTATGGCAAGCTTAATGGGGGAGAGAGCAGCCTAGATTCCTTCAGCACTGACCTAGGTTCTGTATTGTTCCCTCTGCATTGATTTCTGTAACTGAACTTATGAAGAATCTGAGACAATCATCTTGGGGCTATGAGTACTGATCTTTGTTATGCAGTGCTATTCACTGTACCAGTTGAGGTGTATGTTCTCCGTGCATGGTTAGGTTGTCTTTGCAGTACTACTTACCATGGATGTATGATAGTTTTCATGGAATTGAAGGTCAGAAGAGACTGAGCTCATCTGCTCTTTTTAAGACAAGTCCATTTAAGGGCTATCAGAATCTAAACTATGGATGCCTGTGATGTCAGGCAGCCCCCTGAAAGACTGAAATATTTATTTCAAGAGTGCAATGCAACACAAACACCTAAAAAGGGTAAAAATCACATACATTTTAAGATCTTTGGAGTCAGAGAAATGTGTAGACAGAAGATCTCAGCAGCTAGTGTTCCATGCTAGAAACGAATGTGAGAAAGTCTGCCTGCTATGTGAGGTGAGGAGAATTGTAAATCTGACAATCAGTTTGTCTCAAACCAATGAATAAGTCATAAGCCAGGTATGCAAGAGAGACGTCTCTCTACAGTCTCTGAATATTTCACCAGCCAGTCTTCCATGTCTGATGCTTCAAAAGACACGGGTGGAAATTAGAGTTTTTCTTAGATGACTTGGGGGAGGTGGGGGGAGATGCTTCTAGACCATGAGAGTTGATGTCATAGGCACCTCTGCAGAGCTGCAAATGTTAAGTGTTCTGGTTTACTAAGGGAGGGCATGAATACATACAGAGCGGCCAGTCTTCTCCCGGTTTCCTAACTGGCGTATCAGCTGGGAACATCATTAGGTTAGCTACTATTAAATTATTCTGATAACTGCTGTTACCTTCATTGACTTGCTTAACATGTCATCTCATACTTCTGAAAAATAGTATTTGTATTTGTATTCAGCGGATGGGGAAATTTCTACAGATTGGGTTCATTTTGATGAGACAGAAAACACCATCTGGAAGAACCAAACCTGAGAGTTGAATGACATGACAGATGTGCTTTACCATTCAAGAACCTCCTACTGTTGTTGCCTGATGAAACAGTGTCTGTGGTACCAGAACTAGCAGTGGATGACTTTGTTCTAACAAAAGCTTTTTAAAAAAATAGCAGACCTTGGGTTTGTTGGTTGAATTAGCAAAATCTTAGATGACTGTTAGCTTAATAATAGTCCAGTCAGGTATTTCCATCCTAGATGCAGTGCTTGGTACATCTAAAGCCTTGTGGCCAATCCCTAAACTAGAGTTGGTTATCTTTAAGTTATTCCCCCCTGCCCCCCCAATTCCTTCATTGTCAGCATAAAAAATAAAAATAATTGAGGGATGCAAACAGCGTCAGTCAGTTTGAAACTTAATTCCTTTAATCCAGTCAGTGAATGTGAAATTGCCAAGCCATAGTAACCAAATACACGTTTTGGTTTGTATTTAATGTAAATAGAGGAATCAGTTTATTTGTGCTTTGCTGGTTACAGGTAGGTGCCACTAGAAGACTCTTGGTGGTCCTACAGAACATTGTCTCCCAGGTTTTTAAACTTAAGATTTACTATTAAATCAATTGGCACAGTCACAGTTAATTTGAAGCATCTTTGGTCTGTTTGCCAGATTTTGGTCTTTATAATTAATAGTAAACTTAGTCCCATAAGTGACTGTCTACACACATGAGTTTAATCTCAGTAAGTAGGTATATATTTTATATATTCCATGTTTTCACCTGGAGTTTTCACTTCATTTGATCTAGTTCTGTAAGTATTGCATAACTCAGTGTCAGAGTTCATGGGCGTTCAGAACCGGCTTGTGTTCAGTGACTGAATTCAGTGACTAGAGTCAGCTAGGCTGAGGGAATGTATTCACTACCCCAGAGAGTGAAATGTGCCGTAGAACTTTCAAAAGTGTGAGAGGGTTAAAGCTTTTTAGGCAGTTTTGAGATGCATCAAGTAAGTCCTTGCATGGTTTTAAATTGCATGTGCAAATAAAGGTACTTGTTTTGTGGCTTGTGTAATATCCCTGCCAGTCCTGACTTTATACAGCTGCTAATGAAAAAAATGTTTTCAGTGTATTTTTGTATCTATTTTTCCAAGGGATCAGTGAGGTTGTGGCTTTGGTGTGGTAATATTAGGGCAGTTTCACATGCTGTATTTCCCAGGTACAAATAAGCATTTAGCAAACTTCTGAAGAAACAGGGTAATAAACCTGGTTGCTGCAGCCAACTGTTTCAGAGCTTATGTATTTCACAAAAACAGTGGTTTTGCTACAGAAGGATGGCACAAACCCTTGTAAATGTTTAAATTGTGGCTCATTACCCAGGGCCTAGATTCACCAAAGGACTTGACTGTTGTGACACCTAAGTTATTGGGGACCGAAGTCCTTAGTCTCCAGAGTAGAACGCAGTATCCTACTAAATCCTCAATTTACTGAGCAGTGTATGAGATTAAGGTGTCTTAGTGGGTGATCCAAGGGAAAAAACCTACCACTTAAAATGGTGGGCTGTCTAGTGAAAGCCACTGTGTGATAAGTGCGTAGAGATATATTTGAAATACAGTTACTTACTCAGGGCTGCAATGAGGCTTTGCAGTCTGCATCCCTTGTGTGGTAAGCCAATTTGTAACTGAGGTTGGTCCCTGTTCTCCTAAAAGGAGGACTCAGGAGCATGTTGCACTCATCTTTTGGGATTGCTTTAACTAATGTTGAGCTGGGAATGCAAAACCTAGATTCTGTTCTTCTTGCCACCTCAGTGGCCAGGTGTTCAGTTCAACATCTGCCACTTACCCTGGAGGGCATCCTAGCTATAAATGTCTAGACAGGACCTTTTCCCAACTTTCTCATGAAGTTATGCCACTGTGAAGGGGCATGCATCTGTAGCCTGTGGTTTTAGGCACTTGTGCTAGGCTGGTTTTCTTCGGTATGGAAATCATGTTTTAGGTAAATCAGAAAGTGGTAGAAATGACCTTGGGTTTCAAGGTTCAGGCAAGCTCTTGAACTTGCAGAATTAGTGCTCTCTTAGGTTATAAGACTGTACCCCGCTCAGTTGTTGTCATAGGATCTGTTTTCTTTCAGGTGTTCTCACAATGTTTCTACTTAATGACCTGACGCTTGGTTTGTCAGGAGTGCCAGCGTTGGCGCTTGGATGGTATGTGCTGTAGCTTAGCCTTATGCTTGTAGTTCCTGTAGGCTTTCAGCAGAAGTTTCTCAATTCTGAGAATGCATGAGGGGTAAAAGAAAAATACAGAGACTTAAGAATCTTCCAGATCAAAAAGGAGGTGTCTGGTAATGTTAGGTGGATGCGTGGGGTTTTGTTTGGTTTGGTGATTGGTTTTTCATTGGTATTGCAATTTGGACATTAACTACTGGTGTTCCTCAGGTCTGACCCCAAACATGTTTGTGGTGTTACAGTGCTGCCCTTGGTTTTTATTTTCAGGACTTACGTAGTTTATTTTAAGCATGCTTTCCTTTGAGTAGTGCCTCTCATGGCTGAGCTCTGCTGATTCAGACTGCAAAAGACATTCTGCCTGGAGCCTTAGAGTATAGGTTTCTCCTGTGGTAAAGCTGATGTTGGAATATTAATGTTGCTGTCCCGTGAGTGGGCTGCCCTGTAGAAGAAAATTTTAAAAAGTTTCTAAAAGATTTCAGGATATGTACAGACCTGTAGCTCTGTGCACTCTCTCTCTCTGATTTACAGCATAGCTTTATGAACAGTTGCAGGAACATACGGTGACTACAGTTTGTTAAAAGTATGCCGTTGAAAGTATGAAGACTGTACTGCGGTAGCAAGAATGAAAGACTAGGGGAGAACAAGCATTTTTACAATCTTTATCACTGTAGAATATTGAATTTTTGTAGTGTATCTTTGAATGTAACTGCTTTGCCTGAATCTGATACCTGACTCAGCAGATTTTATAAGCAGACATTGAAGTTATTGCACTGGGAGGCTTTTGTATTAGTTGATAAAGACTAGCTGTATAGCATTTAAGAAATTCTTGTGTAATGTAGAAATTAATCAAGTAGGAATACTGATGCCTTTAAAGAAAAAATGGTTCTGGGCAACAGATTTAAAAAAAAAAAAAACCCCAAGCAAAAATAAGAACAAAAGATCTTTCATGACTAGGTATTGCTCTTAGGTTTTACTGGATTGACTGTCATTGCAAGTTGCATCTTTTGAAAGTCAGGCTTTGCTGTACCCAGGATTAGGCTTTCTTAGGTCTGACAGGATCTGTGTGCCTCAGGGGTCTCCTGTGTGCCTGAATGCCTGTTAAGGTCAGACTTTTGCTTACTTGTAATCTTAGTGTGTTCCTCCTAGTGATTGTGAGGAGTTCATTTGGATTGATGCTCGTTATGTTACCTTAGTGCTAAGACAGTCTTTCTGAGCACTGTCATGTACTGCAGTGTTCTTTTCAACATGCTGTGGGTGGGTGGTAGTTCTGGAGCCCACTTTGAACTCAGTGCAAAGATGGCCTTAGTCCTTTCATCATATTCTGAAGAATGCTTTGAAATACTGATACAAAAAGAATGTTTTTACGATCTTGTATTAAATTCACAGATCTGAATACTTCAAAATCCTCCTACCTTTGTGACTTTATCTGACTTGCTGAAAGGCTAAGCCACCTAAGCCTTTGACGCTTAAAGGTCACATTATATATCTCCAGCAGTTGCTAATTTGATGATGAGTCTTTTTCTAAATGCCAAAACACATTTCATCAGAGCATATAGAAATACCATGAGCATATTTCAGAAATGCATTACAACTCGAGCTCCATAAACTAGTGATTTGAAGCAACCCTCTGATTCTTTTTGAGGGGGAGAAAAAAATAAAATTTCCTCACCAAACCTGTTCTCCTCCTCTCCCACCTTCAGCTTCCTTTGAAATGACAACTGTTACCTTTGTGAAGGAAAAGCTTTAATCTCTCTCAGAAACACCATTGTTCTCATCTATGTCACTGAGTAAATGTTGCTTGCCGTGGAAACCAGATTGGTACTTCAAAAATAATGGATGATTTCTTATAGCAGTGTAACTGTTACTGCTTGAATTGGTGTGTGTTGTTCTTAAGCCCTCTGTCCCACTTTTATGGAACCATCAGAAAAAAGAGAAAAACAAAACCCCAAAAAGCACCTTTAAAATTGCGAAGCCTGAGGGAGAAGCTGACCTGCCTGTTGCATCGGTGTTGAAGAAGTTACAGGGTATGGTTTCATTTCTTCACTTGTTTTTTGAAAAACTCTCATCCTGGGGCAAAGACATGCTTTTTCATTGTGACCTGGAAGGACAACATCGTCTTTGATAGCTGTAGTTGCTTGCTGTAAGGTAGGATGAGGCTTCTTACAGATATTCAGGTGTACTAGAAAAAAACTGTGATTTTTTTTTTTTTTTTTAAACTGGGACATATTTTCATTTAGATCTCTGTACTGGAATCCTAGCTGTTTGCTTTCTCTCTAGGCACTTTTCTGTTGGAAGCTCATGATAAATAGTCCCACACTATCATATAAAATACATTACTTACAGTTTATATAAATAGGCATAATATCCAGAACTAGGAAGCTTGTAACTTGCATGTGTTCTTTCCAGTATGCTTGTTAATTAGCAACAGATGATGAAACTTAGACCTTAAATATGAACATTTTTTTAAAATGCAGTAAGAACTTAAACACTTCTCTGTTTATTTCACAAAATGTTAAATAGCTTTTTAAAAGATTTAGCTAGTGTGATGAGCCTGGTTTCTTCCATCTGTATTAAAAACCATACATTCAAACAGGTACAGTGTAAGCAGCCGAACTGAAAAGTGTCAATTTTCTAACAAGTTAAAGTTTTGCAGTTGCAACTTAAATATGAATTTAGTATTATGTGATTTTGTCCAACTTAATTTAAAATTGTCGGCCCAGAAGCAAATTACTTAAGATTCTAGGATCAAGTCTGGATTTAACTGCATAAACAAAGTCATATTTCATTTTTTTGTTCTTTTTTCTTCTAAAGAAAATTTGTGACAGCTGAAAGAAAAACAGGGAGAAAAGTTTTTTGGAGTTCAGAGATTAAAGGACATCTTACTGGAATCTTACGTAAATAGTTACGGATCTTTTCAGCAAGATAAAGTTTTTTTGACTTAGCATTATATTGCATCAAATTGCAATATGTGCAAAATTATATTGCACATCAAAACTCAAATGTAAACCTTAACAGAGGAACAGCAACTGTGAAGTTTTTTATATTGAAAAACTTTTCAAAGTCCTTGAATATAAACTGTTGTTGAACATACAGTACCAACAGGCATAAGTTACTTTATCAGTGTAGCTAACAAACCTGTAGGCTGATCTTTTACTTATGTGTTCTT
The DNA here is from genome assembly GCA_035590275.1 of Ibycter americanus. Taxonomy (NCBI): domain Eukaryota; kingdom Metazoa; phylum Chordata; class Aves; order Falconiformes; family Falconidae; genus Ibycter; species Ibycter americanus. The sequence continues at coordinate 9,310,612 of JAVJGI010000062.1, forward strand.
GGTTAGAGTTAGGAAAATACTGCAGAAGTCAGTAATCTTCAAAAGAAAAAAAAAATCCAAAACTTGCAGCCTTGCAGGAGGGTAAAAACATTAATCAAATTGCAAACTTTTTAGCTGTAGAAATGATGGCTTCTTTTGCACAGCATTGAATGTCTTACGCTGTAAGTTGATTAGGAGCTTGGGTTGGCTCCTCTAATCAAAATTGATGTGACAGGGCTTTTATCTGAAATATAAAAATGCAGAACTGTATTTGACAAAGCTGGCCAGGATTTCTTACCAAGACTTGAGACCAGCTACTTAGCAAACAACTTAATTTTAACCACAAATTAAAGAGAAAATATCTGAAAAGGGAAGAAATATCACAGCTTGTTTACGTCGTTTTCAAGCACATATGATGCTTTTCTCAGCATTACTTTGTTTTTAGAGAAAGGACTTTATATTGTTACTTTAAAATCTGTTATCAATTAATTTTAGATTTTCTTTTTAATCTCTATACATCTGTGTTAGGTACATGAAGCAAGGCAGTCATGAAAATGAAGCTTAACAGACATTTTTGAAAAGCTCTAGTGGTTATGTCTGGGTATTCCTGAAGTAATAGTTGTGAAGAACAAAAATTTTACTTCACTGAAAGATCTCTGTCTCTATACTTGAGAAGATAAAGAGTCCAGCATCTGCTTTTCAGACTTCAAGAATTACAACATGACCATATTTCTAAGTTACCACTAGAAAGACTAGGTAGAAGAAAAGGTGTTGGAAGGATCTTGTGATGATGCAGGGCTGCTCATTAAAACCTTATTTACTCTGCTGCAGTAACTTTCATTTAGACTATGTTCTGACTTTTCATACAGTGAAGTATGTAATGCTTTCATGTGATCAAAAGAATAGAATGTGTTTGTGAATACTCACAAACTTATTTTTCGGTCTCTTGATAATTCTGACCAGTCTTAAAAGTTTAGACCCAAGCTCTTACAACTGGGCTATAGTAAAGAAAAAAGAAAAAAAAAAAAAGTGACTCTTTTTGGTCCTTAGTTTTCTTTTTCAGGTTGGTTCTTTCTTGAGAAGCCTTGGGCTAAGGAAATAAAAAGTGGATGTGATAGGCTTGTTTTGAAGGTGATCTCTGAAATTCCTTTATTTCATTTGATTGCCTTTGAAAACTAAACAGAGTAGCAGAGTCAACAAGCAGATACTAACCTGCCTTATAAGGTCACCCTCTTCTGGTATGGTTATAGCTGTATAGCTCTAAAGCACTGCTGCTATTGCAAATAGGTGTCTTAATGAAACAGGTTATGCTTCTTGGAAATGCTTGCACAAAATCAGGAAATGTAGTGATACATATCATAGCAAAGCAGTAGTTATATTTGAAACATTAAGCTTGTTTTAGAAATTAAAAATGTGTACTGTCAGGCAACTGTCAGTGAGAAAGCTTGAAGCAAGTAGATACATTCATACTAGTTTTGCTTTACGTTCAATATGTGAAGTTACCATGGTGAATATATGCCTTTTCATAGCCAGATACTAGTTAATCTGTGTAAATGTAGATACATGTTTTATATGTAAAAAAACCCCAAAACACCACCAAACAAAAAACCAAACAACTCAAAACCCACATGTTGATGTTAAGGTTGAAAGTTCAATCCACATAGTCTTTGAGAAATAAGAACAAGATTGCTGAAACTGCTGGAATTTTTTGTCTGCAAGTCTTGTAGCTAGCTGCTTGCCTAATTAATGTAAAATTATCTGGTATTATTCCTGGTTCTATGCCTTTTTTTCCACGTGGGCCCTTAATTATTTTTATAGGGTGTGTGGTAGTTGCATTGCATGGTCCTTTTTCAAGCTTAGACATTTCACACACTTTCTGACAATGTATCTTTTGAAAATTTTTAATAGAAACACTGTCTTAGGTTTGTGAGCTCTGGATATATTGTAGATTTATTTGAAGCAATTAGCATAAGCAGTGACTGAAATTGTCATATACAAAACTTGACCGTAAAAAGGTCAACTTCAGGCAGCCCATAAGAATTATCCTGATTTCTACAGTGGAGATTGTAGAGTGTAATGGTGACCCTACTTGAAGTTAATGGAGAGTCTGCACTACAGCTGAAGAATCAGACCATCTGGATGCAGTGACATTGGTTGTTTCCTTGCCCAGTCTCTCTGCCCTCTTCCCACATCTTAGGTTTTTGTGTTACATCAGTGAGAAAAATTGGGAATCCCCATGGAGGTTATAGTAGTAATGTATTTTGTAATGGCAATGATGTCTAGGTTTTATGAATTTGGGGACACACATCCCCTGTTAATGACTGTTCGAATGTTTTAGTACAGTTTAATCCTTGTTTTGCTTAGAATTTACTGTCAGTGTCACAGCATCAACTGATTCAGGTCAAAAGGGTTTCTTCCTGCAAATTGTCAATCAAGCAGAGGCTACTAAGTTCTAGTCGGATTTTTCTGTGTTCTCCTGCTCCTTCAGAGAGCTGGTTGTTTACTCTGGCCTTTATTTTTACCTTTGAGTGGACACTTCATTACAGGCAGTTCCTATGCTAATGCCTCCTTATGTCTGTGTATTTTAATGTTTTTCTTGCCCCATTTTCAGAGGTCAGGTCTTTCACTGATGTGTGTGATGCAGTTCCTTACTTTCTAATGCTACTTCTACTTCCAATGCAGTCTTACAAACTCTGAAGCCCTAACAGCATTATCATATAGCTTAAAACATTGATATCATATCGCTTAAAACATTGTTTTCTTTTTGTTAATCAATAAACCTGCATGGCCTACCTAGATCTTTGTTGGCAACTACTTGATTAGTTTTAGGCTAAATGACATGACAAAAAATTGGAATCCCTGTCAGAAGAACAAGGAAGATCAGACTCCGTCTAGGACAGATCAGCAGAATGCTCTGTGCATGGATTTTCTGCCATACGAGGTGATTTTTTTTTTACTAATGTCCAAAAGGCATACCTCTTGCTCATATGGACAATGTATTGTAATCTCCAGTATTAACTAAAGATTTAAAAACATTTATTTTCTTATGTTGTGGCCTTCATAAAGTCTGAAGAGACTTCCAGTTTTGCTGGGATTATATGGGATTGTATTTTTAGATCAGGTTTTGTAGTCATCTGAATACAGAATGACTTAGAGTAAGATTATATATAGAGGTGTTATTTTTTAGTCAGTCAGTGTGTAGCCCTACTGAAATGTTTTTGAAATTTTTGAGAGGTTCCACCTTTGAATAGTAAAGAAGAGCAGATCCTGAAAAGCAGAGCCAGCATAACGCTCTAGCAGGCCAAGTAGAAGCTAGTACTGAGTTTGCAGGTTGTTTCTTAAGAAAAAAATTCTAAAAAAAAAAAAGAAAAAAGAAAAATCTGTAAATACTTTTTATATAGCCTTCAGGCATCCGTAGGGTGGGTGATCTGTCAGACCTTTTCGTTGATATGTTTATCTTTCAAGACAAATACAACATTCCTTGGATGACTTACTTGGGTGGTAAGAAGATAGAAACATTTTTAGTATTTACTCTTAATGTAATTACTTCTTGTCCTCTTCCTACCACTTGATCCTTTTGTTACTGTTCTGAAAGCAGTGTAGAAGCCCTTTTGATATTTTTTTTCTCCTTTTTTTTTTAAACTGGCTTAAAAATTGAAGTGTTCTTTCCATTCCTACAAATCTGCAGCAACCTCTTCTAACTTTGCAGAAGGTCCGTAGATATTTTTTGGCTTACCATAGAAGCAGGCTGTCATTGGAGATTGTTCCTTGAAGCAAAGGAGAACATAAACCTGCAAAGGAACTTCAGAATACTTGGAGACTGATCTGACTTAAGCAGCTATGATGTAGTTTCCCCACTTACGAAAGAGGTTAAATGTTTTAGTAACAGCTAGTTAACTTTGCTTTTTTGTTAGTTTTAAAAAGTTGTTCTAGCATACCATTGTTGTGATCATTAGCATTAAATTTTAGTTTTCAGGCTTGAATGTTGCTTGTAACTAATTTTTGTTTGTTCCTATGCATTTGTAGTTCTCTTCCTGCTAAAGGTCTTTTCTGTATAGGCATGCAAAGTAGTCCTCTTCCCTTAGTGTCCATGTGAAGAAGCAGAGTTCTTAGGTTTTCCATTATGATGATGAGTGGAAACATTTCTGTTAGCTGTTCCAGTTAGCATTTACTTATCTTGAAGGTGGGAAGCAAAAAGTATGTGTATTGCTTTGAAAGAGTTTGTTCTTACTGTTGTCTGTTTGTCTAGCATGTATGTGCTTTCTCTTTCTCTTCTGGATATACTTCTGGTATATTTTAGGATTATAGTTTTCTTTTTGTTGTTGCATTACATGTGATGTATTGCAATGAATACACAGTCATCTTCCTGTGTTTTTAACTAATGCCTCAGTCCCTTAACGTGAAGGGTGGGAGAGAGCTCGGGCTAGTAGAGACTTAGTTCACTGGCTTTTCAAACAGTGCTGACAACTTGTGTTGGAAGGCATGATAGAAATGCACAGTGTTACTGTGTGTAGACTTGAGTTCCATTATTTTTTCTGGCAGTAAGTGTGTTAGTAAGTTTTCTCTAATAATCTTACTAGGTTCACGGACTATTGCATTTCATCCTGTTGGCTTTTAATTGCTTCAGTCAATATAATTTGTGCTGTGTTCCAAATCTGTTCTCAGTGGATGGTTTCCTAATGTTCATTTCATCAACGGGCTCTTTTTTTTTTCCCTGTTGTCACTAACAGAAAGGCCTGGCTTGAGGAACTTTACTGATAACATCCTTTTAGCTCTGTATGTCTTCCCAAAACCAATAACTGTTATCCTTCCCTTAGCAAGTTTACCTACTCTGCATTTTCTCCTAGTAATCACAATCTGTTCCGTTTGAACTGTTTTCAGTGCCAGGTCATGGCTATGAAATCTAGCTAGCTTGAATGAACTATTACTTTCTTGGTATAAAAACCCAGTTATTTTACTGAAGAAAGTTGCTGAGTTTGTCTGATACTCTACTCTTGATTAATTTTTGTTTTACTTGACACACACCCCCGGGGGGGGGGGGCGGGGGGGGGGGGGGGGGGGGGGGGGGGGGGGGGGGGGGGGGGGGGGG
>JAVJGI010000062.1:9315824-9384140 GCA_035590275.1 Ibycter americanus
GGGAAAGCAATAAACTGTCTTCAAAACTGAGAGGAAAAGAGTAACTTCCCTTTTTCATTCTGTTTTATCAGCATTCCTCCCTTTGTGATGTACAATGTCCACCTGTCCCCTTGCTAGTGAAAATATGGGCAAATAGCTTAATTCTTGGGGTTGAGACTAATCTTAACTTAGTCCTCATTGTATAGCATCACTGGTTCTTCCCTGTTTGTGGTCAAATAATCCTTGCTACTTGCTTTGCTACCAGTAGTGTCTTAATATGTTCACTCTTTGCAGCCCTTTGTTGGGACAGCTCTTAATTGACCAGTACTTTTTCTGTTCTTATGAGTGTCCCTTCACCATTGATATCCTTTTATTCAGCAGGGGAAGGTTTCAGACAAAATAACTAGTTTTATCTTCTTTGGGATAGTCTTCATATATTTCTTGCATCTTCGATTTAAAAGGGATGGGGTGGGGAAAGCAGCTTCCTTCTTGCTCAAGTCCTTTATCTAGCTTGCTGAAGTTACACTTCACTGATTTACTCCCGTTTCCACTTTTGCATCTTAAGTTTCTGTTCCAAATGATCAGCTCCTCTGTGTTAGATTTATTATTGAAGAAATTCCATTGTAAAGTGTCATTCATTAATCCCAAAATATTTTTGTTCAAAGAAAAAGTCTACTGGGTGTAGCACACTCCGGCAAGCTTTGCTCTTTAATATGTAGTAGTAATTATATCTTGGAAGCTTAACCCCAGCAGTAATTTTTGTTCTTATAATATTAAGGATCTTTATCTCCAAGTAATTGTACATCGGACTTGAGGGGCTGTACTAAAAGGCTTTACTGCTGTCCTTTCCAAAAGCACTTTTTAGACTGGGTTCTGGCCACTTATAAAGTAAAACTATTTGCGCTGCACTAATCACCGAATAATCGATCACTGTTTCCTTTCCATAAGAAGGGAGTGTCTTCCAATTGACACTTGTAATTTCCAGGTGTTTCTTGAAAATAGTCCATCCAAACCATTTCTTGCTGGGAAGGATTAAAAAACCCCATCATCTTAATAGTCTTAATTTTTTTCCTTCTGTTTCTTTTTTTTTCTTCTCGCCATGGTTAGCAAATATTTCTTCCCACAACATGCCTTGTTTTCCTTGTAAAACAAAAAGTCTTCAAATCTTAGGGTCTAGTAGAACCCCGAAATTCTATTTATGAAGGACTTGAATGTTAGGAAGCTTGATACTTTAATGTTCCCTTTGTTGGAAAAAGGGAAAGGGAACAGAAATCTCTATGTAAATACTCCTTTTCCGGGTTTTTATTACACATCTGCAAAGCTTATTCTTGGGCTGAAGTTCCTTCCCCTTTCCACCTGCCTCCCCAAACTATCTCCGTTTAATATGGTGAGCTTTCTACATTAAAAAAAGCAGCACAAAGTTGTAACTTTGCCTTGGTTGTTGGATCTTGCTTAGCCAGAATTAATTCTGCATTCCTAGCTGTTGTGATGTTAGTGTCACTCACTTGAAGCTCTGTTTTTATTTTCCATCTCTTTCTATAGGATGCTTCTGTTCATTTCTTCTGGAGTGATGGTCAAAATAGAACATAAAACTTGCTTTGGTTTATGTTCCTCTTTTGCTAACCCATAAACTCATTTGACTTTTATGGAAAGTACTTGCAATAAGAAAGACCTTTATCAAATACCTGAGAGCACTGGTAATAGGTGTAGCAGCCTCTACCACTGGGGTGTGTGTGCAGGGGTGTGGGTGTGTTGTAAGACCGTGGGCAAAAGATTTAGACCTCTTGCCTTTGTCTCAGCCTGTAAGATAGTGAGAACAGTACCTACTTCACAGATTTTTCGAGGCTTGGTTCGTTAACATTTTAAAATAATGCTGATGGCCTCTGGAAGGTGCTGCAGAAGTGCATAGTGCTACTGCCTGCAGGCTGAATACCATTGTTTTTTTCTGGCGGTATATAGGCCTGCCACAGTTAGGGGAAGAATTTTGTTTGGTGTCTCTTTAAAGAAAATGCAAAAGTGCTTTGCTGGGGAGAATAGAAAGGGGCTTTCTGAAGAGGTGCTGAAGACGTGAAAATTCAGAGTGGTGATTGGTCACCTCTGCTTGATTGACAGGTTGCAGGGAAAAACAAAAACCCATTTGTTCTGGCTTAATGGAACTGGAAAACAGAAAATGAGTATCAGGTAAAAATTCCTTTTTTAAAATCTTTGCAGTTCTCCTTTAAAGACTGGAGTTTTTACACAAATCTACACCTCCCCCACTCCAATAAATTAGGAGTAGGAATTACAGAAATAGGTAGTTGCTAAGTTGTGTAATGTGGGTTGTCTTATGTCAGTGCGTTTTCTAGCAGGCAGGTGTTCTGAAACACCGCAGCAGCCAATGCTACTGGGCTAGCTTAGCAAAAAGGCAGAGGCTTGAAAGGGTGTAGTGACTAAGCCCTGAACTGGACCCAGCTCTCTGGTTAGGCTCATTAGCAGGTCGTTCAAGGGGAAGCTTTTATTTTCACTTCCTATACTGTGCCTGCTTTGTGGATAAAGTCTGTCAGTTTCTACTACTATCAATTTGGCATCTTTCATGAGCATTATTACAAAATTCACTGAGAAGTGAATAGCTAAAAAGTAAGCTGTTTTAAAGTAACTTCCATCTAGCAGTATACTGTCTTACAGATTTACAATAAATTTCAACATCAGCACCACAATTTTGAGAATCATAATTGAAATTTATTTATTTCTGGTAACTTAATTATTTTGTATGTTGATGTATTTCAGATTGAAGGACAAGGACATGGTGCAGTTTTTGACTGCAAGTGCTCTCCTGATGGACAGCATTTTGCATGTACTGATTCTCACGGTCACCTTCTGATTTTTGGCTTTGGTTCCAGTAGCAAATATGACAAGGTACAGTGCAAGATGAAAATCAAAATGTTTGTCTGTGTTGAATGCATTCATGCAAACTTTCCTTCAGAGCTTCATTTCAAGAGGGTGTATCTTAACACGATTTTGAGCCATTACTATGAAATGTTTCAGATTCCTGTTGTTGACATTGAGCTTTCTTTCACTGTATTGTTTTAAACTATGGAAACATGCTATTAAGCAACTGTTTACATGGGAATTAAAAAACAATCTAAAAAAAGACAAAACAAAGCACCCAAAACATTTAAAAAGTTACCCAGTCACTGTCTGTTCTCTTAAGTGATGAGGTTACAAGTGTCTACTAATGGATCCACATGGATAATGTGAATAAACTGCAGTGGGATTGAAACAAGAGTTAAACATTTTGCTTTAAATATTTTTCTGGTTCCTAACTAGAGACCAAAAAAGGGGGGAGGGGTGTAATAAAACTAATTCCTGCTATCTGTATTTAAACAATGCGTAGTCTGGGAGACATTTGCAATAAATGTACTGTATGTTTTAGTGGTACGATTTTATGTCTGCTAATGAAGTTCTGCTGTCATGGATGCCTTGGTGCTTATACAGCAATGTTCCACCGTTATTGGGTGATTAAAATATTATATCTTTATTCTAATGTCATAGTCCACATTGTGTATTCTAATCATGGGTGTCTTGCCACAGACCCTCATGACTGTATAGGTATGTGGTGTTATGTTTTTTCTCTGTGGATGAACATGCCTTGTGAACTATACAGGTTATCAAGTTCGGAGTGCCCACAAGGTCCTAGTTCTTTTACCACCAAAGGAGGAGGTGAGGTGTGTCTCTTCTCCCTCTTTCTAAGACTTAAGCAGTCATATCTTCTCCAAGATTTTCTTTTCTGCTTCTGTTAGCTGATACTGGAAAGGTTGTTGGTGAAGTGCTGGCTTCTGGATCTTGCCTCCTGCTTTGGATCTTTGGGACTCAAGCTGGCCTTGAAAGCATTTTGGCAAACAGCAACACAGAGGGTCCTGAAGGAGGGAGAACAAAAGGAATTTAAATCTTTTTCTTGTAAGCCACTGTGTGTGTTTCTGTAGTCTTCCAGCTCTTTTTTTGATGCTAGTTACAGCAGTATTTGCATATTGGGGTTTATATTTTTCTCCTTGTCTCTCAGCTATGATTTGAAGTACTTGGTACTTGGCTGCTGTTGCTGTCCTGCAGCTATTGCTAGCTGTGCATTTCCACTTTCATTCCAAAGAAAACAAATGAGCAGAGGCACCACAACAAGGAAAACCAGGATTATCAGATTATTTTAAAGGTCTTTGTGTTTCAGAGTTCTTACTATTCCAAACCTTAAAGTCTTGTAATAGAAACATTTTTCTCACTGTGTCCATGGATTGGTCCAGGTTTTATTTCTCCAGTCATTTTGGAAGTGTATAGACCTCTGCCCCTCAGAAATGTTGGGCCTTTCTGTCTTTACTGTGATACACCAGGAGTTTCTTGTACGCTGCCATTTGATAATTTACCTTGCGAAGGATTAGATCTGTTTGAAGAATGAAAATAATTGCTTTTCGCTTCTGGATTTCTACAGACTCTTTGTTTTCTTGGGGTTGTTGCTGCAGCCTCTGAGAAAAGATTATGTTTAAAATTGTTCTCTTACTGGGTGATTAAAATGATCCTATCCAGCAGTTACTGTGCCAATGGTAATCCTGGCATTCTTGACCATGGAAGAAATGGGAGCAAATAGGATTTACATTTGTTACCTCTTTAATCTCAGTCTTCAGCTCTCAGAAAACTCAGTTTGGAAGTTTCTGATCTCTTTCTTGTCTGGTTCCATCTCCTCTTTTATTTTTGTCTGACCTGATCTATGGAAGAACGTAACTACAGGTAGGTAGGTAGGAGCTGGAGATTAGGTGTTCTTTTTTCTGTCCTTTCCACCCACCACCCCCCCAATACTTGGGTTTTTTTCAGATACCTTGCGAGAATATGCTCTGATAGGAGCTGCAGTTTTTTGGCTTTAAAGTGGTTTCCATCTGTCTCAGGGAATGATTTATACAGAAAAAAAGGGTATGGTAACCTGTCCTGTGTTGCTGTATTTGTGAATTGTGCTCAGGACAATAATTAGAGCTTGAGATGGTGTTAGATGTGCTGAGAGAGCAAGCTCTTGGTTTTCCACGTGTATGGTTTTCATGTTTTGTTCAGGTATTATGTGTGTTTCCTAGCTGACTGGAACCACTGGCCAGGCTTTTTTGTCCCCAGTGTGATCTTGGCCACAATGAAGGCGATGGGGTGTGTTTGGTTTGTTTTGTTTTTTCTTTATTTATTTATTTTTTTTTTTTTTTTTTTGATGATAAATGTTTTTGTGGTGTAATTCTTCAGTGGGGGGACAAAAAAGAATACATTTGCTGCTTTTTTAGGGCTCCTTTGTTATTTGACCCAGTTAAGGGGACCTTGAACCGATCTCAGCTGAGATTCCCAAGTGTGTGAAGATCATCGGAGATTAGATGAGCTCACTGTCAACAGTGCTTGTGCATTTCAGAAGTTCATGCTTAGGTGGAAACTTGTCCAGGAATGCCTAACTGTCCTAAAGCATAAGGTACCTTTCTGTTGCTTGTACATCTTAGATTGGACTAGATCTCTGAGTTTTCTAAGGCTTTTGTTCCTGAGGACTGCCCAAACCACAGTTCTTTGTTGTGAGTTCACAGCTCCTGTGTGGTGGATTAGTGCAGTAGTGGGGAAAATCTCTGCATTTATGTAGGTGTGCCCCTTTGGAGAAACTGAGAATTTTGAATGTGTAGTGTAGTTACTGAAGGAGAGTCTATCTGTAGAGCTCAGATCCTGTGGAAAGCTTTTGCAAGCAGGGTTTGTGAAGCCATGTGTTCAGAGGACTCATGTCCTCATGGTGGTGTAGTATCTTCTTATTGTCATTAAACTGATCTCTAATAGTATATCAAGAAATAGGTCTGGTTGTTACTACTTGTAACTGGGTGTCTGCTGAACATAGCCATTTAATGTTCCTTGAAACGTCTAATCTGATTTTTCTCAGGACTTGCAATAGCCTGAGGACAAGGTTGCTACCCTGGGTTCCAGTAGGGATATTCCAGTCTTGTACCGGAGAGCTGGCCTGAGCCTGGGTTCTCCATGAAATGCCATTCTTACCTTGGGGAATAGAAAATTGTTGTTTACTTTCTCTACCATGCCTGATTGCAGTACAGAGTACAAAAAGGGTAATTGCATAGTCCCTCACGATGTTGCACCAGAGACTATTTTGGTAGAGGTCACTGAATCTAAAAAAGGATTTTCAGGTGTTCCCTTTGCTTACAAAACCTGGGGTGCAAACAAAACTGTACAGCCAAATCACAGCACATTAAAACTCAGAGTCTGTATGATCATGCTATTGAAATATCTTCTTTCTCAGTGTGAGAAATACTTAATAGGAGAATTTACACTAGGTGAAAGAAAGTACTGGACACTCTACTGTTACGATTCTAGGGAAGATTGTAAGTCCTCCTAGAGGACCTGTGCCTTTATCATTTTGAGCTATTTGAGCTGAAGGATCAAAGTTGTTAAAACAGGCCTTGATTCTGTCATTCAGACACATGAAAGTACTTGTATCTTTCTCATTCAGCCTCTCTGAACAGAGAATCTGGCAGCAAGACTTTACCCAGTTGGGGTTTCTTACTGCAGTGGGATGTGACCTTGTCCATACACACTTTGTAAGGGTAACCATTTGAATCCCTGGAGTAAAATCATTGCCATTGCATCTTTCCAATTTCTTCCAGTTGTTACTTCTCTGAATTTTTGTGTGGTCCAGATACCTTGTTATCTATTATTTTTTGAAATTTTTTTGTCTACCCCGTGTGGCTGCATGTAGACACTTTGTGATACTGTAATTGACAGATGTTTGCTGTCGTCTTTCCTTCCTATTCTTCTCACATCCAGAACAGGAGACCTTTGTCATTGAGAGACCAGGCCTCTGAGTAGGTGGTATAACCTCTGCCTTACTGATTTCTGCATCACAAGTTACTGGAAACTGTTATGGATTAGTCATGTTAGAGCATGCTCTTCAGAAATCAGAGTAAATTCTACAACAACTTAGGCATTCCTCTGTCTGTGCTCCTGATACCTGTCTTTTAACACCTAAGACAAGATTTTTTTGAGATCTCTATGCCTTGAGTCAATTGTTTAATCATTTTTATACTGCACTGGAAATCTAATTTGCATAAATGATGATTTTATGATTATATTTTCAGTTGTTCAAAGTTAAACTGAGTACATGAGCTGCCAGAGGGTTTGCTTGCCAGTAAGTAGGTAGTGTTGGGATGTGTAGTAGTCATGTCAGCTTGTCTTCTGTTCTCTTTCTCTTTTTTGCCTTGTGGTTCAGTATCTTTCTGATTGCACGATATTGAGGTGCATGTGCCAGTGAGGGATGGAGCTTAAGCCTTTTCACATACTATTTGGACAAAAGAATTCCTCGGTCTTGAGTGTCTGTGGAAAGCCATCTAGAATAAATTATGAGCAGGTGGACTGAAATAATAAAGAAAACTTTAAGCCTGAAGAATTCAACTTTAGATCAGCTTTATTTTATCTACTGGAACTTTTTCATGTATCTAGCATTGTAATAGGAATATGTGTTTGGCTGCTGCTGTTAAAACATTTTGCAATGACATGATGCAATAAATATTTTCCTATTCCTCTTGTTCCTGCACCCATAGCTCATAAGTCTGCTGACACAGTTTTTGTTAAAAGAATATATATTAATATATTCAGAGTATAGAAGAAAATTTGTGAATTAATACATCGATGCTGTGTTTGGTCAGATGTCTTCAAGTAGTTAAATATTGCCCCATTCCCGTGTTGTTTAAATGCTCCCGACCCTCAAACGTGTGGATTGTTCTCCTTGCACTATACTAAAGAAAAGTAGTACTGGGGGGAAAAAAGAATCATAGTCATTAAATTTTCCCCATTAAAATGAGATAAACAGATCACCTTATAACCTTGTTTTTGAAAAAGTGACCACAAGTAACATTGTTAAAAGTACTTTTGGCAGTTATCTTCTGTATGCTTTTTTTAATAGGTTCTTAAAAAAATTACAAAATAACTTTGTTTACAGATAGCAGATCAGATGTTCTTTCATAGTGATTATCGGCCCCTTATCCGTGATGCCAACAACTTTGTCCTGGATGAACAGACACAGCAGGCTCCACACCTTATGCCTCCCCCATTTTTGGTTGATGTGGATGGCAACCCTCATCCTGCAAGGTATCAAAGACTAGTTCCTGGTCGTGAGAACTGCAGGGAGGAACAGCTTATTCCTCAGATGGGAGTGACATCTTCAGGTATGGAAAATTTCACTTCAATGCACAGTAGTCTATCTAGTTATTTCCAGGTGTTCTACACTTTCCCTCTCACTTCGTCCTTTTTCTTCATTTCTGGTCATAGTAGTTCATGTAGGGTGGAAGAATTGCAATGTCCTTGACACTGATTGATTGTGACATTTTCACTTACAGTATTGTCATTGACCAAATTAGTACTAGTTGATGCTACAGTGCTCATTTCGTTATTGGAACAGTGTATGATGCTGAGTGAGCTTTCAGTTGATCTCTTTGGGGTAAGACTTCCTACTTCAGAAAACCTAGGCAATAGACTGATCTTCCACGAATCAGTTAGAACAGGTAATACCTACAAGAAGAGAAAAATGAGAGGACACCTGGAACATGCAAAATCCTCTTCCTCTTTAAATGAAAGCATTCATTCGGCTTAAGCTTTGATAGTTTGGTTAGAGAACTCTGAAGACTTCATGAGGATGCAAAATCTAGGAAGTTCCTTTAAAGTTGTATTCTCCATGCTTACAACATGGGAGGAATGTGCGTGTGTTGGGCTAATGGTTGGCTCGTGGAAGCTGCCTGGATGTGGCCCACCATGGGTGGGGGTGTAAAAATGATGCCTACTTGTTACATGTCACTAGTTCAATATCAGTATGAATGAGCAAACAGTGACTGGTGAAAGTAGCTTGAAATATTTTCAAGGTAAGCATTGTTAAGTATTTGGATATTCTTGAAAATAAGGAAAAACCGACTGTGCCTGTGAGTGGTGGCTTATATGTACACCATGCTTAAGCCTGCGATGTGTCAGACCTTCCAGAAAGGTTAACTGACAGTGCTGTTGCCAGTAGATCTCTTTATCCTCATTTGTAGACCTGAGGATTATAAGCACCAAATACTTACACAATAATTTTTAAGGAGCATTTCCATATTTCCTCCAAAACTGTAGGAAGAAATGCTACCTGAGAAGGAACTGTAAAAAGAAAAAAATACTTTCTGGTGAACGTATACTGTGCTTTATCTTTAATTTTCTAGCTAGTGGCTTTGAAGCTAAATTCGATTTCCAAGGAAGGATGTGATTTTACTTTGTTGTTACAGTTACAGCATGGATCCATGACATTATGAAATTCTCCAAATTTGCAAATGTCCTGGGCACATTCTCCAGTATAATATCTTGAAACAAGTCAGACTCTGCACACAGACCCAACAATATTGAATTTAATGGTGTGGTGTCATGACACATGAATGTCTATAGGAAGAAGATGTCCATAGCATTTTGTTTAACAGCAGGAAGCCATCTACCAGGCTGACAGACAGCCAGTGAGATTACAGAGAGAAGACATTTTTCTACCTCTTTACAGTTTAGCAACAATATATTCAGTCTTATGCAGAGCTAAACTGTGTTCATGTATTTTGTGTTCCCTTCCACTAAGGAAGCTCCCTTTCTTTCTCAAACTTTATTGTGGGATTTGATGGATCTCCCTCAGAGAACTGACAATTTATTTCTTGTCAGGTTTTCTGTAGGGGCTTATAAGAGTAGGGGAAATACAGATAGTCATGCTTGTTTTACTGCTTCGGTGTACATGAAGCTCCTTTTAAACCAGATGTTTTGGAAAAATCAAATACATACCAGTGTCTTTATTATTTCATTGTTTAAAAATCTTGCACTTACATGCGAAGGCGAAATGTCACAAACTAGATACATAAAAAAACATTTGTTTTGTTTAAGTAGCAGGTTCCTTATTTGAGATCATTCTTGGGTTTAGTAGTATTTCTCATTGTTTTCGGTAGGCAGTATGTCTGCTCATGAGGTCACCAAATAAATCTAGACTGTTTCACTACATGAGTCAGAAAACATCCAGCTGTGGTTATACCAGACCTTATACCATGATTCGAAGCTTCTGCTGCTTTAGCAAAGTTGACTTTGACTACAATAACCTTGAAACCCTGAGAGCACTGTCTTAAATCTTTTATGCTCTTTCTGCATGCCATCATCTATTAAGAGAGCTGCTTCTGTCTAGCCACATAATCAAAGCTCTTCATTTCATAGCACAATTACTGTAATATCTTCTCTTTGATCTTGTAAAGTGCAGTTTATACTGTGATATCTCTTTGGAATCATGCTGGAAAAATAATTTCTGTATCTTGTTTCTTTGAACATTGTCATCCCTCATTCCAAAGTTTTGCAAGTTCTGCTTCTCTTGACCAGAGCTTCCCACCACTCCACTCCACCATCTAACTATTCCATGTGGAGGTACCTGACTTCCTTTTCAAACCAGTACTGTAACCCTTGCCTTTTTCTCCATATGTCTCTTAATTTTTTTGTGACCATTGTGAGTATGAAAAGAGGTTTTGTGTTGCTCATGCTTACATGCTGTGTATTTTGCTTGCTGCACAGAAACACTAGTATCACCTTGCAGTCACTCGGTGAGAACTGTTCCTGTCTTTTATTCAAGAGACCTACCCAGAGGAGGTTTCTTGGCTGTTTTACATACCAAAGAAAATTGGCATTACTTAATCTTTGTCATCTTTATGCCTACATGGAGCTCCATCAAGCATTTTTAGTGCTTAGTGTTCTCCAGTATAGATAATTCTTTTCTAATGCGGTTAGACCTTCTTGATGTAGTTCTTCTGTTGAAGCTTATGCTAAAGTATTTTATAATGTATCTGGGGCAGGCTAAGCATGCATTTGAACAATTTACATTGACTGAGCTGACAAACAACAGTTGTATCATGCTTGTGTGACTTGCTGGCACTTGATCAAATGTAAGCTTGTATTAGGAGTGGCATGTGATCATCTTGACCCTGCTCCAGCAAATAGAATGCTCTCAATATATTAAGAAAAAAAAAAAATCCTGTTTAAAAAATGGCTGTTACAAAAATATGCATTAGCCCATGCTTACACATGTGATTATATACTGTATTTGTAAATTTCAGAGCTAAAACTTCAGTGAGCTGTTTGTAACATTTGATTCTTCAAAACAACATTTGTGTGTTGTTCTCTTGTATATTTTACTTCACAGGATTGAATCAAGTTCTTAGTCAACAAGCAAATCAAGAAGTTAGTCCTTTGGATAGCATGATTCAAAGACTTCAGCAAGAGCAGGACCAGAGACGTTCTGGGGAGGCAGGAACCAGTAGTACCAGCCGGATAAGCAGAGGTAGATTACTGGGGGCTGGGCGTTGTAGCCAAGACTTGGAAAACTCACATTGTTGTGCATGATTTGTGCATTTTGTTGAACTATTGGAAAGGAGATGTGAAACTATAGAAAATAACAGAGCTTTCTCATCTCTTTTTTTATCTTTCTGCAAAATCTCAGGATTCTTGACGTTACAAGTTTATCTTTATTAAAGTTATTGTCTGCTCAGTCAGGGAACTTGCAGCAACTGCGTTCCATTAGAAGTAACTGCCCTACTGTTTAGTCTGCAGTTGGCCATCTATCTGGTTGAAATCTGAATTGTCTCAAATAAGGAAATAGGAAGAGAAGAGGAAGGAGTTGCTTATTTCTCAGTACAGCTGTTTCAGTATCTTGTACATGTATCTACTACATGGTAGTTTTCAACACTTAAAAAGTCATGGTTGCAAATCGACCTGGGTAAGCAAGAAGAGCTTGTATGTGGAAAGATGTGGAAAAATGTTGAAATTTTGCTATAGTGTAGGTGTTTGAAAACTGTTGCGTGTTTGTGGTTTTGCTTTGATTTGTTTGGGTTTTTTAATCTTTTGACCATTTCAGGTTCTTTTCTGTAAATTTCACAGTTTGGATTCCCAATTTCCAGTCTTGTGGCTTCATTTTTTTCAAGGTAGAAGACTGTTTAAGGAATACACTGGTTCATTGAGATTGCTCACTCTTTTATAATACGGATCTGGAATGTAGTAGCAAGTCAGCTTCACATAAATGTTTTCAAATACATTTTTAAAGAAAAGCAAACCAGTGAAACATTTGCTTCACTTCAGATTGTTGATACATCTGCTCCTTTTCAGTGTGAATTTTTAAACAGTACTGCAGCCCGGTAGCTGTTCAAGTGTGTGTTGTGGTGACTATAGAAGCTGCTGGAGTATTTAGATTCAGTTAATATTTGATTTCTTTTGAAGTAATAGGTTTCAGTAAAAATTATTTTCCTTTGTTTCCTTTCATTTTGAGTTTTTCTTTTTGAATGCTTCCCTTAGAATTTCAGATCAAGTACAAATACCACTTTCTGACTTTCTAGGATCTGTAAGTTCTACCTCAGAAGTACATTCACCACCAAATATAGGATTAAGACGTAGTGGACAAATTGAAGGTGTGCGTCAGATGCATAGCAACGCACCAAGAAGCGAAATAGCCACTGAGCGGGACCTTGTGGCTTGGAGTCGAAGAGTTGTAGTGCCTGAACTGTCTTCTGGTGTGGCCAGGTAAACATAGGCCAAGTTTACAGTGAATTTTAGTTTAGTGAACTTAATTAAATTGAACTGTTTTGGAATTTATATTGTCATAGAACTATTTGTGTGGTATTTATCTATTCTGTGGTCTCAATTTCTTGTAAAAATCAGTTTGTTTGAAATCAGTTGTTTGCATATAACTTGAAAAAATCTTGGAATTACAGAGGTATTGTAAATAAAAATTGACCATTTAACTTGTACATGCAGTGGGATCTAGCTGCCTTAATGTTTTCTGACTTGTAGGATAAGATTTACAGTGTGTTTTAAATCCATTTGTTCTTGCCATTATATGGCATTTTATGGCTGGGACACTGACCTAATCTATTAGGTACCTGAGATGAATTTTGATTTCCAAACTGGAACTTTATTTTGTTCAGTAATTGACTCCTGTGATGGATACTTACATCCATAAGTCAAAAAACCCTACTAGCCACAATCAAACATAAACTACTCCAGCTTTTTGAAATAAGATTGAAATCTTAGTTTGTTCAGAAAGGGTAATTTTGAAGCTATATTTTGAGTGTAAAGAGAAGAACTGCTGTTCAAAGAATGTTATAAATGTTGAACATTTATTCCTTGATTTGGTATAGATCTTCTCAGTTGTATTTTGCTTTAAAGTTAACATCTCAATTTTCTTTTTTTCAGTAGGCAGGAAGAATGGAGAACAGCAAAGGGAGAAGAAGAAGTAAGGGTGTATCGATCAGAAGAGAAAAGAAAACATGTAACGAGTCACATTCAAAGAGAAAACAAAATACCTACTTTCGCTAAGGTAAATAGTCACTTACACCTTATCACACAAAGAAGCATAAAATTTAACTCGGTGTGTTAGGCCGCGTAAATCTACATTCCTTTTCTCAGTTTTAAATTTTAAAACCATGGGTACAGGAATTGTTTACCTCCCCAGAACAAGGAAGCGTGTCTGTACTGATGTTTCACTATGTTCTGAATAAACAACGGAGATTGTTTTTAGATCTGCTAAGCGAGAAGCCCTGCAAACCTGGTGTTAGGGACATGATTTGCTGTAGGGAGTCTGTCATCATTTATCAACACATCCTGGTACTCCTGTCTGCTGTTTGACATACTGTTCTGTGGAAAGGTTCAATTAAAACTCAAGTCACAGTTCTTAAGTTTAACATGTTTAAATACATCTCCAAATACAGAATTGGGTATTTTCACTTATGGTACCCTAATAATCATACTATGGTTTTGTATGGAGTATTTTTAAGTCCTGCTTTTTGCTAGAGCTGAAGTACATCTTCCAGAAAAGAGGAAAACAGGATAGGTGAAACAGAACGGCATGGAATGGGTTGTATTAAAAATGAAATTGTCATAATTGGCTTGATGTTTCATATAACTTGCAAAAAAATTAATCTTATGCCTTTATGGTGGTAAGAAAATGTGAAGGTTGCATATTCTATATTTTAAAAAATTGTATGTCTTGTTTGTTAGAAATCAGTTTTGTCTATGCATCTCATGTGCTCATCTGTGCTTTTCTAACTAAATAACTATAATTTGTAATAAAGGAAGTAAATTTTAAGCAACTGTAAAGGAGAACCCATGCTTTGGGTTTTGTAGTACACTTATTGTAGATGAGACTGTTTCACCCTCAGTCAGAAGCTTAGTAAAGTAACAGGCCTTCAAGAATGCCTGCAAATTGTGCATTGAAAAGTAAAAATCACTTACGAGGTTCAAGGTGGAAAAATGAAGAAATGAAATATTAAGAACAAGTGTACAAAAGACTGTGCAGTTCTGTATCACAATACCATACTTAATGCCTGTGCTGTTTATTATTTACTTTCTTGTGGAGGAAGGAAACAGAGATGGAAGGCAATCTGAAATAAGTAAACTTCAGGTGCTTAATAGTGCTTCTGTATTTTTAATAATGATTAATTAATTTATATGCAGTAGAAGGAATACATTTGAGATAGGCAAGTTTCTATTTGATACTAAATTGGAGGGTTCAGTTTTGCTTTTTTTTTTTATACTCAAGCAAAGTAAAGCTTTCAAAAGAAGTAAGGTAAATGCTCCCCCACCCCCAAACAGTTCCCTAATAATTTTCAATTTCTTTATTAAATGTCTTAGATTATTTATTTATTGTATTAAAATTGTGTGCATTACTATCTTAAGAAATGGTACTGGAACGCTAATTTCAGTGCTGCAGCCACCAGCATCAAATATGTTTGCCCAGATAAAGTGAACATGTATTTTTTCAGTATATCTCCAGTTCCTGTACATACAGGGAAGAAACTCTATGCCACTTACAGTTTTGGAGGTGGCCATGACAGGGCTCATTAATGAAATATCAGGATCAGAAATCATGGTAACTCCTATTTTTCTTTTGGGAATAATAGGAGATGGGCCTCACAAATTCAGATTTTAACACAGTATTTCTTGTCTTGGGAAGATGTATTTTGGTATTGAATTATAGACTTTAATTTACTTTAATTAAATGATTGCACTGCTCAAGGGTTGGTTTTGGTTTTGGGGGGATGTGGGGGGAGGGGTTCCCTTTAGCTACAGCCTTGTCAAAGCATCCTTCCTGATAATGTGAATTCCTACCAATTTACCCTTACATTTCTAATTGGGTTACAGTTTTCTTAAAATACCGCTAGGACATAAAAATAGCAGAGTAGGCTAGTTGGTCCAGCATTTTGTTTTCAGCAATTACTTTTATTACATCTTTGAACAAAGAAACTTAATATGGATGTTTTTGAAAATTTTTCTCAGAGGAGGAATTTTTAGTCTTCAAACTTTAAAGGTAGCACTGGATCCTTTTGAGCCCCATATTTTAGTTGTGGATATTTATGCTCTTAAAATCGTTCAGAGCAACAGATAGGTTATATGAAACTGAAGGAAGATTTTCCTGTTTACCCAGAGAATGTGTCCTTTGTTTATATCAGTCCATTTGAGGGTCTGTGATCTGGATTCTGATGCCCAGAATGTGAGGGAGAGGTAACTTGGTAAATCCTTTAGTTACTTCCCACCTTCATCCCAATGAAATAAAGCAAAAAGCAGACAGTCATGGTCTCTGCACTTGAGTATGTCAGTTAAATTTCCAATAGAAATTACTGCTGAATTCAGTAATGCTTTCAGAACATTTAAATAAATCCTTCTTAAACCCTACAGGATACTTTTTTATGTCATCTCAGGACAAAAAACTCATATTCTTCCATAGTTTATTCTTCGTTAAGTGTGTCTCTTTTTGGAGTACTTGGGTTGTGGAGAAGTACACTAATTCAAATCCCTTGAGATAAATCTCAGAGGGTTTAAAAAACTAGTAGATATCAAATGGGCTTTAAATAAGCAAATTTGCAAGAAGAAAAGGGTGCTTGATCCCAAGTGATCAAATCTCCCAGTTAAATAAACTGCTTAGCTTGCAGAGATTTTTGTTGTTGCTTATGGTTAGCATGAGCAACACTTTTGTTCAGTAGTGTCTGAACAATAGGAATGGTGAATTAGAATTGTCATCTTCTGTAGTGTCTATAGTAAAATCAAATAAATGCCTGGGAAGAAAAGTAAGGCTGACTGCATTCCAGAAACTGTTGTGTGATATATTTAGTGGTTTTTTAAATAGAAATTAGTAACTGAATTATAGCAGCTCTTCTGTTGCTGTTCTTTATAGTGACTGTGTGGCTTTAAACACAAGCTGTCTTAGGTTGAAGATAGAACTGGAAAGTACTGTGTAAAACTTCCTTGTCTTGAGTGCATGCAGTTGGTTTTGGTACTGATACCTTGTAATTTATGTTACAGTAGTGTTGTGAGAATGCGGTTCTTTTGTGTTGTGTAGTGAATTCTTAAGGGTTTAATGAGAGAATTTATGATCTAGAGGAGATAGGGAAATCCTCAAACAAAATACAGGGGAAAACATTGTCTTCTAGTGATGTGTAGACCTAAGAATTAAAGCATCAAGAATTCTAGAAAGTGTGTCATTGTACTGTACTGTCAGCTGGTCTGAAAACACAGTAAACAGGGCTTGTATTAAAACATTGTCCTCGTATGCAAATTCAGTTTTATTCATACCAGTAGGAAATACTAATTTTTGTATCAACTTTTGAAATTTATCACTTCTGTTCATATAATAATGATAAAATAATATTTTCTTCTGTTCCATTCTAACTGAAAAGAGTCAAAAATACAGAAGTAAAATGAAAAGGAGGGCAGGAGCAAATGTTAACATTTTGGATTACAAGCTAAATAAAGTGTAGGTTAGTAAGGAAGAGCACAGAACAGCTGTAATTACTTTTTGAGGAGATTCCAAAGTGCTGTTACTAATTTTTAGTCCATGGTCATTACAGGGTGTGTTAAAAGTAGTACAGAACTATTACAGCTTAGTCTTTTTTCTTTAACAATATCTGCAACTTAGATGGAAGAAGTCACATAAGCATTCTGATATTTAAAGTTAGAAAACCTGCATTTATTTGACACAGGTCATACTAAGAAGTGTCTGTACATGATTGCTTGAGGGGCTAACAGAGTAGTGTGGCAGAACCTAAAAGCTTGGGTATTTTGACCTGAATAGTATTTAGTATCACTGATCTGCATGTTGAATGAAGACTTCAGTTTGACTTTCAAAGTCATTGGTGAGGAATAGGGTTTTCTCTGATCATTAAACAAAAATGCTTTTTTAAAAAACAAACAAACAAACAAACAAAAAAAAAAGCCAAAAAAACCCCAGAAAACCTCAGTGACAGAGAATAGACTGTGGCATTGGAATTCTTGCATTTTCAAAGTGGAAGTGTATTTCAAATTGTTTTTGTTTCAGGAGCATGCCAAAGATGAGAAGTGAGATAAACAGCATGCTTAGGTAAATGTTTCCAGTCCAAGTAATTAGAGTATTAGTTTATTAAACTACTGGGATTACAGAGCATTTTAATAAATATTAAGTAGTGTGATATTTCTGTATGCTAGAGTGTTGAAGTGGTGTGTGTTCTAGTAAAAAAAAAAACCAAACCAGAAATGGAAATATTTCTGATTACCATTAAGTGGAAATTATAAGCAGAAATTTCAAAGAGTTAAGATTGGAGATTGTTATCGATGGACAAAAGTAGGCATAGACCTCTGTTGTGACAGGTGCAGATGACTGTATTATAAACTAACAGAAACCAGTGAGAAGAAATGTGTGCATTGTTTTGTTGAAGGTAGCTTTGTTGTGTTCCTCAAAATTAGTAATTTTTCCACTTACATGTTATTTAAACACTACTTCCAGGTAAATTGGTAAGATGTTAAGAGGAAAATAATCTAAACCCTGAGAGACTAGCACTGTTGCTTAGTGTCCGTTATCTTCACTGCTTTTGGAACAGTTCTCACTCATTTCTTAAATGTGTGTGTGTGTGGTAAGAGTAAAAACAGTAATTACAAGCACTGATCCAGACTTGAGGAGAATATGGAAGGATGCTTTTTAGCCAAAGAGAAAATGACAAGACTAGAGGCAGTGGACACAAACTGCTGAAACAAAGGAGGGTTTGCCTGAATATAAAGTAGTACTTCACTGTGAGGGTGACTGAGCACTGGCACAGGGTGCTTAGAGAGGCTGTGGAGTCTCCAACCTTGGAGATACTCAGAAGTTGTCTGAACATGATCCTGGGCAACTGGCTCTAGGTGGCTCTGCTTGAGCAGAGGGTTGCACAAGATGACTTCCAGAGGTCCCTTCCAACTTCAGCCATTCTGTGAAATAAAAACTGTGTTACGCACTAGCAGCTTGGGGGATTTGTTGTACTTACATCTGGGGAGAACTCATGATCATTGAAGAATGTTAAACTTGGACAAAGGTATATATTAATGACCTTGGTAATGCAAAAGTTCGCTCCAGAAAAGTAAGAACTGAAACTGAGTAAGGACAAACTTAAGTTCAGAGATAAATGTTGGGCTGAAGAATTTAAATAGTGTATCTAGTCAAGAATAAAAACAGTTATAGGCTACTTGACAGGTTGATTTTTTTCAGCATAACGTTTCAAATGTAAAGTTGCGAAAAGCATGAGCAGACAAAAAAGCCAAATTTTCCTTTCTTTGTCTTTAAAGAAGCTGTGAACATCTGTTTAATGTTGGGGTTGTGATACTGGGCATATGCTTGTGTCCTGCCCCTGTTTAACTTTCTAGTAGAGGCTAATTCCTGTTATCTTAAGGAAGGAGGAACCATTTTCAGATAAAGAGTAGATACTGCTGATGAAGAAAGCCTGTGGAATTGCTACAGCCAAAGCTTTCCAAAGTTGCTGCAGTCCTGTGTGAAAGCACAGCAAAGCTGTGCTTCCCAGTGGAGTCAGGGTCATAACTGTAGAATGCAGTGGTCTGAGTTGTCAGGATACCACTGAGTTTCTACTTCATCTTTCACAAATGGTGTTACAAAGACCCTCTGCAGTGGTCTGAGTTGTCAGGATACCACTGAGTTTCTACTTCATCTTTCACAAATGGTGTTACAAAGACCCTCAGCAGTGTCCATATTACGTTTGTATCTATTCCTCTCAAATGCAGGAAATGGCATTGTTTGTATTTTGCAGAAAAACTGTTCTGACAGCAGCTGTAAGTTCTAATGTATCTATAGATGTGCTCTGATACTAACTGGAAGCTGTGGGTATGGTACAAGGCACTTGTCAGTGTATGTGACTGTTCATCAAAGTGTATCAAGAAAGAGAGAAAGTGAGGATCGAACATCAAATCATAGGTTATCTCAGCTTTATTTCTAAGCCTCCCATTACAGCTGAGAGTCCAATTTCAAGCTCTTTCTTTAGGGATATATGTTGGGGATGGGGGCAAAGACCATCAGCTGTGTTTCCTCAGTTGTTGAACATGTTGGTGATAGATTCCGCTTTGTCAGAAAAAGTTTATAATATTTCATCTTTTTAGTCAAACCTTCCCACTTGACTCCACCCCTCCCCCAGGTAAATAAAGATCTGCCTGACCTGCAGCTTCTCATCAGATTTTGGCGAAGCTGTGTTGAATAGGAGTGATGATAAAATACATTTTTTGGCAAGATCTGGAAGATACATTGTCGCAGCACTACAGAACTAGCCTGCTGCAACAAGGCTTTCCCACACAAGGTTCCAAAAGTTACTGTGACAATATATATACCTCGTGGTCCATTTTCCGGTCCCTGCTTGAGCAGTGGGGTCAGAGAAGATGACATCCAGAGGTGCCTTCCAACTCCAATCATTCTGTCATTCTGTTACGTATGGATAACTACTTGTGATTTCAGTTTTGGGTTTTTTTTCCTTCATTCTTGTTTTGGCTTTGCATCTTTCCCAAAGCAGTTTTTTACCCTTTGGCATCACTATGGCCCAGTATTTTTACAGTGATGTTACTTGCTTATGTGAAAAAAAATATTTTTTTGGGGGGTGGGGTGGGGTGCGGGACGGTTGGGGTGTTTTTTTGTTCTCAAGCTTTCAACTGCCAAACGAGAGTAACACTTTCCAAAACCAAAGAGTAATGCAAAGCCCTTCAGTTTTCCAAGGATCCTTAGTAATCATAGAATAGCTTGGGTTGGAAGGGGCCTTAAAGATCATCTAGTTCCAATCCCCCTGCCATTGACAGGGACACCTTCCACTAGACCAGGTTGCTCAAAGTTCTGGTGTAAATAGGGAAAACCTACATTTATAATAACCATTTGAGAAATCTAATCTCTGAGTAGAAATGGGGATGTGAGTTTTTAGGACACTTGTTTCTAGAGAAGAGACATGAGCATTACAGTTGGGCTGTAATATAGTTTCTGCAAAATACATCCTCATTATTGTGATGGGTACTTGACAAATGTGTTTCATTGGGCTTACGTGTTTCCATTCTGTTGTCCATGCTTCCTCATACCATGTTTTATATGATGCTAAGAGGCAGATGGGCTTTACAGGAAAGTTGCATTTCAGTAGCAGAAGAGTTGCTGTAACGTTGGCTTTTGTGACCTCTCTGCTTCAGCAATGAATCTTGAGAGCTTGACCAGAAGTGAGCAGCCCCAGAAGGCTGGGGGACAGAAGGCTGTGTGACGGGCTCAGCTGCTAGTCTTAGGGTTGCCTCAAAGCTGTTCTGGTCAGGTCCGAGCAGCTTGAGGTCTGGTATGTGCTGCCAGTTTGAATCCAGAGGAAGGAATGCCTCAGGTCTCAAAAGCCTGGGATAATGTTAAAATACTGGTTGCTGAACAGTTCCATTAGGAGTTTCTCTGGTAGCAGTGCTGTCAATGGTAGCTTCCCCACCTTGAAATGACTGGACAGAACAACAGAAACACAGTGCTTACTGGGTAGAGCATAGAGCAGTGCATGTTGGTCCCGTGTGCTTTGGTGAAAACTGTAATGCAGTTGTACAGAGCAGCGTGCTGGCCTACCCTACTGAACTGTTGCAGTCATGGCTGAAAAAGGTGTGTTTCTTCTGACAGGGAGGACAGGACAAAAGCTCTAGCTATCAGAGTTCTGCACTTTAAGGAAAATTGTTGTGGCTAAGGAAAACCAAATCTTACCTACTGCTGCTTAGCCAAGTTTTAGTACAGTTTCCACCCAGAAGTGGGTTGGGTTGGGTTTTTTTTCCTCAATGAGAAAATTTAACCCCATGAACCAACTTTCATTATACATGACAGGAAAGATCTTCTCTTTCCTACAAAAGAAAATCCAAAAGGAATAGGTACAAGCAGTCTGCCCTACTAGAAGGCTCTGATAATATTAGTACCTTTCTGTGGTTTGTTCCAGTTCTGCTTTCATCTCTTGGACTGTTTTCAACCATATCAGCAACTATTAGATATCTCAGGTTTACTTTATGGAAAAAAGAGAGAACCGTGGAGGTGTACCTCCTTTTGTGGCACCTAGGAATGTGTCCAGAAACTATTTCATTGGGGCTGAGCTAGGCTAAAGTTTGAATATGCACACCAGAAAAATTAGTTGAAATTTGAGATCATAGCTCTTGATTTTTTTGCTGGGGACTGGGAACTAATACAAGATTAGACACTTTGTGTTGAGAGCAAATGTTTGCATTATGTATATGCTACAGGAGGAACAAAATGTCTTAATGCTGGAGTGTGAACTGTTTCTTAATTGCAGACTTAATTCATTCTCCTGAGCTTCACAAGAACTCACATTCTTTCCGACTCATTCATTTGAACTCTTCATGCATCATTATACCATTTAAAGGCCTTTATGGAGACAGTCATCTCTGTATGCTAAGGGATGTATTACCTTATGGATCTCTCTTCTAACAGATCTGACCCCTCAGTTGCAAAATAACAGTCTGGAGTTCTCTGTAAGAGTCCCCTTTCCTCTGATGGCCATGTTTAGTGTGATTTCGAGCTGTTAAAAGCTCTTAGCAGCCTGTCAGTAGTTAACTGATATGTACCTTGTAGAGAATTAAGAGTTTAAATAGTTAAAGATTAAAAAGTTCTGTTACATCCAGAAAGAAATTTTATTTATTTCCAGAATATACTGAACTGCTTGGTCCATAAATTCAACTGTGCACGTGGAGTGTTTTCTTCAGCAGCTCTTTTAGTTTTGGACTTATGGCCTGTTTCGAATTTTGTGATTTTGAAACTTGTATCTTTTTGCTACTGCAAAGGTTGCTTCCTGGACGACTATTATAAAAGAAAATGCTGTCTGTGTATTAATAAAACTTATACTCAGGAATGTTTTTTGACTGTTGTGTCTTTGCAGAATCATTCTCATGATCATTTACTAGACACTAGTGACTCAAGAAAACAGCAAGCTAATCAGCACAACTACCGTACAAGATACGCAGTAGAAGAAACGACAAGGCCTGCTGAGGAGTTAGAAAATGGACATAGTTCCTCAGATGTAAGATCCTTATTCATGAGGCGATCTTATATATTCCATTTCTACTTGTTAAGCTCCTGCTTCAGCTAAATGAACATTGTTTCTAGTCAGCTAATTGAACATTGTTTCTAGGGGAAACTCATGTTGCGGTTTTTGTTGTGGATTTTCTTTCAGCTCTTTAAAAAATGATGTTGAATTAGGTTTTCACATGCTGTTGTATGTGTTTAATTTTGACTAAAAAGTAATTGACAAAAGGGAGAAATGCTCGTTTGTAAGGGCATTTTGCAAAGTATATGTGTGCAGTATATCTAAATAAATCTGCATAAATCTACCCTATATTTACAAGCCTAATCAGTATGGTTGACATGGCCTAGCAGTTTGGTCACTGACTCTAGGTGGCCCTGCCTGAACAGGGAAGTTGGATAATACGATCTCCAGAGGTCCCTTCCAACCTCAACTGTTCTGTGCTTCTGTAGCTACAGTAAAGACTAATAAGAGTATATAAAGTTTGTACTGGGGTTTTCTCCCATATTAATTTAAAAGATATGGGAATACTACATTAAAAGGACTGGAAATAATTTTCAAAAAGGTAAGCTAGGCTTTTTACATGGAGATTGAGAAGCACTTAGGTCTCCACTGGCTATATGTTATAAAAATGTTGCTCTACACTGTGCATCTGTCCATGCATAGATGTTTTCTTACTTGTTTTCATTTAATTAAGTCCATTACATTGAAGTAACTATGTGCAAACTAAAATGCCTTTGTAATAATAATAAGGCTTTCATAGTGCTATATGTTTATAACACACACAAAGCCTAGAAGAATCTTAACATATTGTCATGTATTATAACTTCTTTGAATTCCAAAGAAAATGCTTTCTTTTTCCCTGCCTCCCTCTCTGCACACCACCCTTGCCCACCTGCCTTGTTAGGAAGGGGAAGTAGTTGTTGCCAGCGGTGGAACATCGGAAGATGATGAAAGAGCATGGCACAGCGATGGCAGTTCTAGGTAAGTGACAGTATACCTTACAAAGAAAAGTCCTGCTGATAAATTTTAAACAATCTTCTCCTTAAACAGTTAATGGATAATTAAAATTTGTACATGTTTAGAAGAAGAGATGAAAGTTAATTTTCAGCTACCTTAGTAATTAAAATTTAGGGAAGGTTTCATCCTTGTTTGCTGGAAGCAGAATTGTTTCTGATTTGGTTTTGCAGGCACATGCACGCTTCAGGCATGTGGTAGCAGTTTCCTACGACTGTCAGTCTGAGCTGTGTGATTGCCTCTGCTGACCCTTGATTTGAAATTAGAGAGCAAAGATTGAGTAGCTTCAACCCATCCTTTGTTTCTTTAGCACATTTTTTTTTGTTGCTAACTTTTCTTCAAAGCTATTCAAAACCAGAAGCCCTGAGAACAGTATCCAAACTTTAATGTTAATTTATCCTCTGCAATTGACTAAGTGAACAGTGGATTTACTTCTGGTGATGCTAGGAGTTAAGCTTCTTGCTAAACTGGATGATACCAAGGCTTTTGGTTTATTACCATTTAAATTTTAGATAGAATACAGGGGTTTAGGCATTGGTTTTAACTATTAAAATATTGTAGTCAT
Organism: Ibycter americanus; assembly: GCA_035590275.1. NCBI lineage: Eukaryota > Metazoa > Chordata > Aves > Falconiformes > Falconidae > Ibycter > Ibycter americanus. The sequence goes on from JAVJGI010000062.1 coordinate 9,339,750, forward strand.
GTAGACTGTAATCTTGTATTGGGTTGTATTATATAATCCAATGCAATCTGAATTGCTTTTTAACTTTTGTTTTTGAATTTCTTTTTTCTTTGGTATATCCTATGTAGTGACTACTCTAGTGATTATTCTGACTGGACAGCAGATGCAGGAATAAATTTGCAACCACCAAAGAAAATTCCTAAAATTAAAACAAAGAAAGCAGAAAGTAGTTCAGAGGATGAAGAAGGACCTGAAAAACAAAAGAAGCAGATTAAAAAGGAAAAGAAAAAAGGGATGGAGGAGAAAGATGGACCATCAACATCACCAAAGAAGAGGAAACCCAAAGAGAGAAAACAAAAGGTTAGATGTTCTTTGTATATTATAGGATGCTCACTCCTGCTATCTTAGAAAGACTTAGATGAATGATTCAGTTACGTATGCAACTTAATGCTGTCTAATTTGAAAACATCATGATTTTTAGTCATCATAAATGGTAATTACTGACTCTTGTAAGTCAAATGATAGATTGCTGTAATGATACGCATTCTAAATATGATGTGTTTCACTTAAGGAACACTTTCAATGCCATTAACACAGTCTTTTCTCAGACCAGAAACTTCCCTTCTATGGGTGTGTGTTGAGTATTGGTATAACACGTGCCTGTATTTCTTCAGCTGTACTGACTGTCTCCCTGCTTAATTGCAGTTTCATTTAGGTCTGCACAATCATGTAATTTATTTCTACCAGTTCCATGTGTATATTTGCATTATGCTTGCTGCTATACTTCCATCAAGGGGAAATTCACTTGATCAGGGTTTTGTTGTTGTCTGTGGTTTTTTTGCTTTTTAATACAACCATGTCATTCCAGTTTAGATCAGTACATGGAAATTTTCAGTGACTTCTGTTATTTTCAGTGTGGTTTTGGGGGGTTTGGTTTGGTTTGTTTTTAATTAAGTGTTAGATCAGAAAACTTTCTTTCTTCATTCTTTCTTGACAGAGACCAGAAGCAATCTATCTCATAGATTGCTTTTATAAGCTCATAGCTTCTATTTTTGCAGTACCTGAGGAAACCAGCTGTATCATCTAACTAACTAACTGTATTTGTTTTATTTATAAGATCAGAAGTCTTCAGCATTCCTTACGATCATTATTTCAGCGTTTTGGCTCTCATTAGAAGGTAGACTGACAAAACAGCTGTTTTAATGTGCAGGTTGGCATAGTGTCAGCTTTGCTGTGAATCTTTGGTATAACATGCGGGATGTTAGGTGGTAGTCTTTACTCTTTGATTAGGCTTTTTGTTTGTTGTACGCAGTCATTGGTTGTAGTGTCAATACTAATAGTATCTTGGTATTTACACCGTCTGAAACCAGAAGAAGGTATGAGATCAGGAAGATAGATGGTGGGGGTGGGGTTCAATGGTTGAAACCTCTAGGTTAGCTTTTTATTGTAAAATATAAGACTGGCTGACAGTCTAGTATTTCCGCTTAGATTAAAGCTGCACTGAGTGTTTTGGTAATCTTGCATCCATTTGGTTCCAGTTATCAAGATGCAGAAGGTCTTTGATTACAAAAATATCAGACTTAGATATTTCAGATTTTTAAAGATGACCTGTTCCTTTCATGAATCACAAGAAAATATTGGGCTGGAAGGCGTATCAGAAAATCATCCATCTTCCCTCTGCCCCTAGGTAGGATTAGTTATACCTGTCATTCCTGACATGTTTGTCTTTAGAGTTTTTTGTGGTGGAGATTCTACCTCCTTACTGGGCAGAGAGCTTACAGTCCTTACTGGTAAAAAGTTCTTCCTGATTTCTGAACCTGAATCAAAATTACAGCTTTCCATTGAGGAAAGAAGTTTTGACCATCTTTGTAGCCAGTCACAGAATCTCAGGAATTAAGGAAGGAGCAGAGAAAGAATGTCATTCTTCTCTGTTAATGCATAGGTTGTCAAAATCTTGAACAGTACTTATATTTCTAATCCTCCTCCACCAAAAAATCAGTCTGAAAAATGGTACAGCAGTGAAGAAGGGCAAGAAAGGAGCACCCAGGAAGATCAAAGGGTACAGAATATATTCTTTGGGGCAGACACAAAGAAGCTGACTCTTAAAAGGGAGAGAGTTTGGAGGAGGTATCATAAAAAAGCTTTTATAAAACTATGAATGGTTTAGAAAAATGAATAAATGCAGAATGATTCATTTCCTTACTTTGTTATGGTGAGATATAACACCCAATGACACTGACAAAGCTCCAAAAAAAGCCCTTTCTCCATTCCACCCCCACCCTCTGAAAGCACACAGAAAACCCAGACCACCTGAGCATGTGATCAGGTTGTGGAACTAATTACTAAAGGGCTTAGTAGAGTTTCAGAAATAGCTAGACAAAGTCACTGGGACTAGTCTCTTCGTGACGATTAGCTGAGTTCGGGCTTGGCTTCCAGAGGGTCTTAAACTGATGATTAATGTGTGAAGTTACAACAAGGGAAGATTTTCTGTTTAAAGGCTGTTTCTTCCTACCGTCCTGTAATTCACCAATAAGCTAGACAGATTTTTGCTCTGATTCAGTGCATCAGTTTTTCACAGGACAGACCTGCTTGAACCTCAGAATCCGCAAGGTACTTCTATGTTAGTGATTTATTACAATGGAGAGATTCTGTTTTGATTTTTTGTTTGTTTGTTTCTTTGTTCTTAACTGTATGTATGCTTTTTCCTGTGGTACCCATTGGTGCTCCAGTGGTGCACTCAAAGCAGTTCCCACGTTTGAAAAAAGCAGAAACCACATTTGAATTTGTACAATGGCTTTACACTTGGAGCATCCCATTTGCAGTCTCGGGATGCAGAGTCTTTTCCATCAGTGGCTGTATGGAGTGGATTTCTGTACAACTGTCGGGTTGCTTTCTGTACATGCACGAGATTCTGGTAATAATTTCAAAGCAACCTTGCTTGAATGGTTGTTTGGAAGCCAGCTTTATCTGGCCTATTAGATACAGACAGAGAGTGGTGCACCTAGGACCAGCAACTGCAGTGAGCTTCGTTACTTACAAATACATGATGTGGATGTGCAGTCTGCAAATACAGTAGTAAATACAACAGTAGGTAATGTGGATGTACCCAGTCCGGGTCATTTCCATGTGCTTTACCTCTGTTTATGTTTGTTAATCTCTTTCCCCTCATTTTGTGGCATTCCTTTATTGGAGGCAGCTGTATAGTTGTAGTGTCTTTGGGCCAAGGCAACCATGTGAATTTGGTTAAAGCAAATGGCATATTTCAGCTTTATCTTTTTGGGCATGAGGCATAGTTACTAGAGTGTTAATAAATTCAGTCTGTCTTAGAAGACACGCACACACACCCCCAAACCGACAAACTTAAAAAAAACAACCCATCAAACTAAAAAACCCACTTAGCTTTTCAGATTATTAATGGTTTTGTTCTTGGTGTTACTGTGAGCAGTTAAGTAAGATTTATCTTCACACTAGTAATAATTTCCTTTTTACGTTAGATATGCTTAAGAAATGGCAATTGATTTTAATAAAACACTTCCCAAAATACAAGGCTTCCTCAAATGTTAGTTTATTCATATTAATCTTCTGTATGCATTTTCTTCAGAGGCTGGCTGTAGGAGTTCTGGCAGAAAATGGTTTGACACTAGAAGAATGGCTGCCTTCAGCATGGATTACAGACACTGTTCCTCGTCGGTGCCCATTTGTGCCACAGATGGGGGATGAGGTATTGTAGTTTTTCCCTCTGTGTTCTTGCTTCTTTCAGCTTTTTTTGCCTTTTTTTATCTGTGCATTTTTTTCCAGAGATTTATTAGCAGAATATTTTGCATTTTCTTCAAAACATTGATCTGGCTAAAATTTGCTTTTGCTTCCTTTAGCCTTTCCCATACTTAAAAAATAATCTGCACAGTGTTGCTTTGACTTTCTTTTAATTCCATGCTGTTGCAGTAACATTCCTTCTTCTACTAGGTTTATTTTGTTAATTTCCATATGACATGTGTATACAAGCTGTGTGAGATGCTTTATCTAGTGAAACTAGTCCTTAGTTGTAGAGCATCTTGTACGCTGAAGAATAGGTAAGAAATCAAATACGAATTTAAGTTGTTTGGAAAACTTCAGTTTGGAGCTTGAAGTAAAATCCAGGAATCAAACCTCAGGGGGGAGAGTGTTTTTTGTGTCTGTCTGGTTTTTAGGTTTTTTTGAAACTTAATTTATTCTGAAGAAGAACTGTCCTTTTCACTTGTGTTTCTGATTCAGAAAGCTTCTACTGGTCTCTTACAGCAGGAAACAAGAGAAGTTTTGTATATGTGTGTTGTATATGAACTAGACTGCAAACACTCTGGAAACATGGCCCAGATGTCTCGAAGTACAGTAACAAAAGAACACCCACCAGTTCCTACTTTGGAATATATAGCATGTGAACGTTACAGTGCATTGTATGAATACGGAGTATCAGACAGAAGGCAGTCTTGAAAACGAGATTCTGTGCATGTTTCCTAAAATCCCCTCAGGTTAAATAAGAGGAAATAGCTGGCTTATGCTGTAATGTGCAGTCTGTTGGCTCTTCAGGGAGCAGTGTGTTTTAGAGGTACTAAACAGAGTTCTTGTATAGCTCATACCTTCAGAATGCAGTTGGAGAAATACTTGATATGGTGGCAGAGTCGATTAAATTTGGACCTGAGCTAGAGCTGTTTGTAGGCACCACCTTCAAAACTTAATCAGGAGCAGAGGTTGCATGTGCAATCAGTTCTGTTTTTACTGGATCACTTCACTGATGCAGTTCACAGCACAGCTATGCAAAAATTACATCAGCATTGCTCTTGAGGGAGGGAAGGAGCACTTCAAGTTGAGAGTTGCAACTGGAGAAAATGGTTATGTATTTATACCCTCCAGAAAGCATGTTTTGGATGCTGTGCTGTTTGAAAGATCAAGTCCAAATAAATATATTTGGTGCCTGATACCATCTAGATACAGTGAAGCAGCCAAGGATGTATCTCCACCATGTTGCTCAGGAGGCTTTAACATTGTGCCAGTTTAGTAAGATAAGCTGGTGTATGTGGTTTGGCACTTTCTGAACAGCATGTGCAGTGGATACTAGGAATATCTAAGTAGACTGTATCCTTTTGTGAAAAATGCTTTTTATATTGGTGAAGAGGAAATTTTCTGTCCTGTGCCTAGAAGGTAGGAGTAGTTGCACCAATAGAGAGTACGTTTGTAATCAAACTGCACTGTCTAAAAATTACGTCTCTGATACTTGCCCTCCCCAGATTTGCTTAAGATGTGAAAAGAAGCTATTCATCTAGAAAGTTACTTTTGAGATCCACAGAAATAGAAGATCGATTTAATTAGAAAAATATGATGAGAAGAGGTGTTGTGTGGCCTTTGGACATTTTGGTGGATGGTTGTTACGTTTTTATAACAATTTGGGAGGAGAGATATTTCAAATTTGTTCTCTTACAGCTGTGCAAACAAGTAAGAAAAAACAGTAGTGTTCTATTTAGTTATACTCCGTGCATAAGAACAGCACATACCATCCCTTTTCCCTTTCTGAATACTGCTATTTACAGACCTTTGTCATGTGTCTTGAGGAACAGTGGAAACATACCAGAGAAATGGGACTGCAACTTCCCTGTCTGATTATCAAAATACAGTACCTATTTGTTGGAGTAGTCTGCCATTAAGACAATAAAGAACAGTTTTGTCTGGGTACTAACTACAACACGCAGAAGCAGGAATTTATCAAGATTAAAAATATAATTTCCTGGGAAAAGGCATAAATTCTTTTTTCCACATACATCTTTCTCATTTGTTCTTCTGACAGAAGATGCAATGCTTAGAGCCATTTACAAAATAAAGATGTTTCACGTCTGTAAACAGTGGGTTGAATTTACATAGAGGTTCAGCAGAAACAGTAAGCGTAGGAGGAATTGTTTGTAGCCTGTGTCACTGAGTGGATATTTTTGTTTTGATTCACTGGAAGGTACAGGAAACAATTATGACAACATTGCAAGTGTAATTTAAACTTGCATTATTTTACATCTGTCTCTCAGTAGCCTCTGTTCCTTTTCTTGCCAGTTAGATTCTGATAGCACATAGGAGATTCTTGCTGCTTTCATGCCTTCTGTAACTATGGTGGTTTTTATTCCCTATGAGGTTATTGTGCATGTCAAATACTCTGAAAAACAAGAGTTTAAAAAAATTATGGTGCTGAGTCCTCCATTTAAAAATAAAATCAAAAAGTTGCCATGTGACATTAAGAAGGCTCAGTAACTGTTAATGTAGAAATTTGACAGACATTTGTTCATTATGTTTTATAATGTTTTATAAAAACAACGGTTTTGGAAAGCATGTGGAAATTAAATATTAGTGTGTTTAATTTTATAAATCTATTTTAAAACTTACTGAGGGCTTTTCACTTTGCTTTTTTTGTTGTGCTAGGCCTTTATATTTAAGCTGTTGTTCCCTCATCCTACCTGAGGAAAACCCATTTTTACTGCTTGGGGTGCTTTTAGAGGGTTTTTTTATTTGGAATGCATCATACCTAGAATACAGCTGTTTATCAGATCTTTGTTTTGATTAGTTCAAGGAATGTTTTGCATTTCAGATACATTCCTTGAATATATGTTTAAGGTTTTCAGCTTACTACTTCATTACAGTGGTGGTTTATAACAAAACCATTCATCCACATGGTATCATATACAACAGGATCAAAATAAAACTAATAGACTCTAGGTGTCTGAACCACAGAAATTTATAGTGGAAGGATTTGAAAATTTTTAATAAGCACTTGAAATGTCTATTTGCAGTTTGCTCATGTCTTTGTTAGACTGTTTGTTTGGTGGTATGGGAGCGAACACCAAGAACTTACCAGGAAGTAACAACAGCTGAATTTTCCTCTAGAATATATTTCTTGTTCAAAAAAGATATGATAAGTCAGAGAATTTAGAGATAAACTTCATTGTCATCTGAGGTCTGTCCTACAGTGATGAATAACCAGGTGTATTAGTGGAATTCATGTTACTGTATATATGTGTGTGTGTGTGTGTATATGTGTATAGAACATTGAATTGTTCTATAGTGTGATGATAAGTAGATGTTGTTACTGATCTGATTTTGGTCTCATATGAGTGATATAGGATATTTTGCTCATAGGGAAAATGATGTTCTAAATCTTTCCTACTTTTTCTGTAAATGTTTCTGTGATATCTGCTTTACCTGTCCACTCTTTAATTTTTTGAGAACCTGTTACTTTTGCAGGAAACCAGAGTGGGCAAAAGTTAATGATAAGATAGAAAGTATATACATTGTGTGGTGGTGATACGCTAGCAGTACAACTCACTGAAGTCTGTTGGATAACTGTCACATTTCACTTTTAGGTCTACTATTTCCGACAAGGTCATGAAGCATATGTTGTAATGGCTAAAAAGAACAAAATATATAGTATTAATCCCAAGAAACAACCATGGCATAAAATGGAATTACGGGTATGACTTCTTTTTCACTTTTGTTTATACCTTAATATTAAAAAAAAGTTGAAAACTAACTGAAAGAAGATTCTTGATACAGTATGTTGCTAATATTGTGCTCTTAGCTTTTCCTCCTTATCTTAAAATATTAACCTAGTGTAACAGTCAAATGAAATCAGACCTTAAACTGTACTACTTTTTGCATCTGCTTGAGCAGGTGAGGTAGTTACAGTTCACAGCAAAATATTTTTCAGACAAGTTACATTGTGAAATAATAGCTTGTTTTGAAAGATTAATTTTTGGGTACATGACTTTGACTTGTTTTGGCAGAAATCTGTTTTTTTCAGTATACCCATATTTTCATGTTTTAGGAAGTTATTATAGTCATCTTAACTTCAGTGGTGGTAAATAACGTTTTGTTTATTCCAGGAGCAAGAGCTGATGAAAATTGTTGGGATTAAATATGAAGTAGGATTGCCTACTCTCTGCTGTCTTAAACTAGCTTTTCTTGACCCTGATACGGGTAAACTAACTGGAGGATCATTCACCATGAAGTAAGGAAAGCAATATTATATTCAAATTGGGGGCTTCCTTGCAGGGGGTGCGGTTGAAAGTTTCAAAAATCCCGTTAATGTCATGACTTGAGCTTTTGCTTTTGAAGTGTTGAATTCAGAGTGTTAATTTTTTATGTAAGTGCTCAACTTTATGCTTTTGCTGTTTTATCGCTTAATAGGTGTGTGTTCTGTTGTAATTAGGTACCATGATATGCCAGATGTCATAGATTTCCTAGTTCTGAGGCAGCAGTTTGATGATGCAAAACATAGACGATGGAATATAGGTGAGTTGTGGCAGGGGTGGTGGTGTTGTGGGGTTTTTTTGTTGTTTAAGTGTCTACCTATTTTCATTATCATTAAGAATAGGTTATGGTAAATAAATCCTAATACTGTGCTGAAATCTGATAATAACCTCTGCCCATATTTGGATGTGGAGTTCTGCTTTGAAGCTACAGCAAGCAAACGATGTTAACTGTAAAAGAAAGTGCAAAGAAAATTCTCGGTTGTATGTTTGCAGAGAGGAATTAAGAATACTTTCTAGAAATATGGTGTTTATTGGTAACTGATAACTTACTCTAGCCTATATATTGCTTGGGGGTTTTTTGGTTTGTTTGTTTTTGTTTTTGTTTTTTTTTTTTTACTGTGGCCCTCTTAGAACTGCATTGCTACTAGAATTTTTTTCCCTGAATTTCTGCTGGAAATAAGGAAAAACTTTCCCCACCATTTGAAATATATGATCTCTAGATTGTACCAATGGAATGTCCTTCCCATCTCTTTATACTTGTTTGCATTCTATTCTAAACCCTGTATGGGTTACCTTCATTGAAGTGTACATAATTATAATTCACTGCTGCATGATGGGGAAGTGTTTTCTGATTCAGTTTACTTTGCCTGTGCTTACTTATTTCAAAGTTCTGGATAGTGGAGAGTGTCCACGACAGGAATGTCCTCCAGTCAGATCTATTTCCTAGTCATCTTTTCCATAAGATAACAAGGATTGTCTCTCCTCTCAGCAACGAAATCCTAATCAGGGGGAGAGAAAGCTGCATTATGACAAAATGATCCTCTAAGATGGTGGTTTGTTTCAAGAAGTCGGGAAATACATATGTTCTCATTCATAAGAACAGCCTTAGATTGTCCCTGAAACTTAAAAGATTAAGCAAGTGTTACTGACTCTTCAGTTCAGGATGAGCACTGTTCCCCTAAGAGAAATTTGTTTGTGATGCCATGTTGGCAGAATGATAGGCACCATTACGTCCTTTCCAGTATCTCAGTGCATTCTATGAAGTGACGTGCTCCCAAAAATGAAATATTGATAGCCTTCCTTTTTTTTTAAAAGCATGTCTCAATGTTAAATACTTTTTCTGTAATGTAACAGTGATTACTGTACCAGCTCAATTCCTGCAGTTCTTGCATCAGGAGCTGTGGCTAGCATGTACACAGTTGACTTGCCAGCATTTCTTGCCGCTTCAGGCGTATAGGAGAATGGAGGATTTTAATGCAAAAACATGATGTGTATCTGATTGCCTTGTGGAAACAACTGATACGACATACATTTCTGCAAATATACTGCCTCCTGAGTCTGTGTTCGCTGCTTTCAAAGTGCTGTCCTCTCTTAAGTTCATTGTAGCGAAGTCATCTGAAGAAGTGGCACAGCTGGATGTTAAAAGCCCTGTTTATGGTTTCTTACCTGACTTTTCTGCCAGGAAAAATGAATTGGTCTCCTGTCCTTTGATGTATATCATGATACCCTTGCTTGGGATGTGTGCCTTAGCAGTAGATGTATAAATTACATGATGCCATATTAATAAGTTCCATATCATATCATACTTTACATTATGTTGTCCAAAAAGACAGCTAGTCTTCAGTTCTGTAGGGAATTCAGTGAAGACCTTAGGCTTCTGATTCAATAGGAAATGTAAACCTCTATTTCTTCTTTAAAGATCTTTTCAGTTTGAATATTCCTTAAGACACAAGATTAGCCCACATCTACTAATAAGTCACCAAGCTTTGCTCCTTCCTGATAGTTATGACTGTGGTCTTGTCCTCCTGCTATGCCGTACATGTTTTCCTACAAGATCACAGCAGCAGTAGAATGACTGCTATGCCTTGTCCGTGAACAGCCTAGCCAGAAGTCGTCTTGTCAGTCGTCATGATAGAAATCCGGGAGTAGAGGGGCTTTGTAATGTTACCCTTGCTGCTTTTAAGACTATGAGCACAGGTGGCATCTCCTTCCTGGGCTGGTAACCGTATTTTGAGAAACTTGCAGTGTGGAAATAATCGGAACTACACAAAGGGTGTTGAAAGTGCCAGAACCTTTTATCAAGCCTTCAATGTAAATAATACGAGTTTCAGGCCAACAGTGTCTAATATCAGCCTTTAACTCTGACAAGCGTGTGTTAGACTTCATTCTTCAGTTCCTCTTTTGGATGGTAAAAATAATGGTAAAACACTGTCCTTCTTTGAGACTGTGTGAAATGCTACAGCAGAAATAGCAGAGACACTGCTTTTGAAACGTACAGCTCTTCCAGGTGCCTGCCAGATTGCTACCCCACTTTCTTTGTTGATACTTTGGATATATTACTAGTGTATGCTTAGGTACTTGGGACAAATCATGCACAGTTTTGTTGCAGGGTGGATCACAATATAAAAGTGCTCTTTGAAAATAGATCATATTTTCTGCCAGGGTAAGGAGAAATGCCTTAGAACTGTACATGAAACTGTTCGTGAGTATTTAACCATGTGAATCTGAAATCCCCAAGATTTGTCTGACATGCTCAGGTCTTCTGAACTTTCACCATAGCTCTTCATCAACAACAAACTGGTGTTTGTTTTCATGTCATGCAGTTGCTGGTTTGTCTTCTCAGGACTACTGTTACAATTTTTTTTATTATTCCTGTATGATTTCTGGCACTTAGCCTACAAATCAATATTTTTAGAGCTGCTATTTGGAGGGCCACCGGATATTAAATTTCCTGACTCCACTTTAAATCATTAAAACATTGATCGTTTAACCAATAACAATCCTTGGTGTTTTGGTGGGGTTTTTGTGGTGTGTTTTTGTTGTTTGGTTCAATTTTTTTGTTTTAGGGAAGTTACTTACCGATGATACTTGCATCGCTTCATGTTAAATGTATATTAATGTATAAATCTTTTCAGAAAGAACAAATTTATAAAGTTTGAGAAGTGACAGATTCTTATTCCTACTCAGATTCTATTTATTGCATGTCTTTGTCTTATAGTTTAGCTACAAGATTAATACTTGGGCTAAAAGCTATTCCAGTGGGGGATTCTTGCAGCTTTAGCAGTGTGTCTTAGGTGCACATACCTGTCTCTTACACAGCAGCCACTTCAAGTTCAATGTACATTTTATATTTTCATCAAGCTGATGTTATCTGGTGATACACAGTTCTAGAAAATTATGCTAAATCCTTCTTCTGATAAGAATTTTTGGTCTGCTGTGCGCATAGATGAGGTAACACAGAGGACACTGGAAAAGGGTGATTCAGGAGATTATTCTGTGGGCTTTTTCAGTCATGTTGTTTTCTGCTTTAGCGTTCTGTCCATAGGAACACTGTGGCTCTTGAGAAATGGGAAGTGGCTGCCAGTATACGCTCCTTTAAGTGGTTTTGATCTGCTTAATGTTCAGCCCCACGAAGTCACTCACATTTGTACCCGCTCACATACCTTTGTAAAACTGGTCACTTGGGAGTGCCATACTGGGAGACTGTGCTTTAAGAGCTCTTCAGGATAATTTATTCCTTTAAAATAAAGCATTGGCCCTTATTTACATTTTTGAACTTGTATTTCAGATATTTCTTGTATACTTGGTTCAATTACGTTCAGCACAATGGAGATTATTAATGGAAGTTTTGTAATTGTGCTAGAATTACTTGCAATCCGTTAATGTTTTTTTTAAAAAAAATGCAGTAAAGAAAGCAGAACATTTTTGAGAATGTATTTACTTCCTATTAATTCAGAGAACTGCAGGAAGCATTTGGCCAGAATGTGGATGTATTGAAATAGAACAAACATTGCAGCAGTTGAGAAAGTGTGTCTATATTCAAATCCCATGAAAGCAAAAACATGCAGTTCTTGGAATCTCAGATTTAAATTACGTTTGTTCTTGTATTGAGTGAACTGAATACTCCACTAAAAATTGTTTCTAAATTCTGTGGCATATGTTATAGAAAATGTTAGAATTTATGGTGGCACGTAATACACGTATTCTCATGTGTAATTTATTTTTAATAACACTTCTGACCTTTTTTCTCAGCTAGGTGAACGCTTTGCAGTAGGGGAACTATTTAAAGTCATAGTAAATTACTTTGCTAACCTTTTGAAGAAGCTTTAATAAATTTTATTCTTTTATCAGTCAGATTGCATGCATAGTAAAGGGAATGAGCCTCTGAGTTGCATTTGGGTAGCTGAAAAAGCCCTTCAGAAACTGAGGAGGAGGAGCTCAGAAGCATGTAAAATATTCTCCATACAAAAGTGTCATGGTGCTCAGTTATTTTAAGGTAGCGCGTAGTGTTTAATGCAAGTAGATTTGAATCTTAATGTTATAACATTGAAATGTCTTACCTTTTGTGTGAAATCAAGAAATAAATTCATGTATAAAGAATATGTAGATAGATTTGGAAATCATTAATAGTTGGGTTTTTCTAATGCCCTGTTAACTTTTATTTTAGTTCAAAAGCAGCCTTCAGAAAGAATTTAATAATTTTTTTTTTTAAACTGAGTATGACTCATGTTTGCCTGTTGATGCTACAAGTGTTCAAAAGGATTTCTGTATCCAAAGTCAAGCCAAAGGTATATAAAATCTGCTTTTCTGGAGAGGAGTAAGGTGCCTTGTATTGATGAAATTATTTTATGTTCTCACCTAGGTGATCGTTTCAGGTCAGTGATAGATGATGCTTGGTGGTTTGGAACAATTGAAAGCCAGGAACCTCTTCAGCCTGATTATCCTGATAGCTTATTTCAGTGCTACAATGTCTGGTTAGCAAATTTATCTTCGATCTTTTATTTTAATTAGTTATTTCATTTGAAGTATGACTGAGCAATTTGCTTTCATTAAATTCAGTCATGCATCTCACTGTACCAGTTTATTATAATACTCTGTGGTATATAAGTAAGTTATGTTGTGTTACAAACATTAAATAATTACATGGTTGAAGCAGTATTAGTAGATAATTTAAATGTGGTTATTTTTAAGCTGGGACAACGGTGATACTGAGAAGATGAGCCCTTGGGACATGGAGCTGATACCAAGTAATGGTATGGTACATTAATAATGTAATTTGCTTTAAGAGTGTATTTAAAGAAGAAAAAAAAATGTATGGTTTTACCTTAAAAAATCCTGTCTCTTGGGGAGTGGGGGAAAGGCCCACAAACCAGTTGCATTTGAAGAACATTTTTAAATCAATTAAACTAAAAGCAGATCAAGATAAATGAACTGTGAACAAACATACAGTTATACTTTGACAAACTAAGTGTATGTTAGAAGTAGGCGAAGTGTTAGAAAAACTTGTAACAGATGATGTACAGTTAAAGTTAACTATTTGTACAGTTAGGGAGGATTGAAGATAAACCTGTGCCCTGTGTCAGCTTGAAGAAACTGGCTGCTCTGAGGCCTGTCAGCATGTGTGCAGGTGTTCAGTGCATTGAAAATGCAACATGTGCCTGTGAGATAGTTCGATAATAGTAGGATTTGCTCCATGTCTGGCCCAGCACGTGTGGCAGATAGATATGCTGCAGAGTGGACAGCAAAGCTTGGGCATGGTTCATAGACAAGAATGTAGTATTTCTTCTTTCCTCACTTAGGGGTTTTTTTGAAGTAGAATCAGCATTTTTTCCTTGTGTTTTCTAGGAAACACTTGATAACATGGTCACTCATAAGTAACCATATATAATTCTTAATTCTTTTAAGTTGTAAGTGTGTTCATTTCAACATTTCATTTCAGTTCAACCCTTCTTTTAATGGGTACCTCTTCATCATAAGTAAAATACAGACATTAGAGTGATAACATGACTAAAATAATTAAAATAGGTAGATAACCAAACTTGAACCTGTTGCTTTTGGTTTTTGCTGTATCCACAAATACTGACTTCTTTTACACTTTCCTTCAAAAAAAAAAGTTGAAGAGGAGCATTTTGCATTGTCCACTGAAAATCTGCTGTTACATTACAAATTGGCAGTTGGTTGGTCCTGAAGAATGCTAGGGTGATGGTACTTTTAATTTGCTTGCTCAGGAGCTCTGGTTTTAGCATTTGACCTCACAGGTCACAAACCATGACGAGGTGGAACCACTGCCTGGAGAATGTTTTAGCATCAACATCAAAGTCATTTAAGCTCCATGTGAAAATCATGGACTATCCATTACTAAAACCATATATTACCAAGAACTTTGGGTTTAAAAAAAAAAGGGGGGGGGGCAACAACACAAAAAACACCATCACACACAAAAAAACCAAGAACAAACAAACAAAAAACCCCAACTAAACCACCCCAAAACAAAACACAAACTTTAACTGTGATAAAGGAGTGTCTCAGTTGGTTCTAAAATAAATTCTACAATTAACTATTCAGAAGAAGGTAAATCTTGTTTCATGGAAGACTTGTACACCAAACTGCATTGCAAGGATTTAAATTTAACCTACAACAATATACAGAAAGGATACTGGATGTGTCCAGAATGTCTTTGAGCAAATCAAGAACTATGCATTTGTTCTGGTTAGTAAAATGATGTTACACACATAATTCAATACACATTGAATTACAGGTATATGTATTACACAAGATACAAAGATTTATGTTTTATTTAGTTTTCGTGTTACATTCTAGCTGTGTTTCCAGAAGAACTGGGAACTAGTGTTCCTTTAACAGATGACGAACGTAGAACGCTGCTCTACAAACCTCTAGATGGAGAGTGGGGTTCCAGGACCCGAGACGAGGAGTGTGACAGAGTTATTGCAGGGATAAACCAGCTCATGACTCTAGGTAAATCCTGAATAATATGGGAAATGTTATATTTTTCTGACTATGCCCATGTGTACTTCCGAAATTACAAAAATGAATGTGATAAAATACCTCTTTTACCTCTTGATTAGCTGGAACAAAACTTTCAGTGAGTACATATAAAACCTAAATTTTCTCCTGTTCTCAAAGGTAACTTGGGGTTTGGTAGATAATTTGACACGTATATGCTAGGGGTTTGAGTTTTACATGCTAAAATCAAGCTCTTCATTTTTTACTTTAGCTACCAGAATGTCTTGTAGGGGCTAAAACTACAAACTTTATGATGAACAGAATATTAAGTATATTACAGGCTGATGAAGAGGGGAATCTTACATACTTAGAGAATGGATAACTATGTGTAGATTTCCCCTTTTCTAATTGCCTTTTCTAATTCTTGTTTTCTCCCCCACGTTGCCTTAGTTGTGCAAAATATTGAGGAAAATGTAATTTATTAACCTATGAAAAGGCACTTGCTATTTGGTTGTAGAGCAATTACTCTTCACAGGCAGCTTCTGAAAAGGTAATTGTTAAAACGTTTAACACATCACTGCCACATTTACATGATCAAAAATGGGTGTCTGAGATAGAGGTCCATCAGTGAAACACAAGCTGAATCATAAGTCTTTTGTATATTTTGTGATGAGCAAACTGTGTTAAGTCAGCAGTCTCAGATTCTGGGGTAACAATGGTCATAAATTATATATATAATTTGTCACAGACAGTTTTTTTTTTTAACTGCTTTTTTAAATAAAGCAAGGTAAGACACATTTTTTAAAAGCCAGAAAACTCTTAACACTCAATTATTTCTGATACCGACGTGTCCCACATTATGGCTTCTTCAGTGTCATACTGCATAAGCAGCTTCCTGTTGCTTCCAGAAGAAAGGAAATATCTATACAGTTTAGTAATCCAACTTAGAGAATTACATTTAAAAAAGCTTGTGAGGAAATGAAATTTCAGTTGTTTTCACTGTGTCATCTAAGAGTAATGGTTTTACATTTTGCATTATGTTGTATGGCAGGCATACTGCTTAGTTTGGGTTTTAACTATAGCATATGTGGTGCATATCGGTACAAAGTAGCAGTTGCTAGAACATTCATAAGTAAACCGCTTTTAGAAGAGGAGCAGTCTGTTTAGCAACAACATATTTCCTGTTCTTAAAAGCTTTTGAGAGAGACTTCAAAGGTTTTTTTTATGTTTTTGTATTCCAGTATTTTCCCCTGAGTTATGAAATGTTAGAGTGATGTGCCTAAGCACTCAGACTTCTAAGCACAGAAAGAAAAAAACCAAGTTTGTGTAGGTGCACCGATTTAAGTTGCTCAGCAGTCTTCTGACGATATGGTGGATTGGTCTTAGAAGGCTCCTTTACTGTTAGGTAGGGACAGGAGATTGTGTTTCACTTTTATTTGGAGTGCGGACTTTCCCCATATCTTAATGAGATTGAAATAGTACTGTAACTTATGTGGTAAGAATTTTAATGCATTGCTTTGTTCGAAGATGGGAGAGTGGCAATACAAAATGAAATTAAATGAGCCTGTGTTGTAAATAACAATACTGAATTGCGTGTCTTCATAGATGTATAATTCATACATTTGAATCTGCTTTTTAAATGTGTGTATTTTGCATGTCTGAGGATTGTGGTGTTTCATGCACAACAGAATGGGTAGTCACTGCAGTGACTGTACTTACAGCATACACCTCAGCAAGTACTTTTGTATGTAGAGTATCACAGATTGTTTGGAATATCTAGTTGTTGTTGTGGGTTTTGGGAAGGTGCTATGCGTTTCAAACATGAGCATATGTTGCAGGGGGTGAATCTTGAAACTGCTAAGGGGCTTTCGTGGTATATAACTGATTCTGGGGTTTTTTTCATTCTGTCTAGATATTGCTTCTGCATTCGTGGCACCTGTGGATCTTCAGGCTTACCCAATGTATTGCACTGTTGTGGCATATCCCACAGACCTCAGTACCATTAAACAAAGACTGGAAAGCAGATTTTACAGGTTAGATCCAAGTCTTAGTTCCTGCTGTGAAATACTGCTGACCATAGGTTTTGGTAGCTCTTTGTCTTGTAATACCCAACTCAGAGATGGGTACTGGTTTGTGCTGTCATCTTCTATCCTCGATCTAGGCTTCCTTTTTATAAAACTTTAAAAAGGATTGAACATCTCCAAAATGTATTTTAGAATTACGTGACATTCAGATTCCTGCTTATGCAAATGACTTGTTCCATGTGAGATACAAACTGCAGGACCAGAGATAGGTCAGTAAAATGACTCTTAGTCAAAAGGATTAAGTTTCCACTTAATTTCTTTTTTTAAATCTGTTTTTTAATAAGAGGAACCTTAGAAATATATCAAGTGTATTTATCCTACTGTGCTTTTAAAAAATAAATAAATCTTGCATTATCACCTCAGAAGCTACACAGAAGATAGGTTCTTAAATTATTGTCCTTGAAATTCTGAATTGTTGGATAGCAACAAAAATAAGTTTAAACTTTTTGACACTATTCTGACATTTTCCTGAACTATGATTGCAATTGCTGTATTTTTTTTGCAGTAAATATCTGTGTTAGGAGTATGCTCCTTTAAATTACTTCGATTTCCTTTGTTCTTAGGATACTTCTGGTTTGGAAGTCAGTGTCCCTGTAATACTTGTTTTGAATAAACATGGACAACATTTTGTTTTGGGCCAAATTTCAAAGTTAATCTATAGTACTTTCTGCATACTAACTGAAGATGGAATTCTAAATTAAAAATCACTGTTTCATTTTCAAAAAAGCCATTTATACATCATAATGCAATAATGCACATTTATTGTTCCATGTTTATTGTGTGATACAAGGTAAACCAGGTTTCACTTCTATAACGTACTGCTTTGCAATCAGAGGTGATGAGGACTTTTTGCTGGATTTTGTTTCTGTTGTCAAAAATTTAAGCGGTTATTTTTGGTAATCAGTATACTTTTTCAGTAAACCTGGTTTTATTAGTTTGTGGTATTGCCAAGGCCTGGTTAGGTAATAAGCAGCCTCTTTGTGTTGTGGTTTCCAGTGAAATTTTTTTCTTTACCTCCTGCAGGAAGGATTTTTCAGATGACTTGTGATTTTGGTAGCTTTTCATGAGGCTTACCTTAAAACATACTTTTTATCTCTTCTGAACCAGGAGTCTTAGCATGCCTGTATGTTTTTAAAAAATGCAAAACAAAACAAAAAGTATGATCTTTCCCAGACACCGCTGGCATTGTAGAGAACTAAATGCTGGGCCCATAAACATGATTAAATTGCATCTAAACACTTACTCTACACTGAACTTGTTAAAATGATCCCTGGCTTAACTCTGCAAAACATTTGTGCATCATGTTTTGCTGGTATGAAAATGAAAGATTGCATATATTTGTAACTTCTGTGCTGTCAGAGCTTTTATTTGAATTAGTATGTATTTTCTTTATCTTTTTTTTTTAGATTTGGATCTGATTTTTTCAGTTATTTTAGCTTTTGTGCATAATTTTTCATAATGTAGCTGTTCTATAGTTAGGTCACTAAATCAGAGCTATATGAGGAAATCTAATCGTTGTCTATCTGTCAGAAAAATGTATACTTTTAATAAATCTTTATAACTATTCTGTTAATCCTCAGCTGTAACTTCAGACGTGGTACAGGGTGGGTTAAGGAATAATAAAAGCTAAGGTGTCACAGCTGAATTATCCCAAGGAGTGTCAGCTGTATATTCTTAAATCCTTTTGTATGAATTACTGCAGGACATAAGAGTCAGAAGCCCAAGGAAGCTGCCTTCTGCTGGTCACATAGGGCAACATATTGAAGTGTGCATGTTTTCTGATGTGATGTAAAAAAATGGTGAATGGGATAGTACACTGGAAGAAGGATGTAAGGCTTTTTCTCCTGTTTCATGTACTTTGCTAGAAATGAAGTCGTGTCCTCCCCACCTCTTCCCTCCTTTCATATACAGGCGCCTTTCTTCATTAATGTGGGAAGTCCGGTACATAGAACATAATACTCGCACATTTAATGAGCCTGGAAGTCCTATTGTCAAATCTGCCAAATTTGTCACAGATCTTCTGCTACACTTCATAAAGTGAGTTGCTTAGTAGGTCTGTTATTCCTGTCTTACCAAGGTATTTAGCCTTTTCAGATCTGAATTTTAAAGTGACGTAGTTTTGCAGCTTGAATAAACCAAGGTAAAATTCTACCGCTGGGGCAGAAAAGAAGAAAGCTAATGTGACAAATAAATAAGTTTGCAAAACAAGATGAACTTTTACAATACATTGATGGGCATAGATTGGCATGGCATTTTATTTAAAGAGACTTTCTGCTAAATGATAAAAATGGGTCTGAGTATCTTCATGAAGTGATAGATATGTTTATTGGTAAGTTAGGAGTTCTAATTTTGAGTTTGAATACTGCCTATGTTAACATAATTGTGGGCATTTAATTATCAAGTCTTTATAATGTGATTGAAAATGGTGTTTAATATGCAAAATAAAAATTGGAGGCTTTGTGGCTGACAGAAATAGTAGTTGTCTTTCAAATGTTCTTTATTATTATTGTCTGTAGAAAAAGTCAGTGAGAATTGTTTCAGATTTGAGTCAGTTGACACATCTGCAGACCTAAAGTTTGTACAAAGAGCTTACTGCGTCCACTACCTTGATTTACTTGTACATAGTGAAAGCTGCTGTTCCCACCTTTTAGAAACAGCAAGATACTTCATTAGTTTAACAAAATAATATTTTTAGTGATTTAGTTTCTCAGTGTTGAATTGAATTTTGTTTTTTATTTCTGTGTTCTTAAAAACATTAGCATTGCATTATGTATTTGGAAATCTAGGACTTTGACTCCATACGTAAGTCTTTGATACCTTCAGTACCTGTGATTGCTGGTACTGGCTGGAGAGTGAAAAATACTTAACTGCTTCAGATGTTAAAAGTTTTAGTGAAATACACCTTTAGGAACAGACATGTATCTAAAGGGCTTCTCAGTTACTAACTTTGTTCTTTAACATCTTTGTCCTACGTGGTTTTTTTCTGATGAATTAAGCAGCTCAGGGTTTTTCAAAGTGTGTGTTTTTAATTGGCTTAGCTAAATTAGCGCAACTTATGGATGTTCTTATTTAATAATGGCTTGTAGCTTGTGTCTATTAATATACTCACTTAAGTGAACTAGCAATGCATATAAAGCCCAGATGTTTTTGGTGGGTTTTGTTTTTTGGTTTTGGGTTTTTTAGGGTTCTAACTGCAGGATAGAAGACCTAGACCATGGAAGGCAAACGTCATGGTTCTAGCAAGAGTGAAGTATCTAGATGCCTCTGAGAATCTAAGGCTCAGTAAGAGCCTGAGCCTTAGTTACCTAAGTTACCTGAGTCTTCTAAAAAGCAGAAAATGGGGAGTGAGGTGTGTGTTGCTTGATCTTTTTTTGCCTTGTCCCCCAGCTGCTCCAGAGATAATCACAGTAGCCTGTTATTTATGGATTATAATTCCATTGTAGAGTTGCTGAGTGTTTATTGCTTTTTTTCTGGTGGTTTGTATTGCTACATAGTAGAACACCTTTGGACTTTCTCTTGTGTAGGAGTTTGCTGTGTTATACAAGAATTGAAAATCAGTGTTTATTTTGCCAAGTTAATTATGCAGGTTTATACAATAACAGTGTTAGTCTTTACACAAATAAATGTTACATTTCAAGTGTCTTACATTGTGGGTAGTAATGTATTAAATTGCATTCTTGTACACTAAATCCACTGAAGTGTTTCTTACAGAGCTAGATGGGCCCCAGAACGCTTTATGTGGTATAGTATTAGATTTTTCTAATGCTAATAAATTCATAGTAAAAGATGATGATTTTTAATTGTAAAACATTGACACTATTAAATGCTGTATATTTTACAGAGCGCAGATAATATTTTTACAGCATTTTGAACAGAAGATCAGCTTTTCTTATTACTACAGTCCTTTTAGCATTCATATAGAACTAAACACTTTATTGTTTTATTTGGGAATTGCTTCATAAACATTTTCCTTATCCTTGGAAAAATACAGTTGATTCCGTAGGTGAAGATGGAAAATAAATGTTAGTATCTGTTTCTTCTTACACAGAGACCAGAGTTGCTATGACATAATCCCATTATACAATGCAATGAAGAAGAAAGTGTTGTCTGACTCTGAGGAGGTAAGTGGTTGTGTCTTAGATACTAGAATTGATAGACTGGGTAAACAGGAGCACTGTCTGTCCTACTAGATACCAAAGTACTGTTTTTAGTCACTGTAAGGGAGTGGGGTGTACTTTTCTGTCAATTAGATGTTTCTTTTTGTCAGCTGGGAAACTGGGTAAAAATCCAGCCTCTTCTTCTCCTTCAGTGCAGTGAGCTCTAACCGTTTGCTGGAGAATTTAGATAACTTCATAAACTTTTGAGAGGTTCTCAAAACTGACCATCACGTGAAATGCTTCCCAGAGGAACAGGGATAGAACTGTAAAGAGTCAACTTATAAGTGAAGTGTAAAAGAACTCACCTACTCATATATGCTTATATTTTTTTAACCTTTTTATGCGACTCATTATCTTGCTCAAAGGAAGAAGAGAAAGATACAAACGTGCCAGGAACTTCCACTAGAAAAAGAAAGGTAATTTTTTTTTTTTAATGGTTTATAGTGCTATAAATACTTGGAAATGCATTTGTAAACAAAGGAATGTAAAACTGAAATTGTTTTTATTAATCGTGTAACGTCAGCTTTTGGCAAGTTTTGAACTTAGTGATGTGTTCTATTGAGCTCTTCAAGGTAAAAGCATTTCTGTGTGCTGCTGCATGTTCTGAATTCATTAATTAGAATTTATATCCTGCAGGGTACCTTTTCCAGCAGATTTTGTAAAAACAGCTAGTTTTTTGCTGACAGACAATATTGTCATTTCAGGATCATCAGCCAAAGCGGCGGCTACGTAATCGAGCTCAGTCATATGACATTCAGTCATGGAAGAAGCAATGTCAGGAGCTGCTAAATCTCATTTTTCAGTGCGAAGACTCAGAACCGTTCCGACAACCAGTGGATCTACTTGAATATCCAGTGAGTATTTTGGAACAGGAAGGCCAGTTATAATCTAGTTTTTAAGTGGCTGGGTTTTTTTGTTGTGTTTTGTTTTTTTTTTTAACTGTGACCATTTTTCCAACCCTTTTAATTGAAACTTCAGGCAGCAGAACTTCCTCTGTTTTTCCATAGCCTAGAAAGAAAGTACTGTCATGGGCTTGAACAGGGTCCTATTTAAGCCTGTGGAGTTTTCATTGTTTTAATATTACTTTCCTAAATTGTCAGGTGTCCACTTGGGAAACTGCTCAGGTTTCAGCAGGGATGTGCTAAGCCTCTGATCATGTTCAAATACCCAAACTTCATATTTTAAAGCTAATATGTAAAAACGGTATTAGGCTTAGTAGCAAGTTTGAGCTGTTAAGCCACCCAGAAAGCTTGTAGTCACATTTTCATATCATGGTTATCTTCATGACAGTGTGTCAGTAATAAAACCCTTAGGACACAAAATTTTGAACTCTGTATTTCAGTAAATCTATTTAGAAAATGAATTAAATCTTGTATCATTTACCTTCAAACTTCAATCCTATTGACTATGTCTATGAGGAGTTACGTCGTGTATGAGTAGAAAAAAGCAAAATGTCTTCAGCAGTCTTCCATACCTATTTAAAGAGGACATTTGTTTTAAACAGGTTTTTCAAATGCATCCTAATGAAAATGATACATTAAGACTTGGGGGAAAAAATTGTAATACATTGCTTCGCTATTTCTTAACAGGATTATAGAGATATTATTGACACTCCTATGGATTTTGCTACTGTTAGAGAAACACTGGAAGCTGGCAACTATGAGTCACCAATGGAGTTATGTAAGGATGTGAGACTTATTTTCAGCAATTCCAAGGCCTATACACCAAGTAAAAGATCAAGGGTAAGACTTTATTTTCTTCTTTTTGTTGTCTGAAAGAATACTTATATCTGAAAAATGAAGGACAGAAACAGTGTAGTTGATTACTTTAAAAAAATTAATTATTTCTTATATTCAAATATTAATATTTCTGAGAAAGTAGTATAGCTTTGTACTTTAAAGGAAAGGAATGTATGCTGTTTAAATGCCTAAAGGTCTGATGTTCTGCAAGCGTGTTTCAAAGATAATACTTGAAAGTGGACCTAAAGGGAGAGCCACATTGAAGGAGAGACTTGTAGAAACATGATTGTGGGTACAGTAGTGGTATTTAACTGATACTTTGGGGAAGAAACTAGATTTTCAAAACACACACACACACACACACTCTTCCACTCTGAAGGTTGCCCAAAACTGAAATACCCAGGTATAGAGAGTAGAGGATAATGAAATTCTGTGCTATTCACCAGTATGCAGTGAGATTGTAACGAAGCATTTAGGATTTCTGGGAAACAGAACTGTTTACATAAAGCATGAGCCTACAAAGCCATTCTTACTGAGCTGATACTGAAATGCCCTGCCAGTGGTAGAGTTAATAATATTTTCTCTCAAATTGACTTGCAGGTGCAGTATCTGTTAGTAGTGAAAGTTATAAATGTATACTTAAGCATGTTCAAGGCTTCTGTGTAGCTTTTCTTCTGCTAATATGTGTAAGTTGTTAGACTCAAATTATTAATAGCTTTTATGTTTGGCTATTCTAAATAGCAAATTAATCATCAGGACTTTACTGTCTCAAAACATACAGCCAAATTCCTCAGTAGGTGACTAGCAAGAAGGACTGACCAGTGATTGATCTCTCCTCAGTCAGTAATAGACTGTCCCACTACCTGTTGGGGCTACCTAAGAATCAGTCTCCTGTCTTTCAGTTGCATCAAAGGGCAGGGCTTTTCAGGCAGGTCTGGATTCTCCTGTGGTTCTTCTTTCTCTTCTTGATCTCCGTGTCCCTGTCCATGGCAGGGGGGTTGGAACTAGATGATCCTGAAAATCCCTTCCAACCCAAACCATTCCATGGTTTGATATGATTCCTCAAACCAAGATAGAATGCTTGACATTATCTTAGCTCTGTGTGGTTTCACAGATTCTTCTGTCATTTTTGTATTTTTTCATGTTTCTTCCAAACATACCAGTATAGTAGTAAACTTGTAGATCTTTTTTATTTTACGTAGAAGTGGAAGGTTCTGGTGTGAAGAATTTTAATATTCCAGAACCTATGTACTTTCAGTGCATGCAAAGCATAGCTGTTGAATGGTGATGTTTTTACTCTTGACTTGTCATTCAGTGATATTTTTAGCATCTTACTTTACATCACTGATGCTTACTTGAAGATTAAACCTAAACCTGTCAGCTTGTTTTTTCCTTGGCACATTAGACATACATTTTTATATAGTTTTTTACATATTTTTCTTGTGAAATTTCTTTGGATGTCCTCTTCAGTAATGCATGCAGAAGCTGTAACACTGTTTATTGTGGCACTCAGATAGTTCAAACTGTTTAATAATGTCTTTGTGTTTCATATACTAAGAAGGTGCCATGTCCCCTTTTGAAGTATCTATAGACAGTTCACTTGTGTGTTTTTTGTTTCCAGAATTAATAGCAACTGTGCTCACATAATTAGTTGTCATCTAAACTGAGGTTGAGTCTCTGTAAATCATCCAAGGCTGGGGGCGGGCGGGCGGCGGGGGGCAGAGGGGCCAGGTGGAGGGGACGTGCACCTGTGCAATTCTGGTACATTTATTGTACCTATTGCAACCAACTTACCGGTAGTATCAGTTCATCCATAAGAGGAGTAGACTGATGTTCAAATATAAGATGTAAGAATGCAACTTAATACAGAATTAAATTGTATTTCTTGACCCTAGGTGGCTTTTCTAATTTTTGCTTTTGTGTGCGACCTTCAGTTGTAATATACTTTTCAAAACCATGAAAATAGTTAAAGTAAACCTACATATTGGAGTAGTGGAAATTTGTTGAGACAGACTGTCCTTACTTTTCTAGCTATATTGTTCAATGATAATTAAAATGATGCTTTGGAAAAATATAAAATTTGTGTGTTTACTGCCTTTTCTTTTTTAGATCTACAGCATGAGTTTGCGCCTTTCTGCTTTCTTTGAAGAACACATAAGTTCTATTTTATCGGATTATAAGTCTGCCCTACGCTTTCATAAAAGAAATACAATAAAGAAACGAAGGAAAAAAAGAAGTAGAAGCAGCTCAGTTTCCAGTAGTGTGGCATCCAGGTACATTTAATTCCTGTACAGTATTCATGAAATGCCGCGCAAGTTTGACATACCTAAACAGCAGAACTTAGTGTGGTTTTTTTCTTAATACTTCCTTTACTATTCCCTATATTGCAGACATGATAGCTTTGACATGCAAGTTCCTATGATGTGGAAGAGTTTTAAACTTTACTTAGAGCTATCCTAGTGTAAGTGCTTAAAATTCAAACAACTGCTAAACATGTACAGTAAAACAGCATTGTTAGGATAGTGATGGCATCATGCTTTGTCAAATAACTGTAGCATTTATTGTAAAGTTTCACTTTTCAGAGGCTCACAACTAGATGAATTTCCACAATAAATGTCATATTTTTAACATACTTCATGCAGAGGTGATAGTTTTACTCCCACGATCTCAGACACTAGCATTTAATTTTATTTATTCCTGTAAAATTAAAAAAAGTGGCATTCCAGAATGCAAATTGTTACTCCTTTTGCAGCCCTGAAAGGAAGAGGAGATTAATAAAACCTCATCTGAAGGCAGAAACTTCTGCCACCTCTTCATGTTCTGCACCTGCACGGTCAACAGCACTGAGACATGCTCCACCTCAGATGAATGGAAAAGCAGCTGAAACCTCTTCCCTTGTGCGGACTAGAAGCAATAGGGGGATAACAGATCTGGCTGTTACAGAGCAACCATCTACTTCTTCAGGAGCAAAGCCTTTAACAATAAAGCCTTTAATTACGAAGTCTGCTACTACTGCAGGGTCAGGAAAGTCAGGCAAGTTTGGGTTTTTTCATTGGTTTTGGTTTTTTAAGCTGTGAATGTTTTTAAACATGAAACTAGCTTTTTGGAAATCTGAACATATTTGTCTCAGTTAAGACTGGTTCTATTTTCAAGCTGCTGTGCCTTTGAGGTTCTTCAGAGGAAAACTGAACAAGTTAGGCTGTGTTGTTTTATCCAGGAAGCTTTCTCACTTCTAGATCACTGATTTAAATTGATTGTTTGTAGTAGAACATGACTTCCTTTTTAGCCAGATAAGATTGAATGTGGTATAAAGTACTTAACTTGATTTTTTTTTTCCTCCTTTTTGTCCTTCTAGTACTGGAGAATTCAACCAAACATTCCAAGAACCAGAATATTGTATCAATCCCTAGTCAGTCTGATTACAGTCATAACACTAGGAATAACTCCACAAGAGAAAATCCTGAGAAAGAGAAGCAAATCAAGCGCAAAGTAAAATCTTCCACTGTTAATCAACAAGGTACAGAGTTTCTTGGGAACTTCCCACCCTCAGTTATTGATGTTGTGGCAGTAGTGTTGCACTTTAGTTGTCATAACTTGGGAGTGGGGAAATAGTATGCAGTATGATTTAGCAGAATAGTCTAATGGAACAGCTCAGTCACAGTTAGTTTCCTTCTTGATAAATTAGCATTGTTTTGAGTACTCTTTAACACCATTTCCATGGTGTGATAACTGTGTTGTCTAGCCAGTTTTGATATATTAACGTCTCTGTACCTTCATTTAAATTATTACCCGGGTCATGTTATGAGTGCTCAGATTCCAATGCAGACTTCTGCAGGGTCACACTTGAAACCCTGTGGGTTTTACCTAATAAAACTTATGTGGGTTATGTTTGGGTCAGTGAATGCTGAGTGTAATGACACTCTACACAACCATGAGCATAAAGATCAGAGCATCCCAGCTGCACCTTAGTTCTTTCATTTTTTTGCCACAGCAAAATAGAACTGTGCAGTGTTTACTGTTTCTGTTTAGTATATTTGTATGGATTGACCAGACCTAGTTTCACGTAATCTTCTGACAGGAACTTGCTTGGTCTTTTGATGTATAGATACCTTAAAACTCAAAGCTTCTGTGGAGACTGAAATAAGGTCTCCTAGTCAAAAACGCTTTCCTGTTTATGAAGGAGCTTTGAACTGTTACGAAGCTGCTGTGAAGCAGCTAGATCTTTTCTCTGAAGGTGGAGAAATGGTGGTCTGCAAATTGGGCCTCACATAATTAGTCTGGTTACTCCTTGCTTGTAGTTCTCATCTTCTTGAGGATTATTTGTTCTTTCTTACTTCTGAAAAAGCAGCTTGTGGTGTAATAAATTCACTATCTGTCCATTCCTTGCAAGCTTTTCTCAGCTGTTACCACATTGCATGGCTAAATATGCACCTGTTACATGACTGGCTGTTTGGTCATGTCAGAGGTATCTGATTGTTGTTGACATGATCCTGTCTCTCCTGCACATCCAGTTATATGACAGTAGAGGCCTGTGCTTGTAGTGTATGATGGGGCACACTTGAACACAGCAGGAGCTGTCATTGCATGTTCCATCGAAGGATTGGATGAACTATCAAGCTGGGTGTGAGTCTGTTCCTGGTCACATTTTAGGCAAGGGCTGTGGTATCAGAACATCTCCATAAGACGTCCTGTGGCATGTCCCACTGAGGCAGTTGAGTACCCCTCACTTAGCCCATAAATTAAGTGAGTACCTGTCACTTAGCAAATACCTCATATCCTGCATCTGTTAATGTGAGAAGTGTGTGCAAATAGCACACTTTATTGTTGTTAGTCTCCCACATTTCTACCATTTTCCTCGCTTATTGTTGAAATAACCCTGGTCTAATGAACTGGCTATAAGGGATGTGACCTCAGGCTGAAAGAAACTTTTTCATTTCTCCAGAGAAGACCTGCTGTGAAGCATTCCTGATCCTTGCAGCAGTGCTTCTTGAGCAACTTTCTGCTGCTGCACATATCAAATTGGAGTTTTTGTCCACTGGTGGCGTATCAGCGAAGAAAAACACTTGAGCTGTTCCCTTTTTCCCTCTCTTTCTTCTCTCCCTCTCTTCTTGCTTTCCCCCTGCCTCTTCTGCTTTTTTTTCTTCTTTTTTTTTTTTCTTTTCTTCAAGCTACCTTGAGCTAAACTCGACTAGAAGTTAGTCCTCACTGCATACTGGAATGAAGCTCTTTGAGCTCTACTTTGGGCTTCTTAGATTTTGACAGATTGGCAATCACTGTGAATCCATTCAGATATTTCAGTGAGAGTTTTATTAAGGCAGTGTGAAAATTAATGTAAATGCAAATCTGTTATGCGGTATGTGTTCTCATTTCTTTACAGCAGATTGCAAGAATAACGCTTTGGCATCAGGAAGCGTTCAGGTAAATGGACATGGAGGACAGCCTTTGAAACCTCCAGTTAAAAGAGGTCCCGGACGGAAACCGAAGGTGGAGACGAATAACAGTGGCTGTGAAGTGGTGCACAAGAAAAGAGGCAGAAAACCAAAAAAGCTACAAATTGTTGAACAGCAAAAGGTTGCAGAGCAGAATACAATCCAGACTGCAAGGGATATACCAGAAGAGGCCTCTGCTTCTACTGCTTGCAATTCTCTTTCTGAAAATAATATGAAGGAAGACTTGTTACAAAAAAAAGGCCGTGGGGGTAGAAAGCCAAAAAGGAAGATAAAGACCCATCAGCCAGGCTCGGACCTCTTAGTTCCTGCAAATGTTAAAATGCAAACAAGAAGCAGGAGGAAAAAGATAGATGAGCCTATGGAGGAGGGGTCTGAAGAGCTTAAAGATTCTGAACCTCACATGAGAACTAGAAACCAGGGTAGGAGGACAGCCTTTTACAATGAAGATGACTCTGAGGAAGAGCAACGGCAGCTATTGTTTGAAGACACCTCCTTAACTTTTGGAACATCTAGCCGAGGCAGAGTCCGAAAGTTGACTGAAAAAGCAAAAGCTAATTTAATTGGTTGGTGATTTTTACCAAGGGTTTTACTTCAGAATGCTATGAAGCAGGTACAGTTAAGGAACAGCAGAACAGACTTCTGCTTCCCTGCTGCTATTATGGGTTAGAAGAATATGTTCTGATTTGGGAAGAAAAATCTAGCAAAAAATAAACTGAAAGAACATTCTTTGAAAGAAATATATATTTTAAACTTTTGCTATTTATTGCCCTCCAAATAGGTTATGCATTTCAACAGTCATTTTTTCACAGTTGAGAGTAATTGAAGCGATTTCTGACTGATGTACAGAGTTGAGAACTACTGTGCTTTAGTGGTGCATAGTATCTCTACACAATTAAAAAAAGGTGATAGAACTTTTAATGCCACAAACTGAAAACAGAAGTCTTATTTTTGACCAAGCAAGGTACACTTTGATTGTAAAGTCAACTTGCCCAGGAAGGCAGATTTTGGCAAAAAGTGGCAGTAGTTCACTTACATTTCTGTTAAATACAGAAATACCAAACTTAATCTCGAAATGCTTAATTTCAGTTGCGATGGAACGTTCAACTGCAAAAGAAGCCTAGCACAGGCTGTTGGTTTATCCAAGTTCTGCCAAACATAGCAAAAATGTAATCAAAATATATATATATCCACATTGGAAAAAGTTCGACTAATGTCTAATTTTTCAGACCTTGATTCTTGTATCAATCACTAAATCTCTGTTTATTGTGCCAAAGACTGAGAATCAGTGCAGTGGAAAGCCTTTTTTTTCTTTTTGAGTGTCAGTACAGCATACCATTTGCAGTGATAAAAGCCGTGTATTGTTTTAAATAGTAAGTTGTTAACATTGTTCTGAAATGTATCCTTTTTGGTACTTTTGGTAGAAAATAATGCACTGGTGGGGTCCTTTGACAGAGATGTTTTAGACAAAATGTATAATTGGTTAAAGGATTCAAGGAAATTACAGGACAAGTATGGAATGATGATGTTTACTTTCTGATCCAGATTGATTGTTGTTTCTACAACTTTAGACATGCTTAAGAGGCTAAAATGACCTACAAAGAAGAGTGTATGTGTATATATTAATATATACATAAACACATACATATAAAATATTACCCAGGTATAAATTTTTTTCAGGATTTTTTAGATAGCACTAGAATTGAAAATAAATTTTAAAATGTCATACTTTATAGTTTAATTTTAAGGGGAAGATTGGTTATTTTCAATTATTAAGGTTAAAAGGCCAAATCACTTTTTATGCAATCATGTTTTATACAGTGGTCTCATTGCACATTGTGTTTTTCTGCACTTTTTATGGTATATCACGCTGACATAAGTCAATATACACCCTAAAGAAAAATTCCATTTAATGATTGTGCCTTGTATTCTATTATTTCTTGCATCATTAGTAAAATTAAGTTGTCTATTGTAAATGATAACTATATGACTTAGGGGAATGTATTGTTATATGTACTGCTCTGGAAAAGAAAAGCAGTTATTTATTTGTTTATGGTACATTTAGTTATTTTATACCTTTACAAACAAACTTTAATACCATTTTCTATCACTTAAAAAAAAGTATTGTCCAGTTTTAAGGAAAAAAATACGGAAGTAGTCATATTTTCTGAGATCTGGTATGGTACAAAAATGTAACCAAAATTTTCTGGTTATACATTATTTTGCAAGTTTGGGTAGTGTGAAAGTTTTGGGGGTTTGGTTTTTTTTGTTTTGTTTTGTTTTTTGTGAGTGTGTGACCCTAACTTAGTTGAAAAAATAAACCTGAAATGAAACCTCAATTCTGTACACCCTTAGTTAATAATAATTCTGGGGTGGGGTGGGGTGTTGTTTGTTTTTTGGTTTTGTTTGATATTTTTTTTTATTACAAACATCATCTGCAGTATCTGGAAGGGAGGGCATACAGAATTAAGACCTTAAATTTGCACAGATTCTGTATACGTATTTGAAGCCTGATTCTTCACACTTTTATTTTCTGTTACCAAAAAAAGTTTAAATTTTTGAACAAAGAACATTGGTATTTGGCACCAAGAGGAATAGAAATATGCTACTGTGGATAGCAAATTAGTATCCACTATACCTAGTTTTCATCATGAATTTTGCTACAAAAAATGATGAAAATATTTTCCAGATCCTGTTTGAATTGTTATGGATATGAATTTGGGGAGCAGGGATTAGTTTGCATTTCATTTGTTGATATATTTATTTTTTCTAACAAATACTTCTTTATCATTCAGTTAAAACATTGTCACTAAACGTGATAAGATAACAAGCTATGGTTGTGCAGTTGCAATACAGCTTCACAATTCAAAGCTAATTGATTCTACTTGTTAATTTTGTCAAATCTCACAGATGAAGGCAATCATTTGAAAATGTGTAATTTCCTGATGTTATCTGCATTGTAATATATGAAATAGATTATATCTAAAATTGAACTTCTGTATTTACTCCATTTGTAATAATGTTTTATATGGCATGTTTGTGTATATATTTATATATCAAAAATACCTTGTATGTAAGTTTTGGAGACTGAAATAATATGTGTTTCCTTAACAGTAGGTAGAAAATTGTACATCTTAATTTTATGAGAATAGAAGGCCTTACTTGCAGAACATGGGTACTGCTTCCCACCCAGTAATATCGGTGACTTTAGCCAGTAATTTTTTAATTCATATTAGACACATTAATGTTTTTCCTTTTAAAATAAATTGTGGATAATTTGGGTCAATTTTTTTTATAGAAGCAACACTAAAAAATTATTAGAAATTAATACCAGATTTATTTAAAAGTTATATTTTTATAATTTAATTTCACTAGGTTGCAAACTTTATTTATGAGACTTTAGTCACCATCAGACTGTGCATTTTGGTCGGGGAAAAAGGTATTATTAGAAGTTGTTGTGACATACTGTATCAACACAGAAAAAGAGCTTTTGATTACAAAGTCTTAAGTTTTTTAATGTGAGCAATAAACTATTGGTCAGTGTTCTGAAATAATTCAAGAACTGTAGTTATATGCATGTTTTATAATGCCATCGCAAATACCTAACAACTGGTTCAGAAAATGGAGTATCAAAATCTCATGTGCTTGTTTCACATTTGCATTGTAAATAACATAGGTTCATAGTCATATACATGCAAACGATCTTACAGACCTGGCAGCAATTAACACAGTTTTATTCATTAAAATCATTTATATTTGACATGGATGTGAGGATATGGTTCTGGTATTTCTACTTGATACTGGGAAACGTTAAAATTGGTATTTACCGCTGAGTGGTATCTTAATAACAGTGTGTTCTCTAACTACCGATGAGGAATTAAGTTCTGTTTCTGTGATACCAGTGTGCTCTAAATGTTTGACAGAAATCATTGTACCTGTGCCTACATACTTAACAGCTCTCCAACCATTTTGTTTCTGTTGTTAGTGTGTTCCCTGGGAACTGAACTTAAATTTTACCACTGTAGTGTTCATTATTGTCAATATTGAACTAGAGCTCTTTGTCACTCGGCAATGACCAGTGATACAACTTTACAGAAAAATGTCTTCCTCCAGTGATTTGACTGCTGTGATATAGATTTACATATGTTTATTTGTACAGTGTCCAGTTTGTACATGTGATCAGTCTGTTGATAGACTTGTAAGATTGAGTTGGTTGAGTTAAATATTACTATGGCTTAATATTTGTAAAACTCTTAATTGATAAAGGACCCTGATGCAGCACGTAGGATATATTAATATCTATTAAAAAATAAATTGTAGTATAGAGACAACTTACTGTATTGCTGTACAAATATTTTTTCAAGTACCAGTTCTGATTCTGTGCCAGAGGCTTTTGTCTTACCAAAAAAAAGACTACATAAAACAAAAAATAGTCCATCCATTCAGTAACTTCAAGCTTGTTACAATTTTTACACCACATTGTTAAATCTTTTTGATCAGATTTGTTGGATCAAGGACTACAAGTAAATGCTTTAGCATGTAATTTGAATTTAGGCACATGTTAAATGGTTGTCTGGTTCTATAAAAGCAATAGGCTTAACTGGAAGGAACCCTTTCACCCTGCACTTACATAGTAGATTGGAGGTTAGAAGTTTGTAAGCTCACTTTCATCAACATTCGCATTTGATTTGAAGCATGCAAATCTTGCTGAGATAATTTTAACATATTGTTGGTCAATCAAGATACAGCCATACCACAATAATTACATTGTGTCCCAAGTCTTTACCTTACTCTAAAGTAGTATATTTTATCCACAGTGTTTTTTCAAAGGTTTGGGGGTTTGCTTTTTTTTTTTTAAAGAGTTGAGTGTTTAACAAAAAGTGAAATACAACTGCAACAGTGCTGTGATACAGATGGTAGAGAGCTTTAAAACCTCACCTAGAAACAGCAAAAGCTCATTTTCTGTTTACTGCCTAATGAAGACAAATTAACTGTGTAAAATTATTACATATTTTCTTTTATCCCTGCAGTTCTTGTAACAGATTGGTTTCCAAGGGGACCTAGATATTCAACCGATAAAAGGGCTGTTAGTTTTCCGCTGTAAATTACTGTATATACATGCTTGTTCATATGCAGAGGGAAGTGTATTAAATTTCATAAAATTGGCCAAGGCTTGACAGTGTGTTTCCAATAACAAATCTGGTATTGACAGCTTACATAGTTTCCTGGTTTTGAATCAGGAATACGGCTTGTACACTTTCTACTGTGTCTGGGGGAAATAACAGGTAGCTTTTAAACTAGAGCTAATCTCTAGGTGTGCTTGCATTTGTGCTAAATTTAATGTGGGAATTTGCTGTGTCATTTTTACAGTGTGTTAGAGCAGGAAACACACCAGAAAGACTAGATTAAAAGGCATCTTAAATTGCAGAAAAACATTACTAGCTGCTTTTTTTTTCCTCTCCTTTTCCCAAGGTTATAACAGCCTCAAGGCACTCTATAGAGAAACCTTATATGCTGCAATAAAATAAAGGTGAATAAATTTAGCTTTTAGGAGGTAGGTAGTGAGACAAGTAGTCATTTGGATCCTTTTAATGCAGATAAATACATCAGGAAATTAACTTCAAATAATGCAAACAATATATTTTAGGGAGGGAAGGTAGTACTATACTATAAATTTCTACCTTGAAAGAACAAAGAATGAGGTCATACAAATTAGGAGTAGAAAGAAATCTTAAGTACCTGTCATGTACACACGCCTGTATGATGTACATGTACTATTTTGTGCTTACAACTGTGTGTGTTGGTTTGCTAACACATGGAGACCATACAGAAGTTACATTTTTGGACCATACTAAAACTGCAGAAGTGTGGTGGACAACTGGATAATGATCTTGTGTGAATTAAATTCTGTCATAATGTTTAAATATGTATAGAACGGAGCTCAACTTCAAGGAAATGACCTAGAAAGGTTAATTTTGAAACTGACACATTTTCAGATTTAAAATTACGCTTATTTTGTACAGAATTATGTAAAACACGAATCTGTTGTATGTAATGAGTAACAGTTTTGAAAAATATAATTCTTTAGCTTTATCAAGGTTTTTTTCCTTCCAGAAATCTAGATTATCACATTATAACCTGAAGTATCTCACCAGGATAACAGTGCCCTTTCTTTTTGTACATATGGATTGGAAATTTCTTTACTGTTATGTGGACACTTTCTATGTTAGTTTTGATGCATAATACTTTGAATCCTTTTATACAAACTAGAATGTATGTGTAAGAATTACTGTCACTGCAATGTAGTAACTACAAACTTATTTTTAAATAAATAGAAAACATGTTTTTCTAAGCTGGCCAACAGTGTTTGTTTCTATCTAGTAAATGTACCGTTTTATGGGACAAGTGCTAATGCGTTCTTTGAAACAGCCTAAAATTGGCTCATTTTGATTCCTCCTGGAATATGATATATAGCTTTATATGGTAGTATGGTATAGCGTATTATATGGGAACAGGCGAAACTACAACCAGAGCACAGCCTGACAGAGATCAGAATTTGCTATTTTGTAGGGTTTTTCACCGAAACCCGCAGTTCTGGAGGCGATATAAAGGCACTAGCATCTGGCACTGAAGACGCCATGTTGCCAGTCCTCTTAGCTCACCTTCACATGGGCAGCAGGGTGCCCCTCATCCTCCAAGAAGCCACCCCTGTTCAGGTGACAGCTGTTTGTACCAGAGCTACATCCAATTTATGTGGAAATCTCTGCTTCCCAACAACTCTAGAAGAAGCTAAAAACAACTAAGCAGAGAGAAGTCCCCCGCCTCCCTGCATGTAGAGGTACTGGTCTGCAGTCTGGGTGCCCTGCATGGGTGATGCACAGAAAAATCAATACAGGATGTGTTTTCACAATGGTGTGCGTTATGTTTGTTTCTATCTACATGCTTCTGCTCGATAGAAGACAAAAGAAATGTTTGCTATTTCAAATACTGCACCATGTGGATTCTGTTTAATTTCATGTGTTACTTGCTTTATCAGATGATCTTTTCCTCCTTACATACCTTACCTGAAATCACAAGGAAGAGAGAGAAGAAACCTTTAACTCACCTCACAGATGCAGGTATGTGTGCTGCTAAGTAGTGGGATCGGGGAATGGTCATAGCAGAACCAACTGAACTGAGTTCCCAGTAGCTTTCCAGACATGTCCACTATGGAGTCTGGCAAAAGCAAGACTTGTTTTGGCATATGAGGAAAAAATGCGTTGTGTCAAGTATCTGAGTTTTAGTAATCAGCAGGTTCACTTGGAGAGAAATAATTTTAAAATACTCAAAATGCATTTCCTTCCCTGTTTCTGTGTAGTACTAGAGGTGGTAGTTCTATTTGTATATGCATCTTCAGTGTTACAGTAGTATAGCAGTAGTGGTGTGCTCTTCCAAGAACAAGCCACCCCAGGTCCAGGGTTTTATTTCTGTTACTGTGAATAGTCTTAAGCAGCTCATGATTACTTTTGTTTTGAAAAGATCTTTTTCTGTGGAACTTTGTACAGAATCCTTAAAGTGCAGTTGTATGGCAGTTCTCACTTGTATGACAGGTGTCTTTTTGAAGCCTACTGTGGTTATTTTACTTTGAGTAGGAACTGCTTGGGATTAACAGATGCTGTGAAATGTTGGTGTCAGATGCTGACTGTGGCAGTACTAATGCTTCATTACCTTGTTAATACCATTTACTCCTGTTAGATCATAATGCTCATTAAATGAAAGAAATTATGTATGATGGTTGAAGCTGACCATTTAGTTTTCAAAGTGAAAAGTTCTCGTACCAAAACTTATGTTCTTTCCTGCTCTAGCAGTCAATGTGAGCTTTGCGAAAGAGCATTTGTCATTTTTCCCAAAGACATGAACAAATTGTAATGGCTTTAAAAATTAATCACTGTTTCTGTTTGAAGCACATGTGAAAAATAAAGCAAGTGCCAGAGAACTAAAACCAGCAAAGCAACATAGAAGGTGACTGGAGTTTAAACAATGATAATTGAGTTTTTGTATACAAAATTAGCATGCAAAATACAATTTTTGTGGGTTT
The DNA here is from genome assembly GCA_035590275.1 of Ibycter americanus. Taxonomy (NCBI): domain Eukaryota; kingdom Metazoa; phylum Chordata; class Aves; order Falconiformes; family Falconidae; genus Ibycter; species Ibycter americanus. The sequence continues at coordinate 9,376,235 of JAVJGI010000062.1, forward strand.
TACTAGTGCGGGCAGGAAACTCAAAGCCCAAAATGTCAGATGGTTTTTCTAGCTCACAGAAATCTTGTGTTAGATATATTCACAACAGGCTTAATTGACTCTTTTATAGGAGTGTAGTGAGGATTTATGAATCCTGTCTCGCACACTGAAATCTCTGTGTGTGCTGAAAGGAGGAGAGGGTAGAGAATTCAGGAATGCTGTTTCTAATCTGGTAACAGCCATACAAACTTCCTTTGTGCTTCCTTATCTCGTCTCAGAAACGGGGAGGTTTTACGTAAACTTGGTCCCGTCTGCCTCTCATTTTATTTTAGCTTGTAGGCCCATCAGTGGGGGGAAAACCAAAACCAAACAGACAGACAAACCACAAACATAAGAGAAAGAGGAAACAAGTGCAAGGGCAAGTAATCATTCAGCATCAAATTTCCGCAGAGGTTCCTGAAGGTAGGGAGTTCAAACTGAATGTTAATATTCAAGGGCCAGCCAGCCTTATCTGTTAACTTGTGCTTTGTCACAGGTCTCTGAATTTTACTTTGAACAAGGATATTCAAAATAATAAAGACTGTAACTTAAAATGCAAAACTAGTTAGAATATGACTAAAACACTAGAAAGGGTTACTTTATTTACATTCTACAGAGGAGAAATCTAGTGGGATTATTTTTTTCATATTCAAACACCCTAATTCAAAATCTGAATTCTCTTTATTATTAAGGAGTGTGGTGTAAGCTTCTGTGAACTGCTAAAAAATGGAATACAGCTGTCAAAAACTTTCCATTCAGCAAGGTTTTATGTTGAGGACATTTACAGAACAAAATTACTTAAAACAGTCACACTTCAGTGATCATACCAGCACCTTTCAATACACTGCATATTTTTTACCCAACTAGAATCTCAACATGAAGAGCTGAGTGTATGTGCACTCTGCTGTTGCTGTCTTTCACTGACATCAGTTAATCTGAACGCACAAGTACTTTGGGAAGGATTAAAAATCTAGTACTCGGAACTTCTGCTCTGTTTAGTTGGTTGTTAAGGGTTTGAGGTTGTAAAATGTGTGTTAATACTAACCTCTTCTGATAAAGTTATAAGGGAAATGAGAGGTTTATTTAGGAAAGTGATTAGAAAATTCATAATCAGCTTTGTCTTAAGAAAGGTAGGTCATCTGAAATCGTCTTACGGACAGGGTTGTGGGGGTTTTTCCTTACATGCTAATTTATCAATTTGTAATTCTCTGGCTTTGTAAGTGTTCCAAGAAAATGCTTCAGTCTGTGTAGCATTATCTCTAGCCTTCTTACAAAACTCACATTCTTATAAAACTTCTTGTGAGCTTTGGACCTTAATTTTGCACTTGTCTTCATGCCCTTGACTCCCTGTTAAGCCTCTTCTCTCCTCCTTCAAGGATTGTTATTGTCAGGGAAGTCTCATGGCAGAAATGTAGCTTGCTGAGTAACAGTTCCCTTATTCAGGTTTCACAGACCTGTTGAGAATTCGAGTTTCCCTGTGTGCGTGTGATTTGATTCTGTCAGGTTTATGGAGAAATCCATCTCCATGAAAGAGGCTCTTTAGAATTTTTACAGAACAGAAAACAGTTTTCCTAGTTCTCTACAGCTTGGTAATCCCTGTTTCACAGCTCTGTGAAAATATGCCTGTCTTACCAAGGAAGAGAAATTTGGATCTTTTGTACATCTGGAAGTTCTTGCTTCTGCATGGAGAAAAAGAATGGGGGAGAACACGCGAATCTTAGCATGCAAGAAAATTTATGCAACTATTTAAGAAATAGTTTCCTAAACTTGTGATCTCCCCCCAACTCTGAGCACCCTGAATGGATGGTAGCTCTTGACATCTGTCATTCTACCCCTAGCTGTTCAAAACATCCAAAAACCATCTACTTTGTGAGCATTTGGCCTGAGGTTCCCTTTACACATCAGGAAAACTTATGATTTTTCTTTTCTCTGGTATTCTAATAAATCAAAACCTTTAGGAACTAAAAGACCTTTAAGGAATTTTACTTCCTTGAAGACATCACAGTACAGCAGTGTTGCAGCTGGTCCCATCCAAGTCCAGGACTCTGGGAGCCAAAATGTCAGTAGGCAATGGGGCAAAGTCATTTTTGTTGTGTTTTCTTACGCCCCTGACACAACCTGCTTTAGCAGAGACTGAAGCTGCCCTCGCTTTTTAGGGCCCATACAGCCTCACTTTTGTGGTCTTCCGTGGAAGACTTGAGAGCTCAGTTTGGGCCTGCTCAAACCAGAAGCAGCTCTGACCACTGATGCCTTCCTCACCTTGCAGGGCGAGTGCGTTGTGTGTGCCTCTCTTTTGGAGGAGAGAAGGGTCCGTTTAACTACAAAGTATCTGGGGCTGGTATGTGCTGTGCTATGCAAGTGTATCTGGTTAAACTCGCATGAAATTCAGCTGCGCAGAACTTCAGAGCTCTTCAGGGACATAGCGATAGTGAAAAATAGGGCTTGAAAAATGTCCGGCATTTATCTTTGGGAAGACCTTACACAGACTGTACTGCATAGGCTTCTCCACCTTGAATTTTTAAGAAAGTGCTTTCCTAGGGAAAATGTGAGACATTTGATATTTAACCACTGCAGTCCTCAGAGGTGTTTGTCTGAGTTACCAGTTAGTGACAGGTAAAGCTGGTGCTCAAAACTTCCTTTAAACATTTTGTGTTGACTTCTCCAGGATGAAACAGAAGTGGTTTGGGTCAGGAAGAGGTCTCTCCCCTCCCAGCAGGCTGCACTAATCACAGGGTTGCATTTGGGCTGCCTCTTTGCCAGGGCTTGCCCTGCCTGGGGCTCTTGCATGACTGGCTGCACAGTGGCCCAGCTGTGGTATGAAAGTTGGGGAGCACTCCTGCTGCAGTAACCACTGCCTGGTAAAAAGGGAAACCAGTGCAGTCCTGTGCAGAATCCCAGTGCAAATCAGACCAAGAAGATCCATCTAGTCAGACCAGTACCTAGGCCTCATGCTTCTCCAGTGAATGAGGAGGAACTTGGCCTTTTCTCTGCCCACCTGCTCTGTCACGACAGAGCACACAGGGTTGGTTCCTGTCTGGCTCTTGAACCTCAAACCTCCGCACAAGCATGTGGGGAGCAACCTGCTTTGTAACAGAAGCATCTTGCAATTTGATTTACTTTGTATTTCTGGAAGGTGTCTTAAATGTCTGGGAGTAAGTTGCTTGAGTCACACTTTGAGACCAGCTATTTATGTGGCTCCTGAGGTTTCACCCAAGGGAGTGGTTAGGTCCCTCTACTGCAGCCTGAGCTGGTGAGATGCAAAGGCAGCCACGATGGCTGCAAAGAATCTGTTCTCCTTGTGGTGGGCTATGTGGGGCAAATAGAAAATTGCTGTGGACCACAAGGCATCTAGAAAGGTTCCTTACTTTGCATACCTTAGGCTAACAGAGATCCAGCTCCAGTCTGAAAGCTCTCTGGTGCTGAGGCTCATTTTTCTAAGTGGTCACAATACCTCATACCCACTCAGGCACTACAGAAATCCAGGTGTCTTCATCGTGGCTTGAAGTTATATCCGCGTTTTAAATCTGAGCTAACAGTTTTCTGAGATGCAAACCCTAGAAGTGAGGAAGAAACAGATGACACAGGATGCAGGAATATTTTTATCTTAAGGTTGACAGATGACCAAATTACAGCATTGACTGGATCTCAGAATGGTGCAACTCGCTTCAGTGGACAAGCACTTCAGACCACCCCTATCAGCTACTGGGACAAAAAAGGGAAAGCGGCAGATGAAGGGATGGGGCTGGCTGAAGAAAAGATGAAGAATAAGCACATTAGGCTTGCACTTCATGTCACTGTAATGACAATCAAGTAAACTGCCAACATCTTGGGACACAGCTGAGGTCTGGGTTTTTTTGCCAGGCCCACTAGCAATTACATTACCCAGACATTTCTGGCACGTGTAATTTAAATTCTACTAATGCAAAGAGCATCCTTAAGCCTCTGCTCCTTTATTACCTGGCTTGTATCTTCTCATGGGTGAAAATTACATGAAGTAAAGCTGAAAGGAGGCACTCAAGGTGAGACAGCAGCCAAACCTAAAGGCTCATCCCCTGTTGCAGCCACAGCTCTGTCCATCCACTCCGATTTAGCTTCCCTATGTGCTGCAGCTGGAGCATTTTTAGACAACTGTTGTTCTACGAGGGCTAAGCCTGTGTGGAATGCATACTTTAAATATCTCTTCTTGCTTTTGGAACTTGGTCTTCCACCAGAAAAGCTTTAGCTCTGTCTTAATAAAAACTGTTTTGCTGCTCAATCGGTATCATGCCTAACCTGTAAAACTTGACCAGGAATTGCAACTGTGAACTGCAGGCAGCAAAGAAGTGAGACTGGACAGACTGTAAATGCAATACTGGCTTGGCTTCTGGTGCCTCTAAAATGGTAAGGCTGGAATTGCTGTCACTGAGTCACAAGTTTCGGTTTGGTGGGTTTTGGTTTGCCTTTTTTTTTTTTTTTTTTTTTACTTGATTGGCTTCTATTATAGCAAATTATTCTAATTTTGTTTTCCTCAGTCTTTCTCTGTACAAGAATCCTGCAAAACAGCATCTGATCTTTATGATGGTACAGGATGTGTTTTGTTCCCATGATGGGGGAGGCAGGGGGGAAGGTAAGAAAAAGTTTTCTAATTTTTGAGAAGTTACATATTTAGTCCAGGACAATAAAAAGGTTGACTTTAGCATCTTAACATACCATTGCCCAGAACAGATAAAGACTTGAGAGAGAAAAACCTAGTTCAGCACCTCTTCACCACTTCATGTATCGTTCACAGGAAAGTGTGTGGATTTAGGTTGCTTTCCAACCACCTGACACCCCACTGATGCTGTCAGGTCACAGATGTTTTTTCACCAGAAGCCAATAAAACACAGTTCAGCCCATGACATGAGGTGATGTGCCTATTCCTTAAGGGAAAAAGTATACAAGCATATGTATAGTGGGAGCCTTGCTCCTTCCCTGCTGGACAGACCCTCATTGCCCAGAAGATGACTGTAGAGAATTCTAATGTGAGCCAGAGAGACATGCAAAGTAATTGCAAATGCTCCTTTTTGAGGAACTTCCTCACCAGCTCACTGATAACTTTAAATTTTTTCATGTAATGAATGTATGGAGAGACTTTCCCACTGCACAGATAACCTTTCTACCACTAGGTAGGAATCTGCTGTCTTGCAGGAAATTCTCTCTACTCAAGTAATAGCAAAAGTACCATCTCAACCTCTCTATCACTTCTTCCTCAAAGAGTTGTTACCTTCAAATCTAGCTAGCCCATTTAAGTGCTAGCAACTTTATTCACTACAGTCTGAGCACCTAGCGTCTACTTGAAGGAAGGCTGTCCAGAAACCAAGTGGTTTTCTGTCCCTCTGTCTTTTCCTTTCTGTTATTCAAAGTTGCTTTGCCTTTTGATGCTGACTGACCTGGAAGGGAAGTGGGGCTCCTAGAAAAAATAAATTCTTTCCATTTTTCCTGTTTAGGTCCTAAACTTATTCTTCTGTTACTGCAATGGCGATGTAGGGGATAGACAGGCATCTCCTCTTGTATTGATGTGGGCCATGGTTTGTGAGACCTTTGTGATAGCCTATTCCTAAATACCTTCAGAAAACATAACCTGTTATGTTCCCCCATAACGAAATTTTAATTGGGCTGAGGAATAACAGTTAAATTATCCAACTGAAGCTATTCCTACTATATTTCTACTATATTTTATCTATAGAGAAACAACTTGATTAGTTATGTTTTTAAAATACATTTTTCGTAGATTAAATTTGTATTTCTAGTCTAGGTCAGTGTTTATGTGAGTTTTCAACTGGGCACACCTAACATGTTGCACAGGTTTAAATCCATCAATAAACAAAACCCTAAGCCTGGCCGCTTTGTTTCCACATGATGTATTTCCCACCAATGCTGTCTTGAAATCACTATTGTAATTTTTGCCAACCCCTCACCAACTTTGTACAACCTTACAATTGACAAACTCAGTCAGTCCCCAGAGCAAAAAGGTCTCTGGGGAGACCCTGAGACAGCAGGAGAAAGGAAGAACATCAAGTGGCAACACAAGCAATGGAGAAGGGAAAGCAGTAGTGCCAAATCCTGATGCTTTTTTCTTTAGCTTCTGTCTAGCCAAGGCATAGGAATTCAAAGTACTTTATGCACTAGAAAAATGGATTATCCTTGTCTGACTGCATGCCCTAGGATGCCGCATGTAAGCCTCCCGATATGCTTGCTTTTCTTAACTATCTTTCATGGGCCCCAGGCTCAAAACCACTGCCCGAGACAACTCAGTTCATCTCAAGCAACAAGTCAAACTATTCCAGCCAATGTGCTCTGCTTAAAAGCCAACACCACTCCTCTGCTCTGTCCGACACAAGTGTAGGAGATTCTACGTGATTTTCCCTGACTACAGAATTATAGAATGGTTTGGGTTGGAAGGGACCTTTGGACCTTTACAGGTCATCTAGTCCAACCCCCCTTGCAATGAGCAGGGACATCTGTCACTAGATAAGGTTGCTCAGAGCCTCGTCCAACCTGACATTGAACATTTCCAGGGATGGGGCATCTACCACCTGTCTGGGCAACCCGTTCCAGTGTTTCACCACCCTCATTGTAAAAAAAAATTCTTCCTTACATGTAGGCTAAATCTACCCTCTTTTAGTTTACCCCTGGTCTATTGCCTGTAGCAATATTGGGCCACTATTTGTCCTGTATGTTGTTGATTTTATCCACAGCAGAAAGCAGGAGGTATTCAGTCTGTATCATCACATGGTGTAGTTCCTGCATTTTTCAAATTATTTCTGAGGCTATTTTTGCTTTTGGCATGTGCCTATAGGAAAAAGTATTTTCTGAAGTTTTCCATTTGAAAAGTGTAACTATCAACATGTTACTGAAAAAACAATGAAAAATAAGCTACACTATTGAGCCATACCTTGTTGAGTAACATTTCCCCCTTTTTTTCCCATGGTACTGCCCTTTACAGAGATGTGCTTAATAAGTGAGAAGAGACGCTAGAACATCTCCTGTTGCACTGTAGGACTCAACATTTGCTGCTGCTGAATTTCCCCTGTTGCCTGTAACATTCCCATTGCTTTAACCTCTCTGGGCCATTTGCAGTTCGAGTCTCTCCTGCCTGCTCCCACTCCGATTTGGGTGTCATCAACAAATTTGATTGCCCTTGAATTTACACCAAAGAAATCCCTGACAAAGAGGAGACTCATTAATAGGCTTTGACCCCTGTGCAGCAGCTCGGCAGTCACAGGCCCAGAGGGAGGGCCCTGCTTGGTGGCTGACACGTCTGCTATCAAAACTACTATCAAAACTACGCAGGGGACTCTTGTTTCACCTACACCTTCATCCATCCGTGACAAAACCAGACCCAGGGACCACCACTAAGCGCTCTCTGAAGTGGCTAGAGGTAAGCCGTGAGGCTGGGTTAAAAGTTTATGTTAAAACGTGATGCCTTTCGCATGAACTTCACACTGGAGAAAGCCCATTAAAGGTGCTTGACCACCTTCACAGGAAAAAATGACATAAATAAGGGAGTGTCAAATATCATTTACTTAACCTGCAAACATAAACACGTTTTGTTTCTTTCTTTATAATCTCCTTTAAAATGGTAAGGGTGGTAAAGACCACCCAGGTGTTTCTTCCGTTGCGTTTTGAGGGTGAGAAATCCTGACCCCACCCACGCAAGGGGAGGACGGGCGCCAGCCTGGGCGAGGGGGGAGGGACACGGACACACACACACCCACACACACACCCACCCACCCACCCACCCCGGGCGTCAGCCCCAGTGTTCGCCGCCCTGGGCTCGTTTTTAAGCGTTACAGCGTTTCTGCCGGGGAGGGCGCGCAGCCGGCCGCGGCCCCGTCCCGCCGCTCCCCTCAGCCGCACAAGATGTCCG
>JAVJGI010000062.1:9384740-9406281 GCA_035590275.1 Ibycter americanus
CCCCAGCCCCGCGCGGCGCCGGTGGCTGCGGCCTCCGCCCGATACCCGACCCCCGTCACACGGGTAAACGGCAAGTACTCGAGATGTACAGCTACTGATAACGTTTAAAATGAGGAGGAGGTTTTTTTCTTTGCTGTTGGCTCTAAAGCAGGTAACGCGGAAGTGAAAAATGGAGTTTGTGTTAACGCTTCGTCGCACACGCAGATTTTTTTTCATATTCCTGACAATATTCTTCGGGCCTCCTTCAGCACTGCTTTGTGATCTCCGCTACCTCTGCTAGGCAGTTTTCACAAATCTAATTTACCACGTACGCAGGTACTGTATATATTACATCACCCAAATTATGTTGTAAACCATGTAAATTAGGATAGCAGGAACTAGAAGCAATTCAGAAACAATGGAGACAATTGCTTGTGCTTGCAAGCTGAGTGCTCTACTAGAGAGCGGTAGCTGCAATAGCTGCTACAGGACGGAGAGTAGTGGCTGTAGATGAACGCTGTGGTAACCCTGTGCACTCTGAGGGTGCTTGTGTAAAAGGTACAACTCAAATTTCAGCAAGTCTTAGTTCTGATTTGAAAAGCCCTTGTAGATGTAGAAAGGCAGTAAATGTGCTCCTTAGCTGAAGGTGAGTATCTTAATTTGATGGGCAAGGAGGGAAGAAGCGTGAATATCTTAATGCATTGGTAAGGTGTGGCAGGTGCCTGTTGGAATGAATGGTGGAGTCAAATCCTCTTCTAGTCTAGTGGTGGGACTGTGGCACACATTGTTATTGCCTTAGGATGATGTTATGCATGCCTTCGGTCTGAAAGAAGAATCCCTTAGTCCTCTCATATGTGCAATAATCACTGAATCTAAATAGATTTTTCTTGAGGCTATCCATCTGATAAGTTAGACATGTTTAATACACTTAATTACATGATAAAGCAGCATGATGAATTTTGTTCGTGGAAAGCAGCTTTTTGCTGCAAATTGGACCCATACAACTTCCTGCTTCCTTTTTCTTCTTTTTTCTATTTCCAGAGGAAGGAGATGTCTGTATAACACTTATCCAGGTTTTTGTTTGTCTTGTGAAGCTGCCTTCTTTAGCCTTCTATTAGTTTTTATAAGTACCCTCAAATTTAATGCAGTTTGGCCTAATTTACGTGTGCTCTGGCTGTAACTGAAATGTGTGTGTACAGATCATATGTCATCTTGTGAACGAACAAAACAATCTGAAGGAAGCTTTTAAGTACTACACAGCTAGCCAAGTTGATGGCTATGTTTTTTGTCTCTCCTTTTTTTCTTTTCTTCCTATTTTCAGAGTAGAGGGCAGGAAGTTTCTTTGAAGAAACCTCCAGTTGGAATGCCTCACATCAATGCAGCTGCAGCTCTGCGGATTTGCATGCTGCTGTCTGTGCTTCCTGCACAATATTTCATATCCCAGTGGTACGGAACAGACTCTGCTCAGTCCATCCGAATAACAGAAAGGTTGTAAGTCTCTGCTTCCCTGCTGTATTTATTTATAAGGGAGTTCTTTGTCATCCGCAATGACACATTGTCCTGGAAAGCTGGAGTGTGGGTGGGACACATTGGCCATTCCTGCATGAAAACAACATACCTTTTTGTGGCTTAATGTGACTGTATTTAGTCGTTTAAAGATGTCCTTCAAAATTTGAATAACAACCATTGTTTTCTTCACATAAAAACCTGTGTATAATCTGTGTGAGTGCTCCACTGTGCCTTAATTTCATTCTGCTTTTGGACATTCCGATATATGTTGCGATGGGTTATGTCCCTTTAAAAAGGGGGAAATGAAATGTTTGATTAGTAAGATTATTTCTAACTTTCCATTACCTTTTGACACTTGCTGTTGAGATAGATCTTCTTGCATAGTATGAGTCAGTACAGAGTCTTAACCAACAAAATTTCACTCATAGTAAATCACTTAAGGCAGTCACAATATGAATTACGTAAGTAGTGCTGTTTTGTGTATGAATTAAGAAGTTACGTATTGACAAGGTTGCACGCATCTATCTCCAAATCTAAAGTGGAGAATACTGCATCAGGCCTAAATGTTCGATAGCGGTAACCATTGCCAGATTTTGGTATCTTGAAGATGAACCATGCAAAGAGAGACTTCTGTGGCTTAGTTTTAGCAGTGCAGCCTGTGTAGTGCATTGGTTGTATGGTTCATCTGTAGATCTCAAATACATGAAGTAATGAGAGCAAAAGATTGGCCTGATGAAAACAGAACTAAGTCTGACTTTGTGCATAAAGACCCAGATTTAAATAATTTTCAGGTTTCATGGCATGAGTCAACTACTAACCGTTTAGATTTATGCAAAAACGTTTAGGCTAATTTTTAGTAGTCTTTTGATTACATGCACCGTTTTTGACATCTCATGCTCACTATTCTCAAGTAACAGTTGAGACTGCAGAATCTGTTGCAATTTAGCAATTCCTGTGGCCTGAATACAGAAAGCAAGCAACCTTGTCGTGAAAAATGACATTTTCCAAAATTTACATACAGTTTACTGGTACAAGTGATGATTGAAAGAATATTAATTTGCAGTCTTGATATTAATCGTGAGAACTTGTTCTTGGTCACTGACTTTTTTTTCCTGTTTGCTACAGAAGCGAAGCCTTAAAGTTTTAAATATTAAAAAAAATATAAAAATACTAGAGAAGGTTTTTAAAACAACGTGATGATAATTTTTACTACTAACGAATAATTGCCTCTTGGAGCAGCTTTACAAAATCTTACTTGAGTCTGGACGCGTGGGCAGATCATTTAAAGCTGTGGCTATCAAAGACAAGGTAGGATGTTACTGTCTACACTTAAGAGGAGGTCATGTCTGAAATTTATTCTTAACAGGAAGGTATGCTGAAGGGGTAAAATAAGTAACAAAGAGGAAGTGTCTTCTCATTTGCTTGTTGAGAATTATTTGGGATTTTCTACCAGTTTTAAGAAAACCTTGTGCCTATATTCTACACAAACGTGCAATTTGAACTCCATGCAAAACTAAATGTAAATCATGGCAGTAATTCTATATGTGTTATTCTCTACTTCAAATTTATCTGATTGTGAAGTCAGATACTGTTACACAACACAGGGTGAAAAGGTCTTGGGTTTTACATTTTGTTTTGCTCTATGTCATATCAAAGGCATACAAATAGAAAAATGCCTTCCTTAGTGGATGCTGCTTTGTCAGACATTATAGTAACATTCTGAGGGAAAAAGCAAAGTACCTGTTCCCTTGTTTACTTCACCTGTTAATCTAATTGCCAGTTCTCTCCTACCAGAAGTCACAAGATTTTCTGTTTAAACATTTAAACGTGCTAAGTCTCTTTCTTTTAGAATCAATGCATGTTCACAGTCCAAAGCCTGAATATATTCAGATCAGTGTGGGACAAGTAATAGGTCACAAAAGATTTGGCTGTGCGGGAGTCATTGTTGGATGGAACATAAAAGCTAACTCTCCAGATAAATGGCTACAACACAAATATCCTCCAGTGAAACAGGTTTGAATGTATTATAATCTTGCTTTATTAATACATACACAGAATAACTCAGGTTAAAAAACCCTCAGAAACACTGTTACAGACTTCCTGCTAACTTAATGGAAAATACTGAAGAATCCTGTATCACCCATGCAGCTGAATGGTACCTCCCTTGCTTCTGTGCTGCTCTCCCAGTAGAGCTTTGTTTTTGCACCACTGATGAGTTAAGCTTCACTGGTCAGGGTTGTACCGGACATGTCTCGAATTAAAATTACTCACTTTTAATACGTAGTGTTGTATTTAAAGTAGCAGTGTCAACCTATATTATTTGAATGGATTTGTTGTGGTGCGTTACTAAAGTTGAGAGGCTGTTAAATCTTTGATCATCCGTAATTGGTACCATCTTCATTGCACCTAAGAAATGCAAGTAATCCTTTGTGTTTAATCAGTTTCAGTTAGAAAGCAATGTTTTGGAGCATCTGTATACCTGGAATGTAAATTTATTTAAAAATGTATTTTTGTTGGAATTCTTGAAGCTTTTGAAATTCCTTCGCCTAAATCCTTGTTGTATGTAAAAATCAGATGCTAAATCTTTGTTGACAGTGCTGGTCTGATAATACAGTGCTGCATACCCTGTGGGTTGGCTGCTGACATGCTGCTTAAGTGGCAGGAAGGCACTAATCATTAAGTCAAAGAGGACTGAAAATGAGAAAAAATTAGAAACTCTGCCTGTAGCAGAGAATTCATGTTCAGCTGGGAGCACACATTCAGTCCTGTTTTGTGCATTTTGTTCCTTCCCCGCTGTAATTTTATCCACCTGCCACTCAGCTTTAGCTTCTAAAACACCTGCATCCTTGCTTGCTTTTCTCCTCTCGGTATTGTGACCAACTGAACACCCATGAATTTCCCATCAGGCATTCTGATTCTTTTTATGTACCATGTATTGTTCTGTTCTCCCAGTGACCTTGTGTTCATCTTTATTATTTTAATTTCAGTAGTGATGACATGTGGTTTAAGTGTGTGTCTTTTGGGTTTTTTTAACTTGCCTTTGCTTATCATGTTACATGTGTCAGCTATGCAAAATGCCTTCTGACCTTTACAAGGCAATTACTAAGCTTGGTCCTTGCAAATTCCCTCTCAACATTAGCCAGGCTTTCAGCCCAACTTTTCCTTGCCTTTCTCTGACTTTCAGTTCTTTACTAAATTGCTGAGCAGAGGCCACCGCCTGTCACATTGATCAATACTAACTGCTTCATAAACTCCAGTTATCTGTCTGTATTCATCCATCCATCACTTTTTTGTGTTTACATTGTGGGTTACTTTGGGCTGGAATGTTTATGGATAATAGTGAGCATGGCAGAACCCTGGCCCATGATTTGTTTTGATAGGCACTGTAAAAATAATAGTAAGCTACACTTCTCCTTTCTTGGCTGGAAGATTTTTATATATACATAAAAGTTGCCTTAGCTCTGTCCAGGATTGAGATCAAGATTGTCAGAGGTGGTATTGTGTTCTGCATTTGCCTGTTTCTCTCTGGTGTTCTGTTGCTGCTTGTGAAGGAACGAATTGTTATGGGACCTATACGCAAAAAGCAGGGATATTCCAGGTCATGTTTTGTGCAAGATCTATGGGAGAAAAGGTTAATTAAAATCATGACTCTTAAAAAATGTTTCAGATATGCCAAGAACTTCATGTGTTACAGTTTTGATTGCTTTATATTTAATTTTCCAAACTGATGTTGGTAAGATCATAAAAATTAACTTGCTATATGTATAGATTGAGTGGGTTTAGGTTCTGTAAGCCTAGTGAGAGCTAATTGATTATATAATGTAATCTCTAGTCATCATCTCCCCTTGAGGCTATTTATTTTCCTTCTCTTCTTATGGGGTCTAAAAGACACTCTTTGCTGTCGAATTCTTAATTAACAAAGCAAATGGATTTGGCAAGTCTACAGCTTACATTCCTGAGGAAGAGATAGCAATTATTATGGGATTAGAGGTAGTATTTATTTTTGATTCAGTTGCAACTTGTTTGTTATCCTGTATTTAGAAGCTGACTGACCTTTGACTTAATAGATACTATCTATTTTGCAAAGTTAGTGAAAGCTAGTAGAGAAAGCAGATAATTATAAAAATTACTGCTGTACCTCCAAGTATGTGTTTTGGAAGACAGTAAATGACCAAACCCAAGTACTGGCTAGTTCACAATATCCAACTGCCTAATTTTGTAAGTGTTTTAGAGACTTGGCATCTGTTATGTGCAGGCTGTTGCAGACATGAACTTTTGTTTTAGGATTTCTTACCTATCAAAGTTGGAAAAGTCATTTAATCTCTTTCTACTGAATCTAGGAAAGTGTATTGGTTTTTCAATTCCACTCTGAAAAACCTGCATTTCAAACAGCTCCTTTCTGGAGACAAAACTCTCTGGGAGCCAAAAATTCTGATTTGCTTATCATGGTCTGGGTAGCTTTTGATTTCTAGCTTATGCAAGGTGCACCTCATTCTTAAAACTAGTCAGAGACTGATCCAGAAAACAGCCTTCAAGCATGCATGCCACATACAAATGGCTTTTTGCAAGGGATCCAGTGCTATTGTACTGTCCTCCAACTCAGGGGGACTATAAGGATGTAGTGAGGTTATGCAGGGAGAAAATTAGAAAGGCAAAAGCCCAGCTAGAACTTAAGTTGGCCACTGCCTTCAGAGGTAACAAAAATGTTTTAACAAATACATCAGAAACAAAAGGAGGGCCAAGGATGATCTTCATCCTTTATTGGATGGGGGGGCAGGGGTGTGGGGGAACATTGCCACAAAGGATGAGGAAAAGACAGGTACTTAATGCCTTCTTTTCTTCAGTCTTTACCAGCAAGACCAGTTACCCTCAGGGTACTCAGCCCCCTGAGCTGGAAGACCAGGACAAGGAGGAGCAGGATGAAGACCCCACAGTCCAGGAGGAAATGGTCAGTGACCTGCTGCTCCACTTAAGACAGGCAGAAGTCTATGGGGCCATATGGGATCCACCCAAGGGTACTGAGGGAGCTGGTGGAAGAGCTTACCAAGCAACTCTCCGTTGTTTGTCAGCAGTCCTGGCTAACCAGGGAGGTCCCAGCAGACTGGAGGTTAGCCAGTGTGACACCCATCTACAAGAAGGGCAGGAAGGAGGACCAGGCAACTGCAGGCCTGTAAGCCTGACCTAGGTGCATGGGAAGATTATGGAGCAGGTCATCCTGAGTGCCACCACAAGCACGTGCAGGACAACTGGGGCATCAGGCCCAGCCAGCAGGGGTTTATGAAAGGCAGGTCCTGCTTGACTGATCTGATCTCCTTCTGTGACAAGATGACCTGCTTAGTGGATGAGGGAAAGGCTGTGGATGTTGTCTACCTGGACCTTAGTAAAGCCTTTAACACAGCCTCCCACAGGATTCTCCTGGAGAAACTGGCTGCTCATGGCTTAGACAGGTGTACTCTATACTGCATTAAAAGCTGGCTGGCTGGCCAAGCCTGAGGAGTGGTGGTGAATGGAGTTACATCCAACTGGCGACTGGTCACAAGTGGTGTTCCCCAGGGCTGAGTATTGAGCCCAGTCCTGTTTAAAATCTTTATCAATGATTTGGATGAGGGGACTGAGTGCACCCTCTGTAAGTTTGCAGATGACACCAAGTTGGGGGGCAGTTATTGATCTGTTTGAGGGCAGGGAGGCTCTGCAGAGGGATCTGGTCAGGGTGGACTGATGGGCTAAGGCCAGCTGCATGAGGTTCAACAAGGCAAAGGGCAGAGTCCTGCACTTTAACAGGCTGCCCAGGGAGGTGGTTGAATCACCATCCCTGGAGCTATTTAAAAGACATGTAGATGTGGTGCTTAGCAACATGGTTTAGTGGTGGGTTTGGCAGTCCTGGGTTAATGGTTGGACTTGATCTCAAAGGTCTTTTGCAACCTAAAGGATTCTATGATTCTATTGTGGATGCCTTTTAAATTGTGCATAGTGACAGTATCTGCATTTTAAAGTAATAACAAGTAGCTGAACCATTCATCTAACAGGAGATGCTTGGTCTAGTCAAACAGAGGAGATTCAATTGGCATCTTTTGCCTTTCAGGGGACCCCCACAAAGAACTTGTCTAAGTTAGGCTGGCCTGAAGACTCTCCATGCTCTCTCTTGGAACTGTGACATTGCACATAAAGGATCCTCTCAATCAATGGGGCCGAACAGCATGACATCATTACCTCTTTTCTCTGGGAGAAGCCTTAGTTTCAGTCCTTGTTTCTGTTTTAGCCACTGGTTGTAATATAAAATGTGCTAACATGCCTGAACCTAGGAGCAGGAACTATGCTGTCCCAGACAGGCGTCACAAGTATTTAAAATTGGGTTCTGACCACTCTTAACTTACGTGTCTAAAAAATGCGCCTTCCACTATGTCAGTCACCTGGCTTCCTTCAGTTACCTTTATAGTCCATGGGGAGAACAGATACCTCACCTTAAACATTCACCTTGTGTAAACCAGCCTTTCAGATTGCTTTATTCACCTGCATGAAAGGCTAATTCTCCCCACATTTTATTAGGGGAACTGATGGTTACAAGCTCACAAAATCAGGTATTTGAAAACTGTCTAGTAGTTGAGATTAGTTACAAATGGTGAGTCATGCCTATACCTCAAGTTCAAAAGGTCTGTGGATTGCCCTCACTCAGCCTTTCCTACAGCCCAATGGGCAAAGTAATTTCCTGAAGAGTTGAGACTGATGAGAAAATGTTTAGACTTGTCCTAACCCTTTCACAGTTGACAGTTCTAACCCACTCAGTGCAGGCTTTCTGCATCATGACAAGGCACGTAAGTGTGACTGCCCTTTGTGGATTTGCATCTTCAAGTTGGAAGTTGTGGTACCTAAGACCATCAACTTCATGTGTCTTCACCATTTCCCTGACTGCTTCTTTACTGTTCCTGCTGCCTAATTGGATTAGATAACTGATCCAGTTGAAAAAAACAAGATAATAGCTCTACCAGCAACAAATGGGTGGCAAATACTTCAATACGAAACAGTGCTGATTTTCAAACATCAGTGCCAGTATAGATCTAGCATGTAATAACCTCATGAGGTATGTTCAACATTTGTAGAGTACTTTGAGGAAGCACTGTTCTGCTGACATAAATTAGGTTAAGGTACATGGAAAATCCCACTGGAAGTATCTTAAAAACTAATCAGAAGCTTTCAAAAAGTTAACTGTAGTAACTTTAATGATTCTTTTAAATATCAGTTTGTATTTACTGCTAATTCTGGTGCTTATTCAACATGAAATATTGTCTCAGGTGCATCACTCTGATATGAAAGCCTGTTTCAGTGGATATGATGGATCAAAATACATTATGCAGCCATGGCTGGGAAAAAATCTATCCTCATGACTGACGTACTTAAGTGTTTGTACACGTAAGATACATTCAGACAACATATTTCCTTTTTAAACTTGAGCAAACAGATACCAGGATAAAACTCATGTACCTTTTTTCCTATGATGAAATAAAACATTCCTAAGCATGTTTTGTGTTGAGTAATCCATTTCATTAGAAGCAAACATACTGCACATTCAGTTTACTGTGACTCAGGGCAGGCATTAAATTCCTTTCAGATTTAGTTTAAATATAGCCTAGTTTCAGCAAGGAATAGCAAAGGTTATGCACATCAAACATCTTGCCCTTTTACAGAGGGCAGAGGAAGAAACTAAACAGTTAAGAACTGTACTTTCAGAATTAAGTGTAACCTTAATTTTAGGGAATAGAGCTAAATAAAGGCCAACAGGAACTAAAATATTTCTGGGGAGAGCTGTTATAAGTAAATCCTTCAATACTTTGATTGCTCTCTCTACAAAAACACATGTTGCACTGCTTTCAATTGATACATGCAAAGGAAAAGTTAATCTATGTTTTTGCACGTGGACAGATACGTCAAGAAACCTGCTTTGGCCCACTACACAAACTTCATTCTTAGTATTCTCTCTTAATTCTACTTGCTACCACAAGAATAAAGTAAAAACAACAAGAAAAAAAACCAAAGCAAGCATAAAAATTTTATTAAGAAAATGTGTAGGATTGGAGAGGTTCTACAAGAACTTGTTTCTTCTGTTTTCTTTTCCCTTTATCTCGAAGACAGCAAACACTTTACAAGAAGCATAAGCAGTAGCATTCTGGATTTTTTCCTGCAGAGTCATTGAATCTGGGGAGCTCAATAGATGACTGTCTATGTGGCCTCCCCATTCTTTTGTTCCTTCTTCTCTTATTAATAAAGGTTTTCCCAATGACTGGCCAAACAGTCGACAGACTTCTTGAGCTTTCTGCTGTGTGTTTCCAACAGCAGCAACACATACTCGACGGCTGAGAGGTAGAAACAGCAGCAGGATAACAAGCAGGGCCAACTGATATACAAGTATTCCTGCCAAGCAGGTTTTTTTTTTTAATGCCTCAGCTTTTGTAACTGCATAGCTGTGAGGCACATCGCCTTCTCCCAGCTTCTGGGTGATAGTTTAGGAGTTTGAGGGGGGGGGAGCGTGTGGAAAAAATGTCAGCATCCTCATCAGCTACAACCAAGCATTTATAACACCTACATATTCCAGGCATCTGGCGTGTGGTGCTGAGCCGGAGCTCACCCTTTGCTCCAGGCATTTGGGTGGCCCAGCTGTAAAGCATACTAGCACCTATTTAACCTCACTGGCCTGATTTCCAGACTCCTACGTAGATACCTTGGAGATACACTTCTGTCATCTCTAGAACTGTTAGCAGCAGCTAGTTGAGATTGTTTCTTGGACCAGGCATAATTCTTTTCTTTAAAGAGGCAAAACCCAAGCCAAGATAAAATTTCCCTCTTCCTTCCACCAATGTCAACGGGAAAAGCAGGACTTTGAATAGCTAATGCCTAAAATATCAAGACTGTGAGCTTCAAAGTAGCATGTTTCAATGCTGAGCAAGCACTGTACATGGTTCTTTTCAGATCATGTCAGCAGCTAAGAGTAATGGGAATTGGCAAGGGTACTTAGGTAATACACTTGTACCTTCATGAATAAATACAAATTAAATCTACGTGTGCTGATGTAACCAAAGTCAAATTCTGTTGACCTAACATTCACAGCAAATTATACTTCCAATGGAAATCACTGGGAAAATATTTTTTATTACATTCTGCTTCTGCACAGGGACACAAGTTTATCTTCTGGGCTGAACAGTGTTAATTTATATTTAAAACAAATACTGAAATCTTTGAACATGAATTTTAATAGGTATGAAGGAAACTATTTGCTCCCATTACAAACAGTATAAATGATGTATTCATATCAACCATTATCTGAGGCTGTAAAATTTGTGGTGTGAGACAGAACTTACCGAAGGGTGTCTATGGCTTCTGGTGTATGGTAGAAATGAGGTGGACTGATGGTAACAGAGGTTCCTAACTTTTCAATGAGTAGGTTGCAAACACTCTGCATTTTTCCAAAATCGCTGAATACAATACAGACCTGGGAGTGAACACACACACCACACAAGTAATTTTTTTCATTTTCCCCCTATGATTCAACCCTTGTATTTAAATCAGTATAAAGCCAGATAATGTACAAACTAACAAAACATACTAGTCCTGTATATAATTCCAACATTTACTTACTTAGAACATTTTTATATAGCCCTAGGGACTATCATTAGGTTTGCAACAGAAAGAAGTTCACAAAATGGTTTCAAATTGAGGATTAAGAAACACTTGTTTGTGAGGAAGTTCGGCATTCTTGGTATGTAGACGATTTGAAGAATGAATGTGCTCTTTGGAACACGTGACTAGATGCATCCTCATTCTTCCTTTTTTAGATTACTAGATGTTAATCATGCATAAGCCCAAGCAAAATGATGTGGAAAACATTGTGCAGGAAGGAAAATTACATTTTAATTCCAAGTATCAGGTTCAAGAAACCTAAACTATGAGATTAAATGAAGCCCAGCCCAGTCCAGCTTGCAGTGGGCTCAAAACGCTGTGTTGGATGGACAGGCTCACTCCAGTGCCTACAGAGAACTGGGCACTTCAGACTTGGATTAAAAACAATTTGAACATCTAGTTGTCTGTGGCTCTGGCAATAAGCATTAAATAGAGATGCATCAGGTATTCAGGTGCTTTCCCCAGTGCTACAAAGCAGGCATCACTATCAGCCCTGGATCCTGAGCCCTAGGGCTTTCCTTGTGGAGAAGCACCAGCCAGGCAGTAGCCCGTCTTTTTCTGTGGCGGAGTGCAGCTGCCAGGCGTGAAGCAATGATGCCGAGCTGCTACAGCATTCAGGAATCAGGAATCTTGGGTCCTAAATTCTTTCTAGAAGAACTAAACCCTCATCTTCACTTCCCGGTACAGTGCCCTCACCACCAAGTCAGGCTCACCTTCTTGCCTGTCCCTGACTCTTTTCTTTCTTTTTGAAGAATAATACAGGTTCAATAGGAAGGGAAGAAAAAAAGCTGTGGTAAAGAAAATTCCACTCCCAACCCCTGTAACTTTCAGTCAGCCCTGTGATTGCTGCAGTCCATGCAGCAATCCGAGTGAAGGTCTATGGTACAGAAATCCAAGTTATTGCACATCAGCTGCACTGCAGTAGCTTCCTGTGTGCATATCATAGATTTACCTTGTGGAAAATGAGATAATTCAAGGAAGTTGAATCTCTCAGTGAGAGAGGAGGGGGCTACTTCATACACAGGGTAAGGTAAAAAAATGGATATTGACTATTGTCACAGAGTAATTCATGCACACACCTTGCTACCCTTGGTAGCCTCTCAGGCAGTACGTGTACCTCATCCTGGCTTGAATCTTTGCACTGGCTCAGTAGTTCTTCACACAACTGAGCCAAAACTGGGCTTAAGGCCTTCAAAACTGACCAAGATGGAGTGGCAGGGCAATTCCATCTTCTACATGGACAAAGGGTCATGCCTGTTGTGCAAAACTGTACCAAGTCTGCATCTTCATCTCAGGTGCACACCCTTTACCTGTAACTTGGGGGCTGGATCACTTTCTGGAAGGTGCAGTATCAATTTGAACAAAGACTGAAGATGAAACTAAACCTAGATTTCTTTCTTCAGTGGGAGTTCTTGCCATATATAAAAAGCATACATCTTCTTGTGCTGTTTTGCCAGAAAACTGTCATAGTCGTATTTTGTGGAAAGTTGAAAGTCTCACTGTCATAGTGTTTTCCAGATTGCTATCAGTGTTTACAAGATTAGCTCCCTCAAGGGGATGAAACAAAAGAATGACCAAACAAAAGAACTGTGGGTCTTAAGCAAGAGATAAGCTGCTCAGGCTGGGGCAGTTCTGGGCACTCAGGAACTTTGTTAAAGCAGCAGCATGTAATCAGGTACCTTCAGGGGCAAAAAACAACTAACTGTGAACTTTGAATTCTCCCCCTAAAAATCACAGTTTCATTTAGAGAGATATCCAATAAATTCTACTTACATTTACAGAGGATACCTGAGCATTAAAATGCAAAGCCGTGTTTCAATTTCTTTAATTATGATTAAGGTTAAAAAGTGTGAAAAAGTAATATGAGGGTATACAAAACCACTTATGGACATTACGAGGTTTGGATAAGGCTGTAAAGGACAAGAAGTTATGGTTTATAAGGAGGCAGGTGTATTAAGAAATGCACAAAACCAACATAATCTTTATCCCATGAAACAGTCATGCAATAAATTACTTATTATGATTAAGATATTAGAACTTTGTGATCTCATACACAACTTCCTCCTCCTGCATGTTTTCCTTTGTTATAGTATGAATTAAAATTTATCTCCTTACAGCTGAAAGCGTATCCTGAATTCTTAATTATACCTTAAAATAGCTATTTGTCTGGGAATTTCTTCTGTTCTCTAAAAACTCTTACAGTACACAAATGGTAAATAGAGTTTACAGAATGAAATAATGCATGACTTCCATGATTTATATATAATACAAATATAACAGCAAATTCTTTAGTGAAGAAGCAAGCAGAAGTTAATTTTAAATTAATTTATATTGCTGAAGTATGCAAACATGCTGGTCAATGGAACTTCATTGGTTTATAAAGCTGCACTAATGAAACAAGTACATACATAAAGGGAGAAGCAAGGAGAAACTAATCTCTGCTTAAAGAGCAACCATACTGCTACTTAAGTGCACAGGGCAGCCAAAACAGCAGTACTATGGCTAGATTTTTCAAGTTCTGACACCCAGGTCCTAGGCAACCATACCATTTTTAAACAGCAATTACAGCTGGTCCAAGCTGTCTACAAATGAACATTAAATCTATGTAATTAGCTTTCAACATACAACCTTTGTTGTATAAAAATTAATAGCAGAAGGGAGATGATTGGTTAAGTTACCACTTAAGACTGAAGTTGTAAGCCTAAGCTTGTCTGTAGCCTAAATGATAATTCAATATAATTTTATTAATTTTTAAGTACAGCTCATCTAAAAAACATGGTTATTTAAGCTCTCATGATAGTAGGTGTCTACATTATGCAGTTAAAGTCATTCAGAACATGACATTGATACATACCATTTAAGTATCTTAAGACTCATTTTGGAACTCAAATTTTGTTCTCCAAATTCTGAATTATTTCTGTATTTATTAGTTTTATTTAGATCAGAATATGCCTTAAAGCAAGCAAACTAAAGAGGCTGAACCCTGTTTTAGGGGACTGTAAACAACAGTTCTATGAAACAGTTACCATTTTATGACAGGCTTCCAAGTTTATTTAGTAAGAACCTGTAAATTTGCTGGGTAGTGATTAAAGTTTGATGCTCTAAAAAGATCCACTGGCTGAAAACACAACATTTCCCTCAGTGAATGTTTCCAGCACAACATTTATTTCCTACTATAGCATGAATGTGCAAAAATATACTCCCTTGAGCTGCTTCTGAAGTAAATAGGATTATTCCCATAATATTTAGCAGCACTTTTTACCTACAGAATTCCAAGTTAATTACCTAGGACACAATTAGCTTTGCTTTACTTGCAGCAAGCTGATGGCAGAGTCATGTAGAATAGACCAAAGTCTGGTACTTCTCAGCTGTGGCTTAAGCAGATCTAGATTAGGGCTGCCACACCACTGTGGTCTCCCATCCACTCTTGTCCTCTGCCTTGCACTGCCTCCAGTTCAAGGAGCTAAAATAATGGAAAAAATAAAAGCTAATCTGGAAAGTAAAAGTTATTAACTGGAGCAGCTTTCTGAACTGACCTATCCACCCAAGTACAACTCCTTGCAAGAAGTAAAGGCAGGAAGGACTATAGGTGCAGGAGAGTGCAGAATGGTGGGTTTGCTTACACTGCCACAGAATGACAACTGAGGAGCCCCAGAACCAAATATTCCCTTCCATAGCATCGTGTGACATTTAAAAAGCGCACATCCATCTTAGAAGAAAAGAATTCTTTCTATATTACAGTAGCAGAAAACAAGATCTGCACACAACACAAGACTGTAGCTGAACTCTGCTTTAAACTGCAGTCCTTCAATAGTTTCTTTGGACTATGCTGCCTTTAATGTAGAGAACATCTACTCCTCAGTATGAGGAAAGACAATCTGCAAATTTTCATTGGTCTTTGCTACATTTCTTGTTCTTTTTTTATTATTATTTTTGGTTAAGTTGAATACATACCTCTGCTTCCATTTGGTAAGTATTTTCTACTCTACTAAAATCCTCTGTTACAGTCATATTTTCTTCCTAAAACAAAGTACAAGAATATCTTAAAAGACAGAAATTAAACATCTGTTGGAAATGTATGTACATTTTGCCCTGTAAAAGTTGAACTGTTTTGGCTTATTACTTATGACTTAGCAACACAAATTAGAAATTTTCCATGCTAACCTCTTCAGTTAAAAACTAGCTGGATGTTAAAGACTTCCTGTCATTTTTTAAAGTAAATTATACAGTAGCTCTATAATGTAATTTCACTGCTATTCACTTGAAGAGAACAATTAGGTCTTACAAGTGACTGCTAGCTAGAAGCTGTGTGTCTCAGTGTGTAACTGTAAATTCACCTGGTTCAAAAAATTAGACACTTCAATTGTTCTCAGAAAGTTAGTACGTGAAAAGTGCTTTTCAGGCCCTTATTTTAAGATATTTTAACAGTAGTGGCTTGTAGCAAGGTGATGTGAACAATGACTGAGCACTGGTTGTTCTGGCAGAATGGTGACCGTTAAAAGAGGCTATTCCACCAGTGACACAGTTGCATTAACAGCAGCTACATTATTCAACATAATGGCTACACAGAGCACTAGCAAATCCTGTAAGACTCACATCTAAGCTACTGAACTAAGATACAGAATAACTCCAGTTACATCTGAATATTTGACCAGCTTGCTAGCGGTCTAACAACCACATTTCTTTCACCCACTTCCCTCTGTGGTAAACAGTTTGGATGAACAATTTATTGTAAAATTACTATAACACAAAACCCCGCACAGTTTACAATTTAATTGTAAATGTAACTTTGCATTTAATACACAGGGACTGTAGGGAAGCACATACTAAGCCTTCCAATTACTGAAAAAGTTTTCTATTTACTAAATTTATTTGCATCGGAAAACAGTATTTTCTTTCAGTATTGACACATTTCAAAAGATGCTTTAGGTCAGAATATTTCATACAGAGACTCAAATCTCCAAGTTTATCATGTAGCATGCATGCATCAGTTTATATAAATGACATTAATCATGAGAAGCATTTTCCTTTTAAAATATCAC
This sequence comes from Ibycter americanus, assembly GCA_035590275.1. Lineage (NCBI taxonomy): Eukaryota > Metazoa > Chordata > Aves > Falconiformes > Falconidae > Ibycter > Ibycter americanus. The sequence goes on from JAVJGI010000062.1 coordinate 9,400,940, forward strand.
ATGGAAATTAGATCCATAATTACCACTGCACAGCAGGCTACAAGAAACAAATTTTGACATTTCAATTTTATGATTGATTGGCAGTACTCAAATTCAAGCACAACAGTCCTATTTTTGGATAATCTCTTCTAGTAAGTGCAAGGACCAGGGCCAGTTAGTCACTAAAAACTCTATTTCCCCTTTTACAGTCATAGGTTTAAGGTATTTTGGCAGCGTGGCTGGCTGTGGTTTGCCAAAGAGTGATCAAGTCAGTCCAGCACCAACAACTCATTTATTTTACAAAATGGAGCAAATCTTACTATTTATGATAGAATTCAATTACAACTGACAAGAAAGATATTTTTTTTTCCTAAAGCTCTTACATATCTTATAGAAATAACCACACAGAAAAGCTTTCTTCTACAATTCATATTTTACAGAAATAACTATGCTTTACAGTAAACATAGAAAAAGTGTGTTTGATTTTCCCTGTTCCCACTCCTGAAACCTTTTTTAAAAAGTTCTCTTTCATGCTGAGCGGATCCAAGTATTCTAATTTGGTTTTGCCCTCCACAAGGTTCCTGTGTATTTAAGGACAGTGCCATCCAGTGGCTCCGGGCGCTATTGCAAGATCAATGCAATAGGAGTGAAAGATCATTTTGTGCCACATACTCTAAAATGTCCCTCATAGCTGATTTTTATCTCATCAGATTTGACAGTAGCTGTATGTGTTATTGAAGATAAATGGACGAAATAATTGCTGAATCATAACAAGGCGGCCTCCTGTGATACATCTTCTGTTAGATACTTTGTTCCTGTTTCGGAGTGCGTTTGGACAAAGATAATGGAAAACACAGGTAGGTGACAACAGAATTTTAAATTGGAATCCAGATTTCAACTACATCAAAAGCAAAAGGCTTTTTTTTCTACTGTGTATGTCTAGTGTTCATATTTTGGCTGAGGAACTATCCATTTGATTGCAATAGCCACAGGAAAAATAGTTTCAAGTGTGACTTCAGGAAAGCTACACTTCTGATGTGTCAGGTATTCTGGACTTCTGGAATAACTTTCTCCATTTTCTAAATCTGTGGGCGAAGAATCACAGCAGGAAAATTAAATGAATATAACATTATCATTATATGATAACTCAATTACTCCAGAAGCCATTGAGCAATTCTTAACAGAATCACACTTCCATTCTGCTTATATAGCCTATTTTCTGAGCCAACAGTGACATAAATCATCGATCACTGCTGCAGGTACTCTAAAAACAAAAATGCAAAAGACAGTCAATATCTCATTGAGCTTATAATATCAAGTCTAGAACTGTGCTTTGCCTTATATTTTCCTTCTTTTCAACAGAAGGATATCTTTATATATCCCTTCCTCCTACCTATCTGCTACTCCTGAACCGTATCTTCTTCACAGAACCATTGTGGCCACCCTCACAACACCATGACTGTTTTGCAGGAGTGACTGCTGCTTTCCCCAGAAGAGAACAGGGAAAAAACTAAAGAGGTAAGTTAGCAAAAGCACACTTCAAGGAGACAGCTATATAACAATATGGTATGAGAAAAGCCTATCTGCAGATAAAGTTGTATGTTCTGCTCCTGGTCACTCAGTTAACAAAACTGAGACCTTTTTATACAACACCAGACCAGCCTTAGTAAGGGAAAGTGTTTATAGTTTGGAAATGTACACTAATGCACTGTTGTCGTAAGTTACATTGGTATGTGTAGTTACATATAAAAAAAATCTGGAGAAACCTGGAAACGTATCTTACTATTTACTTGTACATTTGCACTGATATAGCCAATATAACTTTACATTATGAAAAATATATTCCAACAACAAAAAGAATTAGCTTCTTCCACCTGAACATAGCATTTTTGTTCTTAGTACTAAATAAATGGTTAATGAGAGTCTTGATGTATGGTCATATCTCCTAACAGTCTATCCATCATAGAGTCCCCAGACAGTTAAGGATGATAAGCACCTACAGTCAGTGCATACCCCAGCTAGGCATCGGGTACCTCTGCCCCAGCCTCTCATTGCCTCACTCTGCCTGTTCTGTTTGGTATGAGATGAACAGAATGACAACCGAAAGATCTACAGTGAGGAAGTTTCTGCTGCTTAATATCCATTCAAGAAATAACAGAAGTATACGTAACAGTAATTTTAAGAAAGGTAAAAAGCAGATTTGTACTCAGCAACTGTAAGGATGCTTTGGGGGTATTTCTTAAAATATGTGGCAGTCTACAAAACATGATGACTTATGCAGGTTTCTACCTTTCTTATTCAAGGATATATTGAAATTGGAAGATTTTGCAACTGAGTGAGCAAAACTTAAAAATCTCTTTTTCACCAACTGTATGGATGTGCATCCATAACTGTGACTCCTCAATAACAGTTTTGAATTATGGAGAATATTGCACATATATCCAATGACATACCCCAGTACAGACAAACTCTAAGCCAGAGACCACTGGATATAGTTTGTTAAATGACACTCTGACCAGTATGACAAATATTATCACTGTTATTTTTAAACAAGATGGCCAATGCCAATTGTTAGATACAGTGATTAAAGAAAACAAGTGTCATCATCACACCACTCCCAAATAAATCATGGGTGGTAAATATAAAGTCAGTTTTCTTCTAGAGAAAGAGAAAAAAACATTACTTCTGAGCAGCTGGACCAAGTAAGAGATTGGTTTCCCCATTGATTTTACTTTCCCTGCAGCCTTCAAAGCAGAGTCTGTGCTCTGAAGTGCTGCATATACTTACAGCACTCTATAAATAAATGCTACTATGTGCATCTATTTCAGATTAAAATCCTGTGTAAATATATATGGAAATTAGGTGTTGCCTCCAGGCATCCTAACAAGCTGCTAATGCAAGCTCCTGCTGCCGCAAAGGCTATGCGCTTCTGATCTCACAGACTTCCTACAATAGCAGCAACAAGGGTTAAGGAAATTGTTCTACAGATTAATTAAAAATAAATATATAGACTAGGCAGCTGATTTCTAAAGAGGCCTTAGATAAGCTTGCAACAACTAGAACCATATGGAGATTGTGAAGAGTTATTAATTTTACAGTGGCCTAGAATAGTATTAGCTACAAGTGATGTTAGCAAATGCAGTTAAGAACAAATTGTCAGCAGTGAGAGTTGTTAGCAGAAAAGCCACAAGGCAAATAAAAGCTCCAGCAGTGGAGTGATTTAAAATTGGATGGAACAAAGCACTAAAAATTATACCGCAGGGAACTACTCTGGAAAAAAAAAATAACTTCATGTTGTTTTTCTCAGAGTTCCCTAGAGCTAACACTTTGCTAACACCGAGAAACCCACAACTTAAGCAGCATTTCACAGTCCCTCAAGTAAGTAGAAAGAACATCTCTTGTTCTCCAATGCACAGCACCTCTGAAACAGCAGAAGATTACTATGAAATTATTATAATAAGACACTGAATGCTCTCACATCACAAAAACAGTCCACTCTCCACCTAGGTTACACCACCGCCGCTTACCTGCTCCCATCACATTTCAGAACCGGCTGCATATAGCCAAATACAACCATTGGTTTGTCCAGGTCATGCTTCATTTTGCAATTATTTTTTCTACCCTGGAGTAGTGTGCGCAGCCCCTCTAAAGTATGCTCACTTACTTAACATCCTGCCTACTCCTTTTGTGTGCCATCACCATGTCAAATGCTCCATACTATCCTAATTCAATCAGGCTCATGCCAAAACTGGAAGTTGGTTATTCAGATTCACTGTAGGGTAAATATCTGTAACTACCTTTTCTAATCTATCCACACTCTGAAGAGCTATTTAATTGCAGCCAGGACGAAAATACCCCCTGATCTAATAGCTCACCATGGTATTGGGTACAAAGCTTATCGTTTTCTCTACTAATAAAAATGAATGTATGAGCAGTTGCCTTCTCCCATTCCTCTTAAAATCCACAAGACTTTAAAATCCTGTTAACTCACTTAATAGAAACTGAAGGCATTCAACCTGCAATCCCATACAAAAATGCACCATTTCTGACTGAACAAGGAATTCTGATGGCCATGGAATCGTGCTCCCTGTGACAAACACACACCCTGCCACGCATTCAGGAGAAACATAGGGAGCAGGATCATGTATCTAGCCCACGTATCCAGCAGCCTCCATGTCTCCTTGCCTTCTAGTCCCATAACTGCAATATGAGATTTTTAAGCAGGGGTTAAGGGGTCTTTTTTTATTGCCTTCTTTATTCCCGAACAAATGCTTTATTTAGCTACTACAGAAACAGAGACAGCATCACTATCAGTTCTAGAAGAAAACAGTACATCCTATTTTGTTGGGGGGGAAAAAAGTTGGAGTCAGCACCTATCTTCAAATGCATGCAGCATTTGAGATGCGGGCATGCAATTTCACTCTAAGCACATCACTGTTCAGGCCAAGTAGCTTACTTTCTTACTAACACTGAATTGCACTGTAACATCATACAGTATCATGAAACCCTTCTGCAATTCTTCCTTTTTTACTACACTGAATAATTTGGTGTTGATAGCAAACTCTGTCATCTCCCTGCTTTCCAGCTCATTTATGAATACACTAAAAAGGCACAAACTTCAGGGGAACTTCAATGGTACGTAACTTTTCAAAAGCAACCACTTATTCCATCAAAGATCAGCTTTGTTCTGTTTTCAAGAGTCCTAGGTGTGGAACATTGTCTAAAACTGTTTTATAAAATTCAAAGACATCAGCAGAACAATTGCTAGGAAAAGTATCACCCTTACAGAGCATTTACAGTGCGGACAAAGCTTTAAAGGTAGGACTATGCTTTTCTCATCATCATGAAATGACTTCCTGAGGCCAAAAAAACCTTGTTATGGTAAAGGAACTTTCTGAGGCCACAAGGGGCTCCTGTCACTTCAGCTATCTTGATCACATCTCACATTTTTTCATACCTCTCTAAGTGGAACAAGAAAAAGACAGAGGAAAAAGATCTGTTGGCATTTGTCAATATGCTATGGTAATCACATGGTTCTACTGACACACACATATATAGGTTAAGTTATGCTGCTGCGTACCCCTGAGCAGTTCCATCACGTGAGGATGCCGTATTACATGAACAGCTGAAACAGCCGAAGCAGGATGGTTTTCAGACGCAAAACAAGCAACCCCTGGGACAGCCCGAGCAACGACATTCCACCTTTTCTGCCGAGGCCGGCAAAGCCGCAACCTCCCCAAGACAGGCAGGCTTCTACAGCAGTGCCCCAGCGGCCGCTGCATTCCCGGGGCGGAGGCCCGGTGGCCCCCAAGCCCCGTCACCCCTCTGCCTCCCGCCGGCCCGGCCGGGCTACGCAGCGCCCC
>JAVJGI010000062.1:9407000-9425459 GCA_035590275.1 Ibycter americanus
CGGCTGGGGCAGGGGAGGTGTGGCTGCACGTCCTCTGAGGAAAAGCTGTCCCTTTTCTGCCATTTTTGACCTATTGTCTTATTTTCCCAGTATGTTAACGTCTGGCCCAACCTGAGGGTGTGAGGAGGAGCGCCGGGGGAAGGGCTGTAGTGGCTGGCTGGGTGGTGGGGTGCCGCGGCATGGCCTCCGCTGGTGGCAGGGGTGATTAAAACCCATTCTAGGGTCAGTGCTGCTGGTTCTCCGTGGAGGGGTCTTGGAGCACACACGTTGGCTTTGCTAATGTCTGCTGACCAAGTCCTGCTAATGATGCCCTCTGCAGAGGGGTGCGTTTGGCTTCTCAGGGAATCACAGAATGCTTGAGGTGGGAGGAGACCTCTTGAGAGGAGCTCCAGCTCCTGGCCCAAGCAGGGTCAGCCAGAGCAGGTTGCGCAGCACCGTGTCCGCTTGGATTTGGAATGTTTCAAAGGATGGAGACTCCAGAACCTCTCTGGGCAGCCCATGCCAGTGTTTGACTGCACTCAGAGTGAAAGTTTTGTTCTGTTCACATGGAGTTATCATGTGTTTTAGTCTGTGTCCTGTCCTGTCACTGGGCACTGCTGAGAAGAGCCTGACTCCCCTGTCTTCCTTCCTTCCTTCCCATCAGGCATTTACATACCTTGATAAGATCCCCCTAAGCCTTCTCTTCTCCAGGCTATACAGTCCCAGCTCTTTCAGCCCTTCCTCACAGGAGAGATGCTTCGGTCCCTTCATCATCTGTGTGGCCTTTTGTTGGACTCTCTCCAGTATGTCCATATCTCCTGTGTACTGGGAAGCCCAGACCAGGACACAGTACTCCAGGTGTGTCTCACCAGTGCTGAGTGAAGGGGAAGGATCACCTCCCTTGACCTGCTCGCAACGCTTCTAATCCAGGCCAGGATGTTGTTGGCCAGCTTTGGCATGTGGGTGCATGATCTGCTTGTTGTCCATCAGGACCCCCAAGTCCTTTTCTGCTTCCTAGCCAGTCAGGCCCCAGTGTGAACTAGTGCATGGGGTTGTTCCTCCCCAGACACAGGGTTTGGCATTTCCCCTTGCTGAACTTCATGAGATGCCTCTCAGCTCAGTTCTCCAGCCTGTCCGAGTGACTGAAATGGCTAGCTCAGTGACTAGTTCTGTATGTCAGGTCTCATTTGTATAAGGATTTTTGGAAGGGACTCTGGTTACATCATTACTGTTTACATCTGTGGTACATTGTGTTGTGATTACCTGAAATCTGGAATTTGGCACAGAGGCTGGAAGCTGATGATACTGTATGTTTATACAAGGTCTTGCAGCCTTCAGAATTCATGTTGCAGACATCAGAAAGTCTGCGTGACGTGGTACAGATAAATACTGCTATACTCTCCTTCTAGGTAAAAACATGACATGTAAAGACATCAAGACCTGATTTTACAAGTCAGATGCAAATTCCTTGGAGGTGTCAGGAAAAAGATACATTAAGTGATTTGAAGCCCTGTCTTTTTTCCCCTCATTAATCTGCTTGGTGTGGTGTGTGCTTCATGTCCCATCATTAGGGAGTTTCTGTACAAACTTTCTTTCCCATCATTAATATCACATCTGCCTTAAGAGGTATCAATGACTTTTGCATGCCTCATGACTTTTTGAGTCTTCTGCCTTTGAATCTGTTTTTCTCTCCATATTTGCTGAATACTTAAAGCTTCAAATTAAATGGATTGAACCTGTTAGGTATTCATTACCTCTGGAGATGACACTCCATGTTTCTCAGCATGAATAACCAAAAGCAGAGACACTTAAAATTTTGAGTGTAACTGATCAAAGTGATATGGGAAGACACGGAAGAAGCTTGTAACAGAATCCAGAAATATTGGTGCTTAGTCACTTAACGTAAATCAATTTGAGAGCTTACATGAATAAACTCTGGGCACTGCTGACTTTAAGAAATAAAATATAAAAGGAAAGTTAGTAGAGGCAATTATAAATGTATATTCCTCAGAATTATTTTTTTTTCAGTAAACAGGGAGTTAAAAATGCTTTTGAAAGTAGTCTGTTGCTGCAGTATGTACTTTTTTTAGTTTAGCCAAGATGTTTGTAGAGGATTTCCCTAAATGTAACAGTATCAATAGAGACCCTCCACATTTTGAATGCTGCTTATCAAGAGGTCATCAATAAAACTTTTAAAGAAGTGTTGGATAATGTAATGAAGCCAAGTTGTGTACTCTCCAGGTTGTTTTTGTGTGTTCAAGACTGTTCTGATTTAGCTGTTTATTAAAAGTGATTTGCCTTTTTATGAAAGACAGCCTGTATCAAACAAAATCTGTTGGAGTGGTTACATGCATATATGTAAATGTACAATGAAATCTCATACATGTTATGCACTTCATAATTCAATGCTTTATGATCTTTAACTCTCTGGGAACACAGTGAAACATAGAAATATTACAAAAGGATATCATAATTATGAGCTTAATTGGGTGAATCCGGGAAGACCTTTTCTAAGGCCAGTTATAAAATTACCTTAGATGCAAATTAATCTATGGAAAAATACTTTTCTGTGAAACAAGGTCAAATTTTATTGAGTAATTAGCATGCGCTATAAGAACATAATACACTAAGGATAATTTAATGACTATAGCTATTTTTTTACTTTGCACTCTTTAAGGGTACTTTGCAACATTCCAGTTTAAGTGTATTGAGAGTGCGTCACTCAGAATTTGAATATAAAGCCAAATCTATGGATAATAAGTTTTTCCTGACTTACACTTTGAATAGGAGGCATTTTTTAAAATGGCGGAATAAACTGTTGTTTCAGAGTTGGAAAAGCTAATTTAATTGTGAATATCATTCTGCTAACTTACAGCTGAATTAAAAAATTGAAGACTTAACTACAGACTATGAAGAGATGGAGAAGGTGCTAAATTGTGTGTGGGATTTGTTTTTTTTTTCCTTAGGAAACAGATGGTTTTATGTTTGGTTCTATTTCTTTTTGGTAGCAGTAAAGTGCTACATTGCTTATGACTTGTAGCAACGGAGCTGGATTTATTTAGTGAGGTAAGATTTTTGAGGGTTGGAATGTGAGGAGGAAATCTGTTAAAGCTGCTTTTTTGTGAAAGGACAATTAGCAGTAGCCATAGTGACTGATGTCTTTCTGTCATGTGTCTCAGATGCTGACTTACTGTAAAACATTTAATGAATGAAGGCCCTATCCATATCTATGTATTGCCTGGTTATTCCTTACAATGTTGTTAGGCAAAGTTGGTCAGTCACCCACTTCTTGCATGGCATTGACAACCACTCTGTAGGGCAAATAAATATCCACTATAAGCTAGATTTGTTACCTTTTCAAACCCATATGAGACTCAAAATTGAGAAGGTTAGCTGAGCAAATAGAAAATCCTTCCTCAAAATTTAAAACTAATTTGTCAGAGTTCTAAATTACTGAATTCTTAATAATGATCACCAAGGAGTTCCAAACTTTTACTTGAGAATTTTTAATTTTTTAAGAAGAAACATGCATGGAAGAAAGAGAGAACAAATGTAGTAGCCCTGCTCTTGCTGGTGTTTTATTTCCAAGGTCAAAATTTGCTGGGTAAGGTGGAGTTAATGTAGAAAGATGATTTCTGTGAAGTCTCCTGTTTTAAGGAAATATGTGTCCTTAGGAGGCTTTTTTGCACTCATGGACTAGTGAGAATAACTGAGACTTGCTTAGGCTTGAAGGGAACATACTAGAGCTCACAGAAGGTGAGATTGATGAGAATTTTAAAGCAAAACAAAGGTTTTCCCTTTAACATACAGAGGTCTATAGAGAAAGAGCAATGTCTCCAGTCTTCTCACTCTGACCTTGCCTACAGAATTTCCAAAGGCTGTTAACAATTTCCATAGCTCAGGAGGTTAATCAGTGAGTCTCTGCTCTAGATATTGCTTGGTGGAAGACGCACTCCTATGAGCAGAATTTGCAGCCCAAGTATGGGAAGTGGCGGTATTGCTGGAGAATATGGATGGATTCATCACATTTTATTTTCCTTTAAACAGCTCAGCATCTCACAGATTCTTTTCCTCTCAGGCTTCCTCCTAAACAACATAAACTAATTTTAGAGTTAACTCTGTACAAAACCACTGACTCTGGCTGGGTGCAGATGTGATCTGACTTCTAGATTTAAATTAGTCCTGTTAATAAAAGTGGAGATTTTTTTACTCTGTTCTTCTAAGTCAACTTTAACATATAATGTGAGCAATGAAACTGTTCTCTGGCTGCAGCTAGCCATTGACGTTGATTTAATCTAGTGTTTGAAAGCCAACAGTACAAAAAACATCAGAACATTGTTACTGACCATTTTTGTAAAACTGAAGAACTTTAATACAATTGCTACTGAAATTAGTTAAGAGACTGTGGTTCTTCACAACTGAATGAAGCCCTGAATCATGGAACATACTGATTTTAATAATGCTGTCAGAGAGAAAGTTAGGTTAAGACTAGTAGAAATAAGATTTTAAACTCTTTTCTGTGGTAGATGTCACTGAAATATCTCATGTTCTGTGCTCAGCAGCACCTAAAAGTGAAAAAAGTCATAGTCTCTGTTCAAGAATATGAACATTACAGAAGAGCTAGATGACTCCTTGAAGTGGTCTTCAGTATTGCATTTGTGAGGAAATGGCCTACAATTATTCTCTGTAAGCAGTAAATCTTTGCCAAAAATTTATGTGTAAAAAGAAGCATATATAAAAAATAATTTATAAATAAATTCGTAGCTTAAAGATGGTAATCCTGCAGAATCTGATAATTAAAGTGTAATTTAAGATACTATAAGCAACTCTTAATTAAAATTTACATGCTTAACAATTTTAATACTAAGTCTCCATTTGTTATTTAAAATGTCATCTGAGCTTTCATGAGTTATGAAGGAAATAATATATATTTTCTCCAGTCTATAATTTTATATTTTCTTAGAAGTTCAAAATAACTGTGAATGAACACAGATGTACACTTCTCATATATAAGCACTGCTAAACATCTTAATGTTAACTGGCCACAAATACTCCTTTTTAGCAAGGCAGTATACCTCTGTAATTTCACCACCAGGAACCTGGCAATTACAGCTATTACATGTTCATCAGGAACACTTTAAAAGAGCTTTGTGGAGGCAGCTATATAATGGGAGAATTACAGAATACTGGATTTTAATACCAAAAGAAATCCCTGTGTCCTGACCTCCATAAGAGGCCGTACAACTTTCAGAGTTTAGAAGTTGAGAGAGTTTTAAAAGACTGTATTGTCTTGATGGAAGGACTTCATGTTATGGAGAGCCTCTTGCTGTTCTTGGGCAGCTATTTATTAATTATTCCAACTGCTAAAACAAAGGTGAATTTACATGCCACCTAGATTACCAGAAAATGCAGATTAGAAGAGGCCAGAAATTAAGAAGTCTATTATTTTTCAAGCAGTCCTTGGCAGATTTTAGGCTACCCACTTATAAAAAGACCCTCTGATATTAGAGATATTTTTCACTTCCTTAGCTGTCCTCAGTGTCTCGTTTGCTTACATCCTTTTTGTCAGGAGATTCAAGGAATGCACTGATTCAGACTTTATAATCAGCAACAACGAAGAAACACTGCTTCAAGAGACCGTAGTCTCCCTCTTTCCACAAGCATAAGGAGCTGTGCTTAGGAACTGCTAATGAACAGTCCCGTAATTTCAGATGAGGTTCCCCATGCACCATCTCTTTGACTCCCCTCTCTCACAACTGATTGCAGAAACCTTTGTCCCAGCTTCAAAATGCCATAGAAAGGAGTTTTTATTCCAAGTGGATTTCTTTCTGGGGCTAGGTTCTTAGACCCTATTCTTTGCTTGTGGGTATGATCTGACTTGTCAATAAGCCTTAAACTCTTAAGTGTGTGGGCCCAGTGCTGGTTTTTCCCCAGGGCAGCGTTTATCCATCCTATTCCTGGAATTTGTCTGCTCGCTCGCATTTCTGTTAATGTAATGGAAATTACACAGTGGAAAATAGATGACTGAAAAATCAATGCTTAAAAAATTCCTATCTAAGCCTGAATTAGATTTTTTTAAAAAAATTAAAAGTTACTCTTTCCCTTAGATGTTATTTATTTATTTAACTATACTGAACCTATCCCAGTGTCACAACACCATGACATGGAGAAAAAACACCTTCTTTTTCAGCAGGGCAAGTTACAGTTTAATGTCTTGAAGCACAAGGTTAATCGGGTATGCAATGCAACAAATGTTAGCTTTCATAACATTACCCAGGCAGTTATTATTAGACTTGACTGTATAATTTGAATCTCCTGCATCAAGGAAATCAATAGTTTGACTATACACAGACTGAAGATTTCCTTTCCTTAGCCTTTCATTCCCAAACTATCAATTCATAGTTTTTCATAGATGAGATCTTGCTATTACACAGTTGGTGGAGGAAAAGGTAAAGAGTTGATCACTGTAAATCTAGGTTGGTCATTGGATGATCTTAATCTTCTTTAAAAGAAAAAAAAATGGCACTACGTGACATTGCAGACATTGCATCATTTAAATATTTGCAGCAAGGTGCAACTTTGGTTTTGTTATGGATCTTCTTAATGACTTTGTTGTTAATTATGTCTATTGATCTGAAATGATGAATACACAAAACAACTGTAAAGGTGAACGTAACAGATAATTGTTTTAAATGTATGCATCCAAAGATTAAGCTGCAGATGCTGGAAGCAAGAGAGGTAAGCGTAGCTATGGGAATAGCTAATTCAGAAACTAGCTGAAATACGACCTGCAAGAATTGGACGAGAAGAAGCAGAGATGGGAGGCTCAGACCAGGGCAGCTGACAGCAAGCGTGTGCTTTCATGTACTCAGGGGAATGAAAGTTAGAAAGAAGCAGACAGTGACACAGTGACAACCTTAAAAGGGTAAGTGAAACAGTGTTAGAAATGTCTCCCTAACTTTTCCCCCAAGACTTTTTTCCCATACATAAGTTGTTACTGGAACAGTCAACAGAAATTGATGTTTTCTCTCTATTTTTGGCAAGCTTTCATTTGTTATCCCTCAGATTTTCCATGATGAGAGTTCAAATTCTTGCCTTTGAAGACCCTAGGTTTTGGCTGTATTGTGTGCGGTTTGCTTCCCAGCTCACTACTCAATCCAACTGACGTGTTTTTTCACCTTCTCTACCTTTTACATATTCCCCTCACACTTCTGGAATATCATGAATGACTAAATTTACTGTGTTACCACTCTCTTCTTCATGCCCTTCCGCAAAAGAGGTTTCCCTAGAAACCCTAACCCTGTTCCCTATGAAAAGTTAAGCTGAGTGTTAAAGACTTAGAATAGTGCTCAGACTATACCCAGTGGTGCAGTTTGGAATGAAACGCTGCCGAGTGAAGATACCAGTGTCTACTGCCTAATACTCATCTTCCTGTATGTTTTTTGTGTATATTTTTTGAGGCAATTTCTTTGGCAGAAAAGACAGTTCAACATGGTTTCTAAATGCAAGGGTTAGGTGCCTGCCATCAAAAGCTTTTGTCCCTGAGCTGACTGGCTCTCTGCAAGTGACCACAGCTCCCGTCCTGAGCACCTGCCCAAGTACCACCCTACACGATGCAAATGAAGAGGTGATGATGTTCCTGTTGTCAAAGGGTGTCTAAGGTATCTTTATGTTCCTAAGTCCACAGCAGACTTTTGGCACAGGCAGACACTTGGGTTGCTTCCAAGTACAAATGCTTGTTACAGCAGTTACCTGTCACTGGGACACCTTGATCAGGCAGCCTACTGACCAGTCCTCAAACCATGCAACTGTCAACAGGGGGAAAAGTTGGGAACTATGTCTCCTGATCTTATTTTTGGTTAGCGGAAAAGAGTTTTCTAGGGTTTGAAATAGAAGAAGTAGTGTGATGTGACTTGGGAATGAGTAACTGAATGCACAAAATAGATCACTTAGTAACTGAGATTTAAAGAAATTATATTTCAGTAAGATAGATAGTCTTAGAATAACCACTGCAATTGTAACAGCAACTGGGTTAGTGGAAATATAAGTGATACAGCAGGAGAAAAGCCAAATCACAGTTCAAAGATCAGCCAAGAGAAGATGTTCACAGGAAAAATTGCCTATAAAAATGCTTTTGAAGAGCTCTGGAGGCTCCCTAATCAAAAAAGGCTGAATGCCAGAGAGAGAAATTGGAACATGTAAGACCTGCAGAGACAGTAGAACAATGCATAGCAAATGCCAGAAAAAGGGATGACAGAAGAAGAGCTGTCAAAGCAGATGGCGTCAGGGCAATGGTTTTAGCAAGGTAGAGAGGTCCATTATCTGAAAGCTGTATCTCAAGAGAACATTTGTGGGCATGCTTGGACATCTGGAGATGTGCAATGTTACTATTAAGTGTAACATTAATTCAGACACAGAGGTAACTGATTTGTAAAGAAACTTTTAAGAAGTTGTGAAGTAGCTGTGAAGTGGAGCAGACTGGCATTGTAGTTAGTAGCCCCGGGGGACTAACATTTTAAAACTCTTATGTAAAGTAACAAATAATCAGGATCAATTCAAAAGCCTTGCAAGGTACATAGAAAAAGACTTGGGTGTTTTTTTCTTTTTTTTCAAAAAAATAAATTGTGTTTTTTAAAGTGCAATAGAGAGGGTTCTTTATTTTTCTCTGTATTGTGAAACTTTTTAATCTAAAATTTCCACGGGCACTTTACACATACATAGGGATGTGTAGAATACTCTTCAGCCTTACAAATGCATCATCTTTGGTTTAGAGTACGTGTTTGCTTGCTATTGATGTTAGCTGGAAAGTTATTTTATTGTAGATCTCTGATGTTTTTGGACCTAGCTTGAAGTTCAGTTCCCCTCAGTATAATCTCTGTCCCCACAGCACATATAAATATGTCATATATATCATATCAGGCTGAGAGAGTTGGGGTTGTTCAGCCTGGAGAAGAGAAGGCTCTGGGGAGACCTTATTGCGGCCTTTCAGTACTTAAAGGGGGCTTATAAGAAAGATGGGGACAGACTTTTTAGTACGGTCTGTAGTGATAGGACAAGGAGTAATGGTTTTGAACTAAAGGAGGGTAGCTTCAGACTAGACATAAGAAAGGAATTTTTTACAATGAGGGTGATGAAACACTGGAACAGGTTGCCCAGACAGGTGGTAGATGTCCCATTCCTGGAAATGTTCAAGGTCAGGTTGGATGGGGCTCTGAGCAACCTGATCTAGTTGAAGATGTTCCTGCTCATTGCAAGGGGGGTTGGACTAGATGCCCTTTAAAGGTTCCTTCTAACCCAAACCACTCTATGGTTTTATGATACTATGATACTACATTTTGCTTAAAAAATTAGGTATTTTTTTCTAATTTAGTATTAGCTGAACTTAGTATCTGCTAACTGTACTTACCTGCAGTTTTCAGGAGACCAGTGTTATCAGTGGGAAATAGGTTGGCCTTGTTAATCCACACCACTTTTCTCTATATTTAATCTTCCTCTTTTTTTTAGTAATAAGATCTTCAATTAGCTAGGTTTAGATTTGGAAAAAAAAAAAGGCACCAATATTTTTAATGACCTTGAGTATGACTCTAGTATCCCTTTTTTGCAGTAGGGGCCCTGTTTTGCACCTGGAATGGTGAATTAGGTCTCTTATGTTTAAACTTACAGACCACAGGGAGTTATAACAACACTAAGGAAAATAGATAATTGCAAAATGAACCATATGGTTCTGTTTGTACCAATCTGGCATGTTTTGGGAGTTTTCAAGGTTAGATTCTGCACTCATTCCCCTTGCAAGTAAGCAGAAAGTGGCGACTTATAACTGTTTAGAATTCCCCATACTGGAGTATGCCACAGAGCAGAGGGTTGTGACAAGGACCAAATGATGTCTAAGAGTGGAGAACATCACATAAATTTGTCGGTTTTTGGGTAACATTAGTCTCTTAGGAAACTGAGCACAGAAGATAATTCTACTTTTTGATGGTAGGGTTGTACTGCATTAGTTGATTCTCCTGTGAATGTATTATTAAGTGAGATACAGGAATTGCTCCAGCATTGGGGAAAGCCAGACAATGAAATGCTTTGCAGTGTATACGTTACTCTCATTTGATTGCATTGTCATTGGGAGTGATCACTGAAGTGTGTTTAAAAGGAGTTATTGTAGCGCATATTGAAAAATCAATACCTTAGTTGTCTTGCAACATTGTGCTTTGGGATTACAATAGATGGGAATGGTTGAAATCAATGAATGTTACGAAAACAGAGTTTATGTGGCATAAAATGTGATTGTAGAATTTGCTGGTTTGGAGAATTTGGAAGGTTTGTTTATGTTGGCTGTATTGAGAAGCTGAGGTCTATTTTAATTTTCATCAGTGCAGCAACAAGAACAGCGAAACCACAGCTGAGTGGGAGAAAGGAATGGAAGAGAGATTAATCTATTTGCTCTAATATGTCAGCCACAAGATACTTTACTAAACTCTCATCAATGTCTAGAGCAGAACTGAAATGGTTTTCACAGATAGTGCTGGGGAAATGTCTTGGCTAGCGGAAAATTTGTTAGAGTTGATGGGACCAAAAAGGAGAAAAAACACTTTAATTCTTAGAGTTTAGGTTGAATTTTCATGCTTTGCTGGTAAGGTGGTAAGGTGCCCAGCAGTGTTCCTTTACCCATAAATGGGAAATTTGTTGTGGAATTCAAGAGAGAAGACACCCACAGAAGTCCAAAATGTCATTTAGAGTAGTTTTTGTGAGATACCCTCCTCCTCACCCTCCCCATCCCGTTTTAAAAGTAAAGCTCATTATGGACCACTATTTTTTTCTTGTGCCTCACTCCTTTTGGTGTTCTGTCATTTAACACTGTTTAAATCAGCAATTTTTGCAAATTATTTTTGCGTGAATAATGTATACTGTGAATCTGTTTTCACCATTTATGGGCATCTTTTTTACAGAAGAAAAACTACAGGCCTATCTGCATTTACTTTGTAGCCCCTGCACAGTACTGGAATGGGAAGCGTGGAGTCAATCAGTGCAAATGAGAATCAAGCCACATGTCTGAAAAGCAATGAGCAACTGAAGAAATAGTTTTGAAGGGGAAAGCTTCTTATTAGCCTTTCTAACGCGATCCTCAAAGGTGCTGAGGGTTCTCAGTTCTCGTCAACTTCAAAGAGAATTCAGTGTTCAGGAGGTGCAGAAATGAGGGCCAGACGATAATGAGCTGATACGATGACAAACACTTACGAAAGGAAATGCGGTATGTGGGGAGGCATTTGTCTGATAATTTTTAGTATGTTGTGGGTTGTGCAGTGACGAAAAATGGCATAAGATGGCAGTAAGAGATTGCAAAATACAGTGGTTTGGAGTGGCACATTCCAGTGAATCAACCCACTGCCTTGCAATACACACAATTGTATAACAAGTCACAAAATGGGAGTTGCTGAGCTCCATCTAGGTACTAGTTTCTAACTTTTTTTTTTGCATTTCTCTTTTCCTCAGAGGAAAATCTCCAGTTTATTTGACATTTATACTTTCTTATCTGAGTGTGGGAAATTGAAATAATATTTTGCACTGCATTGCCATCTGTGTGAAAGTGCTTGAAATTCACTGCTCATACTTTTTTAATCTGTGCTGTATGAAAATGACTCCAAATTTAGAGTCATATTAAATATGGCATCATGTGCTGATAGGAACAAAGTAGGCTGAAACAACCACGTCGGTCATGCGCACACAGCTTTATAGCCTTCCTAGGGAAGCATAGGCAATGCAAACAAGAGGCTGTTAAGATCATCCACTGCTAAACTCCAGCATGGAGGACAGGTTATAGTGGGCCTAGACCTCTGCTAGCAGGTCTAGCCACAGCCCAGGTGCTGTGCTTAGCCCGAGGAGGGTAGAGCTGGTGAACTCTGGGGAAAGTTTTGTTAGGTGCTCTAGTGGCACTTAGGCTCTAGGGTCTTCTCATAATCTTTCAGGCCAGGGTTATGACCTGGAGACACACAACTGCCTTTTCTTGGCCAGAGAAATGAGTTTTGAATATGAATATTGTTGCTGTTTGTGATAACTATATGAAAAGAAGCTGGAGGAAAAGAGAGGGCTATGTTTCTGGAGACTGATTCCAGTAGGTTTTCTCCAATTTAAGCATTGCTAAAAAAAGAGAGTGTATGGACTACTTACAAAATATTAGGTGTGTGTTTCTCAGTGTCAGTGATTTCATTAGATCTGTGTTGAAATTTTCAGTAATGACTTTACGTTACTGTTTAAAGCTATGTTCTATAGCCCCAGTGTACGCTTCATGTTCCTCTCAAACAAAAAGATTTTCTGAATCCTTTGCAGTGGAAATGATGACAGCATTTTTAGCTAGTGCTTTTCATCCTTAGATCTGAAAGTGCCTTATAAATGCACTTATCACTTACCGAAAAAGGCATTATGTGATCAAACAAACGAACATAAAATAACAATGAGCAAGAAATGGTTTCTAAAGTGACTGGCAATATATTACCTAAGCTTTGTTTTAGCAGGGAAGGGTGGATGTGTAAGAAGTTTTTGTGTTTGTCTAACTTCGTGATGACTTTCACACAACAGAATGATTCTTTTCAGCATCTGCGCTAATGTAATTGCTATGGAGTTAGGTGGTTACATGTGATTTTTATCTGATATCTAAGCCAGAGGTCAAACCACAAAATTGGCATTTAGAATGTGGACTTGTCCTGCTCCCTGAAGGCCTTGGTGCGTAAGCCGGGAGGTGGATTAAAATCAGATATGAATATTTTCATCTTTGAAGTATAAGATCTTGTTTCACTGTAGTACGTATGTACCTGATTCCTTCCAGTCAAGAGTTTAACATTTCAGGAAATAAAAAGCAAAAGTCAATTGGTATTATTGCAGCGTTTTTTTAATAATGATGTTTCTGGGAAGGTCAAGTGGGCGTTTTATTGTATCTCTTTCAGTACAGTGTTTGATCATGTGTGGCACAGACAGCTTCTCTGCATTGTAGACCATGATGCACCATCTGTGAGCTCTATATCAGTAATGCCAATCATGCATATGGCTGTAGTAAGCATCATCCCAGTGTCCTGAGGGAAGACTAGCAACAATCCACGGGTAAAGTGTAAGCATGGGTTATACTCTCATTTCACTGATAAAAAGGAGGGCTTCAGCATCTAGATGCTTGGGATTGCAGTCATAAATATAATCAGTATTGGCCTGTATGATCCATTATTTGAAAGTATCTTTATAATTTTTTTTAGTGGGATCTGAAACTGGCTAGAGATCCAGAAGGGATCTGCTGAGGATATTTCCGTATAGTGAGCTTCCCTGAAGCCCAAAGGGGCTTTTAAACTAAAAAAGACAGTTTTTTGAGAATAAAAGTGGATGAATTGGTCTTTTTTTAAAAAATGAAAAAAAGTGACTAGGTGAAACAGAGTAGAAAAAATATCTTAAGAAAAAATCTCCTCTTGACCAATGCAGTGTTGAAGGTAGGTCCTGGCTTCCAAGCATAGTTTCAGTCAACTCAGAGGCATAATGGGTTGTAGCACAGTCTGTAGAGCCCTTTTTGGTCACTCTGTCACCTTTGAGGGTTGGCTGTCCCAGCCTCTGCTTCACTGAGGTGTTTTTCAGGCTACATCTTTATAGGTAAGTAGTGGGAGCCACTAGCTGCATTTGTGGAGCAGAGCAGTTGCTCCTGAGGACCTTCTGCCCACACCATGCATAGGTACTTCAAACTAAGTCTAGTGTGGTCCTGTAGATTGAATACTGCTTTGAGGTTGGATTTTGAAGTATTGGAGGGCATCTTCCACTTTATTTTACCCAAAAGGAATCTAGTTAATATGCTCGGAGACCACTCCATGATGCAAACCAAAGCACACCAAGTGGTGACAATTCAAAGATGTTCTTCAAAAGCACACTCCTGCCTAAACTGACACCCTAACATAGACTTGCCCTGAGCCTTTCTGCTGTGCAGTAGGCTTCCCTTCCTGAGCATTCATACTGTTGTTGTTGTTCCTTCTTGGTCTTGTGTCGTTCTCATTCTTGTTCTCGTTTTCGTTCTTATTCTCCTCCTCCTTCTCCTTCTCCTCCTTTCTCCTTTCTTCTTTCATGTTCTTCCACGCTGCAGCCTTCTGCCCCTCAGTGTTGTACCAGTGCTGGATCAGTTTCCCTTTCCAAACAAATTCACCTGGCCTGGTCATTCTCTAGAGGTGTGGTGTATTAACATGAATTAAGAAGTGTATGTTGAACAAAACATATGGAATCCATCATACCTGTTATCTACATCTAAACTAGGATAAATGGATTAATAAATTGGTTAATAACTCCTTTAATGATAAATTAATGGACGACAGGGTCTGGATATGACCTCCTGCAGAGGAAGTTGCAAGAACTCTGCTGGTTGCTTGGGAGGTGTAGCATGGAGAAATCACTCTATTAATGCCCTGTATTTTTGTCTTTTCTCTAAACAGTTGCTGTGGGACATTGTTGGAGACAGGTATTCAAGCTAGATGAACTGTCCTGGGATGACAGTATCTATCATAAAGGACATAGACTATTCTATTGACAAAAGCTGCACGACCTTTTGAACTCAACTACATGTCATAGAGTGACACAATATTGCAGTAAAAATGAACATTCATATTAAAAATGCAACTGAGTAGTCTAACAGTTATACATATATTTGTAGAAAATTAAAGGCAATGAATACACCATAAGAAATACTTCACAGTTATTTGACTAGGTTTAAAATGTAAATGTTCATTACAAGAGTACTAGTAGGAAAAATGGAGACCAGTCTGAGATTTAAATCATCCATTTACTCCACATCTGTGAGAAAGACAGAGTAACTTTAGAAGTAACTTACTGCTTCCAGTTCCTTTTGCTAATATTTTTTGTTTGGCATTAAATGCCATGTTGTACTGAGAGATTTGAATATTTATGGCATTTTACATTATAATAATAAACACATGGCACTGCATAATAACAAAATAACAATAATGGTATGTTTTACTGTGGCTGTATCCTGTTAATTGTGGTAAGAAAGCGATAAAGACCCCTGGGTTTTGATTCAATTATGTAAAGAACATCAAAATTTGATTTAAGGAAATTCACCGTGGTGTGTTTAACTCACATAGATTTATATAGATAGATGGATAGGAGCATATGCATTGGTAGATATACCTGAACTAAAAGTGTGAATTGTTTTCCTTCAGTTTGCTTAGAAATTATTTTAAACTGTAGATGGGTTTTCTACACAAAATTATTATTATTGATCTGGTAAGTTTTTGCAAATTCAAGTGCAATAAAAAAATTTTATTCCTATTCTTAGCCTTTTGAATCTGCAGAGTTGGAAGCTCTCAGGTTGGCTTCCATAGTTTTTGAGGATTTCATTGTTTACCCATCTTTACACATTCACTTCAGGTGTGGGCCACTTTTGACCATAACTTACAAACAAATTTCCAGATTTCAGATTCATGTTCTGATAAAAGCTGCCTTCCAATGAGAATTCTGTTAATATACAGAAATCGTAAATTATCTGTATAACAGCTTTGTTTTTCTCATATATGCAGAGAGAACGGATGGTCTCTCAAAGGGTCCAATTTTTTGCCTTTTTTGTAATGTTTAGTGCAGCACCATGATTGACAGCTTCTGTTTGGTGGTAGCAGATTTTCCAGATTGTTTTATCTTCAGGCTCCTCTTCCCCACAATTCTGAACGATACAAGTTATTTTGATGCACAGCACAAACTATTTTTTGTTTCAGTAAGGAATCTTTGCCATTAATCTTAGGGTGGAAAATTTGAGAAAATTTTCATACATTGACACTGAATGCAGGCTCTGCTACAGTTGCTTTCTTATGATATTGTTGTGTGATCATAGAAACAGTTGACTGTTCATGTGCTCAGCTGATCCTCTTGTCAGGAGAGGGGAAAAATATCACTTAATCATATGATTTTGTCTCAATGACAAGCATGGACACATTCAAACAACGTCTTTACATATTGTCCAAATGTAATAAAATTCTGATTAATTCCAGTATGGAGGGAATTCTAGAATTCAGGCTGAAAGTCCATTTTTCATCCGACTGTTGCAGAAAGACTCTTGCAATTCAAATTTCTGAGAGAGTCTTGCATCTCTCTCTCCTTGGTCTTTCTACTGGCCAGAAGTGAACGACAACCAAGTGGAGCAATTTTGATGCAGTGTATCAAGTTATGTATGACAACACATAGTTATGTATGAGATCAAAAAGCCGCTAACCTTCTGAACTGAAGTAGGCTAATAAATACATTGGCCCTGTCTTAAAGATTCAAGGGAGAACTTTTCCTTCAGAGACCGGAGTAAACCAGCTGACTGTTCTGTAATAATCTTCATGAGCGCCTTTGCTCTTGTACTAGTTTTCCCTTAAGGTCTGATCCAAAGATCGGTCACAGCAAAGAGGATCTTCCAGTGGGCTTTGGATCAGGTCAATGAGTGAGGTCAGGTCAGGCATCATGAAGGTTGGCAGCAGTGCCAAGAAAGGGAACCAAGAACCAAAGACCACAAAGGTGAAGAAAATCCAAAATTGAAGTTTCAGAGTGGAATGAAAAATGACAGTAGGGCAGGATTCATCTTACCAAACTCAGACATCTAAAAGTTACTTGTCACATTCCCTTCATAGCCATAGGATAAGAAAGAAATGAGATCATGATTCATTGAACCTGTCTTAGATATCTACTTTAGGATGAATTGCCTTCTGGAGGTGCCTCTTTCTCTCCTTTGACTACAAAGGAGCCCAGGGGACTAGCTGACATTTAGGCAGCTGACTTTTAGATGATAAAGTCAGAAAATCCCTGTCAAGGGAATCTGTAGGAGTAGCTGTTGCTACTGCTCCTTCTTGCTCTGTCCCTTTTCCTCCTCCTAGCCATTAAGACAGTATTGCAGGTAGGTCTGCTGGCTTGAAAAGGCACCCTTCTGATACTCTGGTATATCTATACTATGCTTCTAGAAAGTCTAAGCTAGGAAACAGATATCTAATTTACCTGAAATACATTCTCCTTTCTCTGAAAAATCAGGATTTTCTGATTCAAGAGTAGTAATTCCAGCTGAATAAAATTCTTAGTCACATTACTTGCAGTGAGAATACAGCTCAAAGTTCAACAGCACCTCTGTTTTCCTCCTGAATAGTTTAAATATCTCCTATTATTCCTTCCACCCCTTCTAACAATAAGTTAACATGAATTCAAATGTGGTTTTCCTATATCCCAGCTGTTGCTCTGGAGACTGGATTAAATGTGGTGTCCTAGTAATGCATTCCTGTTGAAATCAAAGACTGACAAAGTTGCATATCTTTAGAAATCTGGTCCAATGTTTATTCAGGAGAATACATACAGAAATAATTTCATTTCTTTCCTCACAGTATTTTAAAGAACAGAGTATAGTTATGTCTTTCATGCAGAAGGCAGGCACTTCAAAACAAAACATACCCTTTATTTACTGCTATAGAGGAGGAAAACTGGCACCTAATTTGTTCAGACAGCTTGGTTACTAAGTTTGTCTGAGTTAATTTTTCTCACATTTTCAAAGAAGATTTTTTTACTACCGGCTGAATTATTAAAGATACTTGGCTTCTAAAAATATGTGCAGTTACATAGTGAGGTTTTCCATGATACTGCATTTTTAAGGACCAAAATCTTCGTACTGGACCCTCAGTCTCATTGGTAGTCCGTGACATTTAAGTTTCTAAATTTAATTATTAAATGTATTTAGGCTACTAAGACAGTTAGATGCTTTTGAAAATTTAGACTTGGGTATTGAATTGATTTCTGATTTTGTACAAAGTTTTGAAATAAAGTTATTTGATCAGAATAGAAGTACTATTCTTTTTAGTAGACCATATCTCTTCATTCAAGTGCTACATTTTGGTTCACTGCAAACAAAAATTCTCATGAAATTAGCAGTCCAAACGGAGGCATCTCTGATAAGACACACATGATCTGTTTTGGAAATGATCGTCACTTGACATACAGAATTTGGTTTTGCTGCTTTTCTCTCTGTCCCTTTTTTTTTTTCCCCCACTGAAAGAGAACAAAGTGTTTGTTACAGTAAGGCAAGAAAAGGAAGAAATTACTGCAAATAAAATAGATCTGCTCATAAAATACTGCGAACATTATGGTGGGACATAATGTAGGTTGAAGTTGACAACTGTTTAAATATACATGGAGACAGATTCTTCTCGAGAATCAGATATATAAATTAAAGTCACTTTTGTTGTAGCAAGTGGAGTTAAATTCTACCTGTACTATCTATTAAGAAAAGGTCAGCTCTGTGACAAATTAGAAATATTACTTTTATTTTAGTTACATGTTTAATGTTTGATTCTGCAATTATGGATATTTAAAAAAAATACAGTAAGACATTTGGTACGATTGTACAGACATAGAACCATAGAACCATAGAATCATTTAGGTTGGAAAAGACCTTTGAGATCATCAAGTCCAACCATTAACCCAGGACTGCCAAGTCCATCA
>JAVJGI010000062.1:9425559-9481811 GCA_035590275.1 Ibycter americanus
TATTATCAATGTTGATTAACCCTCTACAGAAATAGTATTATGTGAAACAATGGGAGGAACATCAGGATTGTCCTTTCATTCAAACATAGTAGAATTTAGTCTCCAGTAGTATTAAGCAGTAATTGACACAATGGTTTCCAAACATTGTGGCTGGAACCTGACCAGCTGCTTTGGGGTATGCAGTCTTGAACACACCACAAATGATCAATTCCAATCAGATTTGAGACTGCCCATAACTAAGGTCACACCACCTTGCATTTCTGACTCAGATGCTCAAGAAATGTGGCACTAAAGCTTCGGAGGAAGAAAGATATAGGCATCTTGCAGTACGAACTGTAAAACAAGCCATGCACTGGAGATACTTCTCCCTAACCTTGAGCAGAAACTAGTACCCACATTATACCTGGAAGTGTAAAGGATTTCCCCTTTATAGAAGTTTTATCTCACTGAATGCCACTGTGTGAACTACATGTGCTCTTATCACTCAACTGTGTATTTCCCTTTTGAAGCCTATTCCATTTTCACTTGTTCTATTCAAAACCATTTTGATTAACTTCTTTTTTCGCATTCAGATCTTCATTTCAAAGATAACACACTTTCACGTAATACTTTTGTTCCCACAGAACTCTTTTTGTGACATTTTCTGGGGAGAAAACACTATTTTCACTGTTTTATCCCAATGTTTTGTTTGTGGAAAATCCAATCTTTTATAATATATTAACCCAATTTTCTCAAAGAAGCAAAGACTGTAAAGCAAAATACCTGAAAGTTGCTGCTTTGTCATTTCTTCATTTGGTTCTGCTCAGTGAAAGAAATGCTAGAGGCCAAGACAGCGTGTTTCACCACATGCTTTTTTACCGTAAGCACAGTAATGTTTTATGAGGTATCCGTCAGAGCAGCAGCGAAATAGAGCACCAGCTCTACTCCCACTGAACAAAATGATAAAACACTTTTCAGTGCTGGAAGTATCAGCCCTTTTCTCCTTTGGCACCTTTTAATTTCACAACTTGTCTCCTTGCGTTGTACCATCTTAAGAATAGATATATAGGTTTTTCATCATTACCTCTCTTCTGTATTCATTACATTGTAAATCTTTAGTGTGATTCCTCTCAAGCAGTCTTTTAGCAGACACTTTTAGTCTCTTGTTATGCAAAACAGTTTCCGTATCTGTACTTATCTTTGCTTGCCATTTATAACCATTGTCTAGCTGTTGTTAGATCCTTTTTGAAGTGGTATGCCAAGCACTGACCATGATTTCTTAAAAGATTTTAGGACTTTAATGACTGTGCCAAAGGTCAAAAAGGCTTATCTGGGCAACAGTTTCCTTCTGTGTTATCTCACAAGCTGGGTAAAAGTGTCATGTATTAAAAGTGCAGTCAAAAGTGTTGAGATGGGAAGCATGCTTATGGCAACGTGTTAGTGGCAGAGTATCACATGCCTTTGTATCTTATTAGCCCCCGTGGTAGTATAACACCTTCTAAATGCTTTCTCTCGAGGAATCTTCATCCTTATCCTGAATATAAGAGCTCAGTGATACAGCTGGTGCACAATGAACAGAATGGGGCAGTCGATTTCTATAGCCTATATACAATTGTCAGTGAGGTCCAAGAGCTGTTGCACAAGCAGTATTTGGACACAACAGGTTAATGATATTTGGCCATGGAAAATTTTGCCTCATGGTGTGACATAATGAAGGCATACTTGTATGACATTGATCCAATACTTGTATGACATGCTTTGGACTTTATTGTATTGTCAAGCATAAAATATGCAAAAGCCTACATCAATTTGGGGAAAGAAATAAACATTTTATTGCATTTATTCAGACCTAGGGTTATGAAGGAAATCAAGCAGAATAGTAATGTTTTAAAAGTGGTTTCAAAAATAAGTTCCTCTCATGGCACTTTTCTGCCACATTGTCTCTCCTGTGTGTCACGGTGATGAAAAGACAATGGGTTGCATAGCGATGGCTGATCATCCTTGCCAGGATGGCCCTCATTCTTTCTGTATAGGGAGATGAAGAATACATCCAGGCTCTTAGAGCTGGCAAATACTGAGTCCTACCTTAGGGTGGATTCTTCTCTATCATCTTTAGCGTTCTCTGTGCTGAGCTCTCTGACTGACCAACAAGAATTTTGTGCAGGGGCTTTTTCTCTGTTCTTTTTTCCCCACCAAAAAGGGCTCCAAATAGCAGGTCATTCTGCACAGCATTCTCTGCGGTTCTGCCAGGACAAAGTCCAAACTGCAGTGAGATTTATATGAATGGAAGCTTGCACATGTGGGAAGATGCAGGAGTTAGTTGGAGGTGTGCCCCCCAGAGAGGAGCTCAGGTGGGTGGAATGGCTTTCTAGGATCTGGGATTTACTGTTTCAGAGACCAGAAACTGGTTGATTGCACATGCTATATTGGTTCAAATTTGGAAGCTATTTTTGAAAATAAGGCCCTTAATGATGTTAATTACTTATATATAACCCTTGAAATTATATTAGTGGTAGGAATTTGAGCACTAATCACATAATAGAATTATAACATTAACATTCCTTTCACACTGTTAAACTATCACTGCACATTATGAGCTACAATATATTTTTAAAAGCCACTCGAAACACGCAAGTTAAAATAAGCATTAAAGTGCTTAACACTGAAGGAACAGCACCTAGGAAGACTAGAAGAGATAACATTTCCTTCATATATTAATTTCATAACCGTATAATTTTTAACCTCTCATCACTATTTCTTTTTTCCTTTTGGATTTAAAGGTTCTGAAGTATAAAGAGGAAACCAGGAGGTGGACATGTACAAATGCCAATCAACATAACCTTCATCAATGCCGTTTTTCATTAGCTTGCAAAACCATTAAAAACACACTGCAAAATTCCCATGCTGAGCTGCCATGTTGGCACAGTTCACTGGCTAACACTTTTAAACCACAGCAAATGCAATAGGTTAATACATCCTGATAGTCTTCATTAGCAAAATCCAGCAGTCTTATCCTGTCCAATGGATCGTCTAAAAATTGCTAAACCATGTTTATACCCAGCAAAGGGAATCCGAGGTGCTCTGCTCATAAGGTTCACACATACAATGCTGCAGGTTCAGCTAATGGTTGTCACATGGTAATAAACAAGCAATAATAAAGCTGGATACTAAGAGACACTAAAAATCATGTTTTATCAGCTGCTTTGACATTTTGGTATCAAATGGTTAATAGTATTTGGAGCAATGCAGAATGACGACATTACAGCCATAACAGTCATTACCTATTTCAGCTGAAAAAAAGACAGGTCATATGTCACCAGGCTTTTTTCTACGTATTCAAGCCCTTACCCTTTGGAGACTATCTTTTTCTCACTCCTTGAGCCTTATCTTCAGGAAATGCTAATTAACTTGCCTTTACATAGGCTTTCTTTTCAGTAGTATCTGTTTAGGGAACTGTTTCTCCTGTTGCAATTACTGTCATTCCTACCAGGTTTTGGATTTTAGTAGCGTGGTCAGTAAAACTGTGGCCCATATACTGTGAAGTCCCGCAGGCTGTGTGATTTAGCCTGATACGAACGATTGTAGCATGGACAACAACTCAATGTGTAGCCTTGAAATTATTTCCAGTCTTGGTTTGCACAGGGATGCATGGAATATATTGCAGCTCCTCAGGTGAAACAGGCTGTTCCCACAGCAGTGGAAGCCTCATCTAAATCAGAGCATTCATTCTCTCTGCACCAGGGGTTAACTCAAAATATATCTCTTGTACAATACAGAAACAAGAACATTAGCATACAACGATCTGGTGATGAACACCATCATTGTTATTGCCTTAAATCATAACAATATTTTTTTCCAAAATCAAACACGGTATGATTCAGTATGTATCCCTGGCTAAGCTGTGTGTATTACAGGGCCATTTTAAGAGCATACAGATGGGTATGAGTTCCATGGTTTGTTTTTCTTCCTACAGTTTAATATCTCAGTAAGTGTTAGAACAGACAAATATCCCTATACTGTCCTTTGTCGTGCAAGAATTGTTTGGGAAAGGCTCATATGTCTCCAGACTGGCCAGTCTATTCCTGACCCACAAACAAGTGTTTTGGCAGCCTCCGAACACTCGTAGCTCCTCATTAGAGCACTGTGAACAGCACATGTGAACAATCATGCAGCCTTTGCCACTTTTTCAGCAGTTCTGCTATGATAACAAAATTTTTATAAGGTCTCATTCCTCTGAATGATTTCATCAATGAGGATTACATTTTTAAGATTCACCTCCAGTGACTGTCATATATCAATATAGTGGATTGTTCATAAAATAAAAGAAAGGCATGATCATATTTGTCGTTATATGGCCTGACCAAAACTGTTTGGAACTAATATTTTTTTTTCCAGATTTTGAATTGCTTTTATTAAGAAATGATAAGTGTGTTCATAGTGTATCTATGAATAATCTATGAATTTTCATTGTCTCTTTGAGAATAACTTTGCAGATTTATCATCAGTTTTAATACATGTGGTCTTTAAAAATGTGTGTCTTCTAAATCTAGGAAGAGGATTTGGGAGGGGGTCTGGAAGAACCACTACAGCTTCTTCTAAACAGCAGAATCCTTGGTGAACTGACAAACTGAAGTTGCTTCTGCCTACACCCAGTTTCTCTTGTGGCAAGGCAACGGCAGAATCAGACCAGACGACGATCTAAAAAAAAATCACCTATGTCATCTTGTCTACCTGAGAGGTGTTCTGTATGAAGACGTGGTTGGTTGCAGAACCCAAAACTTCACAGATTTAACATTATTTTACCTTAATAATAATAATAATCATCATCATCATCATCATCATCTTTCTAACTGGGTCTTGATTGACTCCGTTTGTACTTATAGAACTTTTTAAAGGAGGGCATGCTTAACATTACAGACTGTGACTGGCAGGCAGGGTATTTAGAATTTGCCTACCTTTAAACCCATGAGCAGCAATTTTGATTTTGAATTTATTCAAACTTCAAAAACAAAGAAGGAGTGACTTCAGCTATAATACTGTCCTACTGTCTTTGAAATCTATTTAATTGGGATCATCAGGAATATATTGTGTGAAATCGCAGTCCCAGACAGCTCGTTGACTTCAGTTTTATTTGGCTTTTTATCTACCACTTTCTAAGTAGAATCTGAGTCTTCTCAGATTATTATGTAGGTGATATATGTTAACATGGATCTATACAATACAATGAGTTGTTATACAACCTGCCTGTGAAACAACCCCCTTGTATTCTTCCCGTTAAGTCATTTAAGGCTACTATAAATATGCCGTCCTTTCTCGCAACTAAGGAGTAGGGGTATAAATTTGAAAGTTTAATGTTGGTGCAGCTATATTATATTATGTATTTCCACCAAATCTTTTATTCTTTACATTGAGTGTGGAGATGTGATCTGTACGAAAGACAAAACCAATGAGCTTGTTTCATTGAATTCATTTTACCCTGGCCATGTTAAAGTGATATGTATAGTTTAGTTTAGCTCATCAGAAAGATTTAATAATAGCAGAGATTTGTTGATGTAATGTAGATTCAGGTACTGCATAAATTGATGACAGGGCCTTTTTATGGAAATGGTACTTTGCTTTCCTTAAAATATATATCTTGGAACAGTTCTTAATAAAAGAATGACTGTGTGTTCATAATTATTGACAGAAATGGGGGTTTTTTTCCCCTTAGTGTTGAGGTCCCATTCTGCATCAGGTGAGAAGCAGATGCTGATGATACAGTGTTATTCTATAGGTTTGTGCAAGAATGTACCATGTTCGTACAAAACAAACCCAGAAAGTCTTAAAAAAATAGTCACAGGGGAAACAGAGAAGAATGACCCATCTCATCATTCTCCTCGCTGCTTTAATGCTATGTTTTGTAACTACTAAATGAAAGCGACTGGAGGATATGTTAACAGGCACACAGCTGTAAGCCCCACAGAGCTTTAAAACAGGCTGCATCAGAGCAACTTAACTTTATTTTGGGAGGTTATGGGATAAGTCAGAACTTGATCTCTGTTACAGCTAGATTCCAGAGATATGATCTATTTCAGTGAGGGCTCAGAGCAGCCATATTATTGGAAGTGGGTGAAAATCCACCTGGATTTGGCAGTTCAGACATGCCTAATTAGAATTCTTTAAAAGCTGTAATGATTTTTAGAGGACTACAGATAGACGCTAATAGTGTAATGTTTCTGTAGCATATCCATTCCTGGAAACTGCATATGAATTCTTACAAGATTGCTGTATCACTCACATGTTCTGTACGTGTCTCAATTTCAGAAAGAAAATTTAGAAAATCCAGGGAAAAACAGGAAAGGCTGTGTTACATTGCTGACTTTCTGCTTTGGAAAAGGATAAGCAAGAACCTATAGATATTCATAGCGGAGGATCATTGTTAGCAGAAGTCTGTCTTGCCAGACTAGAATTTGGAAAACAGTTCTATTTCTATTTCTGCCCTGGACTTTCTATGCGATTGACTTTCTTAAGCAAGTCATCAGAACCCAGATCCATCTCATCTAACTTTATCATCTAGAAGGGGAATTTCTGCTCTAAGCTAGTTGCTTAGGCTCTGTATTTCATCATGCTACAGCTAGAAGACATTTTGCTCCCCTTTCTATATTCTGCATGGACTAAGTCTCTTCTAGCTGTATGTCTCTGATAGTCTGTTCTGCATAGGTGTTAATTTTCTCCCCGACTCCTTCCAAGATAAACCCTAAGCATGAATAAAGAGGGAGCTTTGCCTCAGGGTCTGTTCCACGCAAGAGGTAGGGGCCACACCAGCAACCTCTGCTATTTTTGTAGAGATGTGATTACAGAAGAGCCTAGAGCTCTGTCTTAGACTAAATGCCTAACTTTGAGATAGCTAATATTAGGTGTGATGAATTCTAACACTGGGTCTCTACATGCTTCTCACACTGTAAAATAGGAATAAGAATAACCTTTTGTCTGTCTCAAATTATTAGCATTCAACGGTGACCTTTAAGTGCTTCTGTGTTATAAACGTGCATTTCTGTGCAACCACATTAATACTAATCAAATAAAAATTTACATATCTTTCATCAGAATGACAGAATCATAGAATTCTATCTATGTTGAGGTTAGAAGGCACCTCTGGAGGTCATCTGGTCCAACTCCTCTGCTCGAGCCAGGCCACCTACAGCTGGTTGCCCAGCACTGTGTCCAGATGGGCTTTGAATATCTGAGAAACACTGCTATTGATTTTTCTATTACTGGTTAAACACAATTGTTCATTTAATATTTGTTGTAAGTTCCCAAGACTTTTTTTAAAAAACTTGAGAATGCTCTTTTTTTTTGGGGGGGAAAGGATTTTATTTGCTAAACATAGCAAGCAGATAGTAGATCTGGATACAGATAACAGACTTGAAGTCCATAATGACATTACTTTGCCAGCTCCTTCATTAGTCCTTAAAAGCTCTCTTTATCTGTCACAATTTCCTTCAAATGACCAGCCTTTTGTTGTTGTTTTGTTGTTGTAGTGCAATGGATTAGCCTTTCTTTGATAGTGTTTTGAGGATAGTTTCAAAATGGCTCAGAGGGGAAAAAAGAATTAGGAGATGTGAGCCGAATTTCTGCTGCAGTTTGTGGCTACCCTTCTGAGTGCGCTCACAGTGTGCTGGCTGCTGGCTTCATTAAATGCAGCACAAACCATTCTCCACAGCTTATTGCAGCATTGGGGCAGGTGTCCAAGTCACTGTGTTAATTAAATGCCACTGATATCTGTGGAAAGTTTTGTGCATCTGGTTACTGAAATGAAAAACACAGGGAAACTTACAGAAATCATCATGCATTTTATGAGATGAGCAGAAATCTCATTAGCAAAACACTGATTTCCCATGTTTTCCCGTGAGAGCTGGTGGGGGAGAGGTGCGTTGAACAACCGGCAGTTTTATTTTGGGAAGAAGATGATCACAGTTTTCTCTGGTTCAGCATCTAACGAACAGTTGCAAATTTTTATTTCCCTGAAATTACCAAATCTGGGAATCTGGAGTTATTCATGTGGCTCTTTCCGGGCAGCTCATGCCAGTGAACATAAAATGAACGTAACGTTTCTCACAGGGTGGGAAAAAAATAAAAGGACAGTGAAGAAAGATGGGGATTGGGGAAGGAAAGTGGCGTACCCACATCACTGCCACTTCACTGCGCTCCCGAGATTCGGATTCCAGTTTGGCCAGAGATGAAATTGATAGCTCTGTGGGAGGAATGTGGGAATAATGGGCTACGGACACTATGAATGAATTATGCACTGCAGACATGGGGCTCCTCAGCGCATCACTGTCCGAAATTTTATTTTTATATGGCACATATTTAGAAAATTGAGGAGCGCCTTGGAAAGTTGGGACAGCTGGTGAGTGCGTGCGGGGTGTTGGGGGGGTGGGAGGGGGTGGGGGAATGCTGGGGCTCCGCCAGCAGCCTCTGGCCAAGCGGGTCTCCAACAGGCCTGCCAGCCCACTGCCCCAGGAGCAGCCCCCTGCTGCCTCCGCAGGGCCGGACAGATGCTAGGAAAGGGCTGGCATTAACTGCCTCTTGCAGGATATTAAACCAGCATCCTAACTGGTAAAAAAAATGAATTGTCACTGACATTGTGTCGGCCCACTTGGAGCCCTCTCTGCTACTTTCCACAGTCTGGTAACCATTACGCACAAGAGATCAATATTCTCCTCAGCGCTGGAATTTAAGTAATGATTTCCAATAAAACCTATTTCAGACTGTTCTGGCTAGAGGACAGAGACAAGCCACAAAACATAATGCACGTAAAGCCTTTCTTTTCTTATCTTTTCTTTCCTGTTTTTCCCCTTCCTTCCCTTATTTTTTTTTTTTTAAAAAAGACTTGAATAATGGAAGCAAGATCTAGCGATAAGATGCATGCAGCACACAAAAAGGAGGCATTCTGGTCCAGGCCAATCTGCTTAGCTAATGGCTGTAAACTGACACCCGTAATGAAATAAAAATGTCTCGGTGCAAGTGCATAGCTGCGCAATTGCTACCAACACCCATCTCGGCAGCCCCAGTGATGGGTGCTGGGGAATGCACCCTTCCACATCGCTTTTTGCACTTCTCCCTGTTTTGCAGCAAATAAGAAATAAATTTCCAAAATGGAATTAAGTAAATACTTCACGATTTTGTGCTGCAGAAAGTCTGATGTCTTTAGCCGTGGTGAACAGCTCCAGCTCCCAGTAACTGTAATTGACACTCCAGGTGCTCAGCACTTCTGAAAATCAGGTTTCTAGTACTGTTCCAGTTCTTTTTTTTCCTACTTGAAAGCTTTATTTTTTTCTTTCTTCTGGTCTTTGCGAAAGAATCTGAAGGGTGTAAGAAGATGACTGGTACTTGAGGAATGAAATTTCTGATCTATTATCTGTTACTGAAGGAAATAATTTACAGAGGTGAGATAGATAGAGACGTACACATATATCTTCCAAGTTGTCATAGTTTTATATTTTGCCTTTGGCCTCGCTGTACTGCCTAGTTTCTTTGTGTCCCGCAGTGCAGACTTCAGACAGAGAAAAGACCCTGTCCAAGTGTGCTAAGACTGGACTACTGTGGTTAAAATGGTTTCCCCTGGATCTCCCTCACAGCTTGCAGTTGTCTGATTTCAATCAGTGGCAGTTCTCTCCACATGTCTAGCCATCAATCTTCTCCTGCTCCTGGATGAGTGTGTCACAGCATGGTGCATGTTCCAGTTAAAAAATAGGCTGTACCACAGCTCTCCCTCCTCAGTCATTGATAAGTATTCCTTTGATATTTTTATTAAAAAAGAAAGAAAACACATTATGATATATGTTTCTTAAAAAAAAAAGAGAAAAAAATAAAAGAAAGACTAAAAGAAAGCCAGGAGCACACCGAAACCCTGGAAGCTGTAGGAACAGCAGGAAGCAGGGGGGGAGTTTGGGTTTACATGGTTGTGATGAAGCTGTTGCTTGGTAAGTTACAGTTTGTGTAAGAGTTGAGGATTTCTATCTCTATTGCTTTCCACCCTGCACTCCTCCAGCAAAAGTTCTCTGGACATTGTGTGAGTCTCCAGTGTTTGTTTACTTCACACCCCTTCCTTTCCCCACAGTGAACAATAATTGATACTTGGAAATAGAGCTGCTTAGAGATGGAGGGGGTTTTGTACAAAAACTAAGCCAAGCATGTCATAGTCCCTTGCACTCACCTTTGAACCTTTTGGAAAGGGAAATAAATGGCTATTTCTCTGTTTTAATTCATCTTTTAGATTACAGACTGGTCTGCCAGTCTCCTAGATCAGCTTTCCTCTGCATAGCTGAGGTACATGCACAGGAGCATCCAGAAGTTGCCTGACAGGGGACAGAATGACCTGTCTCCACATAGGTGTCCTTACTCAAGGTAAACCCACCTTCTAAAAGACTGAAGCTACAGAGGGTCTGCATAATAACTCTGCTTCTGACAAAGCACTTTTCCATGGCAGAGCTCAAAGTACTTCATAAAAGAAGGTAAGATTATTATTCTTGTTTTATAAATTGAAAACTCAGACACAAGGAGGAAAAGCAAATTGTGCAAGGAGGCAAGTGACTTGGGCAGCTACAAAATTCCCTTTCTCTCAAGTGCCAGGGTTGTATTTAGAAGGCGCTCTACTTTATCTCTCACCCAGTAATGAGCTTTTACTGTTCATATATCAAAGTTGATGAGATTCAGCAGTTAAAGAAAGATTGCATAAATAGGCTTGAGTCAGTTAGGCTTGAGCCTGTTTTTCACATATGATGTGAAAGTCCGTTTCATTTCTTGTGTCAATAATTCTAATCTAGAAAGAAAGTGAAAGCGGAAAGCAGCCAGCTGGGAAATAATCACATTTAAGAAAGGCAATTAAAAACTAACCACTTGTGACATTGTCACATTGTCCGTTTTCAGTCAGTGATCTGCAGTGAAATCAGTTGATTCTCAAAACTCCACATATTTTTAAAAGCCTTTTTCCATGATATTAACTGAAGCCCCTAAATCTGGAAAACTCACACAATCACACAATTCACTTTCTTATGGAAAACCATGTGATGAAAGCTGTAGGAAATAGTTACTGTTAAGGCAGGTCACATGAATAACTAACTTCAGGATGAAAAATTTGCCAACAACACTATTAATTAATAAGAAAGAGTTTTTATGGTCTAATTTGCTTTTCATTGTGTATTTTGTTGGCTCATTCTTTTACACTGGGGACTAGTCAACTTTATTTTTATGCAAAACAGCATAGCATACATTACTTTCTATTTCTCCCCTCTGGTGGGCAATGCATCTCAAAAAAGTGAATATACATAATAAATAATGATTAAATAGACATGTTTCTAGCATAGATTTGTTGCTTAATAAGACTCAGGTCTTTAAAAGGGTATAGAAGAGGATGCAAAATCATTGCAAATGATACCAAAATTGGTAGTTATGAGTAAAGATGAAGACATACCAGTACTGCACAGAAATCTGGGCTGATTAGTGAACTGGGCTCACCTGTATCACTGCTAAATGCCATATGAGGTGGCTAATTAAGACCTTTCATTAAGAATGAAAAATATGGATTAGTTTTACAGAATGTTCAGCAGTCTTTAGGCACAAAGTGACACAGAAAAGTATTTAGTAGTTTTGCTGTGCAAACAGATGAGCAAGAGCTCCCCTCAGCAAGAGGCTGAGCCAGCAAATGCAGTCCTGGATGTGTGTATGGGAGAAGACTGCCAGATAGAAACAAATGATACTACAACAGATTACTGACAACTAGTAAGATCATTACTAGGATGTCTGTGTCCGCTTCTGATGTATACATTTATGTAGGGTGTTGATAATTAGGGAAATGTTCAGAAAAGAGCTACAAACACAACTTCAGTAACAGAAGTGAGAGAAAAAAGCACCTTAATTTAGTCACTGAAAAGTGGAGAAGAAGAAGTGATGTAGTGATGGCCGGAGGATACTTCTCTAGAAAGAAAACTAGAGAATCTGACCTTTTAGCTTAACAGAAAAGGTCGTTAGGGATGGAAGCTGAATCTCAGCAAATTCAAATTAGCATTCAAGCACACAGCTCTTTTCAATGAAAGATCTTAACTGCTGAAAAAAAATCTTACCTAGGAATACAATGGATTCTCTCTGCTGTGAAGCCTCTAAATCAAAACTGGCTGTCTTTCTGGAAGTGCAGTTACAGTTCAGGCAGCAGCAGTGGATTTCATGTTGGGAACACTTGGCAAAATTCTTTGGTCCTGTGTTATGAAGGAGGTCAGGCTACATGATTATTGTCATTCTTCCTGGCCTTAAATGCTATCAATCTATGAAACACGGACTTAACTTTAAGTCTCACTCTAAATCATTTTACATTCATTTGACTTCAGTGGAGCCATTTAACATGGTTGAAGTTAAGCATGTGCTCAAGCGCTTTGCTGAGTAGAGGGGGACTTGCTCTCTTGTAACTGACCACATGCCAAAGTGCTTTGTTGAAATGGTGCCACAAGTCTTTGTAAGTCGTCAAAGGTGCAAATGAGAAAATCCCTCACATTTGTTTTTTTCATAGTTTTGAGTTCAGAAGCTACACTTTTGGTTATCAGCCCCCACCCCCCTACCCCCACCCCCCCCTGTAAATCTGCGTGTACTGTGCAACAGAGCTGCCAAATGGCACTGCCTCTTCCTGGCCTGTTTTCCTGCTCAGGGATGTAAGGACAAGCCTGAGTTCTACATGAATCAGCAGAGTCATCACAGATACATTAGAGGGTTGTATGGACAGGCCATTTCTGTGACAGTGGAAAGAGACTCAGCTTCTGGGAGGCAAGACACTGCTTTAGGAGGCATGATTAGCTCTGCCTACCTGCTTGAACGTGGTATTAACAAATCTACAGATTTTATTAGTGTAAACTGTAAGGGACTGAATTAAATCAAATTGATGCCATGCTTGTACAGGACGTTTCCATCAAAAACAGTAGTTAGCATTTCAAGCACTAAAGCAGTAATATTATAATATCCTCATTCACACCGGTCAGTTCTTCATTGTTTCAGTTCAAATGGAATTCAGAGGTTGCAAAATTATGTTTAATGGAAGGACTTCCTGACCTAAAAAAATTTAAATAAAACAGGCCTTGCTTTTCAATATGTGTTGTGGTTTTTTCCATTTTAGTATCTGTATTTTTATGCAGCATTTATTTAATTTCAGTCTAGTAAAAAACCCCTCACCCCATGTCTTCGCTTTTAAAAAGCAACAGAACTCACAACTTCTATGATAAATCTTGCTGTGCTTCTTTAAAGGGTAGCTCACTTTTTAGAACAATGTGGTGAGGTGTATTAGTCAAGTCCTGAATTTCACGTTAAAAACAAATAAATCACCCATGAAAAGCAATCAAGTATTTAGTACTGAAAAGACTTACTATAGCACAAAAATGAAATACAGACTGTGAAATACTGCGGGAAGTGCTTATAAAGTTCATTATCACTTTTCATATTTTCAGCAATTTCAAAAGCCAGAGAGAATGACTATACTTATATTTTATCTCAATCTTTCACTTTGTTTTACAGTTCCTGCCAGGCAATTTGATCTGTAAGGCTGAACTGTAGGGGCATTCCTATTAATTTAGATATTCATCTCAACTACAGTATGCAGTGTTGATTCCTTGTTAGGCTGAATGGTTAAAGTGAGTATTTGCAACTTTGATTTACATCTTGCAAATTGTATTATTTATAGCAGATTTGCCCTAAAATGGCTAGTTAACAGAGTTCAGCAAAAGTTAAAATGACTTAAGCCTAATGTTAGATCATGCATGCTGTGCAGCGCTGACTTTTGCTTCTGGAGAGCTTGGTTCCATATTTACAACACAGACCACAAAGAAGTGCGAGCCAGAATTCAGCCCCAGTTAAAGTAACCCACAAACATCTCATTAAATCATTCAACACACAATATCAAAAGCTGAAAATATGGCTACAAGTTTGCATTTTCCAGCTCCCTGCACAACTTTAGCTCTGAAATGGTTTTCTACCGCAGGAGGTGATGGCACATTGTGCCTTT
This sequence comes from Ibycter americanus, assembly GCA_035590275.1. NCBI lineage: Eukaryota > Metazoa > Chordata > Aves > Falconiformes > Falconidae > Ibycter > Ibycter americanus. The sequence continues at coordinate 9,439,562 of JAVJGI010000062.1, forward strand.
GATATCCAGGTCAAAAAGATCCCCCGAAAATGTAAGAGCAGGTGATGACTAAAGTATTGCTCAGTAAACATTAAAATTAAGGGCTTCTTTTTAATTATTATCACCTCACTGATCCAACTTTAAATCAAACGCCACAAACAACTGAAAGAGCACAAGGAAAGTTGGAAACTGGAAAACAGTAGAAATTCTTGAAGGGCAAAAGTTTTATGTCAGCTTCACCATTAAAGGGAATGTAGTCAGCTCTAATCATATTAGGATTTTCATTCAGCTCCAGGATGGCCTCTGATTCCTGTGACAGTCTTGTGCTGGACTTCACCGCAGAGATGCTGAATGAGTAACAGTCTTCTCGGTGCTCTCCCATCCTGAAAGAAAAGAAATGAAGAAAGGAAAAAACACCTTATATGCCTGGAGGCACAAAAACTTTTGCTGTTTTGGATAATTGCACATAATTATGTTTTTTCACCTCAATGTTTCATTTCAGACTCGGCCATGGGAAAAAATTCCATGTTGCACTCCTGCTTTTCTTCAATTAGCAATAGCAGTAATAATAAAATCATATTTGGAAATGTCTCCTCATTCTGGATTTACAAAGTCATTATGGAACCAGGTTAAATTATGTGAGTCGAAGAGAGGAATCTGTCCTTAAAATTACGCATGCAAAGAAAGAAAGACTGGATCATTGCACAGAGTGCTTGCCAATTACTTGATAGACCTAAATTATATTCCTAACCTCATCACTGTGTAATTTCTTACAGGTCTAGTGAGATCAATTACATGTTGACAGACACAGAGCTGTCTCTTGCAGGCTATAGCCTATAGGTAAGGTGGAAAGGACATGACCTTGCATAGGGGATTCCTATGGGAGGGTGGCAAAATGCATTTACATGAACTTCTCTCCTGCCACTAGAACTCTTAACAGCTGACTACACTTTTGCATCTTCACCTTTTTAAGCACATAATTCAGCCTATCTTCTTAGCAGATCATTTCCCTATTTGACCCAGCTTTTTTACTGTGGCCTGCAGATCTGTATCAGCACAGAAGGCCACAAAAACTGTCTCTTGGGGCATCATACCCTTCTTCCATGGACACTCACATGGCATTTTGACTCCTTGGGCTATACATAGTGCAAAAACTTAGGAGAGCACAATGCCCTTTTTTCTGAAGGGAATGGTGCTTTTCTGGCATATTTTGCACATTACCAAGCTACTGGGCATACATTCCAAGCAAGTTTGAATGTCAGAGCTACTACATCCAAAGGGCCACATTAAAGAGATCCAAAATCAGCCCAGTCTTTTTATATAAAGAGTAGTAAAAGCTCTCCAACTTAACCTAATAAATTACTGTTATAAAAACAGTTTTATGTAATGTGCAGAAGTCTAAGAAAAACTGTTTTAATGGTTATATAGAAGAGAGATTTGCAAATCTGTGAATGTAAGTTAATGTTATGCATTTTTCAAGTAAAGGGAAAAAAAGAGGGGCTAAAAATTGCCAAAGTAAAATGCAGAATAATGGAGTCTCAGTTTCATTTTCATCCATTTAACTGCTTTGAAAATGAAAAGGCTGTTCTACAGAGTTCCTTTTAAAAGTTGGATTAATTTAACTTTGGAAGTTGAGTACTAGGAATCGAGTGCTGCGCCTGTACTTTCCATGACCAGCTGAAGGAGATGAGAACAGACAATGATTGAGCAGAACTCTCCGTAATGAGTAATTCACCACATACACAAAATGTTGACTATGTTGCAGTCAATGACATTTGATGGTTGACATGAATGAGGTCAGGTTTTCAATCAAGTTTATCTTAAAAAACTCTAAATCAAATTTGAGAGAAAAGGAATCTGAGTAATTGTCAGAAAAAACCCCGATGTTTTGGGGAGCTGAGTTTATTTGCAAATCATCAAGATTTAATTCCGTTAATAGTTTTGGCTGCAAAATAGGGATTTGTTAAAAAATTGTAAAGCACTGAATTTGCTTCAGACACCACTTTTTTCTGCCCAGAATGAAGGCTAAGCTGAAATCAAATAATGGGCTTATCCATCTGAGCATGTTTCACTGTGGTTTGTCAAATCTTTGTATTTAGACAAATGATCATTTATTTTATTTCCTTGTTTTTCATTTTGCCCAAAATTTCTGTTTCAGTTTGACATAAAGTAGCAACCTCCTTCACTTTTTGATGGCAAAACTGAAAAGCTCATTTTTCACAGAGCTTCATATAACTCATATATGATAATGCATATGCACCTAGAAATAAATTTTTTCAACTTCCTGCTAAAAAATTGCAAAAACTGACTCCTGAAGCCAGACATTTGGTTAGAATCATAGAACCACAGAATCGTTTAGGTTGGAAAAGACCTTTGAGATCATCAAGTCCAACCATTAACCCAGGACTGCCAAGTCCATCACTAAACTGTGTCCCTAAGCACCGCATCTACACGTTTTTTAAACACTGCCAGGGATGGTGATTCCACCACCTCCCTGGGCAGCCTGTCTCAATGCTTCACAACTTTTTTGGTGAAGAAATTTTTCCTAATACCTAATCTAAACCTCCCTGGCACAATTTGAGGCTGTTTCCTCTTGTCCTGTCACTTGTTATCTGGGAGAAGAGACCGACACCCACCTGCCTACAGCCTCCTGTCAGGTAGTTGTAGAGAGCAACAAGGTCTTCCCTGAGCTGCCTCTTCTCCAGCCTAAACAACCCCAGTTCCCTCAGCGTCTCCTTGTAAGACTTGTGCTCCAGACCCCTCACCACCTTTGTTGCCCTTCTCTGGACACGCTCCAGCACCTCAATGTCTGTCCTGCAGTGAGGGGCCCAAACCTGAACCCAGGATTCGAGGTGCAGCCTCACCAGTGCCGAGTGCAGGGGTACAATCACTGCCCTAGTCCTGCTGGCCACACTGTTTCTGATACAAGCCAGGATGCTGTTGGCCTCCTTGGCCATCTGGGCACACTGATGGCTCATGTTCAGCTGGCCATCAATCAGCACCCCCAGGTGCTTTTTTGCCAAGCAGCTTTGCAGCCACTCTTCCCCAGGCCTGTAGCGCTGTGTGGGGTTGTGGTGACCCAAGTGCAGGACCCGGCACTTCTCCTTGTTGAACCTCATGCAGTTGGCCTTGGTCCATCAGTCCAGCCTGTCAAGATGCCTCTGCAGAGCCTCCCTGCCCTCAAGCAGATCAACACTCCCCACCAGCTTGGTGTCATCTGCAAACTTACTGAGGGTGCACTCGACCCCCTTGTCCAGGTCATCCAGATCGTTGATAAAGACATTAAACAGGACTGGCCCCAATCCTGAACCCTGGGGAATGCCACTTGTGACCAGCCACCAGCTGGATGTAACTCCATTCACCACCACTCCTCAGGCTCGGCCAGCCAGCCAGCTTTTAACCAGAGTAGAGTAGGCCTGTGCAAGCCATGAGCAGCCATGCTTCTTCCTGAAGTTAATATGGACTGTCAGCAAAATGTGAAAACAAAATATATATAACAATAAAATAGTCCACTGTGTATTGTAAAATATTTTAAAATATTATTATTAATTAATTAAAATGCCTATTAGTGAAAACATTTGTCAAATATAAAAATAAGTTAGTTTCTTTTCAGTGAAATTCTCTGTTGGGTTAGCCAGAATTTTAAGCATTTGTGGGAATGCTTTAGTGTTAAAATTTATTAAGGTAAATTTTTCTGTATCTGTTTTGTTGTCTTAAGAAAATGCCTAGATTTCTGGTCTTCAGAAATATTTTGACTGGCAATCATCAAAACAGTTTTTCATTATCCTTTTTGAATCCCTGCACTAATACCTCCAAAACTTTAAGATTAGCTTGAATAATAAACTCAGTTCTGAATAAACTTGACATCATTGTTCATTGCTTATAAACATATCTGTGTACAACAATGAATCAGCCAAAAGCAAGAATGCCAGAGAAAAATTAAAATCCTGTTTCATGTGTCATCAAGAAGAAATAATCTTTTCCCTTCTCTCTTAAGTTGGTTTTCACTACCAATTCATCTTGGTGAGCAGGCGTTTCCCGCAATCCATGCACTTTCTGAGACTTGAGAAATATAGAGGAAAAAAGAACATATTTCTGAAACTTAACTCTGCAAATTACATACACATTTTCCTCCTTAGGTTTAAACAGAAAGCTAGAAATAATTGTATGTAAAACAATTCTATCAATTCCTGGGCTGATTTGCCACACTTTACCTTTGGTATAGCTATAGCCTGTAGCTCATGTTGTGCCCTGTGAAAGGATTTAAATAGTTTGAAGGAGAATGACTGTGGCTGGTTGTCTTTGTGTCTGTGTCTTCATGGATTTGGACCACAAATACAATGCGATTCAAACATAGACCTCGCACATACCCCCAACACAAAGGGAAATGCCGCTGCATAGTTTAATGATAATGTGAATACACAAAGTAGAACTGATCCCAGATGGTTTTGTAAACTTCAGTAATACAGCAGACGTTAAATAAAGTGTGCTGTTCATTAGTCTCAGTAACTAAGTTATTAAACATGAATATATAAGTAAAAAAATTACTATATATATAATTTTGATCTGTTCAGAATTTTAGGCCCTCTGTTATGCTGAGCCATTAGTTTAATGCAGGTGCAATGTGGTTTAATGCAAGTGAGGTAGATATAAGACCAGCTCTGGTGGCTCAGTTTTGGATCTCAGACTAATACAAACATCCCTGGTTCGTAAGGGTTAATAACTGGGAGTAAAAGTTGCAAAACAAGGTATCTGAATATTAAAGTTATAAACTTTCCCCCCACACACCATTTTTCTCGTCATTTACAAAAGCTGGGAGTGAGTTTGCTGGGTACAATTTGCCTGAGCAAACATCGTCACCCAAATACTGAATTTTGGTAGTGTTTATTGGGTAGTAGAAAAAAGTTTGTGTGCTTTTTGTCCTTAGTCAAATGCTTGCTATACCTCCAGCAGCAGCTTCACAGAAGAAAGGTTTCAGCATAAATGCACGCTTCACTTTCTGAAGGTGAGAGGAGCTGTGTTCCCTTGTGCTAGGAGCACATTCAGGCCTTTGAAATGCAATTCTCCTCTTTTGAATGCATAATATGAAAAACGTCCTTTTTTCTTTGGTGATGTATATTTTACCTTTTACAGACTGTAGATTGAGGACTGCTGCTCTGTGGGGATTTCTCGTTGCCCATGTAGGTGCCCGATTTCAGATACTTTATGCTATTCATTTGTAGATTGTCAAATTCAGATGTTTGAATAAAGATTTATGTGTTTGGTCTCTTTTTATTCATCACCCTTGAGCTGTGCCGTGGGTTAATAGAGGTGGTGTTATATCAGGTTTCCAGGAGCAAGAGGAAGTCCAAGTAAGGAGAACTTGGTAAGGGACTGTGTCGTTTACAGCAAGCAATCCTGGCTGGTTCTGCCTTTGCCTATTCAGGAGATACCTCCGAGAACATTTCCTCCTGTGTGCACAGCTTTTTTAGGACCTCTTTTTCTCTTCCATTGGGTAAGAGAGTTTGTGGTGGGCTGACAGCTTCTTCTGGGATGGTGTCGTTTCCCCTTCCCTTATGACTGCCTGTACGTCCCACAGCATTCAGGGTCTGTGTGCAGGGCACAAAGCAGTGTTGTGCCAGATAACCTGGGTGAAGGACTGCAGTTTCCCGAGCAGAATAGCTGGGACAATGCGGGAGCCGTTCTTGCTGAGGAGCAGAGTATCTGGGTTATGGTAATGATAATATGATCTCACTGGTTTTGGTGAACGGGCTAGACTGATACTATGGGTACCGCTGTGCTGAATGGTGCTGCCTACCAGGCAGGGTGGAGGAAAACCTTGTGTCTGGTGCAGCAGGATCCTCAGGTGTTACCCATGTTAAAGGTTATTTTATGTCTTAATCTCCCTTTGTACTGCAATGAGCTAACACCTGGTTGCTGGGAGGGTTTATTACCACTGTTTTCTAGGTCTCTTTCATGAATCTTTGCCTGTAGGCTATCTGAAAGAGTGATTAAAATGATTTTTCCTCCCTCTGCCAATAGACCTTCAGTCAACAGACCTTCCAAACTCCTTTTCTAATAGTGATGCTAAGGCAAAAAACAAAGAAATTCACTTACATGGTATGAGTCTATTGTAGGGCAGTGAGCAAATCCATATCAATTTGGATGCTTATGCTTTTTCTTCAGCATGGCCAAAGGAAATTCCTATTTAAAAATCCAAGGATCAGTAGGTTGCCTACATGATAATGCATCTAAAGGAATGTTGTATCTAACAATAAAAGTCAATCCATTGAAAATATGGTTGCTGTGGCTTCCTTCATGGATTTTGCAATTACTGTCTGCAAAAGGGATCATCAGTACCTATCTGTGATCTCCACACAAGGTGTCTCCAGACTCCTAGGGAAGTGATATTCAGCAATTCAGGAACAGGCCAAGCACCCACATTCTGTATTATGTTTACACTGGACGCAATGTTAAGCATCTGTTCTGGAAATACAATTTGTAAGCTCATGCTAAGTACTTAATTTCCTTCTGAATGTAATAGGAACCCTTAGACATCTAGGACTGGTGTTATCAATAGACGGCCCATGGGGATACAGTGAAACAGCCTGTGGAAAGAGAACTGTCTTACTGTGTCCCTGTCCTCTTGATGCTTAGGTGAGAGGGGGATTTGCAGCCTAAAACTGTTTCATGGATTCCAGGTGATGAGCCTTTGGATAGGAAACTAATGTTCTTATTGGTAATAGAAATGCTTTTCCTTTTTATAATAATTCAGCTCTCAGCTAGGCAAAATGGAAGGTGCCTTTCTGCTGGGTCAGTAACCACTCTAAGCAAATGCTGTCTGCGGTTGTTCCATTGCAGCTGGACCACTGGGTAGCCAGGAATGGAAGCTTCCAGAGACACAGGGAAAAAAGGACCTGACACTGTGGGGTAGTGGTAAGAGCCACAGTCTGGCAGAAAGGTGTCACTACTATCACTATTCATGCATTTCATCTAATTACTTTCTAGTTATCAGTGCATAAATATTGTTGGAATGCAGTTTAACACCTAGGACTTGGACTTTTGACTCTCAGAGGAGCGTTGCTTTACCCAGGTTCCCTGGCATTTATGTCATAGTGTGATTCCTGACACAGAAACAGTACCTGAATTGAAGAACAATGATTTAGTTGGGGGTGAGATTCATCTGTCCTAATGTTATTTGCTTTGAAGTTAGCTGTTTAGTAAGAAAGTGATCTAGATTGTTAATCAGTGGACAGAGAGACAGCCATCTCCTGAAACCGGAGATGCTGATGAATCACTGAGCAGAAAGATATCTATATGAAAAAACACTCCTTTGAGTATGGAGGGAATGGGGAAGACTTGCTTACCCTAAGTGTTGAGCTTGTGGACAGCTGAAGTGGTGGGAAACATATTGCACTCTAGGCCTGCTATAAATCAGTTTGGGTTCACTGTGAATCACACTAGTAGTTCCTTAATATAATTGATTTTGAAGTGCAGATGGGATCTCAAAGGAGGAGTCCGGTTCTGTGAACATAAATGTCCGTCCAGTCGTCCTTACGCATGTGTGAAAATTAAATGATTACGTATGTGTGGAGGAGTTACACAAAGAAATAGCCTGAACAATGTGGTAAGCAGTAACTGTGTATGTACAACAAAGCTGCAATGGAAAGCATAGGTGGCTTTCAGAAACCTGGACACCCTTCTGAAGCATTAGCCCTTCATGTAAATTCAGTATATATATTTGAGGTGAAGAAAGCCATTATGGATATGTTTTGTTTATATTTCTCTTCTGCAGAAAGGTAGCAGAATTTTAGGGAATGGGACATGTTGTGCTCACAGGGGAAGATCTTGTAGATACGTCCTGTACCAGCAAGGACAGAGCAAGTCATCTGGCAGGCATGTTGTGTCTGTGCAATGCTCTATGGAAAACTGCAAGTTTAACTGGGCTTTTCTCCTGCTGTTTTTTAACAACACTGAACCTGTTACTGTGCCGGGAACTTTGTATATGAAAAATGTCAAAAAAAGATAAAGATCAGTGGCATCCCAGTGAGTTCTTTAATGCTCAGGGCACAGGTGGAAAAGCTGAAAAGACTGTGACAACAATAAAAATAATATGTAAGAAAACAAAGCAAAAATTTCCACACAATGTAGTTTAGTTCTATGCAAATCAGGGAGCATCAAATGTCAGTACCCTAATATTTTTTAAGAAAGAAAACACAGACCTCACAAAGAATGTTAAACTGCTTGGCCCCAGCGGTGACGGAAATCCTTTCAATCCCCATGTGGCACCAGCAGCAGTAATGTAGGTTTCTGTGTGCTCTGCTAGTCTGTCAATGCCAACCTGAGGGGTTCTCCAGGAGACACAATGCAGTGACATGAGCCTAGGTCCATCAACAGATTTGAGTGCTGGAGAGCTGAGTGTCTCTGTGTATAACATAGCTTTAAGGTTCCTACTGCCGTACAGGGATGCCTAGTGGAGGGCCTTACAGTGCCAGTCCTCTGCCTCCCAAGGGGTGGATGCCTCACGAGGGATTCACGATCAGCACTTGGAGGGGAAAGATGTCTCAAAGCACTATGAGGAGCAACTGGGAATATAAGCTTCTGTCTCACATCCTCATCCTTGCCTGGACTCACAGTCACCTGACCTGTGCCTCCAGGAAGGTACTTCCCTCCGGACAGGCTGGAGTAAGTTGTTTGCCACAGAAATTTTCTTCAGAAGTGCAGCAGCAGTCCTCTCCTGTAAGAAGACATAACCAGAGAAAGTAGTAGTGTCTTCTTTACATATAGTCTTTATTGTGTAATTCTGAGGGGGCAGTGTACTCTGCATGGGATGCAACTCCATTCCCTTCTTCACCTGAAAGGATTCAAACCACCTCCCACCGCGTAGGTGAGTGTCCCAGCCAGCAAGCATCAGTGCTCTGGCACATGTCAAAGGGAGGAGAAGGGAGAGGGGCGGAAGTAAAAAGGCTGCTATCTACATTTCTTTTAAAGGTTATCTAAAATTGAATGGGACTGACTTAATCATTAAGACATTTCTGTAGGACAGGGGTCCTGGGAAAGAGCAAAACAGCTTGCCCACCCCTGGGGTGTCCAGCCTGGGGCCGGCCAGCCAGGAGTGTCACTTTTGCACAGGAGGCAGAGTTCCTTCACACTGTAGTTTCATTTGCCAAAATTAACTCAAAACTTGTGAAACACATCCACTACTTCACAACTAAAGATTGGCAGAATTAAACTTCTCCTTTGACAGTCCTTCCATTCTTCTGGCACATCTTACTTGGAGATACATGCTGTATAGATTCTCTTCCACATCTTTTCTCCCCCTTTTTTCGGAGTGTGTCTGCTGAAGCTTTTAGCTGTTCTTCCACTCATGGTGCTGTTTTTGATCTCTGTTTATTCCTGGTACCACGTGGTGTCACACAATCAGACTGCAATAGCATCACTGAACAATTCCTTCCTTCCAAGCAGCAAATAAATCATGCCACTGGACCTGAATAAATGTGTGCTGTCTTTTGCAGGACCCATATTTCCAAGGTCATGGCTGGGCAGCTGATCTGATAAGGTTCGGTTCCAGCCACCAAATGAGTCATGGAGATAGCCCCAGATCAGAGACAAAAGTAAAGTTCACAATTGTTTCTGGATTTTTTGATCTGTCAAAAAAATTATTCTTCCTTTATATTTTTTGTCTTTATATTTTTAACTGATGAGTATGAAAATTTTCTTATTTAACATTTAAATGGCTGCTACAGGTCTCCTGATGACTTCATGCCTTTGACTTATCCACAGAACAGGGCTTCCTGGTATGATAGGTGTCATGAACAATCACAAGTGTGTGTTTTGCTCTAGACAGTTGTTAACTAATGCCAAAGAAAGAAGACTGTGTTTTCATCACATATTCTGCACAAACTTAGGAACGCATTTTGTGAGTTGGCTGCAAAGCACCTATTGCTTGGGAATCATACACAGAGTGTTCTGCAGTGGGTACAAACAAGAAAGAGAAATGTATATATGGATGTGATATCAATTCTGTATGAATTCACTTCTGTGTGGCAGCCTAATGAGAAGTCTAAACATGGCTTCTTATCTGATTTTAAGGAGAACTTGAGCTTTCGGTTTGCTATGTGTTTGCAATTTCAAGTGTAACTAAGTTAATACACCTAATGCATGCAAGATTACAGTAATGTTAAAATGCCAAGAATTTTCTTCTGCTGATATCCCTCACTGGCTGACTGTATGTTTATACTCATATGGTTCAGTCATTTGATTTACTTACCAGTGCTTTTTGTTTTGTAGATGTTGATTAAATTTGGGATTTTACTTCCTTCTCCATCTTGTGCTGTTCTCAGATGACGAGGCTGCATTTGGCAGGCACTGACAGCACATGCATCCTATTTCAAATGTCCCTGCCCAAATGTAACCACACTTTGGTTTAAGAGGGAAATTTTACAAATACTTGGTCGACCTGCTATTTCTTTATATATGACCCCATGAAACAGGATGCTAATTAATAGATTTTTTTCCCCCTTATTACTCCATTGCTTTCCTGTGTATTTTTGTCCACTTGCTCTTATATATCAGCTATAATCTCTGTAAGTCAGGGACTAATAATTTTTTTTAGGCTGTGCATATCTTGAGATCTTTGTCTGTGACAGTATTTTTGTAACCCTCAAGATAATAAGCGTAATTAATAGTGCTTTCCTGTTTTGTAATGTTGAGTTATTCCGTCAGATCTCAATGTGAAAAGTTGCTTCAAAGAGAAGCTACTGGGTATGAACAGAGAAAGCTGTCAACTTGCGAAGTAGTTTGACTCCTGAAGAGAACATTCCAGTTTAAAAATACTTGCATCCTTTTGTAGTGGTTTTTGATCTTATGTTGAAGATTTTAAATTGGCTTTCAGGCCTGTGTTCTGCATATTATAGAGTTGAATTAATTGTGAGCTATATGGTGTTCCTTTCTTGAAAGATCGTTCAGTTCCATTTTCTCCTTAGAATAATGTCATATGAGACTCCTGTGAACTCATGAGAGAAAGTGAAAACTTACAGTTAATAAAATGCATTTACCTGTGTGTAGGTTGTGACTGGCTGAATTGAACTTCCCCCAGCACTGCTGTTATTATATGCCATACATGTCCCACAGATATACAAGTCTCAAGGTCAATGCGGAACAAAATTTTTATATAAATGCTGGTATGCAAGACTCTATCTTCTGAAGCCATTGTGCCCAAAGTGTAAAATAGTGATGAGAATATTTGCTGAAAGAACTATTGTTTGCCTTTACACTCAACCGCTTCTCCCAGATCAGCACCTGCAGTTGCAAAGGGTTTCTCTGAACTGATGCACAATGGTTCTGGTCCAGGCCACAGAGATTTTATAGCAGAAAGAGGTAGAGGAAGGGAGGAAGGAAGAAGGGAGGAAGGGAGAAAGGGAAGAAAGGTAAAGAAGGAAAGAAAGAAAAGAAAGGAAAGAACGGGAAGAAAGGAAGAAAGAAAGAAAAAGAAAAAAGAAAAGAAGGAAGGAAGGAAGGAAAGAAAACCTCAAGTCCTGCACAAGGGCTGATTTGAAACAAGCACTTGGCTTGTAACTTTGCTTCTCTTTTCTAGCTCAGGCCACATGAAGCTCTCAGCAGCAATGCTGGGAGTGTTCCTCCAGAGAACTTAATAATAGTCTCAGATAAGAGTTGTGGGTGTCCTGGTGGTGGGCTTGCATTAGCTCTAATGATATATTTGGGATGTGGCAGTCAATTTTATTGCATTTATGGTTTTGGAGCCAAACTAAACCAACTTTTTCTGGAGTATTGTACCTCTTGTAAGAGAGGGGAATGCCAGTTTCTGGAAGGGAAAAAAACAAAGCAAAATGTGAGGAGCTGAAAATACTGTTACAGTATGGCCCAGCATAAATAGAATAAACTGAAACTTTCAGTAGCCAATCCATTTGATTGAGTTGTCATCTCTGAATTAATCAGCAAGGTTATAGCCGGTGTATAAACAGCTGCAAAACAGATGTCAACATGACAAGCAGTATTGTTGTGTTGCACAGACACTCACAGAGAGTTGGTTAAAAAGTTCCCTAATTGATTGTGATCTTGCATTAGGGTAATGCTGTCATGGAGAATGATGTCTCTCAAACAGGAGCTGGTTGTTGCCCAGTGGTGACAGGGGTCTGTGCTGCAAAGGTCTTTGCAACAGTGCCTTCAGCTGGATGGGGTGAGACTCTCTGGACTGCAGTTCTGCTCAGTTCTTCTAACGCAGCTGTCCATGGTCCTACATGACCACTCCAGCACATGCATCGTCCATCACTGTTATCTTAACAATGTACAGGTGACTGTCCTATGTAACCATTTCTGCATCTGCAGGAGCAGTTTTTATTAATTACTTACCATGTGGGCAGTACAATCCCCTCTGCAGCAGGAACTGCCTGGTAGTCATGGAATCACCCCATCCAGGAGATTAAGCAACACTTTTAAGTGTTTTAAGTCCAATTAAGTACACAGATTGGACTAGGTAGAGCAGGAGCTGCCTGGGACTTGCAGTTCTGCTTCTAGAAGTGTCCAAAAGCCCCAGCTGGAGGGCTCCTGCAGCACTCAGTTGAATGCCTAGTTGTGAAGGTGCTGGGAGTTCGGTCAGTCACCCAGTTTCAAGTCAGTCCCTTATCTAAAGCCAGTCCAGTGTCTCATCTATGTGGATGACTATCTGGGAAGCTCATGGATCACCCAGGAAGTCAGTGACTAAATGCGTACTTCTGGGCATGACTGGGTGGGCATACAGGCACAGCCTGATCCTTACCTACAGCACAGTTATAAATAAAGGAGAAACTTGAGGTTTCGTACTTGTAACTCATGTATAATTTAAGTTCTGTAGCTTTTTCCACAATAGCTTACCTGTGAAATGTCCAGTACTGCCTTTTGCACTGTTACTTTTTGGACATGCTTTTGGGCCTCCTGTATCTTCAGTCTGAGGACCTGGCTAGAGGGTACCGTGACTTCCTTCTGACCCCAGCAGCTGGGTGTCCCCTGCATGGAAATCTGCTTGTGAGGAGATGTCACTATGCACTGCAGTCAGTGTGTCACAGCACCCGTTCCTGATTCCTAGCTCAGATGGTTCTCTGAGAACTCGTCCCTTTGCTGCTTGCCAGCAGGCTGCCGCTGCAGAGGCATAACCTGTCAGACTAAACACCTGGGTAGCAGTTGTGTATTAGAAAGTAAAGCAAGCCAAGATGACAGTGCTCATAGCATCACTATTTGTTGTAAGGTTTGTTGGGACCTTAAAGGTCATCTAGTTCCAACCCCCCTGCCATGGGCCGGGACACCTTCCACTAGACCAGGTTGCTCAAAGCGCCATCCAACCTGACCTTAAGTACTTCCAGGGATGGGGCATCCACAGCTTCTCTGGACAACCTGTTCTAGTGCCTCACCACCCTCATTGTACAAAATTTCTTCCTTATAACCAATCTAAATCTACCCTCTTTCAGTTTAAAACCATTACCTCTTGTCCCATCACTACAGGCCCTGATAAAAAGTCTTTCTCCATCTTTTTTATAAGCCCCCTTTAAGTGCTGAAAGGTTGCAATAAAGTCTCCCCGGAGCCTTCTCTTCTCCAGGCTGAACAACCCCAGCTCTGTCAGCCTGTCTTCATAGGAGAGATATTCTAGTGTTGACTTGTGCTTTAGCAGTGACCACATAAACTGATGTTTTCTGTGAAAGGAGACGGGCTTCTCCCACTTTGCAGCTGTCTTGTTTTAAATTGCTTAAGATGATCTTCAGGTATATTAGTGACAGGACAGCTGGTAACAGTGCTTGCTCATGCTAAGAGTAGAGTGTTCCAGTGTCGCCTTGTCTTAGAAATGATAACTATCTGCTTATTTACTTACATCCTTTTTAATTCCTCAAACCTCTTTCAGACTTGATGCAACATTTTTGTGTCATCCAAATCATCTCCTGATTGTTTACTAATAACTTAAATACACTAAGTAATGCTGCCCCTCTACAGCTACTTTTAAATTCTCACCATTTGCACGCCTACATTCTCTACCTTTGTATCTTTTAATCAGTTTCAAATAGCAGGACAGAGGTTTGACATTTAACCCATGACTAATTAGTTTCATTAATAGCCTTAAAAAGAATTTAATGAAAATCCAAATAAATTATACCTTGCCAGCCTATTTTACCTATTAGTCTGCTGACAAAAATTCTAATATATTAGTAGAGATAGAATTTTCTCATACAAAATCTCTTTTCCTCTATTACCTTCCCTCTGACACACACAAATAGTAGGAGCCAGACCTTCAGCATCACTTAATTAATTTCTTTGAAGCTGTGCTAATTTACATCAGTTGATGACTTGAACAGAAACATGCAAGTCTAAGAACCTCATCAAGCAATCTATTCTCATGCAATTAGTCTTTAATTGTGTTAAGTAGTTGCACTGAGATGAGTAGCCGGAAAGGTTCATAGATTTTGGCAGCTTTTGTACTGAGGTAAGTCACAAAAAGGTGCCCACATCTGCAGGAGAATTTACTGGGGTATGACATCTCAGTACTGCTGCCTCGCCAGTGCTGGTCAACGTGGTAGCTTTGTGGCCTTTCAAAACTTTGTAAGCTCAGTCGTTGTCTGCCTGTGCTGCTGAGGGATGAGATCCTGAGAATGGGTGCCCTTCTCCTCCCCACCTTTGGCTTTTGCCATGGAGGTTTGTCTCAGTCACTCAGTTATGCCAGCGTTCTTCATAAAGGAAAGGAGATTCTCCTTTCCAAATACCAGCAGTTGGGTAGCAGAGGTACCCATTATACCTTAGTATGTGTATGGCCCACGGCAAGTCTCTGACCCACATGAGGCAAAGTGAGCACTTGAACCTGTGTCCCCGGGATGCCAAGTGCTTGCACTCTTTCTGTATAAACTTGCTGACATTCACGTTGGTGTTGTGCTGCTGTTTTGTGGTTTTCCTGTGAGCTGCCTGAAAAGCATGCAGGCACACGCTAGTTATCAGTTGTGACCAGACGATGCTTGCTTTCAAGACAGCTTTCCTCTGTAATAATCGAGAAGATCTTCTTCAGGGCTTCAGCTCAAGCCAAACCTGCAAGCAGCATGTTAGTTGTTGGGTTGTAAGAACGATGTGCATATACATGTATATATGTGTGTGTCTTTACATGCTTTTTCCCCCCACTGCTCTTGTCAGATGCTTGGGTGTGTGCAGGGTAAGAGATGAGCAGAACAGCAGCTGGGAGTTGTTGATACCTGGGTGGTGCCCAGGTGGTTAAGCAGCTTGGTGGTTGTGTGCCTGAGGCAGGGAAGGCAAGCAGCAGCTGGGCTGCTCAGAATCAAGAGTCCCACATAGACTTCTTGAAGGGGACATTAAAAATGCGTTGTATTATACAACAATATATCAAATAAAATATCAATGTAGGCCTGTTTAGATCCAGAAGTTTCTCAATAGATACTCATAAATATGTCTGAAAAGCTATTTATCGTATTTTTTTAAAAGGCCTAGATAAGATTGCCATTAGAGTTAATAGGTCTAGGCATAATGCTGCTAGAAAATAATTACTTACAAGTAATGAGAAGCAAATGCTGCTGACAAATATTTGGGGATGCTGAATTGTGAATAGAAATTATTTGTCAGCTTCATCATTAAAGCAATATCCAATGCTGATATCTTGTGAAAGAAAAAGTATCATTGGAGAAAGATAATGCTATGTTTCCTTTTTGTAAGTGCGCGCTGAAATGGTAGTGTTAATTTCAGCCAAGGTATTTTGTGTGGTTTTAGAAGGATAGGATGGTTTAGTGCTTTCATTCCCTTCTACTGGTTCACTGTACAAATGGCAACTTAAATATTGCAGATGAGCAGATGAGCAGAGGGCATATTCCCTGAAGTCTCTCAGGCAGGACAAATCACAGCATGTGGCAATATAAATACGACACTGAACATGTGCTGTGTGTTGAGAGACCGAAGATAAACCCAGAGCAGAAATATAAATCTTCCTTCCGCGTTTAAGACTGTGCCTAAATAATATAGTCTAGCCTTCTAATTAAAATTCAGTTTATTTTGGAGGGGAGAGCAACTAATTTACAGAAGAGTAAAAGTGCTAGCTGTCTTGAATTTATTCTTTGTGCTGTTATCTTTCATCACTGAGGCTGTAAGATCTGGGATGGAGTGTTTCCTACACTTAGGTATAGGATGCTATAAAACGTGAGGCTGTGTAACTGATCATGCGTGGGCAAGTAAGGTCCTTGTTTTCACTGCTCATTATTAAAAGAATTAAAATCTATTTAAGCATGAGACACAGAAATAGGCAGCTCAATCTATTTCATATGTACTGGAAACCTCCATATGAATATGAATACTTTTCTACCAGTAATAGAACTCCAAAAATGAAGAGGTAAGAACTAGAGTAGCTGATTTTAAATGAAGATACTGACATCTCAGACTCAGCAGAAGGGAATTACAGGGAGCCCAGTGAAAACAGGGGACTAAGCTTAAAAGGAATTCTTTTAATTGACATTCATTGGGAAAGATGTCCTATCATAAAACCTTCCTTTATAGGAAGCAAGTCTGAGGAATTCTTTCAATATAAACTGACACCAGAAGAGGATTTACAGAAGTCAGTGGAAAAAGCAGAATCAGACTGATGACATCAGGCAGCATGAGCCCAGTATGTATCCATTGAACTCAGGGCTGAATTTGGTAAATAATTACTTGTCGCTTCCACCCTATTGTTTAAAATGTTTTTTTTTTTCTTTCAGGTGGTTGGGAAGTGGCAAATGTAACACCAGTTTTTATCGAAAGGCTGCAGAGAGAATTCAAGGAACCACAGAACAGTACCTCTGACATTTGTGCTGGACAAATTAGTGGAAGCTGTAACAAACGACAGAAAAGAGTAGAGAAGTGAAATACAACATAAAGGAAAAGAGTCAGAGCAGATTTCCTAGACTGAAGTTGTTCCTCACAAATCTATTCTAGTTCTTTGAAGAACATGTGAGTAAGGGTGATGCAGTTAATAACAAATCTCCAAAAAACTTTCAACAATACTTTTCACCAAAAGCTCTTGGTGACATTAAGGTGTCACCTAATAATAATTGGTTAAATGAAAGAAGCCACAGGGTAGGAGTAAATGACCTGTATTTCACAACAGAGAGGAGTGTCCACAGTCCCAGACTCTATGCTGTTTAGCATATTCATAAATGATCTGAGAAAGGGAGTGAGTGATGTGGTGACAACTGCTGCTTGATCGGACAAAATATTTCAGAATAGCCAGAACTCAGACAAAATGCAAAGAGCATTAGAAGGATTTCTTGGTATTAATTGACTGTACAATAAAGACAGCAAATGAAGTCTGCGGACCATATACTTTAAGTAATGTACCTGGGAAAGGCAATCCAAAATATACATACAAAATGATATTTTCCTACTAGCTATAACAATTTAAAGTTATACATAATTTTCTGAAAAAAATCATTATAATGATCAATAATAATTGAAAGACAAATAGAATGTTAGAAGTTATAAGGAAAGGAATGGATTATAAAATATCACTTTGTGACTGTTACATATATGGGGTGTTGAATAGGGAGCTCATTTTGATCCCTTAATCTCAAAAAGATATAGTAGAGCTAGAAAAGATGCAGCGAGGGACGATAAGGTTAACCAGAAACCCGACATGGCTTCTGCCTGTGGAGAGATCAAATGAGTAATGGCTTTTAGCCTGGGAAAGAGACTACCGAGATGCACCGGGTGCAGTTCAGTTGGGGATGATCACTCCCTGTCTCTCACAGCCTGTGCAGTACGGGGAGTGTAATGGTGCTATTAGACATCTGGCTTAAAACAAACAAGAGGAAATACTTTTCCGCACAGCCTGTAATACAGCTCTGGAACTCATTGCCATATGATGTGTCAGATGTAAAAGTAGAAATGTGTTGAGCGAATTAGGTGGATTTGGAGGAGAAAGGCCGTCAAGAGCAAACTGGCAGAGAGCAGCCTCAAACACCTGCTTGCTGGGAAGATCAGCTGTGGTCAACAGGGTGCTCTGTGTGCCATGTTTCCTGGCAGCAGCATCTGCTGATAGATTCTGCCAGAGACTGGCTACAGGAACAAATGGACCTTTAGTCTGACAAAAGTGTCTTAAAATCTTTATGCTTATATCCATTCGGTTGATTACATGGAGTTAACCCTGTTCTTCACTGTTGACTGAGTGACCAAAGGCTGGCCTGTGCCAAGGACTCAGGTGGCTGCTGTGACTCAGATCTTTCGCCAGCAGGAGGCTGTGGCTCTGCTGAGCCATCACCCAACCTTGCCGTCAGGCTTCACCAGTGCTTCTGTTTCTGTCGCTGTCTTGGACTTTCTTTTTGCCTCCCAAGCCTTGATTTTCTTAAAAGCTGGGTTTTAACTTTTGTTCTTTCTAAGGAAAATAGGTACAAGGTGGTGCTTTGAGGAGGCACAATTTTGGTACAATTCCACCATATCTGTATGTTGGTCTCATAGCAAAAAGTCTTGTGTTTTATTACCCAGCATGCAGTAAGCAGTACAACCTCTGCTGTCACGATTTTTCTCTGCCTGCTTGGCGTGGAGGAAGGAAAGATGTCCACTAATGAGGCAGGTGATTCATTATAGTGTGAAACAGACTGAATATGACCCCTTAGTAAATAACTTCGGGCTGTGTTTCCCAGCAGACAGGTGGAAGCTCCTTATTTATATGTATTAATGACACCTGCTTATTGAAGAGCAATAATGCAATGGACAAACAAATGACATTTCCAGTACTGATATGTAAATTACACGCTAAGAAGAAATGACCGAGGACTCCTGAAATACAGCAGCAAACACGAATTGCATTCCTTGCCCTTCAATATGCTGTGTACTGTAGATAGCTCTTTTCCCTAAATGCACATTTGAAGATTTCATTTTGTCTGCTGCTTCATGCTTAAATAGTTCAGATACATTTTTTTCCTAAGTATGTTGTACTGTTTGCATATAATGCTTTATTGTACCTCGCAGGAGGAGGCTGACATGACCAACAGTTTACTTGAGCAGCCTTTAGGTGCTCTGATTCCCTAGAAATGTTTGTAGGTTGTTCGTAGCTTGGGAGCAGCAGGTACAGTACTGAGGTGGATTTTCTTCTGAGAAACCATGCCAAATAATCCCCTTTTGCAAACACCTCCAGCCCTATCTTGCAAACTGATTGGGGGTTTTTGTTTTGTTCCTAGTGGTTTTTTTTCCTGGAAATCTGTGTCAGAACCTTGGTCTCCAGATAGCTGGAAATCTCATTTCTTAGTAACCATTTTCTTCATATGCCAACACTCTGTGAGCTTGGAAAATTCTTCTCTTGTGTTTTCTCTCTGAAGTATTTGTAGCACAATCACGTCCTGTCCCAGTTCTGTCGCCAGATGTGTGGCATCTTCACTTTTTTGAAGCTGAATAAGTCATTTTGTAATAGTGTCCCCTTATAAGATGAATCTCCATTTCTCCAGGCCTCCAGCCAGTACTTCCTGAACATGTGCCAGTCTGAGTTCCTCTCTCTTTAACATAAACTGTCAGGAAATGTAAGTGCTGTGTGACCGGAGGCCTTCCGTATCAGAGCTTAACCCAACAATGCTGCTCCTCTGCTGTCTGTATGTAAGAAGTAGGATGGCTGTGGAGACTTGTACAAAATATCCTTCCAGATCAAGCATCTCCGAGTGAAAAGATTCTGGTAGATGAGAAAAGAATACCTCAATGTTCAAAATAAGCTACATGAAGAATAGCTAGAGTGGTGCTTGATGAACCCCAGAGACTTGCATAGGACACGCCAGGTTCATCCTTGCTCCTGTCCGAGGGACTTGCACAAGCCCAGCCCCTGGCCACCTGGCATAGTGCTTTTTTCGGTGACTCATGGCTGGGAGCCTGCAATATTTAGGTTTCTTTTTCCTTACTGGAACTAAGCAGAAGTGTTACAATGAGGGAAGATCCCATTCACATACGCTTTTAGCAGCTGCTTCTGTTGGCTAAAGGAGTGAATTGCAAATGATATCTGAACTCCAGTTCTCCTTTGCCCATTTATTTGAGTTTACTAAGAAGAACTGATAGATTTACCAAGTTTGAGTTTACTAAGAAGAACTGGAGAAGGAATTGCCTGGTGGGTGAGACTCAGCAGGAATCTCCCCTATCCAGAGAGGGAAATTTGTATTGAAATCCCTTTGAAACTGGCTTTGTTTAAGTTTTTAGATGATACTCTTCTGTATCTAGCATTGGAAGAAGTGTAAGTTAGTTTTAGAGAGAGGATTCCTGCATGCAAATATGAATTACAATTAGTCATTGGCAATGGCAAGTAGCAATTCCTACATGCAAAACACCTAAAATAATATGACAGCCTTCAGTTTTTGGAAATGTGAGGTACTATTTGTTCTCACTTGCCGCTGGCACGGTGGTGGTGTGTAGTAATAGCTGTTCAGAGGAGTAGATTGGATACACTTGTTTTAAGGTAGTTTCACTTTTAAAGCTGTCTAAAGCTTAGTCAACAAACTCATCTCTACTCAATGGAATCATGTTTACTCTCCTGATTTTTTAAAGACATCCTTCAGACTAAGACACAAATAATTTCCTTTGCTTTAAAGTCACACTTCTGGGTGTAGCAGTGAGAGACTGGAGAGCGCTGGGGAAGGTGTTTTATTCATCAAGAAGCTAAAGGGAGACTTGAGGTGATCTCTCTGCCTCTGATGAAATTCATCCCTTTATCTGAAAGCTCTTAAATCATTCCTGGCAGAGGGGACATTATAAAAATAATTCTGAAGAACAAAAGTTCTTGCCCTTGGATTACACTGCATTGCACCAAATGGCTTATTGTTTTTTTTTTCTTAGAGAGGCTACGTGGAAACTTTAGTTTCCTTTAGATTTCTTTAATCAGATTTTGCGAGTCGATAGAATTTTTTTCCCCCCTCAAACGAATACCTTGTGAAATAAGCTACACAAAGGATAGCCAGAGTGGTGACTGGTGAACCCCAGGGACTTGTTCAGGACACTTCAGGTTCATGCCTGTCGCAGATTAAGGGATTTTGGTGAACCCAGCTCTGGCTTGCCCTTCACCATCTCTGTGGCAATATGTGCCCAGGGAGCACTGCGCTGCTTTTCCTGTGTACTTGGTTGCAGCAGAGCGTGGCACATATTTATTTAATTGAACATGAGTATTTAAATGGGGATAAAATAAATCCTTTTCCTATGGCTTACTCCTTTGGCAGGCAGATGCACTCTGGGGACATAGACTTTACTGCAAGATAGTAGAGAAAGAATTTTGTGGGAGTCTGTGTGACTCATGAATGCCTAACACCCGTCAAATTCCCTTCTTGCGAAGGAGAATCTGTGAGGTTTGGTTTCCTTTTGAGTGACCAGGAGATGGTTCTTCCTCCTTATGGTGTAAAGAGTTGGAAGCTGGCACACCCTCAGGTGAATTTGTTCTTAGAATAGAGGCAGTTTATTTGGTTGGTTGGTTGGTTTTTTTTGAAAGTATAAGCAATACTTAAGTTGTGCTGAAGCTGAATTATGGATATATGGAAAGCCTGCTAGTTACCAGTACACTAACATCTGTCCCCTTCTGTAGATTATTAAAAAAAAAAAAAAAATACCCAAACTCTAGCAGATAGCAAATAAAAGATGAAGGTGGTGAATCTATGCCATTATATTCAATGGGACCTAATTTAGTCTGAGTAGAGTTACAACCTAAATGCACAGATAATGTAATTTTGAAGTAATTTCTGTTAGTCGTAGTGATTTTTCAAGGCATATTTTGTAATATCACTTGGTTTATGTTGTTCTGGAAGCATGTCAAGTCTGGTTTAATAAGCTTGTTTAAATTCTGGTCAGGAGCTTTTCTACTATATTGTAACAGAGTATTTTAACTCTTTTATTTTGCAAAATATTTAGCACATGCATGTAAACTTGGAGTTGTTCTGCAGTTCAGCAACAGTGGTAAGTATTTTACTGGATAGCATCTCTTTTTTGTGTCATTAGAGATAGAAACGGGCATTTGGGTGACTTATGGTGCAGGAAGTCCAAGGTGCCAGCTCAGATTTTAGTCAGGGAAATTTTCTTCAGAGGAAATCCACAGCTTAGCCAGGAGATTCAGCCACAAACACACTGCCTGGCCGAAGAAGCAAGTAGACAACTAGAATAAAGGCAGATGGAAGGAAGTGAGCTTTGACCTTTCTCTATGCAGCTTTTGCAAGCTTCTCCCCAGACTTTAACTCCCTAACACTTGATTTCTATAGCTTTTACATATTTTAAATCATCAACTTGGTGCAGCTGTTGCAGTTTTTATCTTTGAATATATTGCAACAATTTCTGCTATGTACTTTTTATACTGGTTTCCAGAATGCCACAAATGGCTTGAAACAGGAGCTGAGAATGACGTTGTCTCAGCCACAGCAGCTACTACCGTCTTCTGAGCACCTGCTCGATCTATGTGACAATTGAGGTCTTCTAATAAAAAAGCCATTTTACTGGGTACACCTGATTTGTTAAACTGATTTACAGAAGATGATGAGTAATCCTTACCTTCAGATCAGTTCTGAGACATAGTAAGATGTCTGGGTGCTTTCCGGCAGCAAAGGTTTTAGAATAATATTCTGATTTATGGTATAGTGTTCTTTTTAGCATAACTCAGCTTTATAAATAGGCTGTCTCTGACCTTGATATTCTTTCATATGGACTGTGATAATGCTGAATTTTGAGAATGCTTTTTGTTGCCTGATAAGGAAAATGCTATATGGGAATCTGAAGGACAGCACAGAACAGAGGTCTGTCCTGTAGGAGGCAGCTTCATGTTGTCCGCACAGTGTGAAACTCACTTGTGGGTTTCTTTCAGGCTCTAGGGAATTCAGCTTTGTTGAGGAAACTTCCATGTAGTATTAAACCACCACACCTGCTTTTACCTCCCTCCTGGTTGCTGGCATGTGGCTGAAAGTGCTATAGGTGGGCAAAGTCCCTGGGTGCCAGGGTGGCTTTGGAAGCGGTGAGCAGTAAGGCTTCTCTAACGTGTATGGGGCTGTGAGCAGGCAGTTGGAAAGACTTTCTAAATCTCTGTTGTAACCCCCAGACCGTATGCTTTTCAGCTACTAAATAATCTGCCATCGATGTAGCGTTCAGCTGGATGTGAAAGCTCTGAAGAGCTTTCCTGTGGGGAGGAAAAGCGGTACTGTGTTCAAAGCTGGGACCAGGAGCCTATGAAGCAGCCACCTGGGGTCTTAATGGGGCTGGGGCTGCACTGCTCTGTCCTTTCTGCTCATGGCCAAAGCATGAATCTCAGCTGATGTTATTCAGCACTGGAGAAAAGTCACTGACAGCCTCTTAAAGAAGCATGTGAAGCTGGGCATCCAAACGGAGAAGTTTGTAGTCTCGACTGCCTTAGGTTCTATGTAGGGAGCAGCCAGTGGAACAGCGTATTGTACTCGTGAGTGAACTGAGAGCTTGCTGCGTAATCAGTAAAGCTGCTCTCAGATACACCAGTGCCTTTATTAGAGTCACCTGTATCAATGAGGCCAGAATCCATCCATACCTGCTCATGCAAACTTGCCTGGATACTGAAAGATTTCTGTCCCAAATGTGGTAATGAGCTGATATTTCATTGTTGCTTATGTTTAGTTTTCCTATGCACCAGCGTTACTGGTTGAAGTACTCAAGCCATACAATCAAACTGAGACCCCAGTCTGTGTCCCGGCATAGTGGCCTGAATGAAGTCATGGTTGCTAAATTCTGATTTTAAAGAGGGCTGGCTGTCATCCATAGCAATAAACAACCCCTGTCCCTAGCACTAATAGCCCAAAGCAATTTTCAGCTTAGCTTGTCATGCTTTACCTACCACTTTATTGGAAAACATCTTTCACGTTGTAAGCAATTCTTCAATGTATATAGAGGTAGTAAAACAAGAAGTGATTCTGTAACTCTTAAAATTCACTTAGAACAATGACACGTTGGGTTTATCTTGTATGACTTCCAATGGAAAAAAGTATTAAAAGTTTTGTGTTTGAACATTTTCCTTAAAGAAAGTTCTTCTGAAAGACGTAATCTCTTATTTGATCCTGCTAAGTATATTTCATTTCTCAAGTAGTGTAATTACATATATTTAAGGGAACTAATTCATATCCCTTGAAAACCAAATATTCTTCCCATCAGGCATTAAAAATTTACTTAAGAGAATTTTGGCTTGTTTACTTTTGATTTTTAAGATTTTAAAATGTAAATTAAGTGTGAATCATTTTCGTTTTGGAAGCTCTGCTGTAGGAAGCTCCAGGTAATTTTTCTGAGAATGCAGTGGGTAGTGTGGAGGTGTGTGTACATACATACATGAATATATATATACACACTTGCCTGTGAGCATTTATACATGCATATAAGTATGTATATATAGATACCCCCAAAGATATCAATGCAGAATTTCAGTTGCAGGATTAGTGCCATCTGACTAGCATCTCATGCTGCCCCAGCACTAGAGGAGGACAGGATATTGTGAAAAATATAACACATAAGTTTAAAGAGGAAGGAGGCAGTAAGGAAGAAAAGAAGGTGAGGATGATATCACAAGATGATATAAATTATCTGTGAGCCCAGCATGCTGTTTCTGAATCATTAGAGAACACCTTTAATGAGGAATGTGGATTGTCCCTGACTGCTGTTAACGTGGAAGGATCATTATTTAGCTGATGGATGTCACAGCAAAAGCAGGCCTTGAGGAGAGATTTGAAAGAGAAGATTCCCATCAGATCTTTTTCAAAGGGTACATTTTCTCCTTTAAATCAGTTGGAGTTCCCAGAGCTGAGTCATTAATAAGCATGTTTTCTGATGAAGTTGAGAGCCTCACAGCACTGGGAGCAGGATGGAATTAAAGCTTGAGAGATTTGCCATACACTCAACCACACAAGGGCTCACTTTTCCAGAAGTTGCCTCACGTTTTCTGGACCGCTGCTGTGTGTAAATGAGGCATGACTGTGCAATACAATTTCCCTGCTCAGCGCATCCTGGGAATGTTTTTCAGGATAATGTGGGGCAGGTTGCAGTTGGGGGAGTGACCTGGGGAGGCCGGTGCTGTCAGTCCTGGCAAGCAGAAGACTGAGGAGGTGCAAGTCTTGCAGCAGCTCACCAAGCCTCAATCCAGGCCAAAGGTTTTGAAGTACTTTAAGAGGGAAAACACTGCGTTGATTTCAGCCTGATTTCTCAGCTCTGTTAAAAACTCTTTCAGAGTACGTGTTGCTGCACAGGACCAAATGACACCGTTCTCATTGGATTACATCTGAAAAAGAAAAGTTAATTTAGTTCAGTGTTCAAATCCCTGTTAAAGCCTTGACTTTGAGGTCAAGGTAGTAAATTTTGGTTAGAGATGGATGGAACAGGTAGGAGTGGTGGGGGTTTTTTTGGATTTTTTTTGTTTTAAATAGGGTTTGTGTTTTTATCTGATTTACAGGATCTCATGGGTACAGCTTTAGGGGTTAGAGTCTCAAAGGTAAATATCTGTGTAGCTTCTGCTGAGTCCAGTTCAAGGCAGGTGCATACCTATCACTGAGGACGCAGATGTAAGTACTGCATTCATTCCTTTCTGTGGGCAAAGCCAGGAGACCTGCTTGAGCTCACATCTAGCCTTTTTTACCTTCACCAGTGTCTGCTAAGGCTGCTGAAGGAAGGATTTATGGACGCCTTTTTTGTCACCACAGCAATCACACAGTGAAAGTGGGGGCTTTTTCTTACACTCCCCTTCCATGGGAGAACAGGCTGAATTCAGCATTTCTGTCTGAGTGGAAATGGGGCTCCTATATTTGGACATGGCTTAGCAGGACTCACTGTGGAAGAGAATTACTCATCTGCTGCAAAGTACTAATGAAGCCACTCTAGATTTGTGCCTTAAAATTCAACCTGCTGAAAACTTAATGTGATACAGAATTTGGCACTAGTTTGACCCATTTCTAACTAAGGTGGTACTCTGATTTACATGTTATTCAAACACCCAGCAAGACAAGATTGAGCTTAAGTATTAAAGAGATAATGAGATGTTATGGAGATACATTAATTTCACACAGACCAGCAGCTGGACACTAACACAAGCTAGATTTGAGTCAGTCACTTACCAGTCCTCCACAACTTTACCCTTTTGCTCTAATTCAAGTGCAACAAACACAGGTAAGCACAGTGCAGTAGCAAGAGAGAAACTCTGGAGGACCACAGCCCACGGAGGCAGTGCTT
This sequence comes from Ibycter americanus, assembly GCA_035590275.1. Classification (NCBI taxonomy): domain Eukaryota; kingdom Metazoa; phylum Chordata; class Aves; order Falconiformes; family Falconidae; genus Ibycter; species Ibycter americanus. The sequence continues at coordinate 9,465,699 of JAVJGI010000062.1, forward strand.
CTGACCTCACTGTGAGTAGTGGTAGCATTCAAACACACTTATATCCTGCATAGAAAGTCCATTAGTCCAAATGAATGCATGCTCATAAAAACCATTTGTTACTTTCTTCACTCATACTAGTTTATCAGTAAGGGAAAGTGGATAGCTCACTCTGTCTCTTCTTGCATGGAATAGCTCAAAGAAAAAGAGATGTTATTTGAATGGAAAATGCCATTGCCTCTTTTCATTTTTTTTTTTTTTTCATTAGTGAGCTTCAGAAGTTTTCTGAGAATCATTCAGATGAAAATTGTACCAACAGATGAGTGACAGAAGAGCTCGGGGATAAGCAGCACCTATTGTGCCTGTGACTCCTTCCTTTGCTCTCAGCAAATGTGATTCACACCATTTCTGGGGTGAATGTGTCAGAGTTTTGCTTTTAGGCTGCTGGAAAGCAGACTCCTGCTGTCATTTCCAAGGAACTGGTTTTCTCATGGCAGGGCTATTTTTCCATTAGATGTAGGGCTTTTCCTCTTTTCCAACTCTCAGGTGTGGAGTAAGAGGTTCCCTTGCTGTTTTCTGGCCACCCCCTCTCAGTATCCTCCTATGGCATGTCATACAGCTAAGCTACTCTCCTGCCCTCTGCCTCCGCAGGCATGCTACTCCTGCTCTGCAGTTTTTAGGAAGGTGGATGATTTCTCTCCCTCACCTCTTTCTCTGACTTGTAAGTCATTCTCCATCCCACACATAGATCAAAAGCAACCATGAGTTGGAAGGTGTCATGTGCAAACAACAGGAAAACCAAATAACTCCTATGACCCTTCTCATATCTCAATTTTGAGCTTAGTTCTGTCCTTGGGTAGTTTTCTGACCCACATTGGGTTCCATATAGTGATATCTGTGAGCTGTGTTTTCTGGACATTGACGGATTTGCAGCCTCTTTGTAGCACTGAAGTCAAATCAGAAGAAAGGTGGCGCGATGGAGGCTGTGACAAGGATGGCCCGACAGGGTCCTGAGCTCCTTATCAGCCAGCTTACCTTCCTCATCATCCTCTTCCTCTCCCACTGCAGCCTTTGTCTTCTCAGAGTTTACTTCCCTTTTTCCATATCTGTATCTAATCTCTATCGCATCTCTATCCGTCTGTCTGTCTATCTCTCTCTTTGAGACCCTCCTTAATAATTTTGAGTAGTCCCACTTCATTGCTTGTCTCTTCCCCCCGCCCCCCTCTTCATTTAATGCTGCAAGTAGCAGATGTGTCCAATTTTTGGTTTAAGGACAGGTTTTTATTTTAGCTTGTTATTTCTGAGTGAATGAGAATTCTGAAAACATGGTGCATTTGTCTGTCTGGCTGTTGATCAGTTGTCCACAGTCCTGCCAACACTGGCCGCAAACTTTTGAACCCGTGAGCTGATTTCATCCATGTTTGTCAGAAACGTAAAAATATAAGAAAAATAATAAACCCCTACAAGCTTTGTGAAGATAGTTGGTCAGGCAGAGAAGGCAGAAGGTTCATGCCCATCAGGGGAGAAGCTGATGTGGAATTGTGTTGCTTAGACATCAGAGAGTCCAGAGAAGAGCACAGTCCTGAGATACAGATCTGCAGGAAACCAAGTTTCATCAGCTCTGCTGCTCATAGAGCTAGGCATTTAATTTCTCTCTCCCGGGAGAAACATTGAACTATTCTTTACTCCCAGTTTGTCATTGTTGTGTTTGAACCTTGTATTTATTTATTGCACTGTCAGTTATGATTAATTTAGGTTTTGTTGATGCTACTTATTGCATAGAAAACTTCTGACTATGACCTCTGCGATGTGGAGTCTATCACCTGAGTTTTCTTTGCTGTCTGTTTTTATGTCTGTTCGTGTATCAGAGGGGAAATAATGGCTGTGGTCCTAAGTGGGAAAATAACCGCTAATGGATTAGGTTGTATCAAATGGATTGTGAGATTGAGATAATAGCCATAACAGGGCTGAGGTTCCCAACTGTAACCACAATAAACCTGAAATTTATTGGTGGTAGAACTGAAAGTCATAACCCAGAGAGGAAGGTAACAGTTAGACTCAGATTGACTATAGAATAATAGTCCCATTAATTTTTATTTTTTTCCTCTCAGCTAAGAAATAAACCTTTAACATCACATCTTTTTCAAGACATCATTTGAAGATAAAAACAAGTGATTTTGTTGTCATAACATCTATTTCCATTAAAAGCTGTATCAAAAGAGATCAAGTAGATATCTTCTTACTGGAAACCGCAGATTAAAATCTACCAGCTGCCAGTGTCCTTCCAAATGGCAGAAGGTGTTAAAGAGTAAGACTTGCTCTATTCTTTGATAAGTAATTGAAGTAAGCTATGGATTTACGTGCTTCCTGTGATAAGGTCCCTAACATGTACTTTGGAAAAAGGTGGCAGTAAAGCTGTACTATATCAGGGTTATGGGGACACATCTCTCTGGTTCTCATTGGACAAACTTTAAACCTGCATGCTCTCAGATTTAGTAAGATCAATAGCATTTAATATCTACAATTTTCTTAAAGTTTTGTGGCTTTAAAATGCTACAGTAATTACTTTCTTCTGTCTCAAGATATTAATGGTAAGTTTGCAATACATTGCCCATGGAAATGATTCTGCGAGAGGAGCATTGTGACTCGTTCTACACAGCAACTTCCTAATGAGCCGAGTTTATCTTTTACTCAGATATTTGACTTCTCTCATGTAGTATTTTTATAGCCAAGCTTTTTTAACAAACCTGAAGAGATCAAAATAGAGATAGGAAACAGGCAGTATGTTAGTGGAAGAAAAGGTAAATTACATGTTCAAAGATGATGAGCAAAATTAGATGGCATAGCTTCACTGTCTTTTGAAATTTTATTTATCTTGCTGAAAACTCATTTTAGAGAAAAATGAAAAGACTATGTCGAAACATCACACAGACAGTGGTCTCCACCTGTGACTTCTATGCCCATTGAACCAAACTATTAAAAACTTAATTGTCAGAGTGGAAAGGAAAAAAAAAAAAGAGGCAAGTGGGAGAATTTTTAAGATTCAAAAATGTTCCTTTTGGTTACAATGCAAAATTTAAATCTCAAAAGTGTTTGTGATTACAAATCTTTAGAACACATAACTCAGGTGAAAACATTTTTTTCTTTTTGCTTAGATTTCAAAACAATATACTTTGAATATACAAATTGTTACTTTTTTCCTCAAATAAAACCATACAGTTCAAAAACTTGCGTTTCCTTTTTTTTTTTTTTTTTTTTTTTTTTTTTTAATATGAAGAAATCTATCAGAGCTAAGTATTTTCTACAAAAAGTTTTAGCAAGTCAAGATTTGCCACTGGGTAGGTGGGAACCGTTAACTGAAAAGTTTCTCACCTGCTCTACAAAGAAGTCTTAGATGGCTTTGATTGCAATTGGGAAAAGCATTCTCTGGAATGGGTGAGTTTTGCTCTCTGCTCCTCTTTTCATCTTGATCAGAATGGTTACTCCATGCTCAGAGCTTCAAACAGCCACTGCTGTCAGTTTTAAGAAAATATGACCAAATTAACTGCATAATTTATCAAGATGTTATAAAAATTTCAATACCAAATTTTTTAAGGACGCTTTGACATATGGCCTCTCTTTTACAAGCTAAGTTTAATGTGATATTGGATACATGTTAAACTCTTTGGTGACAAGATAATCAAAAGTTATGAATTACTCTGGACTCTGCCTGGCCAGACGTGTTTCCCTCTTAGATAACCCTTGACAGTTTCATTATCAACTGATAATTTCCAGCTCTGCTGTAATATATCCATCTATGTGTTGATTATTTCACATCATCGTAAATCAATTCCCCACTGCCCTAGTGCTGTCTGAAGGTGGAACAAAAAGGCAGACAGACTTTTTTTTTGTTCTGCTTGGGAAAGAAAAAAAAAGACATTATCTCTAGAAGAAGAGGGACAGGATCAAGCAATATTGTAATGGTTGCAGTCAAAGTGGAACCACTGAATGTGTCATTTTGTCAGTGTGCGCTGTCTGAAATTTGTCTAGCTTTGGAGTTAAATCCATCAGCAAAACACCATTTTTTACCTTAAAAACTTTTCTGGCTGTTAGTAGCCTGGAAGACATTTTTCATCTGAACCTTAGTAATCACATGAAGATGATATGAAAGTTTAACAACTATTTTGCATGCTTTCTATAGCTATTGTTTATTCAGAAGTCTTGCCTCTACTCAGTGATTGTGGGAGAAGTATAAATGTATTTAAATTTGTATAAGCACGTGTAAGATGTGTTAGTTGATATCACCTATAAATATATTAACACCTTTATGTTGATATAACTGTGTCTGCCTGAGCAGGCTACAGTAATTTAGTTAAATCAATTTTGCTGTCAAGGCAGCTAAATGAAAGGGGGCAAGTAAATGCTAGATACAGAGAAGGGCAGGTAATTTCTGTCACTACTTTGAAAAATGCTGGCTTTTCCAATCAACAGCAAACTTCTGTGAGCAGAATAGGCATTCTTACAAAAACTGCAGTAAATGAAATGTCATTTTTATTGATAATGATGCTATTTACTCTAGAGAACTCTTTACTGTTACAAGAGCTGGTTCAGAACCTGCCAGTCGTGTCTCCATCAGCCTTACATTTCTCTGCAGCAAATACATGAACTGAGTCCTATAAAGTCAATATTTAAGGATCTTGGGAATCATTTCTTCAAAATTTTGCATGGGCTTTTATCGGTTGCAGCGTTCTTTATTGAGATGTACTTGTAGTACCAGGCAGGGATGATTTTCCCATTGGAAACAAGGAATCCTTAAATTATTTTTTATTCTGCCCTTGATAAAACACAATATTGTTTAGGCTTTGGGTAGGCTGCATTTTCACTCCCCTGGGAACTCCCAGACCTGCAAAAACGAAAAAGTATGACACTAATTGAGTTTTCTTGTTTCTTTTCAAGTTTCAGCATTGTGACTCTGCTTGGGCGTCTGGACGTGATTGTTTGTTCTCACTCCTGCCAGGGGACTGACTCCCACATGACATTCCTCCCTCCGCCCCCACCTGCTTCCTCTTTGCTTCCCTCCCAGAGGTCGCTTTTCTTGAGACATGGGAAAGCCATCAGCACGTCCTGCTGCTCTGAGGGCCATTTGCCAGCTGTCTTTGCTCTCAGAGGTGGGTGACATCTGCTTTATTTCACGGGCTGCTCGGAAAGGAGCAGACAGAACTGGCATCTTGAAGCCGAGTCCTTTGCACCACCCAGAAAAGCAGGAGAGATGTCCCCGTGCTGTGTAGGTAACACACGCATGGTTGCGGAGGAGAAAGTACTGATGGGAGGTGGTGGATGATGGAGCCACGTGCAACCAGCCTGCTCAGCCTAGATGGGGCATTGAAAGGCTGTAATATCTCACATCATCGGTGAACGCTGGCAGAGAAGGGGAAAGGGAGCCAGCTGGCATGGCTGTTCTCTCCCTGAAAGAAAAGACTATAAATCACACTTACGCTTTGAGAATGACTTATTTTTACCCTGTTTATCTGCCTGTTAGAGGCATTTGGTTTTTCTGCCTTTAATAAAAATATTCCTTGTTAAGCCATTTGTTTTCTATTTGCCAGGGGGGACAGTTTATTCACTGGGCCATTTGCACTGCTCATTGCATCAGGATAATTTTCCCTGGTTTCTCAGTGAGGACTTGAATGGTGCTTTAGCCGTGATTTACCCTTAAATGTGAACTCACCTGTTAACTGTTTCCACTCAGGTCCTGGTAGAAGGATTACAAAATGACTCATACCAACCACAGTCTGGCCTTCAGTGTTTATCCAGTACCTGTTTAAGAGGTGATGGTTACTACTGACTGCCAAACTCACCAGGATTCAAAGTGACAACCAGAAGGAGAAAGACTCTGTATCATACTGCCAACCTGAGGATGTCAGTCCGTGCTGGGGGAAGGTGTTTGGGAGACAACCAGTCCCAACACCTTGGAAGGTGAGCTTCCTCTTGTGCCTAGTCCTGCTTTACCTGCAGAAAGGCTTTCAATGAAACGGCTGTGCGGAGTACGTTAATGCCCTTGCACAGTATGACAGAGATTTAAATCACAGAAATTTTTATTTTTATTAAATAAACAGAACATTGTCGAAATTGTACCAGAGCTTATAAACCTGCTTACAATTTCAAAACCAGTTTTAGACTGAAGAAAATAAATCCAACAATGAAAGAATACATTCAAATACCCCTACCTCCCACCCCCTCAAACAGAAGGAAAGCGGAAAAAAGTGATATGTCACTTTAATATTAAAGTTAAAAGGCTTTGATGTTAAGGAGAACTTTGCAGAAGAGAAAATGGTGAGCGTGACAAATCTTTAAAGAAAGGAAAATGGAGTGCTATTTTTAAAATTATTTTATTCTTTTCAGATTGTGGTATTTTACAGAGTCTTACAGATGACAAAGCAGCTGCTTCCCCTGTGGTTGACTGAACGCTTTCTCCACACACCACTGGGTTGGTTTTTTTTTCTTTTTGTGTCACATTGATCTTCTTTTGTTGTGCTGCCTCTAACATGCCATTAGATGCCTCTGGCTGCCAATATTAAGGGAGAAGATCAGGTTCTTGTACGTAAACCGCCATTAGGCTCTTCCTGACACAACTTACAATATTATGGTCTGTGTCTACAGTTTGAAGATATTTTGAGAGGTAGAATCACCTCATTATTGTTTCTACTACTTGTACTGAAGGAGTTTCTAGGGGCCCTTGTCCAGATCTGTCATACTGATGTTGCACAAATGGATATTTAACGGCAGCACCTGACTCCCAGAGCTTACCTTCGAACAAGTGAGGCAGAAAAAAGCAGTTATTGTCCCCAATTTGGATCAAGTACTTAAAGCTCTCCAGTGCTGCACAGAAGAATTTGAGCAAGCTCTGAACAAAAGTCGTATGGGCAAAGGAGAATGATACTATATCATAAAATAACCACCTTCTCACAACCTCTGAGGTGAAGTTGCATATTAAAGCAGTAATAGAAGGTACCCACAGTGACTAACACCTGAAAACAGAGTTAATCAGTCATATTAGCCAGCCTGGCATCTCTCTTTCATACTAAAGATGTTGGTCACTGCCCCCAGACACCCCAGAAAGTCAAGATTACCTGCTGACCGGTTGTCAGGGGTATACCAACAAAGTCATGCTGTCCAACGCACTGTAGAGTAACTTCTGAAAACATGTGCAAAACAGCTTTATTGTCTTTTCTTGGATCTTTCCTTAAAATAGCCCTCTGTGTCTGTAATTTCTGCCAGGATGTGGCAACGATGAGGCTGCTGGTGTATGGATGGTGTTGTCTATCACACCCATCAATACTGTCTGATGGGTTCTTATCTGCCTGTAGCGGTCTGTGGGTGGCTATGGCAGCATTTCCAATCTGTAGAGCACTTCACATGGCAAAAACTTAGTAAATGTTGGGTTTCTAGGTCCTGGGGTAATACATATACTAATGACAATAATAATAATCAGCAAGAAGTCTTTCTCCAACTGCATCTCTATGCTTGCATGCTCAAATACCCTCCCCCTGCCCCCCACTTTCTGCCACCCCAAAATGCACTCAACACAGCTTGCCATATGTGGGAGCAATTTACAGATGTTGATATTAAGGATGCCTGTCTTCAATAATTGAAAAGGATTAGCATAATGCTTGACTCACTGAATTTCTGTGGGGAAACAGTAACCTCCAGTGGTCATTTAGAGTCCAGTCATGTTCTAACAGACTTCAGTGAGAGCAGTACTAGATCCCTAATTTATACCTGGCTTTAAAATTTTCCTTGAAGCCCTAAATTATACATTCATAACCAATTCCTCATACAACACATAGCTGCTAGGACTGAGCTCCTTCAAAGGTTTATTTTGCAGTTATTTACCTTTGCCAAGGGCCTTGAGATCTAGAAATAAAAAATCCCTGTGAAAATGCAAAGTAATACCAATTTTTAGTGAAAAGCACCAGCGCTACAACTTTTTTAAGGAAACAGTGCGATCCATGTAGTGTCTGAACTTGGCTTAAGAATGTCATTGAAGAGCTAAGTGAATAGATCTTTTCTTCTTTCAAAGTGGGGGACATCCTCCAGTGAGCAGGAAGGCTAATATTATTTTCTTATTTATTTTAAATTGGTTTTTTTTAGAGGTTAGAGTCTGAAGTTAGACATACATTTAGGAGTTGCTGTACTTTGGCTAGTCAGCCATCATAGGAAACAGGGATGGAAGGGACCTGGGAAAGACTCCTGGCCTGTCTTCTTCAAGGCCAGGCCAGCTCTAGTTAAACCCTCAGCTTCCTTCAGGCTGCAGTCACACAATACAGAGAGATGTGGAAGGCTGACAGTGTTTCATGTCTTTGTGGTTCTTATTTATATTAAATACCCTCTCTGCATCTGGTGTGGTACTGGAGCTGCTGCTGTACATTGCTGATAGTGGAAGGATTGCAGACACCAGCGTGACTTTTCCCTTTCCTTCAGGGGAGTGACAATAACTGCCTGGGAGCTCAGAGGCGAAATCTTCAGAGTGCTGCTGGGGGCTGCAGCACATTTAGCTGGACAAGCCCAGCACAATTACCCTTCCTGTGGTTGAGTTTGCGAGGGGGTTGAGGTTACGCCGCTGAGCCCAACTTGGGGGATCACAAGTCCTCCCCCGAGGTCTTTAATTTCTATTGTCTGCTGGGTGAGATAAATTATTACCTCCATTTGATTACTGAGTGCTGTACAAGTGTGTTTGTGTACATTTATGCTGATGGGTGGTTACTGTCAACATAACTACTGCAAACTGCTCAGAGCTTTGAGTGGGCCTAGTTTTTCAAACTGGGAGTCAAATACATTAAGCCCTCCTCCTCCCTGGGTAATTTTTTGCAAATGTGCCACTGACAACATTTGGAGCTGGGAGAAGGTTATGGCTGGGTGTGGAGGAGCTTAGTTAAAAGCTAAAGTGGCTGTGAGACATCGAGAAGGGGAGAAGTCTTCATGTGCATAAGGGCCATAACAGCACTGAAGCCTGCACAGGAGCATCCCACCCTCCTGTGAAATGAATAGCTGAGCTGGCTGTGCCAGCTCCTCAGATGTCTCGTGCCTAGGTAGTCCCAAGGCAGCATGGGGGCTGACTATATACTTCCTCCTATACCCTACCTACCCCAGGGTGGGCTGGTTTGGGGCCCAAGGTAGTGCCTTACGTGGCTGTGAGAGTGGGAAATGGAGAGCAAAACTCAGTGTGGCACTAGACAGCTGTGATTAGGGAGCAAGTAATGTCCTTGGTGACAGTACCAGCTGGTGGTGCACCCTCAGGGGGCAGGAAAGGCAAAGGAAGGGCAAGCAGAAAGAGAAGGTCTTGTCTGATGGTGGATAGGCAAGATGCCTGCTCTGTCTATGCCCTTCTAGGTAGGACTAGCCTGGCAGAAAATGACCTGGGGGTGCTGGCTGACAGCCAGCTGAACACAAGCCAGCAGTGTGCCCAGGTGGCCAAGGAGGCCAACAGCATCCTGGCTTGTATCAGAAACAGTGTGGCCAGCAGGACTAGGGAGGTGATTGTCCCCCTGCACTTGGCACTGGTGAGGCCCCACCTCGAATCCTGTGTTCAGGTTTGGGCCCCTCACTGCAGGACAGACATTGAGGTGCTGGAGCGTGTCCAGAGAAGGGCAACGAAGCTGGTGAAGGATCTGGAGCACAAGTCTTATGAGGAGCAGCTGAGGGAACTGGGGTGGTTTAACCTGGAGGAGCCTCAGGGGGGAAGCTTATGGTTCTCTACAACTACCTGACAGGACGCTGTAGGCAGATGGGTGTCAGTCTCTTCTCCCAGATAACAAGTGACAGGACAAGAGGAAACAGCCTCAAATTGTGCCAGGGGAGGTTTAGATTGGATATTAGGAAAAAATTCTTCCCTGAAAGGGTGGTCAAACATTGGAACAGGCTGCCCAGGGAGGTGGTGGAATCATCAACCCTGGAGCTGTTTAAAAATGTGTAGATGCGATGCTTAGGGACATGGTTTAGTGATGGACTTGGCAGTGCTAGGTTAATGGTCAGACTTGATGATCTCAAAGGTCTTTTGACTTTTGACCTAAATGATTCTATGATTCAATGACTTGTTTTGTTAGCTTATTCCCATCTCCTGCTCAGACAGTCATCTGCTCCTGCTTTTTGAGAGACACCAAGCTCTCGCCTGAAGCCCACAGGCTCATCCTTGCTGCTGACATCTCCCCTTCCTCCACCCACAGCGAACCTGGTCTGTCTCTGCTGTGAAATAAAATTCTGCTCGTGCTGGAGAGACCACTCGGACTGAGGGCACGTGTAAGAGCTCACACCTAAACGAGGTAGTGCTTAGCTGGAGCAGGAAGAAGAAAACACTAACAAAATTAAATTTAAGAGGAGATAGCAGATGAAAGTTAAAAAAATAGGTAGCAAGCTGTGGTTAATATGGGAATATAGGTAATTAAAAGATGAATCTTAAAATATGAGTAATTAAAAAAGTCCAGAGGCAACACAGTCAACACTAGTTACGTCACAGCTGGCTTGTGCTGAGGGAAAAAGCAAAGATGAAACAGATGAACTGAGTGCTGGTCTCTGATTCCTGCTTTCTTTCAATTAAGGATTTCTTCTTATCTTTATTTCTTCTAATAAGAACTGCAAAACCCAGTTGGGTATTTACTGATGTTTCCCTCGATTTTTGTTGTTTCTCTTGTCTTTTTTTCTCTATGACATTGTGATAGTTAACATCTCTGGCTCTCCTTAAATAGGTCATTTGGAGGAAAATTACAGTATGTGCCTGTCTGAGGTATCAGCTCATTGAACACTCAGAAGACAGTGATGCTTTCCTAGAAGGCAGACTATGTGCCAAAGAAAGCAAAAGATGTACTAGTGAGATTCATGGGGCGGGTGAGGACATGTTCCGAATTAAAGACTGCTGTCAACAAGGGGTCATATACAGGAAAATGATACTGGGCTTTTTTAAAGTAGATGTGTTGTTCTCATTTGCTTTTAAAGTATAAAATTCCTACGTCATCCAACAGAAAATTTAGGTTTCAATTCTGCAAATGTGGGATTGAGGTTCCATGCTACTAGATACTGCATGAATACTGGAAATATGCCTTCTTTTCTTAAATCATGTACATGTCAGAAACAGGCCGTTGTGGCAAGAGAGACTCAGTACGGTTGTAAGCATTATACCCCTTGGCTGCAAATGGGAAGAAAGCTCTGAGAATCAGCCTGAAGGTAAGTAATACCAGTCTTCTTCAAGACTGATCTGGAAATGTACTGAAACAAATTTCGTGTCCTGGGAAGATTCCTTCACAATGTTCATGGAAGCCAATAAAAATTGTAGTGGTTACAGAGCCACGTGTGAAAATCTCTTTGGACTGTCACAGGAGTCCTATAAGTTTATCAAAGCTCCCACTCTAAGTTATGACTTCAGAATTTAGTTTCTGTATATTAATGGTTTATGTGGAATTGATGGAAATCAAGATGGTATTATTGTGTACAAGAACATACATAAATATGATTTTCTCCATGGTTAGGAAAGATTTATGCCTTTTCAGTCTCTGTTTAATCTTTCTGCTCTCTGAACAGTCCAACGTAACATAAATAATGTTAAAACAATGCACTGACTCACTTTTATCCATGTTTCTGGTTAGTTAAATTATTAATAAACGCTTGGTGCAAGACTGATTTCAGCTAAATTTAGCAGTCTGCAGTGCATACATTTATATCTGATTTAGCTTTTTAGTTCTCTCTTTATAGTCAGTGTGGGAAAAACAATCCTAAGGAGTGATGCACATAATGAGTTTTAGGTACGTTCCTTAAATGAGATTAATTATGCCCTGAAACACTCATCTTTCTCAAGCTAGCCCCAATGCAGATGTCTTAATTTGGAGAGATGAATCTTACCCTTTGTTCAGTTTGTGTAATTTCTGTTTGTACCTGGATCATTACTTAGGATCATGTTTAGCCTGAGGTAGCTGAGGGCACTATTCTCCTCTGGCTTGAAGTGCTGCAGAGAGTGATCTTCCCTCATGAGCACCTGCTGACTGCTAAAATAGCCAGGGTTTTTTTATGAGTGTCCTTGGCTGCTTTTTGTGAAGGCATCTAATTCTGCTCATGCTGTGTTAAATGCTTATCAGATTCTATCTTTCCAGAATCATGGCAGAGGATATTTAATGTCATGACTCTGCTTTTCCTCATGTGGGAAAAGGGTTCGAGAAGCTCAAACAGTTCCTGCTGAGCAGGAGCCAGAGCAGCACCTCAGGCACTGAACGGACTAGAGTTAGATAGGAGGGTGCCTTGTGTTCATAAATGTGTCGTGTCCAGGGTTAAGCAATAACTGGGAAGGGATTTTTTATTATTTTTTTTTAAATTATGGTTTGGTTGGAGGTCTGTTAGTTCTGCCTCAGCCTCATGCCAGTGGCCCAAGTCCTTTACTGGGTGTAGCTGTTGTGAATATTTGCAATACAGGGATTTATAGACACATTTATTCTGGAGGAATCTAATCACTACATTGCTTTCGTAAATGTAACTGCATCTGAAGCAAACAGTGCATGAATTATATGTCTCGGCAGGATTGATCGTACCCTTAGGAGCTAACAGCAGCACCCAGAGAACAATTACATTCTCCTGCTCCCAATAATGAAGTATTATTTAGAAACAGAAAGTCATTATGCAAAACTTTGAGAAATGATACAATTACATTACATTACACTTACTTTTGTCATAGGCCTTGCTTACATAAAATTTAAATGTCTTCTGAGAGGGAATTCTGTAGTGCTGGTTTCCTACTCTTATGCTCCTGGGCACTTGGCCTTTCTGTTGAATAATGAAAGATAACTGTTTAGGGTTGGAAATATCATATATTCTGAAAATTCAAAAAAATTGCTTATAAAAAGTAATATCTGAAAAGGAGCAGTTATCATATTAATTATCAATTTAATATTCAATAACCTGTTAATTTGCCAGTATCTATTTCATATTTTGTTTTACTAGGTTATTACAGCAAGATGTAACTCAAAGTGAACACAAGGCATCATACTTCTGAGGTTATCCATCCTGTATAGTCAGCCTGATTTCTTGGCAGTTGTTTACAGATTTAAATTTAAGCCTTAATATTTTTCTTTCTTTGGTCTTTGTTTCGCACACTGGTTTCAACTGGCGCACGAGAGAAGCCGTGTGATGGGAATTAAAATAAGCTGTGTTAATCTAGTTTGTGCAGTGGTCAGTAGTCCCAAGGGAATGCTCTGGTGAGTGGCAGAAATGTGGAGCTGGGCCAGATGTCCTTCCCTGCACGGAGGGAGAACTGGACAACAGGTGGCATTGCGAGTGGCTGGGATAGATATGCTCTTTCATAATCTCTCCTGCTTTAGCTATAGAAAGTGAGACTTGGGAAAGCAAGCTGGTGTGAAATGTTAACATGGCATTTCCAAAAATCTCAATAATGCTCCTAAATCTTGAGGACTTTTACCTGAGGCTGGAACCACAGCGCACATGAGTTAGTGCCTGAGCTATCTGGCATTGCCTGCATGAATCTCATTGCTTTCACTGGCACTTCTCGGTTAAACAAACTTTTCATTGAATGGGAGATATTAGGTATATTTTGTATCAACCCTTTTATTCCTTAAAGGCATTTTATTTAACCAGGACTCTGCCACAGTGTGAAAAGTGATCAATGCTTGTTAAAGAATCCCCCAGGATCCCATAAGAAATATGGTGTTAATTGTATATAGACTGGTTGAAGAGGCTCTGTCCCATAGGAAGAAAAGTAAGGAATTGTTTTAAGTGCATCAGCAGTCTGTTATTTAAAGGCCATTGCTTTCCACACTCCTATTTCTGTCTCATTAATTGATTGTGGATGGTTTCAGCAAATGTGTTGTATCAAGAACTCACTAACATTAGTGGCTTCAACTAGGGCTGATTTTTTCCTCCCACCATCTCCTAGTATTTGTTGTGGGCTGTGTTGCATGTTGCTTTTTAAAATCAGTTCTGTGGCAATCACATCATGATAACAGCATGTGCATGTATTTGTGTGCTGGGAGAGCGGGGCACCATAGGAAAACCCGGGAGAAGCCTGGCACTCCAAGGACAGCTGATGAGAGGTTAATCATTTACTTGTTTAAGTATTTGTACTTAAGTCTTACATCAGATAAGCACTGAAGGGGTTCCCCATCATAATTCATTACTTCAGGAAGTGATTCCCCATCATAATTAATGACTTCAGGAGGCTGCTAAATGCCCACAGCACTGGAATAATATACAAACCTACAAACCAAAAGGATTGTTCTTTTTATGTCCTAGGAGCCATTTTCCAATGTTTTAGTCACTAGCACTGCTGAGAGCTCTAAAAAAAGTATTAACATTTTAAATAGGTGGGAGTCCCCCCAGATCGGTCATGAAAACTCTACGGTTGCATTTTGACAGCATTTCTCCTTTATTTCCATATATTCTAATGGATAAAATGCCTTATTCCCTACTAGAGTCCGTCCAAGCTAATAAATTGTTGTTGAAAGCATTGAATTGCATAAGCCTGTCATCAGCGTCTCTCATGAGCTGCATTTTTGATGTGGCAGTCAAACTGAATTAAACCATGCACAGCCACAATGTAATAGCTCAGTGACTGCCCTCGTCCTAGTCATCCTGTGTGGTGACTTTGTATGACACTCAGTGCTATAGAGCTGCTGGGAGGTGTCATGAACAAGTAGTTTAAGTTAAGTTGCTTACAGAATACCTATTAAAGGTATGAGTGAAAAAGTTTTAATCAGAATTTGTGGGAATTCAATGGCAAAGTTTACTCTATTACTTACTATATAGACAAATCACACAAGAACCAAATTGAAATTAAGCTGGGATGATTTACACAGAGACTTAAAAAAACCTAAAAGGGTAAGGGATACGCTCCCATTGAGTCACAAGGTTCAGAATGGACCCTTTGCTTCCTAAACTCCTAATAGAGCTTAGGTGTGGCTAGATCCAGTCTTGGTTTCAGACTTGGACAACAGTTTATGTTTAAAGGATATAAGGAATTTTCAGTTGAAGTTTGATCATAGGATTTCAGCAGCACTTAAATCATCAACTAATTTATCATTTACAAAGTGATTCAAATAAAATATACTTATAAAAGTGGCTGAACTATGGATTAAAAATTGGTAATATACTTATTATGAGGTTACTAAATCAGTTCACACACATGCATGCAGACACAAAGGAATAGAAGGGTAGAGGTATATTTACAAAGGTATACGTATTAGAAGTTCACCTCGACTTCAGTGAAGTACTCACATAGAATGCCTTTGCATTTCTCAATGGGCAAAGCACTGAGCCTCGAGAAGCAGGAAGATCAGCCCAGGTCCCGTCACCAGCTTTTGGTGGCAGTCCCCCTAGTATCGCAAACTTGGGAGTTTGCAAGTTCTGGGAGGTGTCCCACTCAGAAGGAGATGCTGTTCACAGCTTGCTGCAGTCTAGGAGAGCTCCAAGGGCCTCACTTAGGACTTTCATTTATAGGTTTGGAGATAATTGCCTCTTTAGTCATCAGCAATTCTCCATCTTGGCTGCAATCTGAGTTCATAATTAATGAATTTTTTCTCAGAATTCCACTGACACTGGTACAATACCACTTGGAGTCATAATGAAGAGTGTTTTCAGGCTTGTAAGGGGTGTTATATTCCAGATAAGGAATCCTCCAAGGCTAGCAGGTGTTGTTATTGTACAGATAAGGGATGTTTCTGGTACAGCCAGTGCAGTTTCCCACTTCAGCCATGCGAGAGTTGCTAGTATGGTCAAGGGACACCTAACTGCCCAACTCATTACATGGAGGCTAAGGCCTAACAGAGATTCCTGAGATCTTAAAGCCCACAGGGAAGGTGGCAAGATGCATCATCACAGGATGTGACAATTGTACAACACCCGCCACTCATGCAGTATCCCCATCCAGTAGCTTTGGTCAAACTCCATTTCCCATTTTGGTTGCTAAGTAAGACAATAGTAACACTTGTCAGAAACTATGTATACTGAAAAGACCATTAGGTTAGGTTTCGAGTTTGTTTTTTTTTTTTTTTTTTTTTTTTAAGGAGTATTGTTGCAGCACTACCAAACCATCAAGCTGCAACAAGGCTTTTACCATCCCATACCAGCCCTCTCATGCCTCGGCACCACCACCAGTCCCACACAAGG
>JAVJGI010000062.1:9481911-9495327 GCA_035590275.1 Ibycter americanus
CTCAGTGCTATTTAGCTACTTAGCAGGAGCAAGCCACAGCTGTACATTATCCACATCAGCCAACCCACTGCCCCAGAGGCAAGCCCACAACTGTATATTATCAATGTTAATTAACACTCTACAGTTCCTCTACAGGGTATGAACATGTAACTAGTAATATAGAGAGACAACTAAATGTCTTCTTTTTTGTAAGCTTTGAAATGCTGTGTGTCTCAGCAGGAGCTCCTGAGGTCTTCCTATTTGTTTTTAACCCAACTCTTTCTGAGATCCCTAGGCACAGATATAAGAGCTTAATATACACCCTTGTTTTTGAGATATTGGCGCTCTCTGTCCACATCTTTGTTCCTGGATTTCTGATGGCTAGGATGTATTAGAAAATCCTCAGGTCCAGCGCTGCTGGTGAATAACTGTGACATTCGAAGCAGCTCCAGACAACAGATAGCCCTGAAACACAAGAAGCTGTTTCAGTCCCTCAGCTGCCAAGTGATGCCTGTGCTCCTCCGCATCTGCTAAGAAGTGTGAGATGCTATTGTTTTCTTTCATGTTATCTGATAAAATGTCTGCGTAGTTCCAACTTCCCACTTATTTCTGAAAAGCTGCACTGCATTTCAAAATTGGTAGCTTTTTCATGAGGAGCAATAGTTTTCAACTTATGCAGTGGTTTTTCAGTCAAAGCCTTTGCTCCTGGAAACAAACCATTACAGGAGATGACTCCCTTATTTTAGAAAGAAAAAAACCCCAACCCACAAGCAGTTATTAGTTTTAGTGGTTGCAGTGAAAAACTCGATCACGACTCAGATTTACTCTAAAGGTAAATTAGAATGTAAGCAAAAATAATCCAGCGTTTATGTCTTTTAAATCCCAAATTCCAGTGCAACGTATAAAAAAACATCTTTTGACTGCCTTATAGTGTTTGTCTGCCTTATAGTTTTTGAACATTGGTAATTGGTAAAGCTGATCTTGATAGGACAGTGTTACACAGAGCCACACACTCCCTGTGGATTGTGGTCTTCATTTTAGCCCCCTCATCCACCTGTCTGTCCTAGGGAAGCACACTGTGTCTGGTGTAACCCTGTGGTTTCATTTCACATGGCTGAAGCTCCAGATTCAAGAAAAAGAAAAGTACAGACTGAAAAGATCCCTGAGGTGAAGAATGGTGATATCTGCTCTTGTGGAAAAGACTGAGAAAACTTGGATAGAAATGACACGGAATATCTGAAGGAACCTCCATCATGAAAGGTTTTAAGAACAAGTTTGACAAACCCCTGTCAGGAAAGACTTTGGGACAGTGAAGCACTTGGGCAGGGGATGGACTAAATGACATCTTAAAGTCTTTTTCAGTCTTCTCTTTATCTTCTGCTCTTGGACTTTGTGAATGAGTTGTAAGTGACCCTCTGAATCTGTTTTTCCCCCCTCTGAAGATAATAGTAAATCACAGACAATAATAAAATTTAAATATATTGTGTCTATGTAATTACTTTTATCTACGAATCTTCCAAGTCATCAAAGAAATAAAGCTGGTTTTGATAACGAGCTGTTTTCCATAAAACCACCTTGATGGGCATTACTTCTGTTTCTGGTTTTAGGTTGTTTGATATCTTCCTAAACGATCCCATCTTTTTGCTGACTATCACATTGTTGCTGTATTTCTGATTACTCTTTGGGATGATGGTGTACAATTAGCAATTTTCCAGTCTCCTGGGAAGTCCTCCAGTGATCCAAATTATATCAAATCCATATCCACAGACCAGCTTCATGGCTGGTTCTCTAACATTTGTTTGGATGCAACAGAAGTCCTGGTCTAAGTAAACCTAATGAAATCTGAAGAAATCCTCTGTTTAACTCTGAAGAATGAGATTGTGTACCTGGAAGATGGGGCTGTTTGTATGCATACGAATGGATTGCCATGTTCAGAAGTATCTTAAACTCTAGTAATATAGGAACTTAAAACTTCAGTGAACTGACAAAGGCACCTTAACATTTCATATTTCCTGTGGCATCTGTTTTACAATGAGAGTTAATGCTGATTTAAAAAATAGCAAATGAAAAGATTTCTGTTTTATCTTATAGAAGTGATGGTCTTGAAATTTAGGTGTGAGAATACCAGAGAAATAGTTTTACTTTTCTGTATTATGGAAGAGGACGGCAGCAGTGAAATAGCAGAGATCAGTTATAACTGTTGTTTTGATTAAAATGGTATTTACCTTGCTTCTCTTTCATCCACTATCATTCTTAACCAGGTTAAAACCAATACCCAGTGGCAAGTATTCATTATTAAAATGATTTTCCAAGTATGTTCAGTGAGATAAGCAATTGTACATGTACCATGCCATCTTTGACAGTAAAAAATGGTATAAGAATACATGATTGTTAATTACTTTCCTTTTACTAGTGAGCTGGTATTAAAAGGAAAAAAATGCAATTTTTTCTGCCCTGTGTGAAGACTATGAGAAGTCTATTTCTCAAGAGGAATCATCACAGTATCGTAACAAAGGAGCTGTTTGGCAAAAAGAGTTTCAAGATAGACCTAATTAAAATCTGCAAATCTTCAAGTTGGTTTTCCTCAACTGAGGGGCTGAAGTTTGATATCTTTTTATAGCCATATTGATGCATTTTTATGTTGATGCATTTTATATGCTCTGAAAACCCACAGACATCCAGGGAACATGAATTTCGCTTGCTCAGCTCTTGTGAAAACCATAGAGAAATTGACCTTCTGTCCTGTGGAGTTTGTGTAGCTAAACCAATAATGCAACCTTGTATGTATGAATTTGGAGTAAAAAAGAAACCGTACAAAAATTCTAGGATATTAATAAAAGGTAGCATTATTTGAAAAGTTTTTTGTGTTTATATTCTTATCTTCTTTGTCTGAAAAGGTGAAAAGACCTAAACAGTGAAAGATCTAAAAGTGACAAGTTAGAAGAGCAGACACCTCTTTGCAGCTGGTGTCTAGAGAAGAATGGTGACAAATATTGGATTTAGACATCACAAAGATAGCATGCCCTTCTGCTCCCAGCAGGAATTTTGTGATTGATCTCAGTGCTAATAGGATCAAACAGAAAGACAAAAGGAATGTAGAAGTGGATGAAAGCAATGAGGTAAAAGGACCAGACTGGCAAAATTCTGACTGCACTGATACAACGAGATGTTAGTCCTCAGAATTAGACTTTGCATTGAAAAATGCAACACTGCTGTTCAAAATGTATAAATTACTGGCAAAAAGATTGATATGCATTAGTGTTCTACCTGCCTCATGATTGTGTTAATAACTGGGTTATATAGATACGTATAAGGCTATAGTTGTTTGGTATTCTGCATAAAATAATTGTTTATCAGTAGCCTTTCTAGCAAATAAAAAAGAAAATTTGAAATATTCTGCAATAAAATAGACCAGGCCATACCTAATCCAGCAAAATCTGTCCTAGGCTCAATGTGAAACAAGAAGTTCCACTCATGAGATGTTTTTTAATGTATCCTGTGGTGGCATACAAGCACATCATTAACATTATTCAGCATTATGAGAGCAATAGTACAAACAATAAAAGATAATGCAATGGGATTTTTATTTAAATTTAGATTTGATTAATGGCCTTGTTGTAAAATTTTACCAGTGGGGAATAGAAATCAGGTGGAAGCAAATGGAAAATAAAATATAATCTTTGTTCAGTCCACATCTTGAGAGAAGACAGAAAGAAGCTTCAGCGAAAGGCTTTTGAATAAGAAGTGACCTTAGGTGTGATGCTTTCCAGTGCAGAAGGGTGCCTGTAGGCAGACTTTTTCTCTGTCTTGGGTCTTAGAGGAGAACCCATGTGATAGAGATCTGAAAGACATGGCAGTCCTTATCGGGGAAGAACAAGGGAATAGTCGATCTATGGAGCTTGTCTCCCCCGGTATGTCCATCTTATGTAACTCCAGCCCCTTAAGACATCTGCTACCAGCTTCAGTAGTTTCTAGGCTCTTTTTCTGGCTGATGTATAGATAGGCAGTGATTCATTGCATTTACTTTAGAAACTTACTTTGAGATGAGTATTAAGCTTTAAGGAACCCAACCGTCCCTGTGGAAGAGGGAGCTTCCTAGCTTAGACTAAATGTCAGCCTTAAACTTTCAGCCTGCTAAAGTTAGTATTTCTCAATATAATTTAATGTTATTCACTCTAGTGTTAATTTATGCCTCACTGTCACATTTCCTTCTTGCAGCACAGCTCCAAGTGTCATGTCACTGCCTGGCTCCCTCATCTGAGCCTCTAAATGTGGGGAAGGAAGAAGCCTTCACCATCCTAGGGGCATAGAGACACCAGTTACCACATTTAAATGGAGGCTGTTTCCATGGGATTTGTTGTCTCATACTCACCACTTTCTCTAAATGAGTATCGGCCCAATATTTTTTGCAGAATTCTGGCAGCTCCCATCTATTTTGTTTCCACACAAGAAAAAACATTGCTTTGAAATTTAGGAGGAGAGGGTATGTATGCAACAGGATTTAATGAATAATCTACTTTGGGAACCACAGCCAGAGTGGCAGCCCTGGTGCAAAGCGGTGAGGACACTTGCAAGGCTGCATGCCTTAATCTTGTGTAAAGAACAAGCTATTGCAGCTCTGGGTATCTCTCTGATTTCTTTGGAACTGGTCTGGGTTTCTCTGTGTGGCACTGCATTGTGTCATGCACACATATTGGTAGAGCTAATATGTACCCAATAAGCGCACATGCCCAATGAAGAAAGGGTGGATAATTTTGTGTAGAGAAGTTTCTTAAAAGAGCTGAGGAGCTCGTATCAGTTGGCTGAAAAAATATATCTAAAAAGGCACAGCATGTGTTTAGAAAGGGATGTTCAAACTGTGTTTCTTAATCAGGCACCATGAAATGATTATTTTTGAAAATATTTTGGCAAGATCTCCTGACATGTAACACATGATTTGCAATTCCTACTGCATGCACTCCAGTGACAGTTCTGAAAAAATATTCTGGCTTTATTAATGAAGTTCAGCTTCTTTGGAATTCCACTGTTTCCTGGGAGGCAAGAGAGATGATGAACAGCATAAAATAAATGGGTCCAAATTACTGAGCCAAAGAGTGGTTTCCTTCCCCATATTAGAGAAAGGAGTACTGTCTGTAGTACTAGTACAGTGCCACCCTAGACCCAAGCAAAGCACATGTGAAGACTGACTGAAACTGCTGGAGCCGTTTACAGCTACCAGTTAGGAGTCATGCCCAGGTGTGAGATTTAGGAGGACAGTTTCCCAAAACTCCAGCTGTGATTGGTGGAGAAATGAGCATCTTCTGAGGGTAATTCAGAGCTGGAGCCTAATTTAGGTTCTCTGAATCATCATTCAGAAGCATCTGTAGAAGAAACTTAGCCTAAGCCTTGCCTTGGCTAGCCTTCAACCTCAGTGGGAAGCTGCAGGTTGGGAACAGTGCCCATTTCCCTTCTCCCCTTTATGTCAACATGCTTTCTCCATAGGTAGACTGTCTCCTAGATCTGCTGCTAATGCAGTGATCCTTGGCCTTGTCATTCATAATTCAGGTACTAAATAAATTTTCTAAGCCTAAATCCAGATTTGCTGCTGAGAAAAACCTGTTGAAAAGGCTGGGTTGAAAAACTCAGGAATCAGAAGGAAGTGAGTTACTGGAACTCATTTCATGTACCTTCCAAGAGTTGCTCAATAAAAAATGATGTCAAAACAGTAAGCTCAGTGTGCAGGGTCTCTCCTGCATCTTTTTTTTTTTTTTTTTTAATATAGTGACAGGAATGTGTAAGACAGGGATCAGTCCTGCATGCTCGTGAGCCTGCTGCTTGTGCTGTCTCAAGCAGTACAAATACTCCATTTGTTCTGCTAAGCACAGGAATCATTATGCAGCTGAGTAGAAAAGTGCAAGATAACTAATTAACCAAACTCTTTTGTAGTTAGGCATCCAAAGGACAGAGAAGTCCTCTAGTCTTCAAAAAGATATTTAGTTTTTACTTACATTAAGGGAATCCTGCAGAATTTACATTTCTTTTCCATTCTGCAATGCTGAAGTCCTCCCTCATGTATCTATGAACTTGAGTCCTTTTAAAGCTTAAAATACATATCTATTTGCTTTCATCTCTTTTCTCAACTTCTTCCCTCTCCGTATCTCTTCAAAATGCAGCAGACAGAAGTTTGGAACTTGTACATTGCCCCTTGCATAGCCACATATTATGTCAAAACTGTATGGACTCCATATTTTGTTTTAAAAGTATTACCAGCATGTTCTGAAAAAAATTTGGGTATTATTATACTGTAAAACTGGTCACAAGTTTGGGTTAAAAGAGGCTTGCAGAAGTTTCTGTGGCACTGCCAGAACTGAAATACAAATGAACATTTAAGCTATATTGAAGATAGAAGGTTATGGACTGTTGGGCATGATCTCATTAGGAAAGTCCAATTAACGTTAGGCTAGATGAGAGATGAAGTCTTCCTTTGAGAAGACTAAATCTTCCTGAACGTTACATTTTCCTCTAAATGGCACCTTTCAAGGACTGCCCAGCTGCTGGCCTTCAATAAGTCTGGAATTAATTTTGATTCAGATTGCTCGTTGCTTATGTTTGTACAGTCTGAAGGATGAGAAGAACCTTGAACAGAAATTTTAATTTTTATTCTTTTCCCCTTTGTTGCTACTAAATTGTTTATGCCATGTCCTCCTCCTTTCATGAGTTCTTAATTTTAAAAGAAACGTTCCTACTAGACATCAGTTTGTTTGTTGTGAAATCTAGCAGGTACCCCTCTGAAATAAGAAAGTGATCTGAGAATAGAGAGCTGAAATGCTCAGAAGTGTTCATCGTAATTAGATTTTTATATCCATACTAGCCTTCTGAAAAATTTGTTCAAATGCTGCATAGCTTGGAGATGTTGAAAAGTCTGACAGCTGATAGAGGGCAAATCTACTTTAGTTTGATCTTTCCTTTGCTCTGCCAGACTGTGAACAGCACAGGGTCCTACCTCTGGCCAAAGCCCTGAAAACTCTGAGAAGACTCTCAAAAGAAGTCTTGCTCTCCCCTACCCTTGCAGTGGGCTTGCCAAGCTGATCCCTTGGGAACATACCAGGATAGAGTCACAGTCACATTGTGGGATATGGGATATTGTGATCCAGAGAAAGGATCTGAGTTGCCCCCTGAAGGACTGGCCTGGGTGAGTGGTGTGAAGCTTGCTCATCCATTAGAAGGAGAACACGAACTGCCGCAGATGTTCTCATCCCAGAAGAAATACTGATTGTAGGTCTGCCCATTTTGTGGTGTCAGAGGAGGTACAGCTGCTCAGGGAGTTTGCAAGGGGACTTGGTTTAGTGGTGGACTTGGCAGTGTTAGGTTAATGGTTGGATTCGATGATCTTAAGGGTCTTTTCCAACCTAGATGATTATAATGGGGCAAACAGCCCACCACACACTTCTGGTGCAAAGGGACTTGTAGGAGGAACCCAGGACTGGGGTATTCTTCACAATAGCATAATAAGAGTCCAGCTAGGAGGCAATCAACCAAGCCATAGAGTGTATTTCACCCATCAAAGGCAATTTTCTTCCTTGAGGGAATACATAAATTTCCCATATTGCATGTTGGAAAGAAAGCTGGAAGGTAACCTGACCTAAGCTATTAATTTCTGATCAGGTTCCCCTGGCCTTTTTGGTGTCTTTGCCTATTTGTATTCATTTAGTGAAGGCAGCTGACAGAATCCATGTGTGTTTGCACGTGCAGTGTTTTGGGAAACAGACTGCATCATAATGTGAGGGCCAAGGCAAGCTGTGACTGTGCTCTCTGTTGTGCAACTGAAGAATGGCTTGTTAATTGACTAAGATTGTATTTAGCAACTCATTCACAAGAATTCAGAAACTATTCTTTTCAGCTGGCATATTTGCTTCCTCCAGTGTAGATTCCAGTTTGTCATCAATTTGGCTCTGATTTTTCAGCATTTTTCTTGATTTTTTTCAGACCAGCCAAAGCTGACAGCTGTTTTAAGCAGGTGGGAAACCAACTTCATCACTTCTGTGCTGTCAGCACTAGAATCTATGTGTTTAAAAGTATATGCATACATATATTTATTTATATACACACATATTTCATTTTACAGCATGAAATTACAAGGCAGGAACTGTTCACTTAATATATCAAAGTGCTATGCACAACTATTGCGCTATATCATAAAAGCAATACACAGTAAATCACTTATATATTTGCTCGTATATGGCAAACTATTTAAAGCTGGAGTCTAACCTACTTCAGTTTCAAACTAATTGAAAGTTATCATTTAAGACTACTGAACTTGTGTTTTGGCTCTGTAGTAAATCAGACTCTCAAGGTCTGTGATTTTGACTAGCATAGAGTGTAAAGTCTTTCAGAACTTGCACACAGAAAGAAAAGACAAAATAAGCTGAAATGTGCTGTAATAATGTTCCATTATTCTTCACAGCCATTTTGTCTTCCCTCACAGTTTAATGATCTCTGGACTCCATGAGATGCTTCTAGACTCCAGTTTTAGCTCCTGCCCCTCTTTGCAAATAAGTACTTCCATAGTGTGGACCAAACTGTAACTTCCTTTTCCACCGGCAAAGTGGTAAGCTGTATGCCAAGCACCTGCTGCGCCATGACTGCTTCCCAGCACTCACCCTGCAGCAAGGAAGGAGGACAGGGAATGCAGAAGACCCTATGGCTAAGCCCCCTTGTGTGTTGACCAGTGACCAAGTGCTGAGAAGAAACACTCTGGACTTCCTTGGTCTTCTCCATATTATGTCTTCTCCACCTGATGAATGGGTGGTGTTTTATCACGACCATTATGCTGTATTATTCAGTCAACTTGTTGCATTTTCTCTACTGATGACAGAGTGGTCAATCCCAGCTCCACACTCCATCCTTTTGCAGCTTTTGGTTAGGTGCCGCTACCAAGCCCACAGCTACAGGTTGAGCAAGTCCATGTACTGGTCTTGCTGCTGGGATACCAAATGTGATTAATTCAGACTAAACCTTTGACTCTTTCGGCAGGCTTGTTTTGAGTGCGTTATTTTCAGGTCTGCTTTTCAAACGTGTTCATTACATTTTGACAATGCATAATTGCCCGAAACATCCTCCTTTAACTTTGCCTTCACCAAAAGCATCTGACACACCAGGTGATATTTTCGTTATTTCTATGACGATAGTCATGGCCAGTTATGCTGCTTCTTACAGACTGGAGGGATCAGTGATTGGAGACAGTTCCCATCTAAGAGATAAATGTCGGAGGAGGAGTGAAGGCCTTTGCTGAGGGGCTTCTGATAAAATATTTTGACTTGACTGGATTCAGGTATGTGCTCTGCACTGCTGTGCTGGCTGACTTTCAAAGCTCTTGTAAATTGTACCCCTGCCTCTGAGTTTCTGTGCCAATTCTCTAGCTGTTCTGCAGGTCAGAAGAGCAAGTTTCAGACGTTCTGCTTGCCGTCTGCAGAGTTGTAATTCATAGTGCAGGCCAAGTTAATAACCTGATTAACTTATTTATGCCTGGCCTTCAGCACAGAGTGCAAAACAAGAATCCTGAAGCAAGAGTGAATGCATTTGTTTATGAAACACAGGGCACAAACCGGCAATTTTTTTCAACCTAACTTCGGTATCAATATTGATGGGGGGGAATGCTCCACGCCTACATATGTTTAGT
Source organism: Ibycter americanus (assembly GCA_035590275.1). Taxonomy (NCBI): domain Eukaryota; kingdom Metazoa; phylum Chordata; class Aves; order Falconiformes; family Falconidae; genus Ibycter; species Ibycter americanus. Next base: position 9,491,549 of record JAVJGI010000062.1, read on the forward strand.
AACTCATGTGGCACTACAGAAGCAGTCTCAAGTGAAAAGCCATCATTGCTTAACTAATTTCTCAAAAAATTAGATAGGAATAGAAAAGTGTATTGTGGGTTTTAATGCCTAGTTCTCCAATTACGGTGAAATCTGAAGGAAAGAAAAAAGCACCTTCAAAGATTTGTACATCAAATGCTAGCTTAACTGTTTCATTTGCTTGAGAATAATTTTATTTTCCTTCAGGGCTGATCCATTGTTGATCCTAGGCTTCTCATTACTACTGTGACTTTCAATGATGTGCATCCTTTAGGACCTGTAAACACAAATAATTTCGCTGCAAAGCAAAGCAGGGTCTTAAAATCCACATTTTCAAAGTTTTGCACCCCTTGAATTTGCATATTCATGCATATATGCATACATACAACCCCCTAAATCTTTTTTGACATGCTTTTATTTTTCTTGAATTTTTCTTCCTGTGCAACAAAGGCATCAGCTACAAATACTTATTCAGTATATCTTAGGTTTAGCTCAAAGGAATCTGAACGTTTTAGAGCCAAAAATATAAAAGATGATTGCTTCTTTGCACAATGGGCTGTGTGTAAAGCATAGCAAGTGACTAATTCTTTTCTCTGTCACTGACAAGCTCTCCAAATGTGGACAGGTTTGGAGCCAGAGGGACTGGGTTGTTGAGGCATGCTGAGCTACCACCTGTCTACTGAGCCATGATTCTTAGATAATTTAATTTGCAAAGTCAAGAATATTAGCCTAAATAACCACAAATATGGTGAAAACACAGGACAAGAAGACAAGCTTTATTTCCAGACTTCAGCTTGCTGTTTGATTCAGGGCCACAGAGGCTCACAAACTCCTCAGAAACTCGTAAGCAGGATAGATTCCTGTAAAGTGGCAACAAACAGGTACTGCTAAAAGACACTGCACCTTCTGTGCTTCTAGATCATGAAACACACAAAAAAGTATTGTAGAATGAGTAAGTAAGACTTACAGAGCTGTTTTCAGGCTTTCTGTTCTAGGTGTGAAGACAGGATAAGAACCCTTCCTGTCTTACCCTAAAAGACTGGATATCATCAGGTATTGACTCCAAAAGGAAAACCATCTTTTTGCAGCTATACAGAATCTTTGAGCACCTATAATTTTAATACTGTGGGCAGTTTTCATGTTTGCATCTCCAAAAGGACGGAGTGGACTTTAAAAAAAGTACATGTGAGGTCACTAAAATGAGTAAGGGGATGAAGAAACGGTAGACTAGCTTGTGACTTCAGTTTGGGGAGGTTTTGGGCATATGGCTGAGGTTTACAAAATCAGGGAGGTGGTGGTTATGGTGAATGCAAAACTGTTATTCTCCTTCAATACAAGAACTTGGGGAAGACATTGAAACTGGCGAGCAACCAGTTTAAAGCACATAAGAGAAATGGTGTCATCATGTAGTGGGTAGTAACCTGGAACCCATTGCTGTGGGAGTTAATGGAGGCAGAAGCTATCAGCAGCTTCAAAAAGGGACTAGGCAAAAATGAATACGGCTGCAGGTCCATGAACAGATACTGAAGGGAATGGGCAGGATTATCCTCTAATTGATGTTGGTGGAGAAAGAATATCAAGTACCCATATTCCTCGTTTCCTTATATTCCTAGTTTTTTTCATATTCTTCAGAAAGGATTTTTTCAAGAAATTAGTTAAACAATGATGACTTTCCAGTTGAGACTGCTTCTGTAGTGCTATGCTAATTATTAAATATAAGTATTTATATATGTATATAAAAACGAAGGTGTCATTCTTCATAAGTGTATGTCTGGCAGGATGGTCCTACTGTCTTTTCAGACCCAAATTCAGGTAACTCCTGTGGAAATGATTTCATACTAATGGCTCTTTGACCAAGTTCAAATTTACTGTTTTGTGGAAAGGCTGTTCTTTCTTTCTTTGTTTCTGTTTTTGCGCAGATGTAATTGTCCTTGGCTAGTTCAAGCTGGGCAGATGTTGTTAGGTGGCTGTGACCTACACCCAGATGCAGTTATGCAAAGGGTCCCAGTGATTTGCTGCCAGGGCTGGTTGGGCTCAGGGCAGGTACAGCAACGTGAGAACTGTCCCAAAAGTAGGGCCACATCCCTGCTGCTTGCTGTGGGACAGGTTAGTTTTACCAGGAGGCAAACACATGCGAGTGTGTTATGGGGAGAGACAGATTGTTACCTGCATCTACCCCAATTTAAGTTGCTCGTTGGCTTACACCATGCAACTGGAAGAAGAAAGTGAGCTGAGGAGCAGGGCCAGGAGCTGGGCAGGTGGCCATGGGCATTGGACATATCTGGATTTCAGGTGATGAGCTGGACCAGTTTCCAAAGCTTGGTTTTCTCTGTCTTCTGTTGGGATGACTTTATAAACAACTGAAACTGCTTCTCCTCATGAGAGCTCATGAAGGGAGAAACAGTTTTTCTGTTTGGCTTTTGTTTTCCCTTGGCTCAGATTTGTCACGCTTAGAGGTGTTTTTTGAATAGGCTTAATAAAGGCTTGCTGACAACCTGCAGAGCACCAGAATCTCACTGAATTTCTTCAATGTTGGAAACACTGTGCAAGATGTCTGAAATCTGAATCTGGACAACAAACCACAGATTGTTCCCCCTGATGCCTTATGGCTGCAGGGGACATGTACCAGCACAGTGTCCTTGCACAAGGTACCCCTGGGCAGCCTCATCCCAGGGACAAGGAAGGTTCATTTACAGCACAGGAGGAAAGCCAGCAGCAGGAGAAGAACTTAGAAGCTGTGATAACTTATATAAGGATGATCTGCAGCCTCCAGGGAAATGAAACAGGATTTCACCCCCTTGCTTTCCTGTAATCACATAACATCTGCAATACAGTCTAGAAATGACAGATGAATGACACCTCCCATGTTGTGCTGCTCATCCCATGGTGAAGACAACACTGAGCAGCAGCTGAAATTTGATGGACAGATTTTCCAGAAATAAGAGGAAAGGAAGCCAAACCAATAGCTTCTTTTTTTTTTTTTTTTTTTTAGTTATATTGGATTAAGACATGGCTGTGAGTATTGTGTCATCTGAGTTCAGCATTCTGTGGGTGAATATGATTATTCCAAGATAGGAGGCTCGTGTCATTCATGCTAGCATTGGGCTGAAATCAAGCAGCTTATTGATGTGGCTGGGCAGAACAAGGTAAATTCAGGTTAAAAGCGGATGGCTATCTCTTTCTTATATTCCCAAGGGGCTGGGAAAAAATCTCCTATGAACCTTTCCACCGTATTTGTCAAAGATTATTTATGATTCTCCACTGGGCCTGAAATATTTGAAGAGTATTTATTTGGTATTGTCAAAATGAAATGTACTATTGTGTTTAATTCTACAAATCACATGGCATTATTTCTGATGCCCAACTGACTGATGTGTAGAATTAGCTTGCAGCAAGAGCACCAATGTCAAATTGCAGATATAAGGGGTTTTCTTAAAGGAATTTAGGGTGATGTGAGCTTAGTTTTTCTGCTATATATTTTTTGAATTATCCAGGTTGAGCTAAATTTAGAGGGACTTGTACAAAATCAAAGTGCATTCATGTAGTAAGTGAGTATATACATATGGGCAAATTTGACATGTTTACCTAAGGCTTGACAGTAGTGACTGATACTTTGTAGTGTAAGCATCCCACAGAGAAGACCAGAAACAGCACATTTCACCAGTGCTCTTAAAAATATTGATTTGCTGACCCCTTATTTTCTACAGGTTTGGGGGGGGGGGGGGGGGGGGGGGGGGGGGGGGGGGGGGGGGGGGGGGGGG
>JAVJGI010000062.1:9495337-9571194 GCA_035590275.1 Ibycter americanus
TTTCTCCCCCTCCTCTGTTCTAAGGTGTCAAAATCTTCTTTGAGATGATGCCTGATGGATAGGCACAAGGGGGACTGGTGCATATTGGGGTGTATTGGCTTTGCTTGGAGGATGAGCTGCAGAGAGGACAGAGGTGATGGCACAGCTGGAGTGAGACTCTGAGAACTCCCTGTCCAGTCTGGGAAGGAGGGATGCAGGTGCATGTGAGACTCCTGAGCCTGAAGACGCAGAGTCTGGAACAGCTTCAAGCCAAAATGCTGAATGTGAAGACCAGGAACTGACTGCATGTCTCAGCTTTCGGTACTCACCTCTCAGCATGACAGGGAAGGAGCATTTCTACCAAAGCAGGCTCCATGCCAGACAGCACCATGATTTATTCCTTCCTCTCAGCAATGCTGGCACACTGCGCAGCAGTGTATACCAGCAGCCTCTCACCACATGCTCTGTCCTACCTACCTTCTTCATCCCATCAATTTGATGCAATAGTTCATATGCATGAAAAAAGCCCTGAGCTAAAAGGGTTAATGCCAAAGCCCGTGACTGATGAGAAACTGTGAACACCATCTATGCTCTGAACCTGGCAAATCTGTGCATCCTGACTTGTGTCTCCCTGTGGACATTGATGTTTTTCTTGATAAGGGTTAGTGTCCTCCTGACCATCGTGCCTACCTGCCACGAAACTACACTCTGTTTTGTAACAGTTTTGCCACCAGTGGTTTGCATGGCAGCCTCAGTCATACTCCATAATCTGCCAATGTTCCATAATCTGTCAATCAAATCCACTGGGCAACATCAAATGCACAGCTTTGCCAGCCTAAACAGTGGCTTGCAATTTGTTCTGGAGTTGTTGTAGTTGCTGGCTCTGACACTGACAAGCTTTTTCCCAAACTTTTCTCTCCTGACATAAGACCTCCTGCATCAAAGATGAGAGAAGGGCAAGGAATATGCTGACAAGCTTGTAGGTGTGCTCTGAGAAGACCATAGCATAGGCTGAGAGGCATCTCTATCCAAATCTCCAGTGGCTGCAACCACTCTAGGTGGTGTTTTCAGAAGGAGGTTTTTGAAGGTGAGGTATTTTGGGCTCCTTTTCAAGGCACCTCCTTCTCCAATTTGTGCCTTTTATTTCTGCCATGGCTCCATCTCTTCCCCATCCATCTTCTGAAGCCCAGGCCCAGAGCTTCTCCTTAGTTCTTACAATAAATAAATCGGTAGGTGAAATCATGTTCAGTCACAAATAAACTCTTCTTGGTAGTTCCAGACAGTACAGCAAGGGGAAATAACCATAGGTTGTGGTTCAGAGGTTCAGGTTGGACTGTAAGAAAAATTGCTTCACCAGAAGCATGGTGAAGTGGCTCATAGGCACTGTCAGATCTCCAACCTCGGATCTTTGCAAGACGTGGCTGGACAAAGACATGGCAGACCTGAACTAGTGATGGCCATGGTCCATTTTCAAGCAGGAAGCTGGATTAAGTCATCTTCAAACAATTTTTCTATGGTTTTGTGGTTCTCTATATTCTTAAATTGTCATAATGGTCCTTCAAATGATTTGGGCTGAGGCAAGTATAAGTCTTCTGAACCATCCCCGGGCATCACTTGGGAATTAGCCTAAGTCATTCCCAATAAGCAGTTTGGATGCTGCCACTTTGTTTATAAGGGAATGAGAATTTTGTAGCATGGTAACGAGGTATTCTGTACCAATTGGCTTCAGTGTCAGAGTGTCCAGAAAACACATAACTAATTAAATTTCCTAGGATAGATGTGTCCTGTAAAGTGGCAACCAGTGCAGATGTGTTTCCCGCTTGTCTGTGTCTCTGGTAAAGGCAGTCACAGTGTGGCTGTTTTGTTAGCTTTGACAGAGGGCTAACAAAATGTGCACTTATTTACTGGAGCACTAGGATCACTAGTTTATTACTTTAAAAGTTCTTTAGAGGATGAAAATGACAATCATTTATCACTGCTGTCAAGAGGGTAATCTTGTTGTGATCTTGCAGATATGCTTCTGAGAATTCTGTAGCAAAATAAAATTTGTCAATGTCTTTCTCTATAGTGATGTCGTGTGATGTTAAATTCAATTAGGATGTACAATAAGAGGGAGTGCCGCCACATAATAACCTGATTTCTAGGACCTGAAGTTTATTGCATTGAATTCTTGGCGAGGGCTTTCCAATCAAATAAACATGAGACTCTGGTACTCTTTGTTTATGGGTAGTCTAGTTAGTTCGTGTGCTCCAGGCTATGTGTGTCTGTAAGCAAGGTCGTAATTCAGTGCCTTCACTTAAGAATTTAGATATTGCTATCATTTTACTTCTAGGAGGGGTGACAAAAATTCTGTTTCTGGATAAAAGCAGGACATTTAGTCCAATGTTTTGTCACAGGCACTGGCTGGGCTCAGCATCAGGAGGAGCCAGAGATTCTGGAAACCCGTGGACACAATGGTTGATACCAGATGGTGAAGAAGAAAACCTGCAAATAGCCCTGCAGCAAGAGATCTGGAGTGAAAGATCAGGGAAATTCACCACAATCATGTTTAGACCTTGTTTTTCTGAGCTTTACCAGTGGGTTTACATTGCATCCAAAACCCCTCCTCTATATTTGTTCATGTTCATCATTAGCAAATGCTGAATGCAGATAAGCTCTGTCTCTATGGTGCTTTAGGCTAAGAGGAAGGAGAGTTGGCACAGCTGGCCTGCATCACTGTCACGGGGAAGGGAGGCAGAGCAAGCTTGGCCCTGAGCAAAAGGTCATGCAAACAGGCTGATGCTCAAAGCTATGGGTAAAGTCTGCAGGCAGTCCTGACTCAAATGATTCACAAACTACATTTTGGGGTTGAAACTGGGAAAAGCGGGTGTTCATGCAAGCACAGGATTAAGTCAGCTCTTCCTCCTAACACCTTTCTGAAGAAGGAACTTTTCTTTCCGTTCCAGAACTGTTGAAGTCAGAGCAGTGAGGTTACACTTTCTCCAAAGGTGCACAGGGAGTTAGTGGGAGGGTTTGAATTACACCCTGTCTCTTCTGCCTCCAGCCCTGAGCTTAGCCCTGGAGAGCCTGCTGCCTCCCTCTTTGTATCCTGTTTTCTTTGCCCTACCACATCCACTTGGAGAATGGTGAAAACTGGACATTAGGTCTCCTCTCTAAGTTCAATCCCTGTATAATCATTCAATTAGTGACAGATTTACTTTTGATTGTAATGCAGCATTCAGCTCAGCAGGGCATTTTTTTTTTTTTGAGCTGTTTTAGTCTTTTTAAAATAAAAAAAAAAAGATTTTTTTGTAGTGGCACTTCGCAAAAGAAACATTTTCTAGTAACATAATTATAGTCTACAGTTGTCAAACATAACAGTGGTTAAGTGGCTGTTCAATAACACGCAGCAGCAATGCTATATCAGGTACTAATGCTGCTTACCTTTTAGCTACAGTGTAATTATTAGTATTTTAGGCAAAGTACTGCATTTATTCCCATGTGAAAGTGCTGCTGTAATGTGGGAAAGTATTGTTATATCATAATGCTTATCTAAGTTCATATGCATGTGAGTGAAAATGAACTTGTCAATCACCCTAGAAAGAAAATGGAGAATTGCTCATCCTTTCCAAAATCAGTAGTTTTAAAAATAGTATGAGTGTGTTAAAGGCACCTGACTCTTGCGTGTTCTGAAAAAGTTCTGAAAACATATTGTATTCCCCCACTTTATAGAGTAAAAGGACGGCTATAAAAGATGATGATGCTTGAACGTAGAGGACAGCAGAACATAATAAAGGCCACTCAACACTACCCAAACTGGTAAGTGGCTGTTAGCATTCAGTTCATTACATTTTTCATAGCACCCTAAATTAAACATCCACAATTTTTAGAAGACTTTGTCTGAGCCTAGAAAAAAATGCACTGGAAGAGAGAAATCATCTCTTAAATTTTTGAGGTCAAGGTGTGTTTTCTGTAGTGTTTTGAAACCTGGATGCATTGAGAAGGCTTAGCCAAGAAAGCTCCACAAGAAATGCATCTTAAGTATATATTAGATTCCTTCATGGTTCATCAGGATGAGAGTGTGGGGGTTTGGGGAGTGCGGCACTCTCCTCAGGCACTGCACATACTTGCACCCTTGTCACTTCTCAGCACTAGCAGCCTATTAACCTGTAACTGACCAGACTGAAAAGATACCTGACATCCTTTCCTACCTTATTACACAGGAGCAGAGGTGCAAATGCACAGGCTAATATGATAGCAATTTAAAATGCCCAGTAGTAGAAGTATAGGGAAAATACTGTGAACATCTCTTAGAATTTCAAATGGTTGCTCATCCAAAGTATTTCTTTACTAAACAGTTCAGTGAAAGGGTGTTTGCAACAAAATGTCTTTTCTGTGCCTGAATACTTATATTCACGTTGAAATTTCAAGTTGTAGCTGTGGAAGAACAAAAATGCTGGCTGGTTTTAGATGGTTGCTATTTGTCCACTGTTGTTATGCTTGAATCTCTGAAAAGATCTGTCTGAGGAGAAGAAACAGTATGATGTGAGATGTAGCCAGTCACACGCCAAAAAGAGATTAGCTACCTATTTATAGATTACCTGAAGCAGACATTTCTTTATGTATTAAGTTTCTCCTCTTATTCTCAGGGATGACTGATACTTTCATACAAGACAGGATTGTTTGCAAAGAGGATTGTTAAAGAAAATGTATTTTGAATTAAGAAATTTAAAGTGCTGAAGCTGCTAAATGGCAGAACCAGGCTTCGGCCCTTGTATAGCCCTAATCCAAGGCAGGTTTAAAACTTAGTCATGTTAATCAATAAGAGAATAGAAAAACAAGAGATGATCAATTTGTGTACACAGGTGCTTTCAGAAACACAGGTGTTTTAAATAAAATTAGTACATGTGAATTGGAATTGCTTTTTCAAAGACTAAGTGTGCTTGAAGGACTGTGTGAGTTAAAGCAGCAGAAAGAAGATCCTGATCCGAGGAGGACCTTGGAACCTAGGCCGAGACGGGAACCGAATAGATGAATCATCTGGGACAGGGTCAGATGATGGATTCGCAGAACTGACAGGATCAAAGGAAACTTCTAAAAACTTCAGACATTGACTAATGATTAGGCAAGTGTATGTAAGCTGTGCTGCATCCCTTTGTTCTTGGCACTCACTGAGGTGGTGGCCCAACTCTGAGCTGTGACTAAAGCAAGCCTGGTGGTACCCACGTCTGTGTGAATTTTTCCTTTAACAGGATAATGGCTAAATATGTCAGATTCATTCACAGTGAATTATTCAAAAGAACCTTACTCAGAATTGTTTTTTCTTGGAATAAAAAGCTGCTAATAGACAGAAAGGAAAGTTTATTTTCCAAAACGAAGCACAAGATACTGGTTGGAAACATAGCTGAATTCTTTTGTACATATGTAGCTGCAGTAAATGTGCAGAAGTTTTTTTTGGTACATAAATCTTTCAGCAGTACAGCATCAAATGGTAGCTGCCTGCCTTGCTGTCCTGAGTCCTGAAATGATTAATATTATCTGTGAATCTCAACTGTGACCTGTATATTCCTAACAGAACAGGTACTTTTTCATAGCTTTAGTAAAATGTGGTGAATATTCTAGACCAGAAGGTGAGTTGCTCACTTACTGAATAGTGGCAAGCAAACCTTTGGTGTTAATTCTTCTAACTCCAAACATTAGGTAAAGTCAGAAGCTGCCTAAACTAGAAACAAAGTGTTGTCATATACGGTGTCAGCTGGTAGCTGGTGACAGAACTATCTCTGTATGGGATAAGCAAAAACTTTCTCCCATGCTTCAGTTTGAATCATTAGGTTGGATATCACAAACAGCATAACATCCACAGCCTCACATCCATCCTGTCAAAGATGGAATGAGAAAAGATTTGACAAGCAGAGAGAATGAAAAGAACATTTTCTGTCTGATTCTTCCTTCCCTCAAAGTTCACAAGGTAGCTGCTGAATGAGCTCCTGCAGCCTTTCACTCAAATAAGTGTGAACATCCCACCAGTTTTTCCACACCTATGATATATTCACAGCAAAACTTCCTGGTAAGAATCACCCATAACTTCAGCTCAGCTTCCCTTTTCCCCTGAGGAGAGTTTAAAACTTCCAGATTGCCTGGGACCTTTCTGGGAGCTCTTTTTGCAGGAGAGCAGAGTCACTTTTAACTCTTTGACATCAATTCCCTCTTCCTTCCCTCCACCCTGCTCATTTAATTCCTTTGCTCCTCAGCTAGGATGAAGTGAGCATTTGGCACCAGAATCCCAAAGTGCCATCAGTCAGCTCTGAGGCTGATGGGCAATGAAAGACCAAATGCCTTGGGGGGAGACCCTGGGGAAAGAGGTCTTCCTGCTCTGCAGCTCTGATCTGAGGCTGGCTCAGTTCTGCAGAGACAGAAGCTGACACAGCAACATGCAGACTGTTGTCTCTGGCAGAGTCACCCCTGAAGTATTAAGTGCAATCAAATATAAGTCAGCAGGGATCTATAGTTTTTTTCCCACGGGTATTCTACTCAGTCATGTGCTTAATTTTTTGATATGTTTCAGAAGCATGGTAATAAAGAGATATATCTGTGCGATGCTATCCTTCACTTCTTTGAATATAGCCCCTCTAGGAAAATTCAATAGCATCTATATAAAGTAAAACATAAAGTCAAGTCAGGCACCTCAAAAACAGAAACATAAATCATTTAAATGCTAAGTGAGGCACAATTCTGAATTTAGAATGATGTCCCTATATTTGTCACATCAGTTATTTCAATAGGTGATTCAAAGATGAAGGTGGCCATGACTTGAGGCTGTTTAGAAATCAATGGTGAAGTAGTTTAGCAAACATGCTATTCACTTCTTGGGCTTTCATATAATGAATAATTAATTCAAATATACGTATAGTAAAAAACCACATAATTTTAAACTTTTTTTTTTTAATGGCTGATATATGTTTTTTCCTTCTTCTAAGGATTGTTTATCAGCCTCACTTGATTTTTTTTTACTCAGGTTTGAAAATTACCTCCTTATATTGTTCTAGTAAGAATTTTCTGTGTTATGAGATCTAAAACTTCCCCCATTAAATGCAATGCTGAAACTCTTAGGTATTTCAGTAATCGGGGTTTTGGGGTAACTGTCAATGTGGTGACAATAGTCTCAGGTGCCTGATGTTAATGTGCATCCATGGCTATAGATTCAGGCCCTGGAGGAACATAAATGGCTATACCATGGAGTTATCAAAACAAGAATATCATTAATTATTTATCTGCTACAGTGGAACTAGAAGAAGTTACTGTAAGGCTAGATAGTGCCTGAAACATATCCTTAGTGCCTAATCTTAATCTAAATTATACTTGCATCTGTCCCATCTGAGGAACCAAATTTGTACCATGGTGTGATAGTAGAAGAACACTCCTATTGACCTCAATAAGCCTTTTTTTTTTCTTTCCTGCAGACTGCAAACTCAAGGCATCTTGCTGCAGTGATTTAACAAACATACTGGCTTAACACGTTGTGGGGAGGTCCAATATCTTCACTGTGACTTCTTCTATGTACCAAATCTTTGTCAAAATCTTGAGCCTTTTCTTTAAAGTGCCCCTCAGAAGCTTGGACTTAAGCTGATTTGAAAGACTGTGTGAACATAAAAGACGAAATGTGGTTGGGAGCACAGCTCCTTTAGCACTTTAGCATCTGTGGAGGTAGCAGCTCCTATGGTAGCTTTTTCCTTGTCCTCATGTGAGGTCTATTATGTGCCCTACATGCACAGTTAATTATTGCATTAACCCCACAGTTTTGCCTTCTGCTTGGAGTGAGGGTGAAAAAACACCAACTAGTTCGTTGCTTAATGCAGTAGCAGAAGGGATATTGACATTCTGGGAATGAGAAAGATGGAAGGATTTCTGCAGAAGAGAATGAGTAGTTTGATCACTGCTCCCAAATCCCTCTGAGCTTTGTGCATCCAGCTGCTGAGGTTATGATGATGAAGCTGGTCCATTAAGAAAGGTTTTCAGAAATGTCAGTCAGCTTTGTTTAACAAACAGAGCTTATTGGCAAGTCCCATGGCATAACAGAATGGGAGGAGACTGAATATGACCTACGTGAAAGGTTTTTGATCTGAAAACTGGGGTAAACAACAGCAATGCAGAGGATATTTGTGTGACTGAGAACTCACTCGGCTCCATACCATACAACCAACTTGGCACTATTATCTCAACAGAAAATGGCCAGACTAGCAGTGGCAGCCCAGCTGGTGTTTGGAGTTCAGATGCCCCTAAGACTGATCCCAGAAGCAGCAGCCAAGAGATCTGACCTATTGAAAAGTGCTAGCAAGCACTTGGGCTTCGCTGGCTTCACACAGAGCTTGTTTCTGCTAGAGATGGAGAGAGATCATGGGTTTGATCTGCAGATTTTATGTGCTAACATTGCCATTTTGTGTCCTGGGATTTTGGATGCAAACCCACAGATGAATTTAGCTTTTTCTGCAACTTTTCAAGCAATAGCTGTTTCACATTCGTGACTCTTCTTTCACCAAAAAGGGAGTAAGATCTGCCAGCTGTTACTTTAGCATCAGCAGCACAGAGACCTATTTGCATCACTTGTCACTATGTGTTGCAAGCTCTCTGGTGGATGTTGCATGACTGGTTTTGTCCAGCTGGCTCAAGATGTGATAAAAGATGTGTGTTCACCCCTACTGAGGGGTAAACACAGAGCCTGGTGGAAAACAGAAAGAGAAATGGAACACCCTTTGTTCCCCTTGTGTTATTGCTGACCTTCTGCTCTGGTGCAGTGCAAGCTTCCTTCCTGTTACTCACTGCTAGGATGGAGAAAAAAAGTGCCAATTTTATTACGGCTAGGCAGAGGTCAGGCTAGAACTTGTAACCTGATGGCAAGGTCTGGCCTGAGACTACACAGGGGTCCCCATGCCTGCTCAGATTAGTGCTTATACACACTTTATACATCACTTTACAGACAGTAGTGCAGAGGGAGGAAGAGAAGCCCACTGCTTGGTGTGATCCTTTCTGGGAGGTGGCAGAGCTGTACCCCAATATTTGATATGAACTAGGTGGAGCAGTGGGTGGAAGCTAGATTTCCCACAGCTTGAGTGCTTTTGCTATCAGGCTCCTGATGTTGATAGGGAAGCAAATGCCCGCTGATGATTTACTAGGAGTGGTCCCCATGTACGCCGCTGTGGCCGTCTGCAGCCTGGTGTGGAGTTAGCCTGCAGAGCTTGCCCCAAGGGACCTAAATACTTGAAGCAGGTAGATGATGGCAGGGCACATGTCACTGCGGTCTCCTTTTATTTGGAAGGGTGAACTGATTCCCACAGAGGTCCATGTTGCTGAAACCAGGCTGGATCATGTCTGAGGCTCTCTCTGTAGTCTCTGTGCTACCTGGCTGCCTGCATATAAGTATTCCTTTTTAGTTCACTGTTATTACTTCAGAGAAATGAATTCCTAATTAGAAAACTCACTACTTGCCAGACTTGGCTTATACTTACTCACAGGTGCATACCTTTGGGGCTGGATTTTCTTTTTATAAGCACAGATAAAAACGCGCTTAACTATTTTTCCCTCTTATTCATGCTAACAATAACGGATTTTTTTTTTCTTTTATTCCCTGGCCACCCATTACCACTCTGTTGTTTGACAGTCCCAGTATACACAGTAAATCAAAACAGTGGGACCAATTTAAGCATAGGCAGACAGGCAGCTGCTTGTGGTAACAGGCTGTAAGTAGTGCTAAAATGGTGATGGCAAAGGAAAGCCAGCATCCTGCTGCTGACTTTGCCAGGGCTGGAGCCTTGGAGAACCAGACTTGCTCTTGAAGGAGACATGAGGACTAAGGAGGCAAAGGCTCCTGCTAGGAAAATGGAGTCTGTAGCCTAGATGAGATTTTTTCAGTTGATGAGAGGAGAGAGATCCCTGCCCTCTACCTGTCTTACCCGCAAAATGCACTGAGCCCCCTCCTTCAACCTGGCCCTGTTCTGTTCTGCTGCTCTGTTGTTCCGTCCCAATTAATTTTGTCCTGAGAAGCCATGGGCCACCTTTGAGAAATAACAAGATGATCTAACTATATTCCTTGTTATGTTTTTTGATCTTAAATAAAAATACCTCAACATTAAGAGCTCAACCCTAAGAGCTCAATCCTGTTCATCCTGAGTCTGTGATGAGATGAGTGGAGCCTGGCATTGCTTTCAGGACGTGGTCTGCATTTCAGATGTCTGAGAGCATATCTATTAAGAACAGGAGCAAGAAAATAAAACTCACCACCACACTGTATTAACAAGCTATTAAAGACTGTGTTTTCCCTTACTTCCATCAGTAGCATTAATATGATGCAAATATGACCTAACAGAAAGAAGATCAGATCCTATGTATTCTCAAAGTCATTGTGGACACTGGCATTGCTGGTGAAGAGTTACTCCTATCTATGGCTTCATAGCCATTTTTCTGGCTCCTCCAGTACAGGATGCGTTTTAAATTTCTACCACAAATCCATAAAGAAAAATATTTATAGCGCCTGTGGTAGGTAGCCATTTTGGATATTTATTAGAAAACAAAACCTCATGCAATTCTTCATCTAAAATGAGTAAATTTAAACCCTCTGCTTTTTAAAGAGTAAGCAGCTTTACAGGGAATTTTGGTGTTTAATATTCTGTGTTCATAGTACTCTGAAATCAGCTAACGTTTAAAAAAGTGTCAACAAAGTACCAATGCATATTTTTAAGGCTGCTCAGTTTTTTGATGTGATAAATCAGTTTGATTTTGAGAGCTCTTTATAGTGATATGACAGTTTCCGCAAAGTTTGCAGAGTTCCACCTTGGTGTTTAGCTGGAACTTTATTTCAAAACATAAATTTACAAGGGTTTTACTGGGTCTGGATGTTTTCAGAGAGTTTTTTAAAAAGGATGGGAGTATCCACATGTTTATTTGAGAAAAACACAACCAGTTGGAATCTCAGAAGCAATACATACAGTTGTACACTCCGGATAGTTTAAGAGATCTGAAACATTATATTTTCTGTGGGTTATTTTTGCACCTCTGATTATGAACATGGAAACATTTACTGAATTTTACTCATTGTGGCAGAAGCATCTGTGGAATGACAGAACAGGAAGATATTGTTAAATTGGCATTATAAATGTGGTATATATTTTTATAGGCTTGGTATAGCTGTAGTCTCGAGGAAATGGATATAAAAGACAATTTTTATTCCTTAACGCATAGCTCCACTTTGAAAAAAAGTAGGTAACAAAATCCAGTTCAGATTAATTCTACCTGGTCCAAAACTGGAGTTATAAGACCTAAACCTATTCAAAATGGCTGGATTGGCCTACAGCAGAGAGGGGGAATGGCAGGTGCACAGGTCTGTGTGCACCCCGGTCCCTGTGCAGAAGATGGGTACTTGCCTGGAGATGCTATGAATAAGCAGTATTTTGCTGTGTGGAAGCTGAATTGTCATTTTTTAACCTTGCTGTTTTCCCTGAGAGGACCAAGTGTGGGTGCTGGACTGAGCATGGACCTGCTGTCACTCATTGTCATTGTCATTGCCACCATCAAGCGGTGCCAGTTTGGTGCTTACAGCCTCAAGACTTCACTCCCACTGTTGGTCCTGGACCTTAGCATCACTATTGGATTACCACAGTGGAAATGTAATCCCTAGAAGTTCTTGGGGCTGCATAGCTCGCTGCATTTGGACCTTTTCACACAACTGAGATGCTATTGCTAATAATTTATTTTGGCCTTGATGGGACAAATATTGCCACATTATCAATCAACCTCTGACTCTTGAGGAGAAAAAAATCAAAACATGGTCTTCTACAAGTAACTGGGTTTTCGTCCCAAGAAAGACAACAGTTATAAATTTTTATTTCATTAGAAACCTCTTCCCTTTTTAAATATCTGCTGACAGATTAAAAAAAAAACAAACAAACCACAAGCAGAAAATACTTGTAAGAACTCCTGACCTTGGTTATGACTATGGCAACTCCGTCTGGGTAACTGAGTTAATAGGAAAATACACCCTTACCAAACCCCCACACTTACCTGTCTTGCCACAGAGCATTTTTGAGTTTGTATGCTTAATCTTGGATGGTGGAAGTGCTGACTATGTAGTGTCATGAGGAGAAGTTGGTGCAGGAATGCCTCAAGGTCCTGAAGTGGCCAGGGAAGGACACGGGATATGAGTGGAAGAGCTGAAACACCTGCTAGACCATACCGACATTATTGCCAATAAAAATGTATTACACATGGGTTTTCTGAGGTATTTAGGTAAGTGGAGGCTGTGTGAGATCCTTCACAGCTGGAAATGTTCTCACAGCTTTTGGCGTAATCGTAGAATCATTTAAGTCGGAAAAGACCTTTAAGATCATAAAGTCCAACCGATAACCCAAGACTGCCAAGTCCACCACTGAACCATGTCACTGTCACTGAGCACCGCATCTACATGTGTTTTAGACACTTTCAGGGATGGTACTTCCACTGACTCCCTGGGCAGCCACTTCCAATGCTTGACAACCCTTTCTGTGAAGAATTTTTTCCCAATACCCCACCTAAACCTCCCCTGGTGTAACTTGAGGCTATTTTCTCTTGTCCTGTCACTTGTTACCTGGGAGAAGAGACCGACCCCCACCTGCCTACAGCCTCCTGTCAGGTAGCTGTAGAGAGCAACAGGGTCCCCCCTGAGCCTCCTTCTCTCCAGACTAAACAAACCCGGTTGCCTCAGACTTGTGTCCTCATAAACAGTAGTTTCTGTGTAGGTATTTCACTCTTAACAAACAAGTAGTATTCATGCAGATGAATAACAAGAGCTATCATTCCAGTCTTTTAAAATTTCCTTTCTGCCATGGGAACTTTCATCAAAGCAAGTGAATCTCTGTAGTTACTGCTGGTGTTGTGGCGTGAGTGGGTTGACTGGGAAAACAACAGCTACCGAGGTACTTTATTTTTCTCTGAGACCTTCAGAGGCTCAGCAGGGCAACAAGAGTAGGGTTTGGTGTAAGCTGTACTGACTTATGTTATTTTGTCAGATTGTGTAGTGTGTCCTGCAAAAGGAGAGGATACGCCGGGCCAGGCTGGAACATGCATAGACCAGAGTAGCGCCCTCTCTATTCGCCTATGTGGAGCTATGTTATAGCTCTGGCCTAGGTTTAATTAAAAGGGAGTTTAAATTCTACAGCATTTAGATTATTTTTGTTATTAAATTAAAATTATTCAGAATTTAATTTGCGTAGAGGGTAGATCAAATATGCTCAACCCATCTGTGATCTGTGATACCGAGGCTTGTGGCCAAATGTTAAAGAATGAATCCACTTTGCCTGTCACAAGGCGGGGATGTGCACAGAGCAGCAGAAGAGAAGGAAGGGGGACAAGGTGTGGATGATGGCCATAAGGCCTGTGACAGCCATCACACTTCCTTCTCAGACCCTCAGAAATTTGATTGAGATGAGCTCCAAGAGCATGAAGCAGAGGCTGCATGATCCACAGGACATGTTTTCTTCCAAAAGCCGTTGCAAAAACAAGCCTCATACTTCAGCATATTTTGAATGTCAAATATGATTTATGAAATGAGACTTCAAGCCTTATTTCCTTTTATTACTGAATAAAAGTTTTTCAGATGCTTATTAAGATAACCTGAGAATCAAGGACGAAACCAATGAATCACTGGCAAGGAAGAAATGAATCTTTAAGAGAATCCTAAAGAGGAAGCATTTATCATTCATGCTTCTTAATTTATGTCCCCAGTCTGAGTTACAGTCACATCTGTGTGACTGATGCTGCCTCTGAGCAACGTTTTTCCTCACCTTCTGCCTTGCCTTTCCTGGGTTAGTCATGCCACCTGTCCGAAGAAGTGGAGCAGCTGGAGCCCCTTTGAGGTGACACAACAGAGTTTCTCTCTCTTCCCCCATCGCCATTTGTATTGCAGCCAGTTCAAAGAGTGAACACAAATCAATACTCTCAGCTGCTGAAATTAAGCAAACCTTATGGGCTGTTCCATGTTGTCCTTCCTGATTAAGTCTTTTTCCAATAGTGGTTTCTTAGGCTGTCATTACAACAAGAAAAAGACCAATTACTCCACGCGAGGAGCTGAAAGACAAGTCCCAGTTAAGTTTAATCCTGATCTTCACCCAGAAACACCTGAATGTAATGGCTGCAAGCTAAAAAATATTGAGACCTTCTTAGGCAGTGTGATTTGCATGCTATGGACAGGACAGGTGTAGGGTACTTATTCCTGTCACCCAGGTACTCCTTGGTGAATAATCGTTTACTTGATCTGTTTAATATCTTCTCCAGTTTAAAATTATTTTGTTCCTATGAATCTTCTCTCTGTAATTACAAAAGCACTACAAAAAGATAAATTGCTTGCTGTGCTCATCTGTATGTTAGCTCAGAGATTGATTTTTCCAGCTCACAGCATCAGTAACAAACTGAAAAGTTTGGAAGTGTTTCTGCAATGTGCTAAGGGATAAGCTTCTGCTCTTCATCCCACTGAGTGCAGGACTGGACTAGCATTGCTGGTAATTAATCTAGAGCTGTGTTTGAAAAAGTCAAGAAGTGAAGTGGGGATCTAAAAAGTTAGCTGACCACATTAAAAAATCTTATCTTTAGTTTCTGTGAGTAATAACAGCTCCAGCACTGGACTCCCTCTGTTTGGTATGGCACTTGACAAAGAGCTGTCAATAGTAAGTGGAGCTCCTCTGTACTAAAAGTGCAAGAAGTTTGTAAGACTCTGTGTTTCTTGTCAGTCTTCATTAATAATGGAAACCTACAGAAAAGAAAAAGGACACCCATAATGTCTCAGGTGTGATGCAAGCTGGCTGTTTATTTACTGCTGATGTTGGGCATATGGAGATGTGTACAGTCAGAAAAGCATTGGGACCCTGGGTTTGCCATGAATGCTCTTTGGAGAGGAAAGGTTTTTTAAGTATTCTGCTGAATTTGGAATAGGTAATCAGCAAGTCAATTGTATTAAATCTGAAAATACGAATTAAAACCTGGCTTCGGAAAGTATTGGTTTGGGCAAGAGCAGTTCAGCACTTAGCTAAATCTCTGTGTAAGAATTAGAGTTTAGCTGTCTGAAGATGACCTGGGGGATTTTTTTGGATTGATTATCTACCAGACTGCACTGGTTATTCTTTCTTCAGCAAGAGCTTTGATATCAAACAATGGCACATAACTTCTGTGTGGTGCACATGCATACATGAACACACACACACACACACACACACAGAGGCAAACCTCTTTTGTTTCCATAATATAAAGGAAAATGTCTCCCAGTTTTTGACAAAGGTTGGTCTGAACTTGTTCCACCTGTTGAGCCATCTATCTTGAATACGATTTCTCTTGTCCAGGCTTCTGCTGTCAATATGAAATTTTCCATTTGAAAAGTGTCTTTTTAGAGTTGGCAGAGAACAGAGCCAACATCCACATCTTTGCCCAAGGCCAGAATGTGTTCTTCCGCTTGTGATTTTACATATTATTGACAGTGCTACTATGAATTAAAATCTCCTGAGGTTGGATCCAAGCTCTGCTGCAGACCTGTTCTATGGCTTACTTCACAATGCCTTTAGAGATTCAATGTATAGAAGCAGCGGGAGAGAAACTTGCATGTAGTATGCACAGATTATCTGGGGCTATGTTCTATTGCCATTAAGTTAGTAATAAAACTGTTAATGATTTACTGGTACAGGAATAAGACCTTAGGAATTCCAAGTTCTAATGTTATAATACAAATAAGAAATATTTTTATTGTATCGCTATAAATTCAGTTGAAAAAACAGATTAAATGGTGTGCTACCACAATTACAAATAAAAAGCCCCTAAACAGTAAGTAAACAGCCAAATAGTAAATCATATTTCAAAACATATTGACTATATTGATTGGACAGAAATGGGCAGGATGGGAGCAACTCCATGTCTTCAAATGGAAGAAAATCAAATTATGACAGTTTTCACTACATATCCTGCAAAGGTCCAGCTACACTTTCATCTAATTATTTTTTTTTGCCATATTTTTAAAATACTGAAACATGTATAAAGGCCTGGGGAGGTGATCTAAATTTGGGCTATGTCAATACAGAGTTTATACATATGTTGTAACCAACACAGTACGTTACAATACAAAACAATTATACAGTGTTGTACCCCAAACTGTCACAGATGCTTGTCTTGCAGGAAGTCCTCTTCCTTATATAATAGTACCATTTCCCCCCTAAAATGAAACGACAGAAAAAAGCAGTTGATGTCTTTGAATCAATGAAGCTGTCTCACCTACGTGCCCAGGGCATTTGTGTCTATGTGCATATATGTGACCTAGTACTGGAAAGCGTCTGTCAGAAGGCAACATTTGCAGGAGCAAAGAAGAGAGGTTTTAGGGATATGAAATCACAGCAGATGTTCCAGTTACCCCATTAAGATGAGATGTGACCTTTAAATGGAAGAGTGATACTTTGAAGACTGACGTTTGATTTCCCAGTGTGCTCCCAGGGTGTTGCAATTTGCTACAAAACAATGAGTAGCATTCATCTGAGGCTAAAAGTTTCTTCTGGAAGTGCACAATATGCTGTGAAAACAGCAACTGCATTTTATGACTTTCCAGGCTGTGTCTTTCAACGTGCTAGTGAAATTATCAGAAAAGGAATGGGAACAGATTTATAAATATTGCATGAGAGGAGCTGCATAAACAAACAAAAAAAATTCTATGATTACAGATATATTACTCCTTTTATTAAAGCAGTATTTATTCACGCATTAAACAATCACATTGAAATATTAAAGAGTTTGGTCTAAGCTGGGAAAACAGAAAGAATAGCTGTTTTAGTCTTTATTTTCAGTGTCCTTTCCTTTATTACTGTACAGTTCATACACTGCCGTGAGCATAACTCTCCCTCTAGATGTGGCTTTTCATGCTGTGGGATATCTTTATAAACTCTGCCCAGCCTTCAGGAAAGGAGCTGTTACTTGCAGGGCAAGTCAGTTCCTACAAATGATGGATGCTCAAAGCTCAAAAGAAAGGTGGGAAAAGCCCCAGCAACAAGAGGTTGGTTGCTCTCAGAGGTGAGGTTTTTGCTTTGCAGAGCTGTTTCTCTCTCAGTGGACTTCGGTCTCGCACTTCCAGTGCCTCTTCTGTTGCACTTTCTGGGAAGAAAATGGTATTTCCCTGCAGGGATGCTGCTGTGGTTGGATATGTGCGTCGCCAATGTGTGTCTCAATTTTTTCACCTGATTTCGGTGAGGCTCTGTTAGCAGATGACCACTGTATTTCACCTGCTGCCTCCTCACCAGGGAGCAGCCTGTCCCTGGCAAGTCCCGCTGCGCTAGCACCCTACCTATGAGCATGGCAGCTCTTTCCCCAGGCTCACAGCCCCCAGGGTCACACCTTCACAAGCCTATCCTTTGCCACTCTGAGACACTGGTCCTGCTGTGAGGTAGTCACTATCCCACCATCAGTAGCTTCCTTTTAGAAATTCAGAGCAGAGGGTTAAAAGTTTTTCCCCATTTTTTGTTGGTTTTTGGTTTTTTGACAGGGCAAGCTCTAGAAAAGCCAGCTCATCTCACCTGTGAGAAGTAAGACAAGCTGTGTTTTAACCCCGTGTTCCTGTGATCGTTACTGGGGACTGCAAGGAGATGCTCCTTTTCTTGGTGTTTGTGTCCTCAGCTCCTCTCCCGATATTAGCCATTTACACCAGCTCTCCCTCAGTGGAGGTAGAGCTGGTGTTCTGCCCAGTACTTTGTTTACCTGGTAGCTGAGTTATTAGGAACTGGCAAATGCTCAGTGATGGACAGAGGGGAATTGGTAGAAGCTATCCCATTTGGGGTTCAGTACTGCTTGTGCCCCCCAAGAACAGTTGCAGAGCCCACAAGCTGTAGGGTGTCCTCTGGCCTTGGGCAGGGGCTGGGGGTATAAAATTAACAGCATATGCCTAGTGAGGGCAGGTAAAAGGAAAGAGAGTGGGATGGAGATGCTCTGTACACACTCCATACTGGGAGCACTGCGGGTGGACCCAGGGAGAAGTGCACATTACTGGGACCATGGGTAAATCCACACTGGGACTGGAAAGTAGCTGGTGGCCATTGGTGTCTGTAAGCTGTCTGATAGCTGTAAGGAAAACAGAAAGGATTTCATTGAATTTTATTCAGACTTTTGGGTTTGTATCTTTTTTTTTTTTTTTTTTAAGGGGGGGAGCTTGTTTCAGAAACTTTTGGGGAAGTGAGAAGACTGGCAGGTTTCAGAGAAGAAATGTAAATGTTCATCGCTAGTATTTTTCATCTTTGTCTTGCAGGGTGCTAAACAGGCAGTGAAACTGTCAGCTCCAGAAGGGTGAGTTTGTTGTTTGCTGTTGCTGGCTTGTATGGTTTTTTCCAGTTTTATCCACTGGGACCGTGAAAATGTAGCAGGCCTGCTGATACTGAGTGAACTGGCATGCCACAGCTTCTCAGGCCATTAGTAGCTCTGGGCTTTGGACAGCTGGGATTGTTCTGTAATTATTTTCCAACTGTACATGGTTGTTAAATGCTGTTATTCAATACAAAATGTTTCTGGACTCTTTCATTAGTAATAATAGATTATTTTCCCAAACAAGCAAAGCAGAAGAGAGCTTCAATGTCTCTGAAATTATTACAAAGGTAATTATATTAATTCCACTAGAGCCAAACAGCATTTATAGTTAATTTTTGTGTCCAGTCCAGTTATTCATTTTCTTTAATAATTTATAATTTGTCTGTCACCATGGCACCAGGTTGCTTTGTACCTAGCAATAATGGTACTGTAGACAGGAAGGTGGCCAGGAAATGAACAATAACACCTAAAATCTGAAGTTGTGACTAAGAACAGGATTTTGAATGAAAAAACCCAAGCTCTGCCAGGCCAGACTGCCGCGAGGGTGAGACCAAATGCTGGAGGCAGGGTTTCCCTTCACTCCATCCTTTTGCTGGCTCCAAAACCACTGTATTTGGGTGATGCAAAAATGACTACATGATCTAAGTCTTAAACATGCTAAGTATAAAAAAGTACATGTTGTCCTTTGTAATATTGTTTAGTCTTTAAAAATTATAGACAGAAGACCAACAACTGATAGTAAAGCTCCTCTATTCTGCTTGTACTTCGAGACAAGGGAAGAAGTTGAAGTTACCTTCAAACCCCTACTCTCCCATTGTTTTTTAAACTGAAAAGCAAATTATTCAATTATCATCTCAGGAGACAGTGTTTAGTGATCTGTTGTTAACTACTTGCCCTTCTCTTCATTATTATTAGCTCCTGTCTTAACCCTGGCACCAGTAAATTTTTTGCTTTGGTTTTAATAATTAAACGAAGAATGATTACAGATTGAATCTGTTGAAGTATCTTCTCCATAGAAGTGAAACACTGTGCATTATTTGCACTCCAATGAAAAAGAAAGAAAAAAAAAAAAGAAAGAAAAAGGAGAAGGAAAAGAAAAAGAAAAATAAAACAGAAAAGAAAAAGATGAAAAAGGTTTGAATTTTCAATCTAGAAAAACTTACATGAAGCCATGGCCATTTCTTGATTATGTTTTACTGATGGGAAAGCAAAACTCTTCAAGCTTTCTTTAAATTGTTAAGTAAAAACTATTCCATACCTTATACAATGTCAGTAGAGAATTAGTAAGCTGTCTGGGAAAGGTGTGAAGCTAGATGCTGATTGTTTTTCCAGTAGAGGGCACTGAAGAAATATAACCAGATCACTGCTTATTACCATGGCACTCTGAATTGGAATCACGAAGGTCTGGTTGTTTCACAGCAACGCGTATCCTCTGAGGCTTTATAATCCAAATGCATATCAAAGAAGTCTGTACAGGCTGCTAATAAACATCCCAACATTTTTATATACATGCAATGTTACATTCCTCCTTTGCAATTTTTTAGCTAAACTCTGTAGGCTTGCAACAGCTGAGTACCCTTTCTGTAATCTGAGTGCTAAACTACCTCTTCCTTTTTGTTTCTTCAGTCCCAGCTTTAATGAATACTTCTATCATGGAGGGGCATTGCACAGGAAAGCACTAATTTAGATGTGCCTGGTTCACAGGGGACTTTAGCTTGTCTCTGATTTTTAAATGAACCAATTTATATTGCTTTTCTGGAAATAGAATGGCAACAAAATTTTACTTGAAATTGTTAGGGGAAAATGTTGTGTTACCTAAAATAATCAAAACATCAATTTTATTTTGGGACTGATTAAACAAATATGCATTACAGAAAGTTCAGCAGCTTTAAAATGAAAGAACACTCAGAGAGAAAGGGAGATGGAAAAGCACTGTGAAAATTATCCAGCCTATCACTTATAACAAACCCATATTTTATCTGTTATATGTGTAATTGTCTTGCTCAGCTGATGCCTTTCAGCAGCTGTATCAAGGATAGTTTTTGACACCAAATTTCAAATTATAGTCAGATTTGACTGACATTTCAGTTTAATACCCCATCATTAATTTTCTGGTGGCATTTGTGCATTTATTTGTTATTAGCACCAGAAACAAGGCTTTTGTAATTTGAAATCCTTCTTTTCTGGATTGGTGGTAGTATGTCCTTTATATGGTGAACTCTGAATGCAACTTTTGGTGAACCTCTTTCTATTTGTGAAAAATGTGTTTTACAAGTTAGTTTTAGGCTAGGCCTTCTTCCCCCATCCCCTGCCCCATGGAGGATTGGATCTAGCCTTGTGCCTGGGGTCTAAGGTGAGATCCTTGCTTAGCCCACACGGCTATAGGGCAACAGAATAACAGCTACCGAGGCAGACGTTTAACTCACTCAGAATTGAAGGTTGGGCTGGTTAAGCACAAACAAGTCCCTCTTGCTGACCTAACACAGAAGGCGATCATTCAAAGCAAGCACAATTTTTCCTCTATCCATTCCCTTTTCCAGGGGATAGGTAACAAACATAATTAATTAGGCATTTTTTTCCTCACTTGGCAAAAGCAGCTAATGCTGTGGGCATAAATAAACAGTTTCTCTTTTGAAAGAGCTTACTAGTTTGGAAATATTATCTTTAGTTACTGTGAGGAATTTTACTGGGACCAGCAATGTTGCTCACTTTTCATTGAGACCAGTGTTCGTATTTTACTGATCATGTCATAACTTAAAGAGGGGTTTGGGTTTCAAATGAAAATGGATGCAGAGGGATGTACTGTAATGCATTTTCCTTCTACCTTCCCTCTGCCCATGGAAATACCCTCGGTTCCCTGCATTCTCTCTCAGGGTACTCTTTGCCTCTTGGTTTTTTTGTGACTCCCTACTTCTTGTTCCCTCCATGTAGCCTGTCACCACCCTTGTACTTTCAACACTGCCATGTCCTAAGCAGCCTTCACCGTCACGCTTCTAGATCTGTCAATGGAGGTCCTCTTTGCAGATGATCCAATCCCTCTTGTAACACCTTCCACTAAAATTGCTGTAGTTTCCCCTGTCATTTCTCATTCATCCTACAATACCACTGCCTACCCTGTGGTACTCCCCATTCCTGACTTCCAGCCCCTGGCTCTTCCATGTTCTCACTGCAGTGTGACAAATTTCCCTGTTCCTCATTGACTGCTGTTGGCTGCTGGTCCAGAAAAGCTCTTTCTAATTAGTGACTCTCCAGATGTTCTTTGACCTGCCAGTCAGCTGGCTGCGAATGCAAAAGTGATGCACATTTTTATCAGCCCACTGACCAGGAAACCCTGTGTTCTGGCTGGAAATTGCTGGTGCTCTGCCTGGCACCCTGTCAGAGCAGACAGCATGCACGTGCAAGCTTTTCCTTAGGACTTGCTTAGCTGCAACAAGGGACAAATTCAGGTTGAAGGGTTTCACTGCTAAAATATAATCTCAGTGCTCACCAGAAGTGTGGGAAGATTACACTCTGGTCATGAGTGAACTAATGGCATTCACTTGCAAATACAAGTCAAATGCCATCAAAACCAATATTTTTATTATTGGATGGAACACTTTAATCTGATTGCTAAATAAACAGGGTGACAGCATGTACTATGCTGTTATATTAACAGCCATTTACACTCTTTCCTCCATGGGGCAGGCCAGCTGGTGGTCTTTACTCATCTACAGTAACTTTTAGTCGCAGCCTACAATTTTAAGTCTTGCTACATATGAAGGCTTGATTTAAGGTAACCTGATATGGTGGTGTCCCTGCTTGCTGCTCCTCCTCCTGTGGACTATGCTGGTGTGACCCCCATTGCCTTTGCTCTCTTCTGGCCTGTGAGTTTTGCTGCCTGCCTCCCTCCCCCAGTTGCTCAGAGTAGCCATGTTCACATCACCCCATGCTCTGCTCTGATGTTCTCTCCTATAGCTTTAATATCCATCCTTTACATCCTGTGCAAGAAACACAGCGAACATTCCCACCATCCTCCTGTTTCTCAGATTATAAGCTATGTGTCCCAGTTTTGGGAGCTATTGTTTTAGATTAGCAGGGCTACAAAAATTAGGGCTGTTCAGACACCATTAATAAAGCTAGGGAGTCAATATGTTATTACACCTGACATTTTCTCCACTTCACAGTATGACTGTCTTTGAGGAGGAAAACCAGCTCCTCAATAAAAAAGTGAAGGGGAGGGAAATAAAGATGTGCGTGGTCTGAGCTCACTATGCTCAAAAAACCTGCTGATACTGAAGACTGCAAAGTAGAGTGCAGTGTGGAAGCCAGCTTATTTAGGGCTAATATCTGTTCCCTTTGTAGTTTCTGGGAAGGGAGCTGGGACAGCTTCATGATTTTGGCAATTAAGACCCAACAAGGGGATGTAATCCTTGGTCCAATTATCCTGTGTGATCTGCCTTTGCATCAGGATGTTTTGTAACATCTGGCTAGTGTGCTTTGGCTGGTGGTGTTCATTTACAGCCTTACTGTTGCACGTTTGCATTAATGTGGTAAAGCAAGCCCTGAACAGTAAAAAATCACGAGCATTCCCCAAAAACACTTTAAGAGAGGAAATGGGCTCTTTTTTCCTTCTGGTTTTTTTTTTTTTTTTTTGAGGTTGCACAGTCACAGAAAAAAAATCGTTTAAGCTGAGACCTAACTAAAGTTCCAAAAGCACGAGTGTTTTGAATTAACTCTGTTGAGCAGCCCCATTTCAATGAAACACCAGCCTGCATTATTGTTCTTCTCTCTCCAGTCCTAAAAGCTCTCCCTGGCATTTAAATGATAGATCAATCACTTCAGCTCCAGGCTAAGAAATCCTTCCTGCAATATTACAGGGCAGGTAGGTTTTCAGCTCAACGTGCTTTTCAGCATGATTGCAACTTGCAATTATAAATTTAATCTTGCCTTATGAAACTGTAAGAGCCTATTCTGATGTGAAGATCTACATGCTACAAATTTGCACTTTCTTATGAAATACCTGAATTCCTAAGCAGTGCAGCACTTTATTGATATGCAAAACCATTCTGGTGAAACGTGATTAATTTTGTAGCTGGAATAGAATGACTTATCTGCAAAAAATAACATATGCAACACATGTCCTCCATTTATGTTCTTGGAATATAATTTTGAGCATATCCTAATTTATTTGCTTTGATTTGTTATTCCAAACGGTTCTACTGTGGATTTAGTTCTGTTGATCTGCCTGGGATCTATACCTAGATCTGGGAGGTCTAGGAGTGATGCTGCTGCTGGGAATATGCTAATGACTTATGACTGGTCAGTGAACTGAATTGAGCTCTCTGCTTCTCATGAGACCCGTACGAACACTTCCAGCAGGAGGTCTCACAATTGCCAATCTATACTGTTGTTTGCTTGACTGCTTGTGAAATGTATTGCTTTGCATTGCACTGCTAGGAATATTTGTGTTTTTGAAGTTCTGTTGTACTGGTACTCCCTGTGACTCCTGCAGGTAGCCAGTGTCTAGGGCTTGTGGGCAGCTCCCCGTGGAAGGAGGAAAGGCTTAGCCCTCTGTTTTGAGAAAGAATATTCACAAAATCTCATCTGAACAGCGAAGAAACAAAAGTGAAATAATTTTTTTGTTCCCAATTTCAAGCTTCCTTAGAAGCAACTCTGTATCAAAATACTCCTTTTGTTTCAGGGCACATTTTCTTTTTACTTGGGTGTATGTTTTGAAAGGTTTCCTGTCGTTGTTTTTGTTCGCAGATGCACACATTGCTCTCTGACAGGGCCCAGCTCATGCAGCTCAGTTTCGGAGCAGTTCTGTGCAGGCTTGTTTTGGATTGCAATCTCTTGCTGCAAGTGAACTTGCATCTTCTACCCAATCCTGCATGAAGGAGAGGTATCCAGCAGTTCTCTCTCACTCCCCAAGGGAATAAAGGAAATGTTTTTGACAAACTAAAAGAAAATAGTTCAGATCATGACCAAAACAAATTAATTCAGTCTTTGCCAGTGAATTCATTCAGTATTCAGATTGTGCTATTAATTGCTAGTTAGAGAAGATGATTTAAATGTTATTTATGTGATGCTGAATAGAAGAATAAAATTAAAACCCAATAAAAACAATAAAAAGAAAATATTCCGAAAATGTAGTGGTACTGAATAAAAGAATAAAAATGAAAAGCAAATAAAATCAATGAAAAGCAAATATTCAGAAAATGTAAAGCATGTTGATCTGATTATGAAGCCTATAATACAGACAATTCAATGCAATCCAAACTATTCACATAGTGTGGCTATGCTCTGCAGGAGGTAGGTCTGCAGTCCACATAGACCAATGTTTCCGTGTTGATTAAAGACAACAGCAGAATGCTTAGGAAACTCAGAGAGCTCTACTTAGAGCATTTTGTCTTAACATGTCCAATTTAGGAGAAAATTGATATTTTTAGAGGAGGGAATTAAAAAATAGTTAAAAAAAAAGGCAAGGAGTCAAGTTAAATTGATTGTTTTTCTCCTGCTTTCATCACTCAGCTCCTGTAGGATTCAGAAGGGACACTGCAGTATTAAACAGTTCTTCACATTGACTCTTTTATGATCTTGCTTTTGATAATGAAATCTTACTGACGTTTTTCGAGCAACATGCAAAGTAGCTGCTATACCCTCAAAGTAGCAGTATTTTACACATTAAAGCTGTAAGGAGTTCCACAGACTGACTGGGAGCAATACAGCTGAATTTTCTTTTCTGCAGACAGACCAGCGTTTGTTTGTGCAAACTTCACATTGGCTATCCTGTCATCATGGCAGAGTGTTTTACCTTAGATCTGAGAAATGCTATTCAGGAAGAAATATAATCCCACCTGTTCCAGGTGTGTGTGCATATATCTCCATCAAGAGATCCTTCTACAGTCAATGCCCAGTAAGAATAATCTGCCCTATATGACAGAGGGGCTTAAACTGTAAACAAAGAAATTGCAGATTTTAGAAGAAAAGCAATTAAATACTGAACTCCCATATCAGCATTAGGTTTCATATCTGACATGATTTTTCAAGGCAGTTTCGAATGTTGTCTTAAGCAGGTATTCAAGCAAGTCAGGGAGGAGAGGATGGAACTGTGGTTTGGGTTGTAGCTTAGAGGTCCTAATCGGATATACTTTCTGTGTAAGTTTTGCAAGCCACTTGCTTTCTTTGTGTCCCAATTTCCATTTGAATAACTCCCTGCCTAGTGTGATGATAAAGATTTCATAGATAGAAAGACACTGTGTCTGTTCCATGATAAATACTATATAGACGAAATTGCATAGCAACTCTCTCCCAACTAACAGCTGGTCTTCTATGAAAATCAAGACTTATTCTGAGGGTGGACAGCAAACTGCTGTGAAGGTAGTGCTCTTCCAACTAATATTTGTTTTGTGAGAATAAGGGATTGGCTTTCTACCCATGTGCTGATGAAGGTAGAGAATAATTTTTACAGGATCTGTTTTTTCTCTTCAGTTATTGCTACTGGAGGTCTTGGGCTGGGAATTTAAAACTTGAATCTGAATTGTCACAACAATTGCTTTGTCTCAGGTTGGGTTTTTTTTCGCCTGTATTGCTTCTTTTGTTGTTTTTTGTCTGTGAAGATTTTTAGCAATGAACACATCAGATCCTTAGCTCTAAGAGAGAGAGCTTAAATTAGCCCATATAGAATGGGACATCAGTAATACCAAGCTGTAATATATACTAATTAAAGATTACTATAGGTAATGCAGTCATGGGGCAGCACAGGCTTAAATCAAGGAGCAGCTCAACTAAGTGGTGTGCCCACATGGATGATCGCAGCAGTGGGAAATGAGATGGAGTCCCCAGCAAGTACACATGTACATCCACGTGAGAAGAAAAAGGTCAGGAAGGTCTCAAGGGGACATTTCCTTTTTTTTAAGTCAGAAGTCTTTTCCCATAGCATTTAAATTTTAGAGGCTGATAATGCTGGGATGAAACAAGCATGTGGTACAGCTGCCCCTAGAGACCCCTTCCTCTGTCCTCATGCAAGCTGAGCATTGCCCTACTTAGAAAAAAAGTCTGCTGTGTTGTAAAAGGCAGATTACAATTGATACTTTCTGCATTTTCACCATGGCTTGATGCTGGCTAAGGAACCCCTGAAAATCATTTTGGCAAATGTGCTGAACAATTTTGGGTTGGCTGAGCCCACAACTTGCTGTGGTCATGAGGGACAAGGAGTCAAGAGACAAGGATGGGACACTGGGATCTCTCAGGGGGCACAATTATTTCTGAAGTTAAACATGCTGCACATATGACAGAAAACCAGTGTGTGACAGAAAACTGTGTGAGGGCCATTGCGGGACTAGCTGCATCTACAGTAGAAGCGGCTGGAAAGGGAAGACAGCAGCATGGCCATTCCTCATTTGTGTCCTGAGGTGTGTGTCAGGCTGTGTCAGCAAGTTACCTTTTATATCTCCTGTAAATCTGCCTTACTTTTCACTGCCCTTCTCTTTTAAAACCAAGTTGCTTTTATAGTGGGTATGAATCTACCTATAGGGTGTTGAAAGTAAACCATAAAAATCTCTAGAAATGTCCTCAAGTAACTCTTCTAGACCTAAAACTTTTCACTTTTTAGTCTGATATATCAAGAGATTTTAAGTCAAACATTCTTGTCATGAAATAAAATTTCTACTTGTGGGACCTGCTTGGATGAGAAGTAAAGCAAAGCCTGAAGATTTTTTGATGTTGTGGAAATTTGCAACAATCCCCAAAAACATGGATCGCGGCTAGAGGGAAGTGAGGAATTTAGGTGATAATAATAACAACTGGTTATTACAAAATTCTGCAGTTCAGTCCAGCAGGGATGGAAAGCTATCAGCAGATGTCCCTGGAAATGCCAGTGTGTTTGTCGCTCTTTTTCCTCCAGGCTTCACTAAAAAGGCCAGCTGAGATCAGGCAGCTAATAAAATTGTCACTAAGAGTACAGGGTAAAGTTTCAGGTTAGGAAAAGACAGAAAGTCTATGGATAAATTTGAAGTTTGCTGTTCATCTGGGCCTGATAATCTGCACACTGTAGCTTTCTGAGGCTGGATGAATTGCATCTGACCAACCCCATATGTTAGTTACAATCAAACTGACATTGCTTAAGCTCATATGTGTATGTACACTTACACAGATTTGCGGTTGATGAAGGACAAGAATAAGCAACACAAATGAAGGTGCTGAAAACTAGGAAATAGTGACAGATTTAATATGGGGTGGTGCTAGTTGCAAGCCAATAATGAAGAAAAAAAAATATTCTGAGTATTTAAAATCAAATCATCCAATATTGATATTGACTTGATCTCTCTTTACAGAAACAGCTCATTTGGGACGATTCTGTTTTTGATTGCTATTTCTATCTTCTAAAGGCCATAATTTGGTGCAACTGCCTTGTCAAAGGGTCACTAGACAATGACAGACTGCCAAAAACAAAAAAAAAAAAGGCATTTTAAAACAATTTATAAACTAATGAGATAATGAATTCAAGAGGTTTCCACTGAAAAGCCAACATTTGGCAACATCTTCTGTTCCATGTATTTCAGATGCTGCAGGATAAGAACTGTCAGTAAGTACTGACTTATAAAAATAATGACCACTGTAAAATGATTTTGTGTTTCACTTGACTCTATGAGGCCAGTAATGTGCTGCTAATGAAGCACAGAGGGTGCATAGCGTCACCTTTTCTGGGACTGAGAAACAACCAGCCACATGTACAGCAAATGTCTTTGGCAACACTGTGTGGCCTTAACTGGAATTTCTGTGCTGTTGTAGTTTTATGACTCAATCCTAATGCTATTTAAACATCATTTTTCTGTGTTTAATTTATTTATTGTCTCTAGTGGTAGACATAGAGACTGGTGAGCTAGATTATATTAGCATTTCAGAGTAATAATAGAAGAAAGCAATTATCTTTGGGCATAAAAATAATTTTAATTAGACAGTAAAGTGGGAATGGACAGACAATGATGAATCACTATACTGTGGTTTAATCAGTCAGAGAGCTGGTCTGCAAGATGAGCTCAAGAAAGTGTTTCAGCTGATTTAGTGAAATGTGGACAACAAGGAGAAACAGTCAACTTCCTTGAGCTTCTTTGCGTCACCAATAAAATAAATACATTAGCCCATCATGTCTTTGAAGTCATAGGAAAACTTGAATTTTGCTAAAATTTAATAGAAATATTTTCTTTACTCTATCTTAAGATCCTGTCAGATCAACAGTAAATCCCTGTAGGCCATTCCTCTGAGCCTTCACTGACATTTCCTTCTTCCTCAAGCCAGCGTATATCAGCCTTTTTCTGTCACATGGGAAAATGTGAAGGAAGTCCCCCTCTGGGGCAGTGTCATCTGACACTGCTTCCACGTAAACCTGTGCGTAATGCTAGATTTTGGCAGTGGCCTTCTTGGTACTTGCTATTTTCCAAACCTGAAGATGAGAAAACAGATTTATGTCTGACACCCACTTGTCTCACCTGAGTGAACAGAGATTTTCACCACTGCGAACTGCATCCATGGCCCTGCTTTATTCCTGTGCCAATTTTCGGGTCAAATATAACAAAGTGATCCCCTAATGTAATGAAAGATGAAACCAGATGGTATTGTGAACTCAGTGTAATTTAGGTGCTGCATTACACAGTATCTATCATATGATAAACAAGATCCATTTGCATATGGAGACTCCTGATAGTCTGCACACAGCCAAAATGGACTGGATAATTCATCATGATTTTTTATCGGCACACAGAAGTGTGAGCTAATGCAGACCCAGTGTACATGTGCTGCTCTGTCAAACACAGGCAAACCCACAGCTCAACGGCAGCTTTTGGACATGGGTACTTTGAGGCTGTGTTCCAGGTGCAGTGGGACTGGGGTCTCCCCAGGGGCTGGGAACAGCAGGTAGGTCCCCAGGGCGGGCAGGGCAAGGCAGGGCAATTCCTGATTTTTAGATGTGTTGACACCTACTGGGATGCCTTCCCTTCCCACATCAGGTGCCTAGGAACCTTGCCACAACGCATGATAAAGCTAGGTACCTGAAAATGGGATTCGGAAAAGTGAGTATGCTGAGATGAGAGTCTCCTTTGTTAGTCAATAAGAAGCCCTGAGTGGAGTGGTTGGGGAATATTTGCATCTCACTGTGGTTTGCAGCCTGAAACCCCTGCCAAAGCCGGCCAGCTGAATGACAGCTTTCTGAAAATTGGTTTTTCTTTCTCCAATTTCCTTTCCAGAGAAACTCTACACATCTGCCCTGAAAGATGGGCTTAGGATCTTCTAGATGACACTGGTAGCCACTGGTAACCACACTGGTAGTAGTAAGCATTTTTGTATTGGTATTCTCTATCTCGCTGGGTGATGCCTTTTTATTTTCCATTCAATTTTCAGTGGGCTAAAGAGATGGCCAGGGCAGCTGGAGCGGAGATGTCAGCCCTATTGGAGGAGAATGGTTGCTTCCTTATGGTGTGACATGCACGGTGAAAGTGTCAGGAGTCAATGGGGAATAAAAATGACAATCAGGAGATGCCCACTGGTCTCTCTGCCTTGATGGTCTCAGTAGTCATTTGGATATATTAGAACAATCTCCTGAGAAAAAAGTAATTAAATCCCAGTTGAAAAACATGTCTTTTTGGCTTTCCATACTTGGTGTTTGAAGACCCATGTTAAGTACATGGGTACCCTCTCTGGAGCTTATCCTCAGGTACTGATTTCCTGTAGAGATCACGTCTATCCTACAGGCACCGTAGTTGAAGCTTTCCCCTCTCCTGACATTTTGCAAATTAAATCCCCAGGAGAACTTGGAGGCAGAGAAGGGCAGGGTGGCAGTTGACAGAGCAGGTGTCTGAAGGCATATGTTGAGTTCCACCAAGGACAGCTCTGAGAGACAAAAACTGTCTTCCAAACCAGAGGAGACGTGAAGTGTGGAAAAAAGAGTGTGATTATGCAGCTGAGAAAGAGAGTGATTGGTGTATTAGTCATTAACTCCTAGAGGAGGTGTTGGAATTTGAAGAGAAACTGAGCTCCCACCAGCATAAAGTGGTATAGATATAATCGGCTTTATTAGGGACACCAGAAGAGGATAACTGATGTCTGACTTTGAGACAAAGTAGAGAGAGATGCTCTGCTTCATTCAAGTTGAGACTATTCTGATCGAGGACAGCTGTTCTCACATGACTCCAAGGAGGGCAGTTAGTAGCCCCCAAAGTCTGATTTACTGGGGAATAGCAAGAAGATCACACCAGCCCAGTGTCCAGCTAAGTAGCACAAACAAATTTTAGCTGTATTTATCAATGAGTTTGTGGGAAATCTACAAGTCAAGAGCTTACATCCCGTGACCGTTGACCTATGCGGTGGCCACGGGGTTTGGGGTGACCACATTACCACCCCAGCCTGGCCCTGGTGGCCTCATGGAGTTCTGGGGATGGGCTTTGCCAGCAAAGCCCTGACAGTTCTGCTGTTGCCACCATTCTCTGTGGGGAAGCTGGCCTGCATTGCCTATCCACAGTGACTGTTGAGGTCTTGTGGCTGTTTAGCTCCTCAAGGACGTAACAGTAGCTGTGGCAAGGTCTCTGGAGGTAGTAGGAGACTGAGTTAATGCGTGTGAAACAAACACCAACCGTTCTGATGTCAGAACAGCTAGGGAGAGCTTATGACTAATGAGTCATTGGATTCTGTTATGTGTTTGTTAATTATCTGATTTCTTTTAATTTATTCCTTGTGCATTGAATAATTTGTCCAAGTTCTTAGTCTATAGCTTGCCTGAGCATTTGCTGTCTCAGCAAATGCTCTTGCATAAACCTGCTGGCTAGGCAGACACAGAAAATTAAGTCAAAACAAGTGTGAAAGTACCAGCAGAGGAAAAAAAAATATTTTCAGATGGCATTTGTGTTTGTTTCACCCTGTGGGGCCAATCTGTAAGAAACTGAGACAGGATCTGGGATAGCAGGAGAGCAGCACTGAGCTGCTGCAGGGCTGCCAGGTAGACTTTGCTGCTGCAGCCCAGCACAGGCTGTGATCTCCTGGAACAGCAAAAAATTGCCTTGCGCATGGACCTGGCCAACGGACTGCCAAATATTGGCAAACACTGGCCTCTCACTTCTGTCTCACGTTATTCTGGATTCATCTTCAATATGATTACGTTTGAGTGACCTGCTAGTTCCATCATACAGGCAGCACCTGAAATTCCTCACATGTTCAGTGGCTTGACAGTCTCTCATCCCAAGCAGCCCATGCTGGGCATGCTCATCTCCCTCTCCTTTCCAGGACTCAGCATGGAGGCTGCACAAATTTGGCTGTATCACCGATCACTTTATGTTTTTCTCTCTCTGCTTTCACTCGCTGTTACCGAGCTTCACTGACCAGGCACTAAGCAAACACTGAGTATTCAGCACCAGCCTTTGGTTTCTGCACTTACAGCACATAACTGCCTGTGGGATCAAGCCCTAATTGAAAGAGTAATCAGGCATGACTTCTTGGTGATTGCTTTTAATGACCTCATGCTAAGCCCCTTAGAAGACAAAAGCAGCTGAGGGCACAAAGTGTCAAGGATGGTGTTCGGTGTCTCACAGATTTGGATCATACGTGACTAGGCTTTCTGAGAGCTGATGTTTAAACCAAGTGACAAAACCAGCTTGGAAGTTAAACAATGATTAACTCTCTTCTCCCATACCTGAGAAGGCTAAAGAACCCAGTCAAGAAGTATTTTAAAATGAATGTAACTTTAGTTTCTGCACACAGTGAGAGATAAGATGCAGGGAATGCATTTTGGAGAGGATACTTACCGTATTTTCACACTTACAGCTAGCAGGATAGCTGGGAGAAAAAACACCCTTTTATTCATCTATTCAAGTTATAAATGAGTGTGGGGGATACAAAGGGAATTGACTGAAGCACCCTCTCTTTTTCCTTAGCCCCCGCTGGGACTGCTCTCCACTGTATGGTCCTTCTTCCCTTTCATTTAGCTCTGCCTCTTATTTCAATCTTTATTATTCTTTACTTTATTCCCTTCTACCCCTGATTTTGTGTGCATAACTAAGCTGTGAGTCTTATGCATAAATACTAATTTACGGTACTCAGATGATGTAAGTTGTGTGCAAGGCAAAGCAGGAGAAAAGGTGGACAGCGCTGAGTATTTAATGTACGGGGGTGGACTGGTGTGTGCAGACTGGAGGTCAATATTGCTTCTCACAGCTGACTGTAAACTACTGGCATTTACTGCAGCTACAGGGCTTTAAAAACATAAATAAAGAGTAATGAACCTTAAGGAGATCTCTGCCTGACAGGGGATTGTTAACAGAAATGCAAAATTTTGTGTGGCCATGTAGCTCAGGCAACCCTACCGCAGTTAAAACTGAAACGTTTGAAGTGCTGAGGACTGTGGCACTCTGACTTTAATGGCGGAAGTTAGTCAGAACTGTACCTGCTGCTTGTGCTTCTCGTACCATTTATGTATAGATAGTTTTGGACAGAAAAACATGATATTATTTATTGTGTCACATCTACTTGCTTCTAAGAACAATTTAGCTGGACACATGCAGTGATGTATGCAGACTCCAAAGCCAAAATCATACTAACTGGTGCTCTGCCCATTCACTCTCAGCTAATGAATCTCATGAAGTTGCTTTTGTCCCAGCCTGTAACTACTACTCATCAAGGAGAATGGTCTTCCCAGCAACATATTTGGATGAATTGTAGCAGAGATGGACACAGATTTCTATTATAGGCACAGAAAAAATGTTAAAATTCGGTTATAGGCAGATGATAATGTTCTTTTTGCCAAAAGAACCCATGTTTCATTTTCTGCTTCATTTAATGCATGTTATAAAAAAATTTCACACAGCCTTATGAGCTAACTTTACAAAACAACAAATACCTGTGACTGTATTTTATGTTAGGCTTTGAGGATTAATTTTCTTGAAGTGCAGATACCTCTGTCTCCAAAAACATACCTTTTCCATAATGTCTAGTGGTGAAAGCATGCATTTGACGAGTGGAAACCAGGCATTTTCTTCTTTAGTCATGGCTTTTCGACCACTTCCCACACCTTCTGTGGGACTGACTCTTCTGGAGATCACCTTGACTCTCTCACTCCCAAATTGGCAGCTGGAGTCTGCTTGTAGCAAAAGGGAGGGAGCAGAAGAAGAGATAAGCAAAAAGAAAGGGAGAAAAGGAGACCTGTATTCTCCTGAAGCATGTGAACTAAATGGGCTCTTTTTCGCCTTTCTGTATTTTTCCTGACCAGTGAAAACTCTTATCGGTTCTTACCCATTGTCCTCCTCTTCCCTGCTGTCTTAAGAAGAAAGTGGCTCTGATTGGCAATTCTTTCCCCACAATTTGCCCTGGGATAAATCTGGCAGTTTTTAAGCAATCAGAAAATGCCTAGATTTCTTTTCACTGTAGTTGTCTTATCTTCTTATCATGATTCTTCAGCTTTTTTGGCCCCTTTTTCTTTCTAGTGTTCAAGTGTACACAGAAGTCAGATTTGTTGCTCATTGAATGGAATCCCCATGTTTCTGTTGGATAGTTAGTGGGGAGAAGTGCTGGTGAAAGAGATTTGGGGAGCCTTTGGGGCTGTTTGCAATTCTGGACATAATTAGCTGCTGTATAACTGATCTGTATAATCAGAATTAGTAGCCAGTGCTGGCTTGGAAGGTAAAAACCCCAGAAGCATTATTTTATAGGGGCCTGCAGTCTTCTGCTTTAAGCAGCAATGAGTCTGACTGGCAATTGTCCCTCATTATAAATACACAATCCAGAGGGTGTCATTGTTTCTCCAAGGGGGAGGGAAGGGCTGCCATCTACAGCTGATCTGAGATGCCCAGGACTGTGGACATCCAGCTGGTGTCCTTTATTTACTGACTGATAAAATATAAGGTCTTACTTCTATTACCACAACACCTGGGAGGTCCAGTCTAGCATCCCTAACTCAGGGCATGTACAGCAGTTGCTCTGAAGTGCAGGACAAATAAGGGGAGTGGGAGAGCTCACCATGAGTGGCTGCTGCTGACCTTGCTGTCAGTAAGGCAGACTCTGCTCTGTTATGGCAGCAGCCTAAATGTTGCTCAGGATGCCTGCGGTATTGTGGCTGAGGAGAACTCACTGGAGGGTATCTGTGCAGTGGTATGGTGTGGCTGACTGGGGCACCTCTGCCGAGCCGAGCCGAACAAGCTCTGGGAGTCACTATCCCGTTCCCTCCTCCTCCCATCCCAGTGCCAGTGCACTGCCAGCTGATGGGCTCTGGGACAGTGGCACTGCCTTCCCACCTGCTGAGGTAGTCCCAGCTTTGGGGATAAAAATCAGTTTGCAGATGCTGCTGGGAGGCTGCTGCTGCCCATGTTCTTTGCTTTTCACTCCTGCTCTCCCCTCCTACCCCAACTACAGTATTCCATCCTTTGCTTTCCATGCACGTGAAAACCATTTTCTTTTCACTCAGTCAGAGCAAAGATAACAATTTAGCTCTACCTTAGCTATGTGCTCCTCAAGTGTGCATGTCCTGAAATCTCTCCTTTAGGGTATCATGGTTTTAAACGATGGCCAAACAATGGCACTTTTCAATTTAAACTATAGCCATCGTGCACAGAACATCTGTGCTCTCCCATTAAAAAGCTGTTCCTCATAGCTGCACTTCATTATGCCAATCTGTGGTTGTTTTTTTTTTCACAGCCTGAGCATTTTAAGGGGGCATTTGCAACTTAAAACAACTGACTTG
This sequence comes from Ibycter americanus, assembly GCA_035590275.1. Lineage (NCBI taxonomy): Eukaryota > Metazoa > Chordata > Aves > Falconiformes > Falconidae > Ibycter > Ibycter americanus. The sequence goes on from JAVJGI010000062.1 coordinate 9,530,334, forward strand.
TACTAGAAGTAGAGGAGCAAGGCCAGCTTTCTAGGTACACCGATACACCGATACACAGACTGAGTTTCCCAGGCTGGCACAGTCTGGAGCTCTTTGTCAGGAGGACATCAAACTCCTACCTGATTCATGTGTCAGTGGATCACATCTTTGCATTTATAGATTGTAATGATTTCCTGATTTTTCTGTTTGTCTTAGAAAAGTTCAGTATCCTAGTTAATGCTAACTCCACTCTCAGTTCTGCTCTGTGTTGTCAGGTTGTAGGTGATTTTTTGAGAGAGGGTAGATACCTGGGTTTTGACCCACCTCTTTGATAAAGTTAACCTCCTCCAACATTATTTACAGTTTCCCCTCTCATGAGTTATCTCATCCTTAGGCTTAGGTTGGAGCCTTTTCAATAGCTGTTCTTGAAAGAAGAACATTATATGGGTGAAAATGTGTAACCAGCAGAAGGTGGGATGTTCCCAGGTCAGATTTTGATGGTTCTTTTTTTCATACTTGAATCCACCCCTCTTTTTGGCTTTATTGAAATAATAATAATCCCAAAGGATTACAGATTCAATGACTTATGGTGTTCTTGCAGCAGCTTGTCTTCACCCAGGCTTGTAAAACCAGAGGAAGTGGAAAGCTCTGAGGAGGCGAGGGAAAGGGGAAGTTTGTTTTGGCTTTAACAGGTCTGACACTTTGATCTTTCTGTTATAGGTCTGCTAAAAGAAAAATATTGCTGTGTCTACGAAACCTTTGTGTAGAATGAAGTCCCCATGCACAAAATACCCGCTGCACCTAGACCTGATATGTAGTGTGTGTGTTTTTAAATGTCTCTACAGTTCTTGGTTTTATGTAAGTTGGTAAATCTGGATAAGGTACCTCGACAAGGAATCCCACTGCTCAGAGCACCTTTTTGTCCCTGTGGTTTTAACTGCAACATGCTGGACAGCAACATTGCAAAGCTCTGTTGAAGGGATTGCAGTTAGCAGAAAGAAATGGTGAAAGGAATACTGTCCCAGAAAGCACAAAAATAAAATTCAGCTAGAATTTCAAGTCCTACAGGAACCAAACTTTTTAAAAGGACTTAATTCAGTGCATTAGACTGCAAAATATTGAATAATGCAATGAAGCTCTGCATGGATAACTGAAGAAGGATTGACGTGATTAGCATAATACATTTTTCTCATTCAAAGAGCCTGTGTTTTTGATGGAGTTTTACCAACTGGAGGAGCCAACACAGTCTGCAGTGCTCTGCAGTTACTTGTTTGTGCAGGTAGCAGACACTCTCACTGCCACGTCCTCTGCCCCATCTTATCTCTCCCAGCGTAACACCAGATGGCTTCTACCTCGTGAAGCATGAGTGTGCTTATGAGCACTTGTCTGCCAGAAGGGAGGAGGCTATCATGAATCCAACAAGCACTGAATGTGGCAGAAGTCAGGGTGGACTGACTAACCCTTCCCTCCCTGCCACATGATACAGTGTGGTCTGGGCGCAGTTTTATGTGAAGGATAAAGGTCTTTGGAGAAGTTCCCAGAAAAGGGAGCAAGTTGCTCTTAGCTGTTCTTTGAATGTGGGATTTCGGAAGACGATTTCAAACCTATTACATTTTCTATCTCTAATAAGCTTAGTGTAAAATACTGGAGCATATTAATCTTCTCAGCCTCTGTGCTGAATAAAATAGGAAAGAAATGCATCCTACAGATGGGATCTAACATTTTTACTCTGAAGGAATGTTAACCTTTTGGGAACTGTTCTGTCTTTGAATGTGCCAAATCAAGAAAAAAAAAGCACCAACAACAATATAACTACTTCTTTTAAAGGGTATTTTCCTTTGCAAATAAATTGATATCTTCTAGTTAAAACGAAGGAGCAGTTAAAGGAATACCTCAGTCATTGAATGTCTACAAATATTGACACAGAACTTGCTGCTAGCTATTTTTATTTAGCCTTTTCCTAACGAGTAACCATACGTTCTGTGGGGGTTTTATCAGCTGATTGCGTGCTGCAGAAGTGTCCCCAGATGCAGGATGTACAGGAACTCTTGGGTAAACTTAGCTAGTGGTGGAATTTAGTCTTTAAGATCTCTGTGCATTTTGTAATAATTAATCATGATTTTAAATCTCTGTGGGCATTTCGCAGTAATTAATCATGGTGAGACAAACATCTCATTGACAACAAGCAGCCCCTCTGCTTCTGAGAAGCCAGTTACCCACAGTCAGTATACGATCTGTCTCATGCCTAGGTGGTGTGAAATGGATCTGTGGATGTGAAATAAACTTGGGCAGCAGGGAGCAGTAGTGTGACATACAGCAAAAAAAGAGGGTACTGCAGTATTCGGAGATTAAAATAAATAGATGAGAGTGACCTTACATACAGCTGGAAATATTTGGTACCTAAAGTGTGTCTGAAGTGAGACAAGTTGGAGTGCTAATTCCTTGGATAACTCTGATGACACTCCCAGGTTTTGTAGCTGAGACTGCTGCAGTTGAACTCCTGGGGTACACTAGCTCAAGTCTTTGCCTTTGCCTATCATATAATAGATCTATAAGAAGAAAAAGCTGAATAGAATGAAGAGGAGCACATTCATTTATTTAGATTAGCCAGCAAATTGACAAGCACGTCCTCATGCCAGAAGGAAGTTGTATGCAAACCATCCTCCTGAGAGGAGGCATGTGCAGGAACATGCCTGGAGCATTGGCCATGTGACAGAGGGTGGGCAGTACAAGAGGCTGTGGCATGCTGTGAAATGTGCCACCTTATAAGTGCTTTTTGACTTCGGTGCTCTGGTGTAGTGGCCCACCTTCCAGTGCCTCAGGCACTTTGCTGCTTCCTTGGACCTGACACCAGCCCCTCCAGGCCACCAAAGAGTATGGACCCAAAGTAAGATTGTGGTGGCACTCTCTAGAGACAGGTGAAACCTGGCACTGGACATGGAGCACCTTGAGGAGAAAGAGAGATCTGTGATTATCTATCTCAGTGTGAATTAACAGCTCTGCAGTGTACACACTGCTTTCTGCTACAGACATGAGATGAGAGATAGGCAGTGCTTGAGGAAGGCTTATTTGCATACGAAAAAACCCCTGAGTACTGGCACCTGGAGATATCTGGGCTGCTTTTTATTTTACTTTATTTTATTTTTAAGAAGAGGGGTATTATTACCTGCAGGTGAGTGTACACAGTGTTTTTCTCCTGTTACTTCTTAGGGCAATCACAAAATTCTGTTATTTCAAGAGAAGCAAGACCAAGCACTGGAAAAGATGACATTTCTTCTTCCCTTCCTCCCTCTCTTCTCTCCTTCTTTCCTCCCTCCTTTCCTTCATCCCACCTCCTTCCCTCTCTCCTCCATATCACTGATGCTCTGTGGGAACTTCCATCATTTCCAAAACACCAACAGCTTTCTGGCTGTTGCGTTGTTTGTCTCCTTCCTTATGATCTCCAAATCACTAAGTCTTCCTGAAGGCCAAATGCTTGTACAATGCACAGCTCTCAGTCTTCCAGCCAAAATGCCCCATATACATTAACAATGCTGTCTTCATTACTTACCTCCCTGACTTACCACATTCAGATCATTAAGTGGAGCCCCATACTTGGGCACCTAGAGATCAGACGCCCAGGGTGAGCGACAAAAGCAGCCCAGCAGGAAATCAGTGGCATCTTCAGTACTTAACCTGATACGATAATCTGCAAAATTCACAAGGCTTTCAGAGACAGCACTGAGAGGAGAGCATGACCAAGTACAGAATCTCTCTTCTGATTATCTTAAAAGCCAGGAGATATATATTTAAACAAACTCTGGAAAGAGTATGGAAAGAAATTGATAAGCAGTCTAAAAGGAGGAAAATCATTCAGTATTGAGGGAAATGGTCAGTGCTTTTGGTCACCAGTCTGAACCATTCCAGTGACTGGAAAGCAGATTGGCTTCAGGTATGATGCAGAGTAAACCTTTACCGTTTTTGAGCTCATCTCATGCTCAGACTCCAGGATTGTCTTCATTTGTCTGGATGCATTACTGCTGTCATCTGTGAAAAATGGTTACCTTTCTGGTTTTGAACGTCTCTGCTGCTTCCTCCTAGGTAAGCAGGCTTTTTGTGCAGTGAAGTTCATTATTATAAATGTGTTAAAATTACCACACATATTTCTAAGGCAGCTATTATGAATCTGCGTATTATTACTTGGAATGTGAATGACACAAGAGTTTTAAAATGGTAATGCATTGACAGAGGATACAGTAAATGAAGACTCTTGTTTACTGCAGTTTACAAGTCAAGTTATCTTCACCAAGTTGACTTTACTGATATGTGTCAGAACCTACAAGTCAGTCTTGAGATAAGTTGCAGGTGTGGGGGAAAGAGACAGGATCAGTGTGGAAATGCCACTGCATTATCCCGCTAACCAGTGAAATCACTTTCCCAGTCAGGGTGGTGGGAAACCTCCCATCCCAAGACAAGTGATGTCTTTGAAAGTGAATCTCAATTGTTGTGATGCCCTACTGGAGTCACTCATAAGGAAAAGCTATTGTGGAGGTGTTGCATAGGCTCTGTCCCTCAAAAGAAACTGTCTAATTACTCTTCAGCTTCATAGGCACAAATATCCTGGAGTTGTGTCCCAGCTGGATCAGTTCTCTTGCATATCAGACACAGCAAAGAGGAGGAGAGTCATTTAGCACACAGCTCAGAGGGGCTGTTCCAAGTAACAGAAATCCAGTTCATCCCATTACAGAAAAATGTTTATAAAAATTTGCCAAATACAGAAAAATTGAATTAATCCAATATATCAATGGCTTTTGGTTATGTCACAAGTGTGGCAATGCTAAGATCACCCTTGTAAGGAGATGTAGGTGCACAGAAACTGACGACCTTCTTTGCCCAAAATTGTTCACTTAAAATTAGGGTCAATTAATGAAAAAATAACGAGCAGAGGGTTATTCTGAATGATCACAGTTTGATTTAGATACTTATAAGATATGAAGCTAAGACAAACAAGTTTCACTGTTGTGTGCAGGACTCCAAAGCCCTCTGTATTAATACCAACTATGCCGTTATCATCCTGACTCTGAGAGATGCCATGGCCAGACAGTCCTAGAGGGAGAGAGGAGGTGATACCAGGATTACTGTCAGCTTTGTCTGGCTGCCAGATGCCTTTTGAAAGGTACAAGTTCTATAGCTGTCCTCATCCCCTGCTTTTTTTGCCAGGCTTTCCTATCCTGTTTCTTTGCCTTCCTGTCTTTCCTTTAGCCCTCTGTTTAAGGAGTCTTTAGTTTAGCTAGTTGAGACTGAGTCTTTTGAACACCTCCAAAATGACAGCTAAAAGCAACATATTACACAGATTAGCACTGGTGTTAGGTTGGCAGTTTTTGAGGTGGTTGACAGAGGCAAGTTGCCTAAATTTCTCTAATGATAAGACTGCAAGTAAAACTCAGAAACCAAACTTACGCTTTCTGTTTTTGCCGTGATTTCTTTTCCTCCATTGTATACGCTTCACTTGTTTGTCTTCAAGAAAGCAGGATCAGGTCACGGTAATACCTCCAGGGTATCTTAATAAACTTTTCTTTTTTTCCAGATCTTGCCAGCTTGATTTGATAATGTCACACAATTTATAGAATTTTTAACATACGTATTCACAGGATTCCTCAGTAATGATGCATTTGTATTGCATAAGGTTTGATAAAACACCTTATTTACTTCTCCAAGCTGCTGCATAATAGCATCAGAGGTGACAGGTTTTACCTCTGTGGTTTAGGAACCAGTTAAAAAAACAAATGGAAAAATAAAAATTGCAGTCACCTATCATTTCAAAATAGTGAAGACTGGATTGCACTAGCTGGTAATTGCTATTACTGTCACAGTAAGCAAGGGGATATTTTAAACATGGATATTCAGGTGCTGAAAAAACACAGTGTTTAATAAAACCCCATTTTTTAAAAATGGAAAATGCATGCAATTCTATTTAAATCTTCTAGACCACAGAGTCTGTTTTGCACTTTGCAGAAATTTTCTCTTTTGGTAAGGGCCGGTCAACACATTTCTTTCTTGCTGAGCTACTTCATACTCAGTACACATTCATCAAACTGAGATGTTTATGGAATAACTTTGTACAAGGCAGGGTGGACAGAATGGTACGTCAATAAATGCTTGGACAGATTTCGCAAATGTCAAAGGATGTCACATATAAGATATTATTAAAATAAAAATATAGGGAAAAAACCTGTTGTAGAAACTTCTCTGTGTGAACTATGAAGAAAAATTGCAATACTAAGTTCTCTAGGCAAATTCTGTCTTTGCTTCTTGGTTTAGCTCTGGCACATTGTTAGCCTAAATAACAAGAAACAATAAAGAAGGGTCAAAAGTATTATATAATACTGCAATGTTGCTGTAACAGGAACGGAAATTTGGGTATTGCAACTGCCAGTGTCTGCCATAGCTATAAGTTGCGTATATTTGTCAAGGGCATTATAGAGACTGCATGACCTTACTTCAGACATTGCTATAGAATCTTAGAATCATTTAAGTTGGAAAAGACCTTTGAGATCAAGGCCAACCGTTAACCTAGCACTGACAAGTCCATCACTAAACCATAGCCCTAAGCATCACATCTACGTGTTTTTTTAAACACTTCCAGGGATGGTCATTCCACCGCTTCCCTGGGCAGCCTGTTCCAATGCTTGACCACCCTTTCAGTGAACAAATTTTTCCTAATATCCAATCTAAACCTCCCCTGGCGTAACTTGAGGCTGTTTCCTCTTGTCCTGTTGCTTGTTATCTGGGAGAAGAGACGTACACCCACCTTGTCCTTTGATGCTGTGAGCTGACCTACTTCAAAACTCTTCTGCTTCAGAGTTAAAGATGTGTATGAGCCAGCTGCCACAATGTCAGAACATTATCCCTAACAAGTAGTTATCAGCTAGTTATCTATTATCATTGTATATATCCATTATCAGCTAGTAGAAAACTTTAACAGAGTCAACTGAAGGCTTTTCTGTGATGTGATATATTACCTCTCTTTAGCTCTTAGCAAGGAATCCACTTCATTTCCATAAATTCTGCATAAACAGGCTCCTTGCAGGTGGATGCAGAGGGTCTGTTGAAAGGAAGACAGCCCTGACCAGGGAACTGGAACAACACCTTCAGTCCTTCTGTGCTAACTGCAAGAGATGCTCAGATCCTTGCACAAATGAAATGTGGATCCTTGCTCACTCTCATTGCTTTTCATGCTGGCCTATGGTAGGCTAATGCCCGCAGCCCTGTAGTATCTAGGTTGGTCATATGTTGGCCCTTCTCAGAGTGGCAAATTTAGTCCTTAGTGATGTTTGGTTATTACTAGTAGCAATTTCTGATTATCTTTTTCTTTATAAAATGAATGTCCATATAAGCTAGCACTTAAGGAAGAATACCAAAACTTCAGAGGAGAAAGATCTGTTCAGTACATGCAGACTAAGGTGTATACACCCCACAGATAACAGGGATTGTGATGTGTCATCAATGACTTTAACTGCACAACATTGAAAATTCACATTTTAGACAAATGAAGTACAGCTCCAATGGAAGTTGTTAAGTCTCTGCTCTGTCAAACCTACCTTTAACTTACCTTCATTCTCCAGACTATGAGCTGGCAATATTTTAAAGTTGTTTCATACTACTTTTTTGGCTCTGGAGACTGAAATTTTCTTCATGTTTGTACCATAAGAGGGAAAACAGACTTACTAGGCTTTCTGAATTGAAGTTTCCTTGTTTTCTATCATCTCTGTAAAATCATCTTCCATAGCCCTCTGTTCCTCATATCATTCATCTCAGCCCTCTGCTCTTCATATCATTAATCTTAATGGTGTATCTGTTTCAAAGTTAATACAGTCCCCCCAAAAAAGGGTACCTTCAGATACATTGCATGCTCAGCATCTTGGAGGATTGCCCTTATGCTGAAAGGAGAATTTAAACCTTTCCAGGGTGAAAAGAGAGCTATCCATCTGTGAAAAATTCTAAGGCAGATGTACTAAATTTTGTTAGTGTTTTTCTTTTCTGGGGCAAGCCAAGGTTTGGAACGTGTCATTGATTTATTGCTTTCATTAACGTGATGGAACACAAGTAGAGTGCTGCTATTGAGTTTACTGCACCTGTCCTGTAATGCAATACCCAGCCATTATCAGATGTAATTAGCATGTTTGAAGCAATATATTAGTCCACCACAAATGCTTTTTAAAAGGAAGAGGGCAGTTATATTGAATGCTTTTTTACTTTGCTGAAGAGTCTAAAAGCTTTTTAAAGGAGTAAAAAATTGTTCACACTAGAAGAGCTGAATCAGGGCTCTTCAGGAAAACATTGTTATGGATGGAGAAATGCTGTTAGCAAAGCAGTGACAGAGGAAATCAAACAACATAAATTTTAAAATGTTGATACCAACAGTATAAGAAAAAATTCTGGTAGCATCATTCATCCAAAGAGCTTCTACACTTTACAGCTTGTACAGGAAGATCAATAGCGTGGCAAAAGTTGATGGAAGGCTGAGACCTCAACAATCTGGCATTTTGCATCTAATGTATCATTGAGTAGTGAAAAAAAGAGCCAGGGGTGGATGGAGGATGAACACATATGATGTTTTCTCTTTTATGCATGTAACAAAGGAAAAGGCAAAGGTTTCTTTTGTGTGTCAAAGCTATTGTGGCACAAAACAATGCCTGAAGAAAGCTGTGAGAGTTGCTCACTGAGGTATCCAACTTGAGAACTTGCAATTATAAAAAGTAGATCTAGGTGTAAGTTTGAAAGTAGTCCAAGATGATCTGTCACCTGCAATCTTGGGCCTGATGCAGTTCAAGTGATTTTGTGTGTGACCTTGGCAAAAAGTTTACTTACTCAGAATAGGTTGTTGTACTCAAATGGTAAGGAAAGTGAACACCAAGTACGTCATTTCTGTATCATCTACTTATGGTACTCTCAGATCTTACTGTACTCATCTTCTGTGGAAAATATGGCTGCTTTTTTCAACCAGTGATGAGACAGGACTTTCTGATGTTTTAAGAACTTTTGTTTCCCCTTCCAGTGCTAAGAGAAGACACCATACATGAACACACTGTACAATACATGAGTGATAAACAATGAAGGGAGCAAGCCCTTGTTCAGCTTCCCCAGTCCTCAGCCACTGTTCTCTCACTGTCCATCTCAGAGACCTCATCAGGGTACTCAGGAACTCCTGCCTGCCCTGCACTTCTGTTTTGGGCTCCCACTCTGTCTTAAACAAAGTAGGATGGAGGAGAAAAAGGCAGAAGGGGTCTCAAAGTTTACTTGAGTTCCACCCTGACTGGGAGTTGAGCAGATGGCCAGGGTTTGCAATCCAGCCTGGTGGTCTGAAGTGCTCCAGGGGATTGCTGTTAGCTTTAGCATTCAGGGCACCTGGGGCACATGCAGACCTTGGGGCATGAAAGCAATGCAGACAAGTCAGTCCATTCCAGTGAAAGGTTGCGCGTCTGGGAGCAAAGATGGGAAGCTGTAATGACAGCACGGGTAAGTCTGCCCTGGGAAGCTGTGCCCATGAAGGAGGTAGGAGGCTCATCACCAGTCCTCACCTGGACCCGAGTTTCCCAGACAACACTGTGGTCAAAGTACTAATGGGATCCTTGGGCATCTGCTAAACAAAATATTGAATAACAACAAAGTGACTCTATCACCTATTTGATATTAATGTGAACACAATGGAAGACAGTTTTCATGCTAATGATTAAAGAATATTGAAAAACTGTAGTGTTCAGGGAAGACTTATTAAAACACTGAAAGAATCAGAGAAAAAAGCTTAGGAATGAATAGTCTGAGGAGGCGAGCCTGGTGAGCATACCAAAGGAATGGTTGAAGAATTATTTGTACATGGACACCTATGTGGGGAACAGCTATTTTAACAGAGGGGTCTCAAACCAGCAGTACAGTGGAACACTAACATCCACTAGCTGACAGTTGACAAAATTAAAATTCAGGGCAATGAGCAAGGGGCTTTTTTCCATAGTCAAATCAAATACCTGCTGGAGCACTTTATGAGAGGTTGCAATAACTTCCTTCTCACTTTGAAAGTTTTTGAAACAAGGTAGTTACCTGAAGAGGTGCTCCCCAGCTACTGGGTTTGAACCAGCATCCAGTGACCTTTGCTTGCTAGTCACAAGAGGACCATGGTAGTGCCTTGGAATCTGCTAAAGTTTCACAGCTATTTCAGATAAAAAAATGCGAAGGATGTAATACAAGTGTATTAAATATTATATATTTAAATATCAGCCTAATATGGCCACTGACACACATGCTCAAATGTTGATGACCAGCACCAGCTAGGTATGGACACTGCACTGTGCCCAGAGCGAAGGAGCCCATGCTTCCTGCTTGGATCTCTGTTGTCCACAGACACACTGTAATGGAAATTTCTCTTCCCAATCAGTCTGTTGCCTCACAGTGTTTGGCTGCAATATTGTGCTGAGGAGAATTGTTCTAAAGAATATTACTTTTGTTTTTTCTTGTTTTTATAAGACATTCTCATCTTGACTGATGGCTTATTATTTCGATAGCACAAAGTGGAGGAACTGGTACAGAGAATTCATCTGAAGACAAAAACCAAAAGGTGATTTTGTGTGTGTAAAGTACTCCGACACTAGAGTGACAAACACGGCAAGAAGGCTGGTACTGAAGAGAATCCAGAAGAATTTATTTCATTATGGAAAACAGCTGGCAAAGCTGCAACCATGCTTGGCTGTGCAGTATAAGTAAAACTATAACAGTTGCCATTTATATACTCTGACTTGAAAACAGGCTGTTGTGCTGTTTCTGTGTAGGCTGATATTGTGTGTTTTCCATACAAGATTACTTTTTCCCTCCACATGCTGCCTCCCTGGAATCAATCAAAGAGATTATTCCAAAGTGACCTTGTTGTAATAGTATGTATATTAAATTTATACATAGCCTCAAATAAAGCAGAGGTTTGCATTATTGAATGTATGAGTAGAGCAAGCAGTAACACTATTAATTTTATTTAATGTTATGCCTACTATATTAAGTTAAAAGATAGGAAGATTTACTATCCATTTCAAGGGAAGTTATTGCAGTTTGATACTAATGTTCTCAGCAGTTGTTTTTTTTTTTTTTAAAATCTGTAGTATAATAATGGAGAAATAACGTAACAAAGCAAATTTGCAGGTTATTGTAATACAGCCATCAGGGGTCTGGCTGCCTTGCAGGGGCCGAGGGTGACAGTGGGGCTGAACGAAGCTGGTAATGGGGTCAGCCCAGGCGCCGTAGCCCTCAGACTGGCCCTGCTGTGGTGAGGCTGGGGAGTCTCATCCGTGGGTGCAGACTGGAAACAGCAGGCCCATGGTGGGACCTGCAACCACAACCACCCCTCAGGCTGCCTGGGAGCCCCCTCCACACCCTGAGGGATGGGGCTTGTGCTAGTGAGGACCTGGCCGTAAGCCCTGGCAGCTGAACCCTAGGAGGGGGGATGCTTGCAGCACCTGCACAACAGCAAGGAGAAATGGCAGAGCACAGGCATGTCTGTGGAGAGATAATGTAGTGCGCTTTGTGGCATGCATTTCTCAAAGCATATATAAGGCACTGCTTTGCATTATTGAACGTATAAGTAGAGCAAGCAGTAGCAATATTAATTGTATTTAATGTGGCCCATTCCATTTAATGGTCCATTGCTCATGAAGCTACATAAATACCTACTGGGTAGCTCCTCTGTTGTAACACACTTCTGATTATTTTAGCACAGATATTTAGAAGACCATTTTCTCTACCACTGCAGATGTCCACCTTTTATTTGGTATCTTCCCCATGTAGTCTGAGAGGAACTTTGGGTAACGAGTCTAAGCAGTGCATTTTAATTCCTGCACACGGCTGTGCGAAGCTGAGGGTGATGAGAAACTATGTCTCTTTTCGTGATCACCTTCTTGGGTGCAGGCTGCTCCCAAAGCCGAGCTCTCCACCTCCTGGCTGGTTTGTGGTTGCACATTCTTGGCCAGTGAAACCCACGCAAATTGCAGATGGGGGAAGAGCAGTGGCTGGCCAACCCAGAAGTCCACCAGCAGCATGGTGGGGACTAAGCCACATGAAATCTGTATCCCAGTGCCACTGGATTTTAGTCCCACTCCCCTGAGATCTCTGCTCCTTCTCTTCTTGCTTGGGGGGACACTTCTGGTTCTCTCTTCATGGCTCCCTCACTTTCAAGGCGCTCCTCAGCCCTCTGCCTGGGCTGTTTGAGCACCAGGGATGTGTGGCTTTGGAAAAGGACATGGGCATGTCTTTCTGAAGTCCCCTGTCAGGAGCCACAGAGTATAACACACCATGTATGTTTGGGTACAGGGCATTTCACTCCCTAAGCTTTGATTCCCCATGTGGAACCGAATCCTATTTTCACAGTTTTAAACTTGCAATGACAGTGAAAGTGCAATTACATAGCAAAACACATATAAAAATGATGACAGTCATCTAAAGAGTTTTGCAGTTTTATTCAAATTTATCGAAGGCTTTTCCCCCAAACGACATTTTTCTGTAAATCCACTTAATATGCCAGAATATTGAGTCATCAGAATGTCCTCAGTGATGAATCATTAGAATGACATTAAAAGATGGTCCTTAGTATCAGTCGCAGTCACAGGAATGCAATAATCTAAGCCACGGCAGCACACTTAGAGCCATCTAAACGGGGTTTTTTTGAAAGCTAATACACTTTTCATTTAATTACATTTTCAAATTATACAGCCATTTTGCAGTGATTCATTGTAATTATCATCTGTATTTAATTTAAAGGAAAAAAACCATACATAATCATCTTTGGCATAAACGTACTTTAGTCATTGGGATTGTGACAGGGTGGAATTAACCCTGCAAAAAGACCTTTTCATGACTCAGCTTTCCCATACAAAATAATTGTTAAAAAACTCCTAAAACTGATACAAAAAAGTGAATATTTGTAGCTGTGCATAGCTGCGTACAAAATTCCTTCAAATTTGCCAGAAAAAACACCCAGATGCAATGATCTTAGGTCAGAAGAAACTATGTGACTGAAACTCAGCGTATAGGTACCTACGCTAGCAAAACCATTTTTGGTATCTTCTGCAGGAGGTGCCTGTGTCTTTACATTGAGTCATCACTTGCAAAGTAAAGCACATCCACTAAATGCTCCTAAGCCTGGACTGTTGTGCAGATGCTTAGTAGGACAACCCGCATCAAGCAACCCAGTGTACAGGACAGAAAGCAGAAGCCCAGGACAACGTCGACAAAATCATCTGCCAAATTCCACTTAAGTGTAACATGAAATGACATGTGGTGAGGCTGAACGTGCAATAGATTTTTGGATAAGTTCCACTGATTCTAATAGAACTGGATAGACTGTACCCAAAGACAGAATTTGATCAGAACTAAACCAGATATTACATCTCCATTCCTGCTGTTTACTACACCAGTTTCTAGAGCTCAACTAAAAACAACTCCACACCCAACATAAACATGCCTGAGGTGAAGATCAGTGACCTTTCTCAGGTATGTCCTCTGTTTACTTTTCATGCAGGAGTTCCACTGAGCATCTTCCGCTTGGGTTCTCTCAAAAAGTACCATGTTATCAATAACATATGGCTGGTTTCCAAACAACAGCTAGCCTAATGACGATTCAAGGTGGATCACTCCACGCGTATATAAGTAAGAGTAGTTTTAGTCCTGTATATTGTCATAGTGAATCTGCTGCTATTGTGGCAGCTTTTTGTTTAGTGGTTTTATCTGCTAACACTTGAAGGGAATGATTATCCCATATTATCTGCAGCTGGACACTGTTAAATCAATGGAGTTACAGAGGCAAGAAATCTGGCTTGTTATTATTATAGTTATTCATACTATCTTAGCACCTGAGAAAGGACTGGAACTTCATTACAATGAGTAATATCTGAACTCAGAGGAAGAAATTCCCTTGTGAGGGTTTTACGGCTATATGCAAAGCAAGTTATAAAAACTTGTTAAAAGCAATAGGAAAAATGGAGGCATTGCAAGAAGTTGATACGATTTTAGGGTTGGCTGGATATGTAACCTAATGGTGCTGAATGAATTGTCTTTATTAAAAATGAAATAAATAAATAAATAAATAAATGAATGCCAGCAGTCCCCTATTGACCCTCATTTCTTTATTGTGGTAAATGGACCATTTACAAAGAACTGAATGGCTCATAGCCCTCTGCATTTAGCACCCTGCTATCTGCCAGGACATTTGCAATTGAGTCAGACCGATTGAGCAGTTGCTCTGTGACTGAAGTTGCTTTGATTGTGTCAAGCCTCAATGCTCTGCTGAACACTCGCTGTTCTCTGAGCACGATATTGTCCTCAGTCACATGTTGACAAAATTTTCTTATGCTTTACCATCTCAAGGCTGAAGAGAGTAGCCTCTTGAATCCTAGCTTTTTGAAAGCTATTTTGGAAGTGGCTTAAGCTAGACCACTTCACAGCATCCTGCGCATGAAGTAAAACTTGCACGTGAGAAGCTGGTGTGAAGGAGTTGCTGCAGTTCAGATCCCTGCTGTGGCTCCTTTCCCTGCCGCTCACTCATGAAGACCCTTCCACAGGCACTTCTGAAAGTGCTGCCCACCACCCTTAACGTGCTTGAAGCACTTCACCTTGACCTGGAGCTGTCTCGTACTTCACAGCCCCAGGGAGAATGATGGCTGCATTCGTGACTTGGATGATAAACCCTCTGTTCAGGTATCTCCATTGTGGTGCCTGTCACCTCAGAAAATTGGGACCCTGGACCGGTGTGAGGTTCCTTTCAGGAACAGGACATAAGACAGCAATGAAAATGAAAAACCTCTCTGCTCATGAAATACAGATACTGTTCACTGGGATGACAGTTGTCAAGGCAAAGCATAGACGGAATACAGACTTTAGCTTAGCAGATGAGTAGCTATGAAATACAACAGTGAACAGCTAGGAGAGGGGTGGCCAGCAGAAATTCAGTTTCGGCTTATGTGTCTTGTGTATAGGAAAGGTCTCCTTCTGTCTCTCTGTGTGCGTCTCTCCCCGGCGCTGCTGGATGGTGCACGTGAGGCGCAACACCAGGGCCCCAAGAGCATCCCCCCTTGCGGAGGTTCAGGTGCCGACTCTGAGGTAGCGTGGCTGAAGGCAGCCCCTCCTTTGGTGACCCTGGACCCAGGCTCCCAGATGGTGCTGTGGGGATGCCCCCACCAGGGCCGACCCCGCTTCCCAGGGGAGATGCTTTTAAACTGAGCAGGTACCAGCTGGCCCGCACAGTGCCCTGACATGTATCATTGGGAAGAAAAATGACAAGCCTTGTATCTAGGAACCTGTTTCTGTCCGTTATAGCATCTAAGGTGCGTTTCGGTGTTTTTTTTCAAGCAAAAAGGCCTATTACATTTTCCATAAACTGCAAGGGAAAAACTATACTCTGCCTGTTTTCATATAAAGCCACGTTGGAATGCTTCAGCTTGCAGAAATGATGTTCTATTGGATAGCAGTATTTATAATACCACCTGATGTTTTTTGTCAGCCAGTTTTACACGAAGAAGGAAAGTTTTTCACAAGAAACTCGGGAATTCAGGTCTTTTGCATTTTTTCAGACTCCTTACTCAGGGCAAATTAATGTAAAAATGCAGTGCTATTTGTCTTCTTCTTAAGCTGCTGTTGACACATAATGTCAGGAGCAGAGCTTGTCGGAGGTGCCAAAGTAGATTCTCATAACTTGCATTTCTGTAGTCTCTCGATTGATATGTTGAATGCCCACAGTTGCTTGGAAAGCAGAACATTTGGCATTTCTGGACTGAGGAAGGGGCAAGCTTAAATCCAGGAGCCTTGATTTTGCTTCATGGCATGAGCATCCTTTCGGGGGCTGACAAACTGGCAAGCAACTCACTTTATGGGGTTAATGGGTTTGGGTAGTAACTAGATACATAGAAAATGAGCACCTATTCGCTTTGTTTAGGCAGTTCAGATACCAGCACCTCATTCAAGTCTATTCAAAGCAAGTAGGCTCTAAGAAGTATGCTTTGCTGCTTTTATCGAACAGAAAAACTCGGTAGGTCACAGTTAATGCACAACTCGTGTTTCTGGAAAGAAACACGGAAGTAGCAGCACAGGAAGATATAGGTTTCAGATCAGCTAAAAATCACTGAGGAAGGTGAATTATAACAATTCTATTCTCTGAGGGTTAAAAACCCTTAAACCAGAAAGATCTGGTCATGCTTTTCCTAGCCCTGGAACATTCTTTTTGAGAAGAAAAAAGGTAAATTTATACCAGCTCACATTTCAGTAAATAAGCAAAGACCCCAAGTAACCTTCTAAAGCTGCTTCAAGGCTTCTTTTATTATTTCTTTTGCTGTGGGAAAAGTTTACTGTTGTTGAGACAACTTTTCTTCCTGACTAGTATTGACTGGTGTGGAAAGGAAGATTTACCCCATGCCTGTGTTTAGATACAGCTCTGTAGCATTTTATTTCACATTCTTCATAGGTAGTTTAAACATGCTGGTGCTGTGTGTTCTTGGGGCTTTTTTTATGTCATTTGATAGCACTTGTAGAACTCGGGCCAAGACAATTCCCAGCGGAAAGACATTCTTTCTACCTAGCATTAGGTGTTCATTTGGGAAATTTCCAAGTGCTGCACTGGAGTGGAAGGGTATAGATAGCAATGGACATGGACAATCCCTTCTAGATATACCAAGACAGCAGTCTACTCTCCGTCTATAAAGTTGAGAGGAAAAAAACTAAAGGATAAATAAGACATTTATATAAATACTGGATTAAAATAACAACAACAACAACAACAACAAAAGAATTAAATATAAAGTTCCTAAGTTGGAGTAGCCACCTCCTGCATTTGAGGGACTAAGGAAATAATGTTTTAGTATTCGTATGCTTTAGCCATAGATGATATTCTAGCTATTTTTGAAGAAGGAATTCCTGGGAATATTTTGAATATGTGTATTGGGTCTGGCTGGGATGGAGTTAACCTTTCTCATAGCAGCCCTCATAGCACTGTCCTTTGTATTTGTAGCTATGACAGAGTTGATAAGACAGCAATGATTTGGCCTCTGCTGGGCAGTGCTCCTACAGCGTCAAGGCTGCCTCTCCAGCTCTACCCCAAGGGCTGGTGGGCTGGTGGTGGGCATGAGGTTGGGAGGGGACACAGCCAGGAAAGCTGACCCAAACTGACCGAAGAGGTACTTCATATCATATGGCGTTATGCTCAGCAACAAAAGCAAAGAGAAAGGAGGAGGAGGGGCGCATTCGTTATTAAGATGTTTGTCTTCTGACACAACTGCTATGTGTACCGGGGCCCTACTTCCCTGGAAGTGTTTGGACATCTGCTGATGGGAAGCAGAGAATAAATATTTTTGTTTTCCTTTGCTTCAGTGCACGGCCTTTGCTTTTCTTTTATTGAACTGCCTTTATCTTGACCCATGAGTTTTTAATCTTGTTTTCTTCCCCCATCCCACTGAGAAGGGGGAGTGACAGACTGGCTTGGTGGGTACTTGGTGCCCAGCCAAGGTCAACCCACTGCAATGTTTTAGTTTCAGTTTAAATTGCTGCAAAGCATAACTAGGTAGGTGAGATGTCTTCAAGTAGTTTCAGAGAGGAAAAGTATCCAAACTCCTTGTTGTTCTACAGAATCACTCAAAACTTACATTTAGGAGAACACTTTTCCTTTTTTCCATGCTTGAAATGTCTTTCTAAATTTCTGGAACATTTGGCAGAGCAAAAGATCCGCCTATAAACTTAAACGCTTCTTGTTATAATGAAAGGACTTTCATGAAATTATTTTAAAATTTCCAAAGGTTCTCATTCTGAAGCTGTTCACCTGCACCTATAAAATAAATTTATAAAAATATGTGATCAAAGTAGTATAAATTTCCTAAGATTAAAGTGCATTTTTAGTTACTCAACTAGAAATGAAAATTGACTTTATCAAACATTTTCAATAGTACATTAATCTTCATAAAGTAAGTTTTAGGTATGTCACAGATTTCCAGACACTGTTAGGTTATATAAAATTTAGAACAATCTGAGTTTTCTACCAATTTTAATTTGAAAACATACCTCTTGAAGTTAGAAAACCTTTACACATCTCGAAGGTTTAGTGATAAAAGTAAAGAGATTAAAATACATTTTCTTCAATTATCTAAGCGTAGGGAACAGATGTTGTGGGCCCTAAGAATATAGACAAAATTTGCAAAGATAGTCTAAGATCCAGGTTGCTGTTTAGTGAGATTCAGTGGGGCACCTAAAATAGTGTTTTGTAATATATAAAATTCACTGGCTGTAAGTTACTTTTGAAAACTGTATTTATAGAGACATGTATCAGAAATACTTTGGCTTATTGCTGTGTGCAGTACCATGTTAGCCAACACACAGTAACTCCAGTAAGTTCTAATCTGATGTGGAATTTTTTTTCTAACTTTAGGAAAAATATATGTACCTCCATCTTGGAGATGGCTCTTGAGAAGAGGTAGGCTGTCAGTGTTTCAGCTCTTGTTACCCTGATTTAGTAACACTAGCGTAACCAGACGTGCCATCTTTAGATTAATAGATAACATAAAAAAGGAAGACTAATTATAAACAGTTTAAAAAAGGAAAGCAATCATTTAGTGCATCAGTAGCTGGCAACGAAAATTGATTTCTACTTCTTTTCATAATTCATTAAGTGTATCTTAGTTTTGGGCTGAGGGGAGAGAGTTATTTCAAATTCCAGCAGCTAAATCTATCTGAGCAACATTTGTCAAGTCCACTTGATGGATAGCAGAGCCCTTCAGAGTGGTTTACAGACAGGAGATGCTTTCACTTGCGCTTCTCCTGCTGCTCCTGGCTGGGACATGGGACCTGCCCCAGCGCTGCTGGGAGGAGGAGGAGAAGGAGGCTGGCAACGATTTACTGCATCAGTTTTGACCCTGGAGTAGGGCCAAGCTGAGTTCTGCCCACCTGGGATGTCTCCCCAGTTGTTCTCCAGCATTTCGCAGCAGGAAGTAGTGTGTCTGAATGAGTTCCAACAGAAATTTGCACAAACTTTTCTCAAAAACCATCACTCAAAAAAAGCTCATCATCTCCCCATGCAACCTATTTCAGTGCTGGGCCGCCTGTGCTG
This sequence comes from Ibycter americanus, assembly GCA_035590275.1. Lineage (NCBI taxonomy): Eukaryota > Metazoa > Chordata > Aves > Falconiformes > Falconidae > Ibycter > Ibycter americanus. Next base: position 9,549,409 of record JAVJGI010000062.1, read on the forward strand.
TTAGGAATTATTCTTGCCCTATCTCCTGAATTTCCAATGTAAACCTGTTATACCCAATCCTTTCACCAGTTGACCTAGAGAATAATTTATTCTTTTCCTTTTAGTAGGAAGTTTTGAAGTGTTTTGAAGACTGTTATTGTGTTTCCCTTTGTTTTTTTTCTAACAGAGACTAAAGCACTCCATTTATTTCTGGGTAGCAGGTAATTCTGACTTGGCACATCACAATGTGCACTGACAGATGCTCTCATCTTGTAGCTGTGTTGTTTATCCCTCATGTTTAGAAGTCTCGTCACTAAGTAATGTATTAATACCTAACTATCCCCAAATACAAAGCAAAAAAAGGTCTTTTACATTGTCTGTTTATGCAATTTATTTGTGCTATATTACTTATCTGCAAAATATATCTCCAGAGTCTCCTATACTAACTTCTGATCACATCTAAATTGCTCTTTGTGCTAGATGTGAATATAACTTGAAAGCACAAGGCAAAACAGCTGGCCCTGTTGCTATCCACAAATGTTATTTTGTAATGACCTTTTGCTTTGTCAAACCACAGAAACTGCTTAGAAAATGTTGGTGGACATGTATGATTTACATCACATACAGTCTTAATTGTTATGCTTAATTGTTATGGTCTTAGTTGTTATCATTTGTCATGTAGCTGAGATTAGTCTCATGGGCTATGACAAAAATCTAATTGTCCACAAAGACCACCAAGGGGTCAAGAAATGCAGGACTAAGCTGTGAGTGAAGAAAGATAAACATGCATTCGTAGGAATGACTGAGGAAAAAAAAAAAAAATTTTTTTTCTGTTTTTAAAGGTATTATTTCATTTTAGTGTAACGGGTTGGCTAATAATCTCTTCAGTGCAAAGGTGATGTGATATAGAAGTACATAAATGTCCCACTGCACAGGCAGGTCATGAGATCCTAAAGCCAACAAGTTGAGCTCAAAGTAAATTAACGGCCAGGCACCCTCCTCTCTCCCCAAATACAAGAACTTTCCGATCAGAGCAAACCAATACAGAATTTGATCTCATCCAGCTCCTGCAAAGCAGCTGATAAATGTATTTTCACAAAACAGTGTCTTGGAGTTACCCTTCTCATCTACTTTCTGTGACTCCTGTAGCTCTAGCTCTAACTGGATGTATTTAAGTGTGGAAGGAGCAGATAAGGTAGCTGATGACAACCAAAGAAGATTGAGCAATAACAATTAATTACCCAGCTCTTCGGTCCCTGAAATAGTATTTCAAAGGTAACACTCCCCTCCCCCTCCCTCCTTATCCCCTCCTGAAAAAGACCTGCTGTGTCTAACAGGATATCGCGCTTGGAAAGAGATTAGTGTGAACAGATCCAAATCTAATTGTCTTTATAAGTCACTTAGTCATTTGCCTCAAACAATGGAAGACACAAGATCGTAATTAAGGCTTCTACCTCATGGCAAGATAAAATGCACACCATGATAGCAAAGCAAGTGGTGCAGCATGTCATAAAGTTATCGCCTCAGAGAGAGTCTATTGCTCCCTTTTGAGCCTGTGAGCTGTTCTCTAATTGATGAGGAAATTAGGAACAGATGATGATTTTGGAGGCAAATCTGCTTTTCTTCTGGAACTGTCAAATTTATCTTACGCAACAGCATCAGCTTAGCAGAGGAGAGCACCCGTGAACAAAGGGCTGCACTTGAGGTGTGACCACATCACCCATCAGTGACACCTCCGGTCCCACCAAGGCCAAGCAAACCTGAAAGCTGGAACCCCCATGGCCCTAAACCATTTAGTTCTTGGCATAGTCTCATCCCTTCTTGTGATGTGAAGTTTGGGCCAGCAGGCGTGGAGTTACTGGGTGGGTAGGAAGGCAATGTATAACATGTGTGTGTGTGTGTGTATATATATATATAAATTCATATATTTTTTTAACTCCATTAATATTGCCTGGAGGTGTTCTCCAGATTGAGAAAGCAGGGCTTGGCTGTGTGGCTGGGTAATTAGGTGATCGGCAGCCTGTCCCCAGCAACTGTCACTGCGCACACAGATACTAGTGATACAGTCTGGGTGCAGTGTGTCCTGGACAGAGACAGGAGAGACTTTTGTGTAGGGTAGGGTGCCTCTCCATCACCTAGCACTGCCACATTTGCACCGGAGCAGAATCGGCCTCTGGCAAGGCATGTGGCCAGGCTGACACACTGCAAGGTGTGAGCTTGCCCAGCCTGGCCTTCCCCCAAGATTTTAAAATCACTCTGTGTACCCAAGTTGTGTGTATTTTGGCTTTTTATCTCCTGCAGAGAGCAAGGCTATTGACCGCCTTAGCAGATGAGCTCAGTAACTCCAGCAATACTTGAGACACCTCAGAGCCAGAAATCCCTGCAAGCGCACCACATTCCCCATCTCATTTCACTCCATTAAAGGGTTTATCTGAGAGGGCTGAACCTTTCCTGATTGAAATTGTGGAGTGGAGTTCAGTGAGAGTGTCTCAGCTGTCAGGTACATGTACCAGCCACCAGGCTACAGCCTATTGAGAAGTGAAGGTACTTCAGGCTGCGGTTTCACATGACAAAGCCACATGTTGCAACACTCTCTCGAAATATTCTTGCTCTATTCTTCCACCTCTCATCCTCCTCCCAGAACCCCTTCCCATATTCATCCCTATGCACCCTCCTTCCAGCTCTGCTTCCTGTGGCTACGGTGCTTACTGCATCCATTGATCTGGATTTAAAATAACCCCCTTTTTTCTTTAATGACAGTCTTTAATGACTGGTGTATTTTTGAGCTGGGTAGTTCCCTGAGTCATTTCACAGTGCAGCCACACAAGCAGCTATGCTGGTCCCACAGAAGAGCAAAGACCAAAGAGCACAAGGTAGGAGCGAGCAGTAGGGCATGAATATCTTAGAACATCCCAACGCTTCACCTTGCAAAACCCCAGCTTAAGCCTTTCCTATTAAAGTTACTCTTCTGGGCATAAACTGCTTATAGATTCACAAACAGTATAAAAGCACATTAAAATGACATTCTTGTCTACTGATTTGGACACTCCCTGGATGATGATGATGGGTTTCTAGGCTTCATTTACAATGACTGGAACCGTTGGTTGAGAAGAGGGAGAGTACTTCCTGGTACATCACATCTGCAAAAGGGAAGTACGGCTTCCAGTCCTCAAAAGCAGCAGAAGAAAAAAAATCTGTAATGCTGTCAGTCCAAAAACAATGTAAAAAGACAGCCTTTTCTTTTTCTTGCATTGCTGGGGATACAGCCATTCATTTTCCTAGGCTTTCTTGAAATGAAACATTTTGTTTCAGAACAAAGGGAAGCTTGTGGGTGGGATTGAGTTCAAAAAGAAGATACCCAAATTACAGTTTCTGCAAGTAGGCATTTGCCAGAAGTTTAAGCTCCTGTCACAGACAATGCAGTCTGTCATGCTTGGGGAGCAGCTCATCTCGCCCCAGAGCAATTGCTCAGGGTGGGAATCAGCTTCCTGAACACAGGCTACTTGCGGTGCTTGAGGTGCCCAGAAGATCTGCCCAGGGTGGGCAGATGTGGCAGGCACAGCAGACCTCCAGCCTTTTGTGGCAGCAACTAAAGACAGGAAGGATAATTCGCAGCATCTAAAATTACACCAGACACCTATATTTAGGCTACTGAAACTTACCATAGCAGCTAGTCAGCTAAATAACTTTACAATCTCAATACATGGTTGAAGGCACTGAACTGTTGTCTACAGACTTTAGAAGGACCTCAAATGGGCATATTTGCATCCCTATATGTAGACTTATAGATTTAGACGTCTTACTCTCAGGTTGAATCCCATTCTATTTGTCAAATCAAACAAAACCCTAATTGCTTATTTTAAAGGAGAATCAAATGTGTTTTAATGTGAATCCTTTTTTATATATGTGGTAGCTCTGCTGATAAACTGAGAAATCAGCCCGATGTGGCAGTTCTGGGAATGCACAGATTTGACAGTGGTTCTGTGTGCCTGTGGTCTTAAATATTGACATCTCTGACTTTGGCACTTACACAGGGTGCTATGTGAGACTCAGCTCTTATTTTGTGCATTTAGCTGAAATGAGTAATAACTGATAAATGGTCAAAACCAGAAAATATGAATGTTCACATGAATGCCTGTGGTCTTACAACAACATTCCTCCAAAGACCTTTCTGAGTAAGACCTCTTTGCCTATATGAATAACAATGAGGGGAAAAGTTGAAGGGAAAAGCTCCCCTAGCCCATTCAGACAGCACGCAGTAACTGCAGGATGCTGTATTTAATTGCGTATTTTAATGTTTGAGCCTTTCACCTGGCTATAGCAAAATAATCCGAAGTTTGAATATCCAATTTTTGTTATGAAAACCATTTCCCCATGCTTTGTAAGACTAGCTAAAAGCTGCCTGTGTTTCCAGCACAGGGCAGATTCCCTGTCCAAGAGCTAACTCAGCAAAAAATGAAACTGTAATGAGTGTTCTGAGGAATTTTTCTCAATTTGGTAAAAATAATGTTCCTTTATTATTTATTTCACTTTCTTCATTTGTCACTACTTACCATCAGAATAATTCAACAACTTTTTTTACAGGTGTATCCCCAGAAAAGTATTTATGTCAAAGCACTCTGAATTATTCCTGTAAATGATTGAGACTGGCTAGAGAAAATGTGTTTAAAACATGATGAAATACCAGGTGTCTAGTCATAAATAGAATAAATGATGGTGACATTTTTATGCTGGGCATTAGCAAACCAGTGCAGAATTCCTTCTGTTTAAATTTGGTAATTTTTAAAGCACATAAGTATGTTATTTGTTTGCCTGGACATGTTTTTATTTTAACTAGAAATTAATTGTACTTTTGTTTGTATTTCATTTGGACAGTGACAGGTTTTGGCATCTTAAGTGAATATTTTCTTGAGGTTTGGATTTACGTCTGATACACTACCTTGCTGGGAAGAAAAGGGCTACTGGGCTACCCGTGAAAAGTTATTGGCAAAAGCAATGAAGGCTGATTTCTGTTCTCCTCTGATATTGATCAAGGTTGCCAATAGAGATGCTTTATTTTATTGCTTTTAGAATCTGAGATACTCCCCATCCTCCTCTACTCCTCAGATTTCCTTTAATCTGTCTATAGCCACAGAGAACGTTTCTGGTTTGAAGAAGAAAAAACCTTTCAGTGTTGCGCTGCAATTAGGTTATGGGAGAACTGCAGTCCTCAGACACCCTAATCAGACTGATGTTTCAGGGCAGGCCAGAAGTGAAAAAAGAGGAAAGAAATAAACCACTCTACAGGAGGGGAAATTACAAGGAGGGGTGCAATACAGAAGCACCTGAAGCAAGAGCAGGATATGTTCTTTTGATCTGTTATTGTTAGTATGCAGGCCTGAATAAAATAGATAGATTAATTGGAAAATAGCCTATAGCCCATTCATAGATAATGAACTACTTCTTAAATCTTTACACAAGACACCCTTGCAGATCAGATGACTACAGTGCTTACTGAAGCGCTGCTGCTTCTGATTTGGAGATAAATAAATCTTGTTTGCCATTTGCAGCAAACTGACAGAACTCTCAAGCTGCTACGTGGCTTTCAAGTAGCCTGCAGATTTTAAAACAAGTTAAATGTCTGCTGCAAAAAAAAAAAAAAAAAAAGTGCATTCTGTAGTACCGCTTGCTGTGGCTTAAGCAGAAATGGAAATGAGAAGTCCATTCATTTTCACAAGCCCTAACCCACAGTCAGTCCACAAAGCACCTTTTGCAAGCAGCTTTGGAGAGAGGTAGAGCACCGCCACGCTGGCCACCGTGCTGTCAGGCGTGCAGAGGGCACAGCACCAGTCAGCACTGGCTCTTCTGATCCGGCCGAGCCTGCTGTTCACAGGGCACTGTCAAGAAAAGAAAAAAACTCTGCCACAGGCAATGACAGAGTGATAGCAGCATTTGTAAGGCCAGGACAGGCCATTAGCTCAGCATATATTACCAAATTTTAGGCAATTATTCTTATATTAAGAGTGGTGACTTGCACCTGACTCAAATACAGCTGCAATACTTCCTTAACTTATTCACACTAACATGAGTGCTCCAATTCCTTATTAAATTCTTAGAGCTCTTAAAATCTGATTTCTGGTATAAGTATTTTATCGAAAGTGAATCTTGATGTTTGACTCCAACACTCATTTAAAAATTGATGATTCTTTAGCTCTGCCAGCTGTGAAACCCATACATCAGACTGTTGCTGGACACAGATGAAGAGAGTTCATTAAAAAACACTGAACCAATAATTCACTGACATTTCTTGCTGTATTTGCCTAGCTCTATTAGTTCTTAAATCTCTAAGACCTTTTTAAACATGTGGAGTGAGACTGAGGAAATAAAATGAATCTGTTCTAATGGAGACATTTGTCACTGAGGCAGATCAGCAAGCCTGAAGTTAAAGAACAGGCACTGGGAAATTGAGGACATTGCTGAAATAAGGTTAAAACCTATGATCACAAGAATTCATGAGCTGAACCAGTCAAGAGCAGCTGACGCTCCAGACCTCATCCAACTCTGTCTGTCTGATCAGCAAACTGGAGCAGGGATGATAGCTGAAGCACTGGCAGTCTGAAATACAGAAATGATGAACATCAGGGGTAGTTCTTTCCTGAATAAATGCCATGGGAATGGCTTAAAAACTGTGTAGCTTCTTAAGATACTCATCAGTTACCTAAAGGTCAGAAGAAAGTATACTGAGGTAACTGTACACTAGCCAAGCATTCTTGACCTTGAAACTTCAATAGGTACTTGGAAAACAGAAAAGAAATGGTATAATCAGAAATGGTGAACTTGAATGGTGGACAAATTTTGTTTTGGTGTAAATGAGCCAGTGTTGCTGATTGTTTTATGCGATACATCCATTTTTAGGCTTCTGTTAATGACAGTGTAAGATGCATCTAGAGAAGGTGTTTCTTACTCCAAGATCAACCATATTATCTCTTATTGAAAGAATACATGTTAAACGTAAATCAGTACTGGAATCTTATGTATACTTCTACATATGGATAAAGTACTTTTCTCCTCGGCTTCATATCTCTGCTTCTGTTTCTCCTTATTACTTCTGGTCTTTTCAAGCATATATGAAATAAGATCCCAGTGGAGGTTGAGGAATCTGTACTAATACCTGCTTTTCAGGCAAAGTGCCTCCCATTTAACAGATTGCCAGCTTCTTTATGACAAAATGTTTTTATACCCTAAGAAATACAGATAATAATTTCCAGTAGTGTACAAATAGCTCATTGTCGACTTCAGAGCAAATCACAGTGGTATTTCTGGGTGTGTGGAGTACAGCACTGTTTAGGAAATATTCATCCTACAGAGCAGAGTGCTCCTACTTTCCCTAGCAGAGGACAGCAGCAATATACATTCATAGCTGTACTCAGAAATGCTGGCATTGGGCTGCTGCCTTCTGCATTGGCAGATAAGCTTCTTTTTTCTTTAAGTTCATAATTTTTACATTTGAAGGAGCAGAAGCGACAGAAATCAGGACTGCATTTATAGGATGGAAAATAAAATAAAAAATATGGCTGCTAGTAGTGTGCAAACACTGCCATATTACTCTAGTGATAGCAGCATAAAATGAATGTGCACTTTTGAGTTTTAAACTAGAGAAAACAGCTATGGGGTAAAGTTTTCATGAGGTAAGGTAGGTAGTGATAGGAAATTTCAGCAGGAGGTAAAACCAGTAAAAAACCCCCAGTAGATTATTTTGAAACAAAAAAGGTACATGAATGTTATGATTATAAATGGCAAGAGGAAGGATATCAAGTCCAGTTTGTTAAGTAGGAAATGAGAAATAACAGTAGCAAGATAATAGGCTGCAAGGAACCATAATCTCTAATTGTGGATTGTGCAAGTTGTGGGGTTTAAGACTAACAGTATTTTAAAAATTATTTATTTGTGTATAAATGCACCCATAAAATGGTGCTTCTCCAGAACTGCAGATGCTCTTGTCCCTTTTCTGTATGGTCTTATAACTGAAAATAATGACACGCAAGATCCTCTTGAATATAGGGACAGAAGCACAAGCACCCTGATAACAATCCCTCATTTCAGGAACTTCATTTGCGGACTTTCTTTACCCAACTTGATGAGAGATGATGTGCTCCACTGCAGTGACTTAAAGGGTAATAGATGCGTCTACACAGTGGGGACAGAGACTCAGAACAGCCCCCACTTTTCTTTCTTCTCTGTACCTTTTCCAAGAATACCTCGCTAGCTCAGCCCTTGCAGCTTTGTATTCTTTAGAAAAAGGTCCCAGATTTTCTTCCACCTATTAAACTATTCACCGCGCTTTTAAATGTATGATGGAGCACAAAAAAATACAAAGATACTGCCTTCTCTTCAGAGTCAACAGAAAATTAATCTATCCCAGCTCTGCCAAATGGACATATGTCCTGGTTTAAGCTGGGATAGAGTTAATGTTCTTCTTAGTAGCTGGTGCAGTGCTGTAGTTTGGTTTTGGTGTGAGAACAATGCTGACAGCACACGGATGGGTTTGGTTTTGCTGGGTCATGTTTATACCATATCAAGGACTTTTCAGTTTCTCAGGCCCTGCCAGCGAGAGGGCTGGAGGGGCTCGGGGAGCTGGGAGGGGACACAGCCAGGACAGGTGACCCAACCTAGCCAAAGGGATATTCCATACCATGGGACATCATGTTCAGTATATATAAGCTGGGGGAAGAAGAAGGAAGTGGGGGACATTCAGTGTTATGACGCTTGTCTTCCCAAGTAATCGTTACGTGTGATGGAGCCTGGCTTTCCTGGAGATGGCTGAACACCTGCCTGCCGATGGAAAGTAGTGAACGAATTCCTTGTTTTCCTTTGCTTGTGTGCATAGCTTTTGCTTTACTGACTAAACTGTCTTTATCTCAACCCACGAGTTTTCTCACTTTTACTCTTCCGATCCTCTCCCCCATCCCGCTGTGGGGGCAGTGAGCGAGGGGCTGCCTGGGGCTTGGTTGCTGGCCAGGGTTAAACCACGACAACATAAAACAAATAGGAAAAACAAACAGCAATGGTGAGAATTGAAAGTGTGACAGTCTGGGAGAGAGGACACAACAGCCATCCTTGCTCTGTGCTACTCCTGGGCACTTGCTGGTGCAGCCGACAGGACAGTTGGTTAAGTAGGAGATATGGGAAGTGTCATGTAAGCTTTTTTCTTGAAGAGCATATAGGGTGTCTTACCTTTCTCTCATAGGTTACATCCAATAAGCTAAAATACCCTTCAAACACAGAGCAGTGGCCATTTCTCAGCTCTTATTTCCTCTTAACTTTCATATCTCTTTTAAGGGTAAAGTGTTAAGTTTTTACAAGAACGTAAGAAATTGTACAATTGAGAAATGTCATTCAGACAATTGTATCTTTATGTTCAGAATGTAGTCTGTGTCCTTTCAACTATCTGTTCATTCATCCAGGAGCTCATCTCACTGTCTTTTCAAAAAAGTAAATCCTTCTGTTTCAGTGAGTCACTTTCAGTTTATTCCATGTTTACTCTGATGTGTATGAAAAATTAATTAGGCTATTTTAAACTCTGGGTTAGATTAATAATTGCAAATTCTTACTTGGAATTTCATACTGTAAAGCTGATTTTTCTCTGTATAATACATTCCCTGTAACATGCTTGATCAGCTTCTAGGACAGAGTATGTACATTCACTTGGAGCTACTTCACAGTGCTGGGAAGAGAAGGACACATAGAGGCCATGTTTCAGTTTACAAATTTTTTTACCCTCTGAAGCTGATTGTTCTCTAGAAGGTCCTATTTTTCTTTATTGGCTATGAATGGGTAACAATGTCTATGTGCAGATGTCAATGTTGTAAACATCTACATTAGGCAGATAAATCCTGTCTTGGTACCTAAATATGAGAGAACAAGTGTGTTCCTGTTTTGGTAATCTCAGAGGCATTTAAGGTCACCTGTGATCCTTCTATATATAAAGGGGTCTTATAAAAAAAGACAGAGACACTTTTTACCAAAGCCAGTGGTGACAGGACAAGGGGCAATGGTTTCACACTCAAGGAGGGTAGATTCAAATTGGATATAAGGAAGAACTTTTTTACGATGGAAGCGTCGAGGCACTGGCGCAGGTTGCCCAGGGAAGTTGTGGATGCCCCATCCCTGGAAGTGTTCAAGGCCAGGCTGGGTGGAACTTTGAGCAACCTGATCTAGTGAAGATGTCTTCGTAGAAGGGGGCTTGAACTAGATGATCTTTAAAGGTCCCTTCAAACTCAAACCGTTCTATGACTCTGATCCCGTGGATGCTCTACTTTGTCCTGTAGGTTTCCCCAGATCCCCAGGAAGAGTTGTTAGTGCCTGCAGGGAGGTGCCAAGTGGGGCTTGGAACCCGAGCTGTGCTGTGGTGCTGCAAGGGGTAAGGGGACATTTGGTGACACAGTACCTCCAGAAGTAGACATACCCCTCCCTCCAGCTGCACATCTTGAAGGGTCACCCCTTCACCCTGACTTGCTGCTGGGGAAGACCTTCCAGGACGAGGTGACTTTGCTCCTTGTGCTGAAGCTAGGCCACGCGCAAGATTCATGGGGTTTCTGAGAGGGAGGTCAGAAGCAAACCAGAGCCTGCCTATAGCCCAGTGGGGAGAAGAAACATGTTTTTGGGGAGGGTAGCAGACCCCAAGACTGCATGGTTGCAGCTGAGCAACCTCACTGATCTTCATAAGGCATAGTCCTTCTTGCTCCACTGGTGAGAGAGTCAGTGATCCCAGCTGTGCTAATGTGGCGTTTCCCAGGCAGATACATCACCTTGGCCCAGCCAGAGTACCCAGATGTGCGGGTACCAAAGCGGTCTCCAGAGGGTTTGTGGGTGGCCACGCTGGAATCCAGATGCCTACACTACCTGTAAGGTCTCTGCGTTTTTCTGCCTTCAGGTGCATTATTGCCCCTGGAGACAGCAAACCCAAGGCAGGCGAGCAGCATTGCTCAAGAAGGAAAGGCTAAATGTTTCAGGAGGGAATCTCACCAGCTTCAGAGATGTTGGCTGGGTTCTAAGAAAAGAAACAACTGGAAAATGAAAATATACCCATAGTCCCAATATAGAACATAAGTGCAATTAGGAAACATCTTGAGAGACTGCATGTGGTAAAATAAATCAGATATACTGTCATTGTGAGAACCCTTCTGTGTTTTAAGTAGTCGGCAGAACAATTTGTGTATGAGGAATAGGAATGCTGATACTGCCTATCCATCTATGTGCTTTTCAATTTGTGGCAGGTTGTTTTAGTTATAAACACAATATATTAATAAATCTATTTCAGAAGCTAAATTTTTCATATACATTCATTTGTGAGCTTTTCATGGTTCAGCAAATGAAATCTGCAACACCTGGCTGAGGTATATTTAATATGATGTAGCGTATGAGCTCTGGAATAAATTTAATAAACGAAATACTGAATAAAGTTGTGAAATGATTTATTGGAGCAACAGGGAGTTATATGGTAGATCTTATGCGGAAAATAAAATTATAAAATTTTAATGAAATAGGCATTTAAAACTGGAGTTGTAGTGTATAATTTATTCCATTATTAAAGTATTAAATTACTTTTGTGCAATAAACCAGGATAAATGTAAGGCCAATGATTATGAGTGTGACAAGTGGGGAAAGTGAATTAGTATGCATTGCCATGGTGTGGTATCAAATGGATACAAATGCAGCTGTATAGTTACAAAACCAACATTTTCTCTCTAATACCATATGTAACAAACTCATCAAAAGATCAGAAGTTGCATTTGCCACTGTGGGCATTTTCAAGATTTTGTAAAATTTTCCTGCCACAAAACACAATAAAAAATAAAGTCTGAACACTTTAAATGAAAATAATCTAGATTTTTTTTCTCCCAAATAATTTCAATCAGATTACGGTTTCAGTATTTTATTTTTAATTTCTGATGCTTTACATTAATGTCAGAAGGAAGTTCTTTTGACTCAAGCTAAACTGTATTGAATTCAGCATGCTTTAAAGTGGCAGAATCCTTTCTTTTAACCATGAATTTATTAAATGGTGCATCCTCCAGTGGAAGAAAGTATCTGAAAAAATCCTGAACAGCACTGCTCAAAACTTTGCTGAAAGCAAAAAGAGATATGGGTTTAAGAGTACTGAGAAGCAGTGGTAGTTGCAGCCTTTCCTACCAGTTCAGCTTACCAGCCTGGTGCGTCAGGCTGCTGCTCTCTCTTAACAGAAAGGTAGAGGTGAGGAAATGGAACAGAGTTGTTGGCATGAAACTTTGGTTACCCATCAACAATTGTTTCCCATTCAAAATGCTAAATTGGTAAGACTGAGGAATAATGCGGTATTTTATGGGAGTTAGGAAATGGAGCAGTAAATAATTCACTGCCTGCACTGCAGCAGTTTTGGGACCAGTGCGTGGGTTGAGAAGGAAGGGGATGCTGGGGCAGGGGTGGTGCTGTGTGCCTTCAGTCTCCCAAAGCCTGGGAAAGAGTCCCTTGGCCACAACTCTGTCATTCACACTAATTCTTCTGAGTTCAAGTGAACAGAGTTTTGAGACTCTCTAAACTAGCTTCCAGCCAGGAGGCATCCCATTCCAGAGGACTTCGGAGCCACACACCTGAGACCATGGTTTGAGTCTTGCCAGTGCAGCTGAGGCAGAAAACACAACCTCTGAGGCAAAAGAAAAAACAAAGGCTGAAAAGGGAGAATAAATTAAAAGACATAGTAGGAAGGAAGAATAGATAGCTAATAATAATAAAAGTAAAGGCTTATTCAGGAAAAGAAATGGGTAGGAGACATGATTATAACCAGAAGTGTTAGAAAGAGTGTGATAAAGAAGAGGCAGACACGAGAGATGGGAGTGACCAGAGGTGAAACAAAACAAAGTAAATTGGAACTTAATTAGGCAAAGTTCTTAGCCATGTCTTTAATCTTTCTGCAGACAAAAAAGCTCTTAAGTGGTCAGGGGGAAAAAAAAAAGTAGCTGATAAACTGCCTTTCCTTTCTAACAACTGAAGTTTTTTCTGCAAAGAAACAAAGAAAAAGACTTAAGAAAAGTGGAAGGTGACAGAAGAGAAAGGAACTAAAAGGAGGAAGGGAAAATGAAGGAAGAAAAGGCAAAATGCACCCAGCTTTAGGACAGAATCAGTCAACGTAATTTATTCATACTCATTTCAGCCTGTGATTTAGGGTTGTCAGGAGGTGACTTCTTACAAGCAAGGCCTCTCACAGCCAGGGCATTTGCTGTCAAATTCACATCCTCAAGCAAAACTGCACTGTCAAATCTATATTTTCATTTAAAAAAAAAAATTACATTACACTCCTTTCACAGGGCATTACAGAACTAACATGAACTCAGAGATTGCCAGAGTTGCCTTGCTGGGTTTGCAAAATAGCCTGATAGAATTGCTCTAAAACTTAAGTTTCTCCACTTAACACTTGCATGGCAAGTAAATTCCAAAATTCCATCCTCTAGCTGTCCATATTTGTAACTGCATTACCATGCAATATAATTATTGATCTTCCAGTAAAAACATCTAATCTTCCTTCAACTATTGCCAGATAAAACTATCTTCTGATACAATATTTCAGAAGCAACCTGAAACTGAAATAAGCAAACCTAAAATATATAGAATTTCACAGGAAAATAAGTGGCATGAGAAAATCTATATCATCATATTTTGTTGACATATTTAATTCAATTTAATATGCCCACAATACAAAATGAAGCAACATGTTAATCAACTTTCTTGAATTATCTGAAATATTAGATTTATTATTCTAATTCAAGAATTATCTTGAATTATCTGCTGTTCTTTAACATGCTGCTGCAGAAGTCAGGGGCCTCTCAGCACATCTTAACAGTCAGAGGGGTGGCAATCATTTCACAGACATCTACTTTTGACATTAGACATCTCACCTAACCACTCAGAGCTCCCTTAATGGTCGAGAGAGAAATGTACTCCTCAGCAGACTTTTTTAGTCCTACGGCAATCCAGTGGGATTTTTCTGTGAATAGATGAGTGCACCGGTGAGAGGCACTGAGGATGTTAGCACTGCTGGACTGGACAGCATCTGGAAAAGAGCCACCAGTGTAATCCATACCTTGAAGAAGAGCTTTTCCTCATTCTTTTTCTGTTATTGAAAAAGACATTAAGGAGCAGCATCACTGAAGAAGAACAGCTGGATGTTAATGGCTTCTTTAGTTTTAGGTGAAATTAGTGGCAACCAGTGGTTGAGAGTGGAAGTCAGACAGAACTGGATTAGAAATAAAGAAGAGATGTAACAAAAGCTGACAGGTGGAGCAAACTCCCCAAAAGAGAAGCACTGAGTTGTTTGGGTACGTCTGCAAAGGTTGAAAGAAATGGGGAGTATAGGATTTAAATGGCTAAATGTTCTGGGGTCTGGTTTGCAGGTATCTGGGTGAAATGTAATGTCTTTTGAGATACAGAAGGTCAGACTTTAAAATCCCATAATCTCTGACCTCAATCTTCAGAAACACAGAAATAATTTCAAATGTTTAATTATGATAAGATATAGCGGGAACTGAAAAAAACCCCGCTGCTCAGATTTTTGAAAAATAATAATAATTACTTTAAGTGTTTATATTGCTTTGAAATGTGCATGTGAACACTTACGACACCATAGAGAATGAGAATCTGAGACTCCAAGAAAGCTGTTACATTTCTGCACTTGAGAGTTGGAAGCCCATTAGTCAGTTTTAATTTCCTGAGTGTAAGCACTGTTCGCAAGACCGATAGCATGACACGGGGAGCTCTGAACTCCTGTGCGTAGTTTATACCTAGCAGGTTTTAAATATGAAAACTTTGCTAACAGTAGCTTCTGCAAGAATGTCAAGATGGCTGAAACAAGGTGCCTGAAATGATCTCAAAACACATGATGTGAAAGTGAGGCTTTCCTTTTTTACTTTCTCTGTTAGTGTTTGACATATCCCAACAAAATAGTTGCCTTATGAGTGACCATTGCCTGCTATTTTTGAAAGACCAAACTACATTATAGTAATGCAATTACCCTGGAGAATGCTATTGTTTGGAAATCTAATTCACACTCACTCAAATGAAACTTTTTTTGTTTGTTTTATAAGGCCCATATTCAAGATCTGAGCAATTTGAGCATCACTGTTTTTTTCCTACCACCACCACCCACCTTTCTTCATGTTGGCTAGAACATTTTGGCAACAAAATGATGTACTGTGCTTCTAAAACTTTAAATTTGTACAGCCACCTCTGTTTTATGGTAATAAATTGGAGTGCAGCCTCTAAAAGGGAAAGAAAAACACCTGTCACTTTGTACTTTAAAATGTGAAACATAAAAATCTGAACTGCATTGCATATTTTTATTAAATTCAGGTGGCAACTTTCCCTGGTGAGCAGACAGGTTCCTAATGAGCTTATTTATCAAGGTTTTGTTGATGAGCTAAAACTTAGAGTAGGACCAAAGTGAACCCTTTCTTCTGTGCTCGGCAGATGCTTTATCATAGGAACGACAGGTTCAGGTGAGTGACCAAGCACATGACCAGAACAGAGCTGAACTGGTATTTAATAGTGATAATAAATGACAAATAAAAAGGCAATACTGAAGTTTGGTGCAACTCACTGATAAGAAGTTTGTCAAGCAAACTGAACATTCAGCTTTTTAGTGCAAGGCAGCTGACAGCATTGATTATTGATGTCCTTCACAACACCAGTTGTTAGCATGAAAGAAAATTCAGGTAACCTTCACAGGCTACAGAGCTTTATGCACAGTTTTCACTTATGCTGAGCATCTATTTGATTTTATTATCATTTCCCTCCTTCTGCTTCTCTTGTCCCTTTTTAGATTTTTCCCAGGGATCTCCTTTTCATTTGCAAACTTCTAAGGGAAGAACCTGTGGGGTTTTTTTGCTTCTTACTGCCTGCACCTTACTTCTGGGAGGTTTTGGAGGAAACTGCTTCTCTCTTCATTTTCAGCCACCATTCCGATTTTACCATAGAGTATTCCCTTATGAAACCCAGTCATGATATCCATGGTCTTTACTTAGAATGAAATCAGACACAAAGAACCCCCATCAGAGAACAGACAAATTGCCTTTTGCTGGCCTGTTGTGTGCTCTGGGACTTGCAGGACAATCTTTAGCGCAACATATTGGCTTGAGGTAATCGATTCCTTGAAAATAGCCATTGAACTACCTGCAACATTAGGACAATACTTTCAATGGGATGTTTTGCAATAATTTAACTTGGCAGCAGCTGTGTTATCTGAGGGGCTGCCTGCTCTCCAGTGAACTCTGATGGTCTCTCCTCCAATGCATTACATCTTTCTTTGAATGTACAGAATATGGTGCCCTGTGGCAGCTGCTCTTTCATAAAGGCTTCAGAGAAGAATTATTCTGTAATGTACGCTTGAACTACTTGTGGGTTAGAGGAGGGTTAATGTATTCTCTTCGGAGCTTATTTTCATGTGGTTTTGAGAAGGTCAGTGTCCTGCCTTACCTAATGGCAAAGCCATCAGTATGCTTGTCAAAGCAAATCACGCAGGCACTACAATCTAAAATACATATGAAATGGTGACTTAGGTAAAAGGCCACATATTGGTTTGAGTGGACTGTCAGTGGAGGGTTGATGAAATGACTTAAAAAATTACGTCTGCGTGCTCTGAAAATCTGATTTGCTGGAAGAGGATTTCCAAGTCTACTGCCCTTTGAGAGCAGAATTCATAAAGAGCTTTGCAGCATGGTTAACACTGAGTTACAGCACCATTATCACTCATCAGTTATTTGCTCAAAGGTCTGTTTTTCACATGAGAAGCTTAGTTTGAAATGTGTAGCCACCTTTTCACTCAGATTTTATGGCTTATGAAGTAGCTGCTCAAAGGCAGTGGCTGAAGTCCAAGGAGAAGTTTCCTTATGGCAGAGGAAAAGCTGGTTGTAAACTCTCAACCACCTACAGGACAGATCATTTCAATGCCACTTATGATCCCAGGTTTTGCAAGCATGTGGTTAAAAGAACTGATGGGTTGTATTTAGTCTCTGGACTACAAACTGGCTTGCCTTAAGGTTGAGAGTAAGGAAATGTTAAATCTTAGCCTTCAGGCCACAGGCAAGTACCTAGTGAGTAAGATCCATTGCCTTTCCTTGCTTTCTGCTGTTTCTTCCAGGGGACTTTGTATTTACCCATTGTTTCCAGCCAGCAACAAAAGATCAGTGGCTAAGACACAGGGTAGAGCTAGTTAGAATTGTGAAAAGAAATTGAATTTTGGAAAAAAAAATTTTGAAAGGATTTTTTTGTCAGAATGTAACATTTGGGAATTACTTTCCTTTCGAAAGAAATTGCATGTCCAGGGAAGGGATTTGAGCAAATGGAGAATCTGGGAGTGAGAAACCAAAGTTTCCTACGTTGTCCTTATAAAACAGTGAGTGCCATGGGGTACTCCTGCGGAATAAGAGGATGCCAGGTTTTTCCTACAGGAGGAAATCTGTTCACTTCTAACTCAAAAGTAAGAAAAGCACTTCCATGTTATTTTCCTATGTTGTTGGTTTTATTGCATGATAAAGTTTTTATGAGTGATTCACTTGTCCAGGCAATACACATTTTTACTTTTAGTATTTAAGGCATTTCTTAAAAAGATAATATGCAGTTTCCAATACTTACATATATATGTATTTCTAACTTGAGATTTGCTGCTGCAGATAAAAATTACAATACTTTCACCTACATGAGATTAAAAAGAAAAAAAGTAAAACTTTTGCATCATATCATAATTCTTTTCATTGCTTGGTATTTTCTTAACTTTCATGCTATCATTATTTCTCTCCTTGCTAATTCATTCATTCATTGTTACCTTGTTTAGAAGCCATTGCTCCCACTTTTCCTCATGCTCTATCCACATCCTTGCAACCATACAGTTTTTATAGGAGTTCATTTGAAAGAGTTCTCTGAATAATGTAAGGACTGGAACTTCTTGCTGCACAAACAAATAAAACTTGCTCTCCAAGACGATACAGCCAGCAAACCTGTTATTTACCTTGGGATATGACAACCATAACTACGTTTTCAAGGCTGATTTTGAAAGGTTGCTTTCTCAAGAGACACTAATGTAAAACCACATCTGGAATTTAAAACAAGTTCCATGCTTTCTATGAGAAAATGTTTGCACCAGTTCCCTCATGACTTCAAAACCTATTTCTATGTTTATTAAATTTCAAAACCCCCTTTTGTTTCCCAGCACTACCACTAATATAGCATCATAAAACTTGTGCCAAATGTATGGATACAAGCAGTTGCAGGAACACACATTTCAAGGTATGTGTTTTAGCTCCCACTGAGTAGTTGCATATTTCTGTTACTGTCTGAGGGATTTCTACAAGAAACCATTCTCAGGGTGAAAAAGAAGTGAGTTTAAGCTGCTGAGATAAATTTTTAAAAAGTGAAAAAAGAAAAAGGCTGGGTATTTTTTTATGTTATCTAGCCCCATATTACCATCATCTATTTGAAAAGCAATAAATTCTTAATTCCTCAGAAATGAATATAGACTTTTAAAATACTATAATTCAGCACACAGGCAGATAATCCTGGCTGTTTTAAATTTTCCTTAAGTTTCAATCAGTAGAAGTCTCCCCTTTTAACAGAAATGTTTTAAACTGAAATACTAATATTAACTAACAGGACACTTTCTTATTTACAGTCTTTAGAGCAGAATATAACATTTTGTTCTTTTTAAAGATATGGAATTCTAGTGATAGGAATAGCTTATTTTCCCACAAGACAGTAGCCACAGGTTTATATATATATATATATATATAAAAAACTGGAATAAAGTTCTGGATAAAGTAAATATGAAACATTGCTATAGGGAGAACGATTAATTTAGTTAACCTATGGAAATAGTTTATCAACTACAGAATAGTAATTTTAAATGGCAAGGAATTTGTTTTTTTCAAGGACTGTTCTTCATGAAAATAATTAATAATGAAAATTAATACTAAAAATGTTTTTTTCTATCATTTGAAAAGATACCTTCTGATGGTGAGAGGTTGTAAATCTTGTTATGAATACTAAGAAGCATTTGAATAGAGCGTTCTTTCCATTTAATGAACCAGTCTTATTATTACTAGAGATACCAAAAAAATGTACTTCAGAAATATATTTCAGAACATTTATATGTGTAATAACAGTTTGCTTCTATTAGTTGGTACTGCAGATTTTCACACAAACAAATATTCTAATTAAAATTTATCACAGAACTTGCCCTGTGGTTATCTGCAAGCCTTTCTAAGGTCCTGTAATAAGAAGACCAGTAACTTGAGCAGCACAAAGAAATTATGCTGGAAATACTGAAGCTGACAGTAGAGAGAAAAGCTATTATGAACAAGGTGACATATTTTTTGTATTTATATCGGCTGCAACATTGGCCTCAGCACCCATGAACTGGCGCTAAAGTTAACCTCTCTGGCATGCTCTGAAGACCTGGGTAATGAAATCTGCAATCCCAGAAGAGCTGGTGTGCAGAAAAATCTGTCAAACCTGCAACCCATTGTGCTTAATTTGCACACGTCTTTTCCCATATGGTTTCAGAGGGGTCCACATTATGCTGAAGACAAGCACAGCTTCATTGACACAGCTGTTTCAGCAGGAAGGCACCAGACAAGGTCTAGCTTTAACTTTTGCAAACAGGTTGGTGACAAAGGTGCCTCCACTTAGACTGTGTGACAACAGAGAAGTGAGTGCAACCTCTGTTGATGTGTGTTGATCAGTGTCACACTGGGTGGACGGGATTATGAACGGCTCACTGCCAGACCCAAGCCTGTATTGCTATGCATAAAAACGTAATGGCTAAAAGACCATCTCCTGTGATTTACACTTCTCTTCTAACCATTTTTTGTTAGGAAAGGCTTTGAACAATATAACACAGAAAAGTTACCATGCTTTCAGCGCAGCTCTGATGCCAGAAGTACACCATGCCTTACTAACAAGTAACTGTTAAACTCTAGGTTATACAAACTACTTACCACATTTAGGAACATTATTAAAATATCTAATTAGAACTTGTACACAGCTTATAAAGGGTACCCTTTAAATTAGGGGGCACTTATAAAAGCTCTAGTTATCTTCATGATTAGGAGACACAGAAACATATTAGTGGCTTGTTTAACAGATATTGTGTAGTTTACGGCCAGAAGGGACCATTAGAGTATCTAAACTGACCTCCTGTATTTCACAGGCAATTAAGTTTCACCCAGATACTCTGTACCAGTTTCATCAGCTTGAATTAAAGCAAAGCATTTCAGTCTTCATCAGACTACAGTGTGTACAAGAGATGAAGAGATAAAACAGAGCCTCAAGACACTTAAATGGTAGGAGCCAATATGTTCAGATGATCTCGGAAGGCATGCCCCATGCTGCAAGGGAAGCGGTCCGTCAGACAGAACTTCAGGAAAGGCTCCAAATCTGGCAATCAGTCTGAACTTGAACTAGAACAGACAATATAAAGCATGATGGCTGCCATAAATTGGTGGATATGTCCTTAAGTGTATTTCAGATTTATTTTCTATTCTTTTATTCTCCACTAAGTAGTAAGTAAAAAAGTATAAAAAATACAATTTCTCCCCTTCCTCTGTTCTTTGCTTTTTCCCTTCCTCTCCTTCTTTCCTACTTTCCCAAACATGAAAAGCAGAAACTTATGGAAAAGCACTGAAACATTCCCAGCCATACAACTGCAAGCTGTGACTTTGGAGCAGGTCCATAGAACTTCTGCCATTCTGCTTTGGTGGGCCAGAGAACACATCACACCTGGTGTGAGCACACCACATGGATAACCATTACACATTGGGTTCCTGGACAGAGCTGGGCACTTTGGCCATGACCATTTGTTCAGGACTTCTGGGCTTCCTGAAGGCAGTTGGTGGTACTGCTCCGATCAGGTCACTTGGCATCCAGCTGTGCTGGGCAGATGTGCAGCCTTGCTGGTGTAAGTGAAACATAGTCTGCATAATCCATCTCCTGAGACTTGAATGTCAGCAGTAGACAGAGACTACTCTGGGCAAAATAAAGCATTAGGACCTGATAATGCAATCCTTGTCTCCATTTACAGAGTAGAACAGGTGAAGTCTTGTGTTGTAGAACTGTATAAAGCCATTTGTAATGGTTTAAAATAATGACATTATATTTGGGCTAAAGGACCTAGCCAGGAACACATGAAAAATCAGAATGGCCTGTGAGAAACAGGACCATAAAACACCAATAAGAAATTTACAAACTGACTAGAAAGTCAAATGGGAGCCACCCGTTCTTCTGGCCCGGTGAACCATGGGAGTAAGTTTTTAATGCTAGGATAGTGCCCGAAAGCAACAGGGATGACCACACAGGCTAACAGAAATTTGGTGGGTTAAATTTGTATCAGCTTCAAGCCTGCTGAAGTCTTGAAGCTGCAGATTCGACGTAACACATTCAGTACATACAGTCCATTCATTATTAAGTCCCTGCAGTTGGCTGCTAAAGCTAGGAACTCTCCTCAAATGCTGGAGGGGCCACTAGTGCACTTTAGGTAAGAAAACAGTAGCGATAAAAATAAGGCAGTGATCTCATTTTGATCAGCCAGACAGTGTCAAACAAAAGGTATTTGACCATTTTCTTACAACTGTAATATTATCAATTCTATATTTTTCAGTTCGGTTTTTCAAACTCTTGATGTTACAATACATACTCAAAAGAGATTACAATCTATCCACTGACTTCTTGCTGGAAAATGTAATTTATAATGTCATAGAAATAACTCAGCATCTGTAAACCTGTGTTTGATGATACCAGACCTTGCTTGTT
>JAVJGI010000062.1:9571294-9591805 GCA_035590275.1 Ibycter americanus
CTGCCCCCCCCCCCCCCCCCCCCCCAGGGAAAACAAATCAGAGTTAGAAGTAGGCTGTTCCTGGATGATATCTCTTGTGAAATGCAATGTTTAAGAAACCAAGATCTTCCTCCACAGGCTGCTCTGCACCTACTTTGCAATGGCTAATCCACTCTTTGCTCTTGATGAAGATAAGCACCATAAAAACTTCCCAACCAGGGAAGGGTTGGGACACATCTGGGGTGCTGCCAGCTTCATGTCCCCAGGGCACATGGACCAGCTGGGACATTTAGGCCTAAAGAGTTGTCATGTAATGAGGACATTTCTTCAATGATTCTGCAATGTTCCTTATTTAACATGGCAATTCTGGTTGTGGCTGACTGTTGAAACTCTTGCTTCTGCTGTTCTTGCTCCAAAGGTTTCCTATATAGTATGGTTATTTTATAGATCTAAAATTCTTTGTATAAATGGAGGACAAAAATGATCTTTTTACCATTTTCTTTAAACTTAGGGATGTGAGACACCCCATTTTCTAAGTTACCCTGTTTTCTAAGATACCCTTTTTTGTAAGATGTCTCATTTGACTCTCTGGAGACTTTCCTGTTTGAAACAGAGATTGATCCATTAGAAATCCAACTCAGAGATTTACTTCTCCATTAAATCAGTTCCCCTTTTATAGCTCTTCTCTGTTTTTTCTCTTAACTAGGCAATTTATTTCAAAGATTGTATTGTCAAGCTGATCAAATAAGACAAGGATTATTTCCCAAGCATTTGAGCTCTCTTAGAGCCAGGCCGACTTCAGTTTCTCCCCCTGACTATTATTTGCTTTTTTTAAGAGGAGTTTGGAGCAGGGTGACTTTTCTACTTCTCTTCCATTCTCAAACGGTCTGCATACCAGTGTCGTCTGCTGTTTTACACTGCTCATTTGTTGAGACAGAGCAGATATCACTCAAGAGAGCTGAGCGCTCTGGTTTTCTTCCCTCTGCGGTGGCATTGGTTTTACTTCTCTCAGGCAAAAGTTTCCACTCATAAGCTGGAGATGTATCACTCATTAAAACCTCATTTGCTGCTTCCTGTTCACCTTACCAACTCACTTCAGCTGGCTGCAAGTGAAAATGCTGTGATCTATTTATGTTCCCTTCTTCGATAACGTTTCATGGTAGTTATTGCATTTATGCAAAGCAGCCTACTTTACAGAGAAGCATTGCTGAGGTAAGAGATGAAAAGCCTTATTTACAGCCCACAGTAAAATGGTGCAGGCTGTCATCTTAGTTCCTCCACGCCGTTGTTGCCCTGCTGAAGCCTACTTGTAAGGGTGAGTTCAGGCAGTGTAGGAATTCACTCTCACAACATAGACATAAATGTAGCTAGGACTGATGCTGCATTCACTGTGTCAGTGTTTCCCTTTCAGCACGCAGCAGCCAGCTTCTATCTGCTTTGATCCCCTGGGTGCTGAATTTCTTTTGGACCCAGCCAGAATAACTGGTATTGTAGTCCTTGTTCATCTTCAGCGATGACATTGACAAAACTTGTTGTCGACAGAAGGGACGAAGTGGGTAAATAAGACTTTTCTTCTTTCCTTTTCCTTCTTTCTTCCTTCTTCTTTAAAATGATGTCATGCAGGTAAATGGTGGTTCTTTATTTGTACTGAGGTGGACTCTGAATTATGGATCCTGATGGATTTTTATAGATGGGCTTTCATAGGTTACACCACTTGGTGCAGCTCAGATTGGTCATCTCTTTCCTCTGTGCACTGTCTGGAAGAAATATCTTGGTACTTAAAATTGTGTGTGTGTGTGAACGGGACAGTACACAGATCTTGGTGACCTGTGTAGTCAAAGAAACCTTTGTAGGTAGCGTGGGTGTTGCTCTCCATCTCTCTAGAGTATGAATTTCTTGATCAGCTCCTGTGTTTGTGACAGGTAAGGATGCAACTTGGCAGTTTTTGCATTTCGTTGTAGTGTTTGCTTACAGAAAAGAAAAATACTTCATGTAAGGCTTTGGGGATAGATGAGCAGCACTTTAGCTTTGCACAACACGACGAAAAGTCTCCTGTGACAGCAGAAGTCATCCCTGTACACAGCCAAAGCTTTGACTCCCAGGAAGGCAGTTTTAGTATGTGTTAAACCACACCAGATTCTGACTAAACTGATATCCCTGGTAGAAACAGATCTTTTACTGGTGGCTATATTTTGAAAACCCTTTTAATAGTTTCTTGATTGTACCAAGTTTGAAGAGACATTTAATATCACTGGTGCTCAGAGAAGGAGCTGCCAGATGGATGTTAACATTGTGGGTAGAGAACTCTGAATATTTTAATTGAGGTCAGTCACCTAGCATGAACTGAATAGGGGCTAACAGTGGTGGTCTCACTTCTTCATGTGTCATCTTAACAAATCTGGTTTATTTGACCTCACAACCCTCTGTATTTGGCTATCCTATTGAATTACTGTTTTATTGCATTGGGTAATACTGGTTGCATCTCCAGCACACAAGAACTCTGCATGGCCTGTTAGAGTCTTACATCCCATGTTGTCAGGTCCAGCAAGAGCAGCCTGGGTGGTAAATCTCATCCTCTGGTACAGCAAATCGGGCAGCATTTCATCTGTAAAGCTGAATGAATGGAAAGGAGAAGAGGAAAAGGGAAAAGTTAAGAATATGTCCTGGCTTGAAAGAAGCAAAATTCGCTGCCACAGATGCTCACATCTCCCATGACCCTGGGATAAAGTCAAATGATCTGACATTATGTGACTTTATTTGACCAGAGATGTCTTGGCAAAGTCAAGCCAGAGAAAGAGCGAGCTGTGGCCATTACCATCTGCCATCTGTCCTGGCTTCAGCGAAGTCCTAGATATGAGACTGTGACTCCTGCTATTGCTTTCTCCTTTCTATATCCTTTTGCTTCCCTGTATGATTTCTTCTTTCCCTATCTCTTCTTTATTTTTTGCCTTCTGTGTAAGAAGTTTGGTCTAGCTAGTCAAGCTGCATCTTTTTCAACACAGCTGTGAGCCTGGGACCAGAGATGCTCATAAAACGACCTGACTTGGGTACAAATATGTCAGGTTCAGAGGCTGCTGATAAGATGATGATGCAACTGGTCTTCTCTGCAGCAATGAGCCAGTCCACACTGTGGCAGAATTGCAGATATTACTGTGCTGTTATTTCTTTCCTTCTCTCCCTCCTCCTCTCCCTCCGTTCCCTGTTCTCTCCATTCCTTCTCCTTCCTTGCTTTTTGTCTGTTTCATCTTACAGGAAGCAGAATGAATTTTGAAAGTAGCAGCAATTTCCACAGCACATTCAGATTAATAAAGTTTTTGTGGACAGTGGGTAGCTGAAAATCACTTCAGCCTACAAGAGATTGTCACGTAAAGGGCTTCTGTCTTTATAGAGAAAGTGAAAAGATTTTAAGCACATGGTTAAAATAAACTATTATACACCTTACATTTTAAATGCTTTAACTCTGGTATTTTTCCTTTGTATTAAAAAAGAGAAAGCTGTAAAGACTTTTAATGGTTGTTGTCACCATTAGACAAGGCATGCTGAAATCTCTGAACTTGCAACCCAGCACCCCTCTAACTGTTTACTGTTGCACAGCAACAGAATAATCTACGTCTCTCACTTTACAGTCATACAGTCCATCAAAACCTGTGTTGCACCTCAAACTTCCTTGCTCTGCTGGGAAGGATAAGGGCCTTCCTGTCCTCTCACTCTTCCTCTCCTTCTGACATACCACTGCACCAACATAATGCAACTGCTTTAATCTCTATGAGTTTGTGGCTGGGAGACGGGAAACACTGAGGAGCCAGAAGGAAGGCTGAGCTCTGGAGTATTCATATGCAGACTCCTTTCCTCCTGTGACCTTGAACTGTGATACTGCTGAGATGTGCCCCTTGCTCCTGGCTGGATGCATCTGATATGGAAACGACAGCCACTGCTGCTTCCTTTTCACAAGAACTGAGATCTGAGAAAGGTAATTTGTGGGAGGTTTTTTCCTCCTCCTCTTTAGTTGGAGAATCTCATGATTCTGCCGCACAGCCTGGCTGTGGGCCTGCATATAATGAGGCTGCAAAACTGCCAGATCTAGAGCAGTTCCTGGAACATTGGTTCTCTTTGAGTGAGGCACTATTTGAATTATTTGAATCCTGTCCATCTACTATATGTCATGTACTTTTACTACGCATTATATGAAACCATCCAGAACATAATAAGGGAAATAAATACAACTACTAGACTAAAATTCCTGAAGGAAGGTCCAGCCATTTTTCCTACACCCTGGTGGCTCCCCAGAAGTGTGTGCCCAATATCCCCATTCTGGAAAGCTCATCCATACTCCCGTTTGGCCTCACATCCCTTCTTAAGCCATCTGGTCAACTTCCACAGAGCAGGGTTTGGCCAACACTGAGGGCTCTTTGGAAATCCTGCTCTCCCTCATTTAGAACACTATGAATTTGTAAAAAAGATTTTGCACTAGGCAAAAACCTTTAGTGAACATAGAGTCACTGTTGTGAGCAGAGAAAAATGAACCAGAGAGGCCATTACATGGCTGTCAGAGCAGAGTGCTTCCATGAGTCAGTCTAATAACTTGCCTCCACATCCGTAGTTCTTTCAGATTTATTTGTATTACTCTTACAGGCTCACTGAACAATTCATTTTTAAATGAATTTCTGGTATACAAATACCAACAGTCCCTTTATCACTGACAAAGAGGGGAAAAGGTAAAAATGAGATTTGCAGTCCTTTTGTTTTTCAGATGTGAGAGTTCCTCTCTTTCACTGCAATATAGAAGATACAATGATATAAAAATGTGTGGTATCTTCTTGGGAACAAAAAAATGATAAAATTTGTCTAATAAGACAACATCAACTAAATAGGAAAATGCATTGTGGATATTTTTGGAAAGGTCCAGAAGAAACTGAGGTATTTGTATCCTTCCCCCGCTTACACAGACCTCCTCTGCTGAGCTGTAGCCTTGTTTCCTTTATTTATGATAATACTCCTGTGATTCTGCTGTGTCTCCTGCTCAGGCAAAACCAGATCTGGAGGGCTGCTTTGCTGTACCTTCCAGTGAAAGCTGCAGGACAACAATGGCAACTCTTTTTGATTATTTGGAGAAAGCTCTAGGCTAAATTTATTCTTAAACACTGAAGAGCATCAGAACCATGGCAGTCCAGTCTGTGTCTGCATAATACATTTTAAGTAGGTAAAATGCCTGTTGGTTTGAGCAGCCTGGGGAGTTTGGCAGACACTTGTCATAAGAAAGGTTAATGAGAGGGAGATGCGTGAAACTTGATTTATTACTAGATAACCAAACAGGATATCAGGCTTCTCAGTCTAAGTACCCTCTTATTAGATTCTAAAAATAACTCCTCAGAAGTTAATCTCTCATACAACTTTAAGTGCTGTGAGTGGCTGTGTACTTTAGGAAACCACAGGATTTTCTTTCCTTTGGTGTTCAACGCATGTACCCCACCTGTATCACTCACTATTATACTGCCACAAAATACCACTTGATTTCCTGACAGTCCTTTGGTATTCCTGGTACATGCAGTCACTCTGCAAAGCAGCTTTAGCAGCAGCCATTACTCCATCAAATAAAATCTTGTATTTATTCCTTGTTCAGAGTTGATAACACTCCTAATAAACATTAAGAATTTTTGTATTGTTACAGAAATAGTTATCAGTGGCCTTTGAAAATAATATGAACCGATTTATGAGACCTGAGGGTTCACCCAAGAGTTCTGGGGGATCATGTGGATGTAACTGGCAATTAACCATGACTTGTTAATAGTTTAAGTCATTCAAGCTACAAAAGAAATGTTATTTGGCAAATAAGACATCCATTAAAAAAGGCAAACTGTGGTGAGATCTAGGAAACAACAGGAAGCTTGACTACTATATTAAGCAAACTGGTGCGAACTATGATAAAGAACAGAATTAGGAGACATATGGGTGAAAATGATACAACAGGGAAAAAGAACATTTTCTTGCAGCAGACAGTCATGCCTCACACGTCTGTATTGCTCTTTAAAAGAGTCAGCGAACAAGCTGATAATAGTGAACTGTTTGAAACATTGTACATCTAATTTCCAACAGAGTTTGAAGAGGCCTGTTACAAAAGACTTATAGAAAATAAGCTGTCAGAGCGTAAGAAGGAAGTTCCATGCATGGATTAACATTGATGGAAAGATAGAGAAGAAAAGATAGGAATAATAAGACATTTTATGATGGAGGTAGGATGACTTTGCTGTTCAGCACATTCCTTAGCGGCCTGGAAATGGAATGGACAGAGGTGTTTTCTGATCTTACAGAACTAGAATAGTTAAAACTAGAGTTACCAAAAAGTGCTGCAGGAACTTCTCTTATTACAGGCAACTGGTCTGGTCTGAGATCTGATGCGATTCAGTGTTGATAAACATGAAGTAGTGACAATGGCAAAACTTATCCCTGCTAGGCCAGCACACAGCAGTTAGCTCAAAGGAAATTATTACTGCTCAGGTAGTCACCACTATGGACAGCATTGTGAAAACTGTGTGGATGAGCTTGTTACTCAATGGTAGTCAAAAGACAAATGCAATTGCAGAATCAGACTGGAGAACAAAACAAGAAAGTATCATTACAGTAGTGGCCTAAGTACAAATCCGTAACTCCTGCCACTGCTTGAATAATGCATACATCTGTCATCTTTTAAAGGAAGTATTAGAATTAGAAAATCTGCAGAGAAGCACAAGTATAGGAAGGACAGATGTGTGAAATTATTCCCATATGAGAAAAGATTAGATAGGTTTATGACTCCTGAGCTTGAAAAAAAATAACGCGCTGAATGAAGGGCTTATGACAGAAATGAATAAGGTCAAAACAAGTATAAAGAGGGACGAACACAGAGCAATGCTGTCACACGTTGGTCCTGCCCACTGTCTGGGCTGACCGGACACAAGCTAGGTTTGATATGGAAGCCTGACAGACATGTTAGTGCCCTATTAGATTAAGATGATAAATCCCATTTAAGATGATATATCCAGCTTGTGCCCACTATCATTTTTCGCAGACAACAGCCTTACTCTGTGATTGCATTATGGTGTCTGTGTTTATATTTCCACCACATATTCACACAGTCTCCCCTCCCGGCTCTTAGCAGGAATGCAACAACCTTGAAACTTGAATGTCACTCACTCCCTAAATCATCTGTGAAACTCTGGTGCCTCTTCGAGAGTTAGCTTGAAACTTGTTCTTAGGTCTTCACACTGAAATGTGGGATTGACTCTTCCTCTCCGACCCAGCTCTCTGCCGTGGAAACACTCTGGTGGTGAAATCACCTTCAGGACAAGAGGTATATGCGCAAAAGCCTGAGCCTGGGCATCAGGCATGTACCTCCATGCACGTGGGATCAAGAGTTCAGAGTCTTCCAATGATCAGGGAAAGTGCCTGAAGCACCTCTCTTTGACAGAGCTAAACAAGGTTCACAGTTGCCTTTTAAAATGAAGCTGGAATTGGGGGAGCTACTGCTCATCCCTGATAATGAACTGGCTGTATAGCTTCCTTCCAGACTTGAGCCTCAATCAGTTGCTGGATAGAAAAAAACCAAGGAGCAGAGCTATCTCGTCTCCACACAGCTGGTGGTTAGGTTACAACTGGATGAGACTTTATTTCCCTCAAGCTGCAGAGGATCATTTAACTTAGGCCTCTCATTGCCTGGGTGAGTCCAAGAAACTCCTGAAACACCTGAGTTTTCCAAAGAAGTGGTCCCATATGTGTTGTGAGGGCTTGACCCAACACCTTCCATGACTGAGACGGAAAGCCACCTTGTGTCCATAGCCCTGTCAGTTACAGGTGTGGAGTAAATGCTCGGAGTGGAAGGTCCAGAAAACAACTCTGGAGAATATACAAAAGGTTTAGAGACATCCAGGATTAGACGGACACTATTCATGTTTGACACAAACATCTACGGTCATGCTGGGTCTTTTTAGACTTTGTACTTGGATTTAGTCCTTTGCTTTGTCTTGTGCCTCCTTTACATTTCAAACATTTAGAAAGAAAAAATGATGGAACCTTATTTTTTCTCTCCATTGCACTGCTGTTTGGCTTCAATGGAGCACTGCTCAGTTTTCCTTACAGTAAATATTAAGTACAGCCAATTCCTTTGCCAGCAGCATCACTACTCTCAGCAGGGGCTCTGTCACTGCTTCTGAGTTTGTTCCTTCTTCCTCTTCTCAGAAGGTGGGGAGACCCCTAAAAAGTCATTTAGGGTTTGGTTCACACTGTAGTGGGGGTGTCAATAAAGGAAAGTGAATGCAGTGCCTGTATGTTAAGTGCCCATATCTTTGGAAGAGACTGTTGCTTTGAGCAGAAGATAAGCCAGTCACCATGTGCCTTTTCCATACAAACATCTGTTACGCAGAGAAACTGTTGCTGGCCTACAATCCATGTTTTTCTACCATCCTTTTCACTGCTAAATCGGCCAACTTTAAAAGACTAAGTTATTAAATATTTGAAGCTAATCGATACTTTACAACAGAACTAATGCTAGAACTGACAACAAATAAAAAATGTATGCCCTGCAGATGCAGGATACACATCATTTGTCTGTGGGTGAGGAGAGAAATCCTTATTAGATGCATTTAGAATAACAGGATGGAACATGCAGATCAGTACAATGACATTCATATGTCAGTAATCTTTACTTGCATGAAAACCATCTGTTACAATTTTGAGGACAGTTTTGGTATTTCCCAGAGCCTTCTGAGTGTAAAAAAGCCTCTCCTGTCATGAGCCACCCAGGGAACTCCCATTCCACCAGCACAGGAGGAGCAGCCTTGCAGAGGGGTTTGTACGGTTTGAGGGAAGAGTGGCCCATGCTGGCATCCTGAGCACAGGAGGCAGCATCCCTGCTCTGCTCTCCACCACAGTTCCCTGGAAACTCACATGCTTCTCTTCTGCTGGGTTTCCTGAAATCACTCTTAACACTTATCAGACCTTAAAGGAACAAGCAAAGGCACCAAAATCATGTTACTGTTTTTAGAAACAGATGATTACAGTTTTGTTTCTAGGTGACTTGCAGGTAGCAGACTGTCTAACTATCTGCCAGGGTATTTTAAGCAGTTCCTCAGATCTGAAACACAGTCATTGACAAGTGCTGTCCTCAGGCTGACTGAAAAAAAAAAAAATAAAAAATGGAATTTGTTTGAGGTGAAATGTCTTCTTAATTTCCCAAATTCAGATGTATTTTCCTGTTAAGGCAGCTTTGGCAGCAATGTCAGTTTAAGGACTTCTGCCTTTCTCTTCACCCAGCCAGTCTGCTCACACTTGCTCCTCCATAGCACCATGATATCTGCCCAGCACCATTGCTTTTAGAATTGGGCTAAAACGGATCATTACACTGGCTACAAAATGTAACTGCCTATAAAACAAGAAATACTCTGTTGAAAAAGCAAGGATTAGTGGCCACGGACAGAAAGAGATATTTCTTAAGCCCATCTGGCCACCAGAAATACTGTTTTGCAAAACTATGTTTTCGCATACCTCTCAAGTATAAATCCACAAATGCGGTTCTGTAATACTCTATTCTAAAAATTATAAAGCTGCTTCCTGTGTCATGTGACATTTTGGTTAACTCAGCTTCTTTTTAACCACATAATATTGCTTTTGCAGCATGATACTAGCCAGTGCTAGTCTTAATGCTTTGTCAGGAGTAAACAGATTATTTACAGTGGGCAATGATATCTCTTCTCGTCCAACAAACAGGAGAGGTTGAGCCATCCCACCTTCGTGGACGTATGCTGTTTGAGTACAGCACCTTTTTAGATCTCTGTCACTGCTCCAATGTACAAATGAAGAAAATAAATGAGAGCCACTGTTAGTTCATGGTAAAGCCAATCTTTATGACACATTAAGAAAAATGAGCTGGTGTAATGGCATTTCTGTTTCGGTTTACCCCCTTTCTAGCTTCTTATAATTTTCAGCTCTATTCTCTTTTCAGCATCGCCCTTATTCAGGCAATACCAGCAGTAGCCAGAGAAGTTTCCTGGTAATCACACAAGAACGTGCCTGACATATTTTTGAGACTGTAGATGGAAACCCGCTACTTGCACAGCATTTTTTGGAACTAGCCAAAGAGCTGCTCCTTACAAAGTCAAAATTAATGTTCAGCTCTCTTGAAGAAATCAGCAGTTCAATTCTTATCTGCTGAACTCAAAGCTGACATCAGAGCTTTTAAAAAGGGAAGCAATATTATAACAGGGAGAGCAAGAAGATCTCTGAAAGTTGCAGAAGCTTCAGCATACTTTGACATTAACTCTCTGTGAGCTGCAGTCGATGCCCATTTTGACTACTTAAGAGATGACGCATGAGAATCAGTGTTACAGGAAAGCAGTAATATAGATTTTCTTGACAGCAGGTAATAGAGAATGCTTCTGCACCACTGCTTTAAGACAATTGTGAACACCATCCATGTGCATCAAATACAAATTGTGGTTGATACAGATACCAGCAAATTTAAAATAAGCCTGTCTTCGGAGTCAGCAAAACACTATTTCCACAAAAGGGAAAAAAAGTGTTTGTGCTGTAGTGGTTATGAAAGAGCTGTGATAATCTGTAATAACCTCATCCTCCATCACCCATAGAATTAAATTACAGTAATCAACACAAAATAACACATTTTTCCTAAATAGAGAGAACGAACCCTAACCATGAGATATTGTTTGATCCAAAGAACAGTCGTGTGGATGCAAATCCATACAACCTCAGCAGGTCACTTGATAGTAACAGTTTGGCAGCTGTACAGTGGCATCACAGAAAACATATTTAAACAAGTACACAAAAAAGGGAAAACAGTTCTGGTTTGTGTGAATCAAGACTGTACGTTGTGAAAGTTCAAGGGAAGCTTTGCTCTCTCCAGTGTGCAGAGATAATGGGGCCCATGTGGACTGTAGTTTGAAAAGAGCCCAGGCAGATGATTGCTAGTTGTCTAGAATAATTCAGGTTTGGGATCTGTGAAAGCAATTCAAGCTTAGATAGTGATATTTAAAAAAAAACGGTTGTATAATCCTACTGAGAGAAAACCCAAAATGAGTTTGAGCTGCTTGTTAGAACTGTGATGCTGTAATTAGTTTTAAAATAATTTACTGGATTTACATGGTCAGAGTGTGTTCTCAGGCATCCGTTATTTAAACCTGGCAGAAGAACAAAACCCAGTTGATATGTCTTGCATTTCAGGACAATGCTCATTAGTTTCTACTCAGAGTAGAGTAGTAGAATTTCCAAATTATCAGAGGCAGAAACAACTCATCGCTAGAATGAAAAGCTCATCCAGTTGTCTTGCAGCAAGAGTTTAAACCTGGTGGACCAGGCTGTACCTATACCCCTAAACATCAGGTATCATTCCGGCCTCGGGCTGCCTCTGGACACTGCCCAGACTATGTCTGGAGGCCTGGCCTAGGCCCAGGCTGTGCCAGAAATAGCGTCAGCAGTGTGGATCATTGCATAACAGTGCTTGTGTCTCTGCCTTGGCCTTTTTTAGTGTTTTCATACAGATCGTTGGGCCCGGGGTTCAGATTTGCTGCCTCTTTCATATGCTGAGCCATTCCAGGGAATGGAAAATAGTTATCCCTCTCCAACCATATTAGCTCTCCGTTCGGCTTAGCCAGCTTTCACAGATGCTCCTCTACTCCTCTTTGGGTGCCGCAAAGGACAGATGACGGGGAGTTAGGACTCTTGGTAGGGAATCCTGGAACCAGATTTATAGATTTGCATGACTAGCAATGTTCCTAGTGGCGAGGTGCCTTGCCATTATCCAGCTACCTCAAAATCACTCCTTGCTTAAACCAAGTTCAATATTTTTTTTACCTTTTACCCCACTTAAAATACACAGCAGTCATGAATGTTTAAAAAAGACACAGATGAAGAAATGGAAGAAAAAAACCCCTGCCTTAATCTACTTACAGTAAGACTACATCAGAAAGGTGTCTTTACCTTCATTATCCAGCTGACCTGTTGTAGGCTCTCTCTGATGAGATGGCTGTCAGAACGTCTTTTTTTTTGCACTTGCCTCATGTTTCAAAATGCATTAATTAGGGAGGACCTCATACTAGTTGAGCTTGTTAGCTAGTGTCTCTCTTGAAGTCCTTTGTCAGTTCTGGACAGATTTAATCTTTCTTCCAGGAGCAAATTTTATTTACTCTTTACCCAGCAATAATCTAGTTTCCTCTGAAACAGAATAAACATTTTTCTTCTTTCTTGAGATGCAAATATCTCTTTACTGAATCAGATGTCATCTTCTGTTCTGGGCTTGCTAAGTAATAACTATTTGCATCAACAGTGGATAAAAATATTCAGAGTGATTTTTTTGTGACCCTGTATGCATGCCTCCACATGAAACCATTTTCTCTGGTGAACATTATATTACAACTCAGTTTTGAACACTGTTGCAAACATTAAAGTCGGCTAAATCCATATATGCTACAACTGCCTCTTTATTGAGATGAAGGTCTTTGGGGTAGTACAGGGTCTGAGGGGACTAACCTCTAACATCTTCCTTCTTCTAAATGCCCAGGGCCACGTGGGTAATTCTGGTGTGGTCACTGCAGTGAACAAGCACAGCCTGGCTTTCATGAACTGCTGTGTCTTCAGGATCTTGAACTGATGTCTGTGGCTGAGTCATAGTAGGATGGATAAACAATCACCCGCTCTGAAGTTCAGACTGTGGAAAAAGTGGTCTTCCATAATCTCCAACTCTGTTTCACTTTGTACAAAATAGGTAAGTGATTGAGAATTATCTCAGAATCAAGGTGATAGCTGAGTGTTTACACACCTGTGAGTATTCAGTCTTTTCTTCCTTCTTTCACGGTGATCCACAGACATGAATTTTGTTAAAAGTCCAGGGAAACCTCAGGGGCACTATTATGTACTTGATATTATTTAAAAGAAAACAGGATGAAAGCCTATTATGGACAAAGTTGGTGAGGAAATGTGTTGGTAGTTCAGTCCCCCTTTTGAATAACACAAGAAAGCAACATTCGTTTTTCCTGGTTGAACCCTCATCAGTCTGAACTCATCCATTTGCATGAGTCTCAAGGTGTGAATCCCATGGGCAGAAGGTGAATAACAGGATGGATGCTTGCCAGGAGCCTCATTTCTGTCCATTACACAAATGTACTTATGTGAGCCCAGCTCCTCACAGGTGAGTGCTCTGTCCTGGTGAGCAGAGCTGCTGAGTCTCCAAATCCCTTCCCCGTACAGGCTTTATAAATCTGATAACATCCATTCTTGTCTGGAAACTAAGACACAGAATGATAAACCTGATGGTGATTATGTAAGTTAGAAGAAAAATAAAATTCCTAGGTAACATTGCTTTTCTTACCCTAAAACTTGCATTGGCTAAGACAGAAGAAGCAAAAATGAATCCCCCTGCTCAAAATAAACTTGCTAGACATTTTTTCAGAAATAAAAAATAATTATTAAAAAGCAGGAAAATTCCACATTAATTAAAAGAAAGTAATTGCTGTTTACTAGAGTAAGCATGAGAGAATGGGATTTTTTTGCAATAATGTGTATTTGGATTTCAAGACCTGTGTCTTATTTCTTCATGGCAGGCTCAAAGTAAGCTTGGATGACAGTGATTTCTTCTGATATTCAGTCCTGTATTGAGCACCGAACACTGGAGGATGATTAACAGTTAGTTGCACAATGTGTCATCTCTGGCTATGAGATGCTGTAGAGGAACTACCGTTGGGCTCCTCTCCAGAGAGCAAAGTAGCACAGCTGTTGAACATAACTCTTAAGACGTGATCTGGTTATAAAGCAATATGTTGTTGTCATGGAAGAGGGACTAGTTATATTTCAGCTTTCCTCTAGTATGTCCATCATATCTTTGCCCTTCGTATTCACTCACCATTTAGGGACTTAAAACATTATCTTCATAGTTCCACATTTTCCCATATCATTAATGGCCCAGAGGAACAGCATTATGTATTGAACAATATAAGGGACATTCAGCCAGAAGAGAAAAGAACATGCAGAGTCACAGTTAGGCACTGCCTTGCTGTATTTTCAGATGTTGCAAGCAGGCATAATGAACATACTACTTGGTAGTAAGTGCAAACCCTGTGTATGCATCTTAAATATGATCCCTCAGGTAAGGCCTCATACAGCATTTCCTGCAGTCCAGATCCCTCTCCTAGTTATTGGTGCCTGTAGCCTTTCCTTCCAGATATAAGGAAGGTAACTTGGCAAAAACAACGTAACTAGTTGTTAAAACACTCACCTGGGAAGTAGGGGAAAAAAAAAAGTTTCTGTGGAGATCCCAGGTCTGCAGGCATCCCCTGAAACTGCCTGCTAAATCAAGGCAAAAAAAGAGCAAGTTTTGGCTGCGCTCTGGACATGGGCAATCTCTGCTGTCCCCAGACTGGAACAGTTCTGTGTGTGCCCAGCAGCAGGTCTTTCTTGTGCTCAGGAAATTCCAGTGTCACAAAATGCCTGTCCGAGGATGCATGAGCAATGGGAAGTTTCCAGATGTGCAAACCTGGCAGCTCAGCCCTATATATGTGCCAGCCCTCTTGGATCTTGTCCTGGTGTCAAGAATGATGTACTACTGGACTAGCCCAGGGAACAGACCTTTTAGGAGATGAGAAAAATCTAATGTGGAAATAGACTTCAGAGAGCAGCCTAGTAAACACTTTGACCCCATCTATTTTGGGATTACAGAGCCCACACACAATTAGGCAGGACTTGAGCGCTCGAACCCTCTAGTAGCTTGTGGTTGATATTAAAAGCACATTTACAATAATTACTTACTCTCTTTCCTTTCTATATGGGAAACATTGAAAGAAGAACTGCCTGTTTTTTTTCTTCACATGCCACTGTCTTTTCAAAGTCAGGGACTAATCTTTCCCTGGCTTCTACCTTTTTCTTCACCTGCCATTGTGTGGAGCAGGTCTTCTTCACAGGGCAGCAGCCTACCACACAAAGGCAGGAAATTCCTCAAGTGACAACAAATGCGACTTTCCTACTCCACTTTGGGTATTAAGGAGGTATTGGACATAAGCCTAGATCAGTCACTTTCTTCTTGACACCTTTAAGCCAGTGAATCAGAGCCTTTCTGTCACTCAGGAGGAGGGTTGCAGAGTACTGGTATCCTACCCTCACCCTCATGCTCATTATCTAGATTCGCTGCAGTTGAAGATTATCAGTTTTTTCACTGAGCCATAAACCCTTACTTGTTAAGAATTTATCGCCTTCAAAACAAGAGGAATAACAGGAGTATTTTCCTCTGAATTTAGGATTTAGTTGCAGCTTAACTATTTCTTCTATTTACTTTTGGCTCTTGTTTTAAGTTTTCTCCAAAGTGTCTGCTCTTATTAGTGGGAATGTTATCCTGCACCCTTGTTTCTGACATTCCAGTGGACCTCCATCAGTGGGTATTTGCAGATCTAAACAAAGAGGAGGAATAAACAAACTGCAGCCCTAGGTTAACATTCACTGTATCAAAACTTCATGGGAAATAAGCCGCAAGTTATTTGTAAATTATACTATTAATTTTTTCAACTGCAATGTAAAGTAGATACTTAGGACTAAAAGTTATAGGACTAATCCCAGGTTTATTCTATGTGCCAGAAGTTAAAATTAAGCTCAATCAAGCATCTCAGTTTTGTTTTGTAAACTCTGACAAATATTCTAGATCATGCTGCTTTAGTCATTTGGTGAGAGCACACAAGAGAGGGTGTTGGTTTTGTTTGGTGTCAAAGTATACCCAATTGTTTCAGGAACATCTAATACACAATTATCAAACTGGGAATTAGAGCTCAGTTACAGAATCAAAAATGCTACTGATCAACTACCATCATGCTAGCAAGTCTACTACTACTATTTGTAAGAAACTGAATATTGTGCAACTGATCTGTGTCCTTATAAAATTTTGATTTTACATTTTAAGGGCTTGTTTTACAGCTTTTCTTAATACTGTTTTGCACTGCCCTAGAATTTTAGTGTCATGTCTTCAGAGATCAGTATGCTTTTAATTTGAATAACAGTCAGATGCTAATCTTGGCAAATACAGTTTAAAAACTGAAAAGTCCTTAGAATTTTCATGTTTTGTTTAAGTGTATTTTCTGAAGCCAGAAGCTTGCCAGTAGTTACTACATAAGTGAGTGCAAACACCTGGGAGATGACCAGTTATCCCCAAACTGAATTTAGCTCAGTCAACATCCTCTCACTTTGAAGAAACAGGCAGACCTCAGGTAGGTTTGGGTGTACTACCTGACTTGCTCTCTGCAGGGAAAGGTTGGGTTTTCTCTGTAAATGTTCAATACAGTGGTACCTTCCAAGTAAAATTGGTACAGTGAATGAGTCAGATACCAGCAGTGAAATACCTGAAAGTGTACGGACTGCTTGGCCCATCACCCATGGGGCATGGCAGATGCAGAACACTTCAACATTTTCATTTTTACGGTATGCACTTTGTTGTATTCAAGTGTTTTTCTTTCCCTGCTCAGCCTTGCTTTCTTTCCATGGTATATTTGAAGTAGATCCTTCATTCCATGTTTTCAATGTGTTTTGGGTTTGGTTTTTTTACTGAGATTAATTTGTTTCTCATTTATTTTTTTGGTATACTTCCTTTTTCCTTACATAAATTCCTTTTTCAAAATTATTTTTTTATTTAAATCTCGGTCTTATATATGGCCCTTTTTTCCTTATTCCTAGTCTCTTTTGTTTTCTCCCCCTCTGCCTTTTCCTATATTCTCTGCTCTACATCCTCACAGGTGTATTAATATTAGCATTGAATAATTGAGTTCTCCCAGCTTTATTCTCCCTGTTCCCTGTACACAGTTCACTCCTCTCTCCAGGATCTTCATCCTGCCTTAAAAGAGAATCGGCAATTAAGCTCTTTGTCTTCCTAGCCTCTATTTTTCTACGGCATGGAGGTGAAGGCTAGGGGAGATATTTTGACAGTCTTTTCTTCATAACCTACAGAAAAGAAAGGACCAGGTGGTTTTTAGGGTATTGTTGAAGGCAAAGTGGGGATGTGTCTTGTCAGGAGCTGTTCTCCCAGAACAGTGCCTGACACAGACCTCAGACCTCTGGCTTTCTAGCCGTTAAGATCGCTTGTTCCATGCCCCAGTGAGTGGTTGGTCAGAAGAAAGGTGGGAGGCATGGATGAGAGAGAAACCACCCGTAGTGCAGTGCCTCTAAAGCCAGGCACATAGGGAGGGTCAGCTACAACTTATGGATGGCACCAACAACTTAGCAGTGCCTGGTTACCCTAGTCCTGCTTGCCTCTCCAAAGCCTGGGAATCCTTCTGTCCGTGAAAATTCCCATTTGTCTGCGTGTCCTTGCAGATATGGTTAACTAGGCATGGTTATTTGCATTCAGCCCAGGCCAGGAGAAGCCCATGGGCTTACTGTGTGGGATCCTCTCCTGATAAATCTTTCTGGGGTCCATTTATTCATAGTTGAAAGTTGACTAACATTTTATTATTCTGTCAAAGGGACCAGCAATTTTTTCAAAATATTTTCTTCTGTCTTTTTACACTTGAAGGAGCATCTGGTTTTCTGGGTTTTTAGGAAAACTAACCCAGCAAAGGAAATCAGGCTGAATTACAGATACAGTTGGTGGAAATAGGCATTTTTATAGGAAAATAAATAATTCCATCTCTGTAAGAGCTGTACTGAGAAAGATAAAGACCTTACTCAAACACAAGCATCACAAATAATAGGAATGGGAGTTCAAAAGATTACTGGCAAAGGAAATTGCTTTTTCATACAACAGTAGTTGCTACCCTCCCTTTCCGCCTAGTTTTCCATGACAAGAAAGCTTATATTGATCTAGTTAAAATTTAGATGGTTTAGAATACTGCAGCTTTCTGAACATGCTGGCCCAGGAGAATACCTGCAGAGGACACAGGGTATTGCATGTTTTTAAGACAGGGATTTTTATGAACGTAGTGGAATAAATATTGTGTTGATGACATGGCTATATAAAAAAATCTTCCAGTATGATTTCCCAGCAGAGGTGTTCCTCAGTTATTCTGCTTTTCAATTTGCAAAACTCAAACTCATGCAGCTCAGCAAAATGCAGCTTTCGCAGAAACGCTGCTGAAGAGAGGCAAAGCCACAATGAAGCTGATAGTCCCTACATTAGAACTGTGTATAATCATATTTCCTTCCAGTGACCTTTACGCACAGGCACCAGTTCAATTCAGTTATTAGCATGGACTTGACCTTTTATTCAAATTAATTACCATAAATCTTCACACTTCATAAGAGTTAAAGCCTCCATCTGAAGCATACACAAGAAAGACTCTCTGGTACACTGACAATAGGGACCTAACTTTTCCCACAGTTTCTCCTGGAAAAACAGTCATCTAACTGAAAGGCTTTCTGCTAATTAATTCCTCTGCTTGACATTCTGGAACAGGGAGGACAAAAAGCCCTGTCCTAATGAGCCATTTGTCAAAAGCTGTTTCTCTAAAATATCCCAGAGTTTTGTTACAGCTAAAATATGTGCTATGGCTCCACAGTAATTTAGACCCAAGGTACTGTTCTCTTGGTCTCTCTTATCAGCCATAGGGACCCCCCGTGGTGTCTCAGGTGACCTATGGAGGGGTAGTACTCTTTCATTGAAGGGCCAGTTAATTTGTCCTGTAGGTCTGCTCCTGAAACTTCTCACCCTTAGTGCATATGAATAGGCGTGTATATATTTATATATATGTTGCATACCAACACCATGTCTTGACAAAAATCAGCCTAGACCTTTCACTACAAGACTCTATCCTCAGCCCCAGCCTCTGCCCTTAAGAAAATTTCTGCCTCCTTTAATGCCCAAGAGAAAGGAAGATCTTGCAATATGCCTGAAATAGTAATACATGTACTTTATTGCAGACCAAGAATATTTCTTTGTCCCTAAAAAAACCCAAACAAACCAACCCCAAACTGAGTCTTTGCTTCCTCTGTGGATAACTAAATGAATTAAAAATTTACTACTTCAAATAATAAAAGAAAATAATACTTCCAAAGTTCTCCCAGGCCCTTCCTGTATTAATGCTTTGTCTAGCTATTGGAAAGGCATAAGCTGAGTCGGTGATTGGTCAGAGCAGGTAGAGTACAGCATGGATATTTCAGTTGCCGCTATGAAGCGCATTGCATTTTACCCAAGGATATTATACTTTCAATTCATTTATCATTCCTCTTTATAAGATTTTGTTTTACAATGTTATGTCTCCTGTTCTAAGTGGTCAGAACCTCCACTTCTTTCTCACAATAGCATTCTGCGGTTTTCTTTGGGCTGAATTTTAGCTGAGATGTGGACACACATCACTGTAAAAAGGGAGATCTTTATGCTTCTTAGGCAAAGTTGGGTGAATTTAAAATCAAATCACTGCTACAATTCCTTATAGCCAGAGGTTGCAGAAACATGTGTAATTGCATTTTCCCTGCTGGAAGGCAGTTATATGAATATTTGCAAGCTTATTTTTTTCTGTTTTGACATCAGGAGTGCATACAGCAGCATATAAATTAGACGCCACATTGAAATACATAATTATGCCACAAAAGCTGAATAGTTTGGACTAATAATTTCTCTCAGCTATCCTTTTGTTTTGATTTTAATGTATTTAAGCCTTTTTTAATTTTAAATATTTTCTGCTCCTTTACCCAATTTTACTGAAGGCTTCTAACATCTTTTGGAAGAAAAAAATGACTCATGAATCAACACAAAAGTCAGTTTTTGGTTTTTTGCACTTAAAGCTTAATGTTCAGCAACAGTACTTGTTTAAAGCTTACACATATATATCACAGTAAACCAACCATGTTTACTGATAACTTCAGTGAAATTTCAGGCGTGTTCTGTTCAATTATATACAACAGGCTGAAAAACAATCTAGAGCATCCAGATCATATTCCAACAGTCCTACAGAGTTCAGTGGGATAGATTTGCTAGTGATTTAATCAATTTGGTTTGTTGCTCAGAAAACATGTTTATTACAGCTGTTTTAGAGAGAAAAAAGATGAAATTAGTACTATTGAGTGACAGTTATAAATTAATCTCCCAGGAGGAATTTTCTTTTGTAATCAGACCAAACTTTCCATTGATTAATTTCATTCCATTAAATCTTCTTACTGCTTACTCTACTTCCATTACTGAAGCATTACTTAGTCATGATACATATGCCTTCTTAACGTGAACCCATTTACTAAAGAAAAGCTTTTGCACTGTAGAGATGTCAAGAAAGGTTCTGTGCAGTCTGAGTTCCAGCTCAAATTTCTTATTTTCCATGCTTTGCTCAAGTTCACATAGAAGAGATATTTGTGGGATAAATAACACATTGAAATTATTATTATAATACCAAAATAATATTTTTCTTTTCTTAGTATTCAATATCTCTCATCTTGGTAGAATATCCTGTACCTTTTTAAACCATATTGTTTTTTCTTTGAGTCTATATCAGTTGCAGTACTACCACACTATCAAGCTGCAACAAGGCTTTCCCACACAAGGTTCCAAAAGCTCATCTACTGTCTGTGCTGTTTCTTCATCCTCTTCAGGCC
>JAVJGI010000062.1:9595990-9610746 GCA_035590275.1 Ibycter americanus
GGCAGTGATTGTACCCCGTTACTCAACACTGGTGAGGCCACACCTTGAATCCTGTGTTCAGGTTTGGGCCCCTCACTACAGGACAGACATGGAGGTGCTGGAGCGTGTCCAGAGAAGGGCAACGAAGCTGGTGAAGGGTCTGGAGCACAAGTCTTATGAGGAGCATCTGAGGGAACCGGGGTTGTTTAGCTTGGAGAAGAGGCAGCTCAGGGGAGACCTTGTTGCTCTCTACAGCTACCTGGAAGGAGGTTGTAGCAAGGTGAGTGTCCGGTCTCTTCTCCCGAGTAACAAGCAATAGGATGAGAGGAAATGGCCTCAAGTTACACCAGGGGAAGCTTAGATTAGAAAAAATTCTTCCCAGTAAGGGTTGTCAAGCATTGGAACAGGCTGCCTAGGGAAGTGGTTGAGTCACCATCCCTGGAGGTATTTAAAAGATGTGTAGATGTGGCAATTAGTAACGTGGTTTAGTGATGGACTTGGCAGTGCTAGGTTAACGGTTGGACTTGATGATCTTAAAGGTTTTTTTCAACCTAAACAATTCTGTGATTCTGTGATTAAATCAGAATCTATGATTTGGGCTTTTCCAAAGGAGTGCCTGGCTGATGAGACAAAGGGTTTTCTGTGTTAATGTGATTACTGGGTAATGTTGTTGTTCATTACCCATTATGCTTTATTTAGTATATGAGACCCTGCTTTAACTTCTGTAGTATGGTAATGATGGCTGTTTCCAATAACCAACCAAAAAAAGTGGATATTTACACACATATCACAATGAAAACTCAGTGAAGATTTCTATGAGCATATCACAAACTATAATGTGTTTTTATTTTTTTTTCCAGAACTGATTTGTTACAAAAAAGGGATACTGTTTCTGTTATGGTAGAGGATAGATAGAGCTAGCAGAGGATATTAGATTATATTCCTGAAATTCCACTCATTTCTGTCTTCACACTGTTCAATTCTACCATCCATAAAGTTTATGCTACGAAACAAATTACATTCCACTTTTCTTCTTCCCCAGTATAACACGAATAAAATTTAAGACAAATTGAAAGAAATGTCCATCATACTCGAACCAGTTTTAGACACTCAATGCACAGTTAGAGGAAGTTGACTTTATTGTAGCTTAAACCTTATGCTACATTTGCTTTTACATGTTTCCAACAACTCAAAGAAAGCATGCTCAAAATCTGAAGACTGGTGGTTTACAGCAAGTTATTTGCAGAACATAGTGAGCCCTCAAATGGAGTAATTTATCAGGACAGCCTTCTATACCTATATTTCTTCCTTTTAAGAAAAAATAATCTGTTTTATCACATCACAATAGAGTTACACTGTTGTGAATACTTTTTCTAACAATAACATATCACTTACAAGGTCATTGTTGTTTAATGTCACAAATATACCACAGTTAAAATGCAGGCGTTGATGCATCAGTGCTGTAACTATTCTACCCTTCATTGCAACAGATGAAACTATTCTATTTACCTTCTTGTTATGAGATAGTATTACTTGAGTGTGGATGTTTGCGTAACACTGATGTGCAAAATTGCACTGGCCAGTGAGCAATTAACCTTTTGGTGTGTCTGTCTATAATGTCATAACATTGTTTTTAAAACGAGTAACTGCTTGCTAGGCAGTAAGCACTGCTGGAGGGCTGCTGCTGCACCTGTGTGCTCATACATAACATGGAGAGAAGCTGATCATCGTATTGCTACAGCTTCCCTGTCATTGCAGGCAAA
This sequence comes from Ibycter americanus, assembly GCA_035590275.1. Lineage (NCBI taxonomy): Eukaryota > Metazoa > Chordata > Aves > Falconiformes > Falconidae > Ibycter > Ibycter americanus. The sequence goes on from JAVJGI010000062.1 coordinate 9,597,733, forward strand.
GAAAGAAGGGTAGCTGGCTATTCCGCAGTAATTGAGCGAAAGACATTCGAGAGAATTTCCACTTTCCATGGTATATTAAAACAGCCATACCAAAGCTATAGTATGTGATTTTCATTTAAAAGTAAAATATTGTAATACATTGAAACTGGTATGAACAGAAAAGCTATCTGCAGAGGTAAAAAAGGAGACACGCTGTAGCAGGGACTGGATCGACCTGTGAGCCTGTACAGTGCTTACTAGAGCCTTGGCTGTGTGCTCTCCTCTACTGCTGAATCAGAAGTGAAGTTCTGCACTGACACATCATTCAATTCAGCAGTACAATGATTATGTTTCTGTTTGTGTAATAAACTCTGTCTGAATTACTGATCAGAAGTAGGGCTGCTTGACTCTTCCCAGAAAATCTTTTTCGTGACATTTGCTCTCAGCTTTGCCCCCAAGCGTGTTTCAATTACTTACTAAGGAAACTGCATTGGCTTAAAAAGATCTGTCTGCACTGGAAACATGGCCCCAGTCAAGCTGACAAACCTTTCTGTCAGGTTGGTCTCTAGTTGGCAATAAGTGCTCTCTCCTACTTAATTAAAAATCTTTTCTCAAGATTTGGTGCCTTGCCATATCAGGAAAACATAACAACAATCAGCAGTATGTCCTATGGAAAGACATTTCTTTTAACTATCCTATCATTTCCTACTGGCCTTTGTTTTGCCAGCAAAGCATTTTGGAAAAGAAATTTCTAGGTTAAGCACAAAAGTAATAAACTAATGATCAGCAAACTGATGAAAATACTGGCTTTTCTCTGACTGAATAAAAACATTTGCAATACCATAGCAATTTTTGTACATAGTGAACTCAAGTCAGATACCTCTTCCCGTCTCATTACTTTTATTTTGTTTGTGTTGAGGTGGTTGTGGTTTAACCCCAATTGGCAACTAAGCACCACACAGCCACTCGTTCACTCCTTCCCCAAGAGGATGGATAGAAAGAGAATTGGAAGGATAAAAGTGAAAAAAACACATGAGTTAAGAAGTTTAATAATTTAAATATAATAATAATAACAACAGCAATAATAATAAAAAATGCAATTTTCATGGAAAGGAAAATAAAAAATGAGAGAGAAATAAAACATAAGAAAAACACGATGCAAATGAAAAACCATTGCTCACCACCAGCATACCAATAGCCAGCCAGTCTCTGAGCAGCAGCCCCCAGCCAACTTTCCCCTTAGTTTATATGCTGAGCATGAGGTCATATGGTATGGAATATCCCTTTGGTCAGTTGGGGTCAGCTGTCCCAGCTGTGTCCCCTCCTGGTTTGTTGTGCACCCCCAGACCGCTTGCTGGCAGGGCAGTCTGAGGAGCAGAAAAATCCTTGGCTCCGTGTAAGCACTGCTCAGTGGAAACTAAACCATCCCTGAATTATCAACACTGTGTCCAGCACAAATGCAAAACATAGCCCCATACTAGCTACTGTGAAGAACATTAATTCCACCCCAGCTAAAACCAGCAAAGAAGTGGTGTTGTTTTCCTCCAGTATTAGCCATTACTTTCTTAGAAAACTCTCACATACTGTGCTGTAATGAGTGACTAGATCTTTGGAGAGATGGACTGAAAATTTAATACCCGCTGGGATTATTCAGATGTTGCATCTACTTGTAAATACAAGTCCTGATTTCTTCTAACCAACCACTTCTTAAATCTGAATTGGTAATGGATGGACAATGTATATGAGTCATTAGTCTGTCAGAGTGGTGAGGTAGTTGATTACCACAGGGACTAATACAGCTTGCACCTGGTCAAGTGTCCAGTTCACTGATTCATGAAAAAGAAAAATGCTGGAACAATCTCCAGGGCTGCTGTTAGAGAGAGGAGCATGAACAATATTAAATAAATGCTTGCAAAGGAGAGACACAGGTGTCATGTATCACAGTTCTTGGAAAACAAGAGGGCTAGAAGTAAAACCAAGCCTTTGAAAGAATTGATTGTTTGGTTGGATCCAGCTGAAAAAGTTTCTTAAGCCAACAACCATGCAGATTAATTCCTTCGCAAAGCTCTTCTGTGCTTAAATTCAACTTTTCAGCAGCACCTGAGAGGAGGTAAGGGCTGGTCAGGAGACTGTCACAGTTAAAAGCTGGTGAAGGACACCTGTGACAGCTTTGGCTGTGATGCCAGCTCTTCCCAGAGTGGTGAGCAAGAGCTTTGCTGATGGACAGACTGATGCCACACATTATTTTTTAAAGGTATGTCTGGCTATAGGCTGATATGCTGTAGTGCTTGAGTCAAAGAGTGTTTAAATAGTAAGTGATAAAAGCTGGGTGCCCAGCAGCTTTTTAAGCTTTTAAAGGTGTTTATTTCACGAACCAGCTAATAGTCTTCAGCCAGAACAGCAAGTGTTTTCCTCTGTGGCAGATGCATGCTCTCCAGTGAGAGATGGGCAATGAGTGCTTGTAAGCAGGAAAAGCCTAGCCTGGTATATACTTTATAGAGAAAGGGGAGAATTCAGCCAGTTTTCAAAATGTTTGTATAATTTTGCCATATAAACCAACGCATTTGATTGTGTTTCAACTGCCAGTAGCCATATGATTGCATTATACAATCTGCAGAATGCAAGATGTCTCTTGGCATGTGTACTAGTGTCTTGGCTGACTAGATGAAGCAGAAGACAATTTCTCAGGATCTTAGAGTGTTAATGAACAGACCACCAGGCACTTGTGAATGTTTGGAATCAGCCTTTAGGAAACAGCCTTTCCTTCCCAACTCTTGTCTTCCTGAGCAGACAGTACAGTGGCTGCAAGAGGTGTTTCTTTTTGCTAGTTCAGAAGGATCAAATAGCTTCTCTAAACATCTCTGTGATTGGTGAGGGGAAGAAGGTCCCCAAGGAAATGAAGTGTCCCATTGGGAAACACTTCTTGTCACTTCAGAGGGAATTTTGGTCGTGTTTCTTCCTGCTCAGGAAGAGAAGACCCATGCTGATCCAAAAAGCTCCCAGTAGCTCTAGCTTGAAGGAAAGGAGATCACCAGGAGTTTAGGAGCTTAACCATGTTAAAATTGCCCAATTGTTACCAACGCAGATGGGCTCATGTCAATCTTTATAACTTAGCCCTATCCCACTGAAACAGCAGGGCAGTGCTTTTACTCTGTTTCTCTTGAGCAGAACTGGACTACAGTGATACACAAATAGAAAGTATGCTGTGATATGAAAATGGCAACAAAGATTTTTGAATCTTGAATTAAATTTTAAAATATGACCCCTTGTTTATGTATAGTTCCAGCCAACCATGTCAGCTTAACACCTGGTGACCACATTTTTTAAAATATTTGCTAACATTACTGGTAAAAATGTGCAATATTGCAGCACACATCCTGGAACACAAAGTGATCAGGAAAAGTTGGTTCACTTTACAAATATCAACACAATTTCTAGGTGAGTGTTTTTACTTTATTATGACATTGTACTGTTTTCTGGTACAAATGGAATTACATGAAAAAGATGATTCACTGGTGGAATATTTGAAAAATAAAATTGGAGCAAGCTGTGTAGGGCTGATAATTGTTTAAGAGTTCCAGGAAAAATACACTGGGAAAGAAAAGAAAGAAAAGTCAAACAAAGGAAATCAAGATTTAAAGTGTGGAAAAACTGGCTAAGAAAACTCTTGTTCAGTAGATTACAGGGCATGGGGGAATGGACTGCTGAACACTCTTGCTCTTGAGAAGCAAGAGTTAAAAAGAAGGGCCTGGAAGACAATAAGAAAGAGGAAAGGGAAGAAAACAGCATCACATTGATTTGTTCACCACTTTGTCTTAGGTTCTGCTTTCCTCTGTGATGCTTGCCCTTTACTTTGTGCTTCCCCACCTCCACCACAGTGCAGCATCTTTCCTGATCTGCAGTTCCTGGTGCTGGCCCTTCTGGACCACCATCCCTTCTTGAGCAGGGAAGGAGAGAGGTGCTGATGTGCTGTGCTGTATCATGACAGCCTTGCTGCCAAAGGTCAACCCAGGTTGCAGCTTTCCCTACTCCTCCTACCATGGCATTTCCCTTAGCATAGGATCTGATGGTCCCTAGAGAATGACAGACAATTGTACTTCTAAACGTGCTGAAAAAGAGGAATTTGGGCAAACGAAACTGCAAAGAAATTGCTTTGCTGAACTGTTTGATATCAAAGAATAACTCTGCCCCCAAAAATGATCAGGTGAGTTGTATGGCCTTCAGTAATGAGAACTTAAGATCCATTTTAAAACCATTTTGAGCACTGTCATTTTCATCTTTCAGCACACCCAACAATCTTCTAAAATAAAGCTGTCTCAGTATCTTCTGCTTTCCAAAATCTATCAGTGACATGTATCTCTAATACTCCACAAAAGTTTAATTTGCATTCTATTGTTGAGCTGCAGAGAAAGGGAAGAAATACATTCTCTGTGCTCATTTCAGTAACAGAAACACTTGAGTGAGCGCCCAACTGTTTTATATCAATACCTGCCACTTACATCATGCATTTTATTCATACCGTTACTGAACTTATTTTTCTTAGTCTTCATGGGCTTGCTGACCACACAAGTAATTTATCTACATCAGCCCTTAAATGCAATATTCCCATGTAAATTTATAAATACAAGAAAATATATGGAGGCAAATGAGTTCAGGTCTTTTGAAATGAATATATGAATTTCTATTATTCAGCTGAGTTTTTCTCATCCTAGCAAATTAGATTTTATCCTCCTTAGGACTGGTGTTAAACCAGGCTCAGATATAATCCTTAGACCCTGTCTGGCTACTAAACAAGGAGGGAAGAAGTAGAATTTCAGGCAGATTTGACAAAATTAGAGCTGCAAAAAGAGCCACTACAACCATGGCTTCTACTTTTTATTTAATTTGAATGACACAACTCATTTGTCTTGTTAATTATGAACACTAAACTTTTTCCCCTTAAAAGCTTTAGTAGAGACATATTGAAACATTTAAGAGTGGGAGTGGAGAAAAAGTATAAATTGTACAGGTTTTTCAGTCAGCTTGGGAAGCCTAAGGAAACCCACGTGCTTGACTGTCCTTTCTCTCTCCTGTTGACTCTGATATTAGAAGGAAGAAAAACATTTCTGCTTTGAAGACAAAATGTCATCTAATCATTAGTGGTTGCGGTGTGCTCTGTGGGTAATGGAGGTTATAGGTGGGGTTCAATCACACAAATGTCTGTACCCAGTGCCATCTGAGACGCTCTAGGGTATCCTACCTGCCCTCCATCTGCTGCTTTGAAAGGGTGTAGTTCTTCTATAGTTCCTTCATCTACCAGATCTATCCACCTGGGCATGCTCAGGCCATCTCAGATAGCAATGCGCACCTACATTTGGGCAACAAAAATAAGGTCACCACTGACAGTAACAGAAGCGTAGACACCAAGTCCTCACGTAAAAACACCTACACGTTTTTTTTTTCTTTTTTCTCTCCTGCTTCAGTTCCTGAACTAAGAAGTCCTTCTCCGACAAACTTATCCTCATCACTGTGTTCAATGAGGATGTTAAAACAGCAAAGTCCAGGATCAGCTTTCATGATATGCAAATCTTATGTCCATAGCAAAAGGGCTTCAGTTACGGTAGAAACTATCAGAATATATATATACCAGAAACTATTTGTGCCATTTCAAAAGCTTTGGTACTTTTAACTAAGTCTCCCACTAATGAATATTGGAAGGATATTCTGTCCTGTCCCCCATTTATCTAAGAATAACTGAAAATGTCTTAAGCACTCAAAAACCAAACCACCACATTCTATGAATAGTCTAATTTACTCTAACCAACTCACCTACAGCTGGGCTTAGACCACCTGCTGTTCCCTGCATATGTTGTTTGGCTAAAAAGTGTATACTTACCTTCTGAGCTAACCCACCATTTAACAACTCTGTATAGGCCAAATCCTCCTGGAAGCCATTTCCAAACATATGAAGGAGAAGCAGGTGGTTGAGAGTAGTCAGCACAGATTTACAAAGGGGAAATCATATTTGAACAGCCTGACAGCCTTCTAAAATGAGATGGCTGGCTTGGTGGATGAAGGGAGAGCAGTGGGTGTTGTTTATTTCAACTTAAGCAAGGCTTTCATTGTTGTCTTCTGTAATGTCCATGCAGACAATCTGATGAAGTATGGGATAAATAAGCGGAAAGTGAGGTGTACTGCAAACTGGCAGAATGGCCAGGCTGAGAGAGTTGTAATCAGCAGCAGAATGTTCAGCTGGAGGTCAGTCACCAGTGGTGTGCCCCATTGCATTGATCTAGGGCTGGAACATTTACATCTTCATTTGTGACCTGAATGATGGGACGGATTTTGCAATTCATATTTGCAGACAATATGAAACTGGGAGGAGTAACTGATACGTTGTATGGGCTGTGCTGCCATCCAGAGTGATTTAGACAGGCTGGAGAAATGGGCCACGGAAGCTCATGAAATTCCACCAAGGGAAGTGAAAAGTCCTGCACCTGGAAAGGAACAACCCCATGCACCAGTACATGCTGGGGCCTGCCTGGCAGGAAAGCAGCTTCGCAGAAAATGACCTGGAGGTCCCAGTGGACACCATGTTGAACATGACCCAGCAATGTGCCCTCACAGCAAAGAAGGTCAACTGTCTCCTGGGCTGCATGAGGAGGAGTGATGCCAGCAGGTCAGAGGGAGGTGATCCTGCTCCTCTATTCACACTAGTGAGACGCATCTGAAGTGCTGGCTTCAGTTTTGGGCTTCCCAGTAGAAGAGAAACATAGACACACTGGAAAGAGTCCAGTGAAGTATTGAATGATGAAGGGATTAGAGCGTCTGACACCTGAGGAGAAGCTGAGAAGTCTGGGACTGTTCATCCTGGAGAAGAGAAGGCTCAGGGTGATCTTATCAACGCATATAAATACATGAAGAAGGGGACTAAAGGAGATCAAGCCAGGCTCCTCTTAGTGGTATACAGTGACAGGCTGGGAGGCAATGGAAATTGCCTGGAAATACTGGACATTCCATTTTAACTTAAGAAAGAAGTTTATACTGTGAGAGTCGTCAAACAACGGCAGAGGTTGCTTGGAGAATCTGTGGAGTCATTATGCTTGGAGATATATAAAATTGTCCTGGACACAGCCCTGAGCAATCTTCTCCAGCTGGCTCTGCTCTGAGCAGGGGTGTTGGACTGCGTGATCTCCAGAGGTCCTTTACAATCTCTGTGATTCTGAGTTGAAGACTATCTGATGTTGACAAATCCTTTGCAATCTACATGAGATGATGAAAAGTTCTTTATGACTATACATGGCTTATGCTGAGGTTGTCCTCCTGACATCCCCCATAGCAGGACATGGCTTTCAAACACACTGGTGATCTTCCATTGTTCAATTTAGCAAGTTAAACCTACTGATGATGTTACTGCCCCAGCTGCAGAAGCCCAGTTTCACTCTTACATTTAATATTGTCTACAGACACAGTAAGGTAAAGAACAGAAAAATGTACACAAAAGGGGTGATATTTCTTTTTTATGTGAAGACTGCATCATCCTGCTTGCTAGTGTTCAAAGCAACAGTCTGAGAATTAAGACTGTGGGGAATACTAAAGTCAGCTTATTTTTTGAATATATATATATGTACATATATTTGTTTCAATACCAGATGGATAGACAGGGTTCTTGCTGCACTGGCTTTTTGTGCTAACGACAACTGTTGATAAAGGATTTGTGCTGGTATTGTGACAACTTGTGCAGGAAGATTTAACAGCTTTAATTTGTTTTAGATTAAAGAAACATTCCTTCAGAATAAATATTTTCATTGAAACAATGTAGGAAAGGATATTTTCTTTTGAGATGTTTATTTAGCAATTTGCCTGCTGAGAATTTTCTTCTGAAAGATGCCAGATACGCAGCAATGGAAATTGGTGTCTTCTCTTTGCACAGACAAAGAAGGGGGGGGCGGGGCGCGGGCAGCTTTGCCGTCAGCTTCTATATGGGGTCAAAAGGTCACCCCCATGCTGTGCAGTCTGTAGTATCACATTATCCCATTTATAATGCTCCATCTCAACAGAAATGAGGTGTTTTGTGCTGACAAACTCCCTTGTTGCTTGTGTTCCCATCTTCTACTTATCACTTACTATGAAAGGATTGAAATTCACAAGTCAAATATACTGTATCCCCCCCTCTCCCTCCCAATTTGCAAGCACACCCACATTCATGCATCCTTTGAATATCAGCATAGGCGTTAAATTTGCCTAATATAACCCATACATACTCCCCCTATAGTGGCTATACCACCCATGGGTATATGGCTGTCTATGTGTGACTGGCCTGTTCTCCCCTCTCTTCTTCTTGTGCTTGCTGCTCTCTGGTACATCACGATCCTTCCTTTCCCCTTCCTTTGGCCGTTTTCCTAAACATCCTATAATAAGTTTTACGTAATCCCACAACACCCTTTCAAAAGCCCATCAGGAGTTTCACAGAAGTTCCCTGAAATATCCCTCAACACTCATGATAATGGTGTTTCCCCTTATTAGTTGCACAGTTCAGCCAACCCTCCTGAAGACTGTCTGAGCAGTTCCCTTAAAGGACATCAATCAGTGGCCAAAGAGCTCTGGTCTTCATTACGGTCACTTTCATTTTCCTTTCCATTTATCATTTTCCTTGTTATTTTTTATCTGTTTGGTACTGAATAGTCCTTAACTAAATAGCTTAATGAGCCAGATGCTTTCTTCCACCTACCCTTAAAAAATGTATTGCACACGTAGGTCCCTATTGACGCCCAACACTCAAAGGACAGCGGGTCAGGATGCGAAGCCTTTCTAAAGCCCCACACTGTGATTAAAGGCTGTGGATGGGCGGCTACTAGTGGCTCTTCTGAAGGAAGAAGTCCAGTGCTGAAGGTTAGATTCATTCATAAGGGGGTGGATCCTTTCCACTGCCTTGGGAACTGCGCATCGTGAGGTCTACATCACACTAAATGTTCAGTGTTTTGATTCCAGAAAGCGTGCTTTACTCAATAGCTGGATTTCTGACCTTAAACTTTTGCCTTTTCAAGCTGCTTAAGTACAGCACTAGCAACACTGGTTTTCTGACTAGCTGGTAGGTAAAGATTGTTTAAAATTCACTATTCATTTAAGTGCATTTTGTAGATCAGTTCTTTGGATTTAGCACTTGAAATGTACTACTAAACGTTAGTGCAAAGGTTATAAGTTATAATAAAAAGTTGACAGAATCCATTCAGGCATTAACATTTATACAGTCTCTGTCTGAGGTTCTGGGCTAAAGCAAATTTTGTACCAGAAAGCTAATTGGTCGTGAGAAACCGATCACGCTTACTTTGTAAATGTGACATAGGTCACAGTGTTACTCTGCTTCCTGTGGAAAGTCTTTCCCTGACAGGCAAGCCCCTATTTTTCCTATGTGAATTCACAAAATAGTCGCATTTTATGTACCGGCATGTGAAAGCACACGTTGAGCCGTAGTGTTAGTATAAAAGCTTGTGAAGCATAAAAGCTGTAGCCATAGACATTATAACTGTCCAAAAAGTGATATGCTCAGATCTAGCAGCTTCATTGCAACATTCATTCAAGGAGGCTTGCTAGCTCACTCCTGGTTTAACTGACATTGGGGAGGATTTCTTGGCTTGTTCCTTATGCCACCCTAGTTTCAATCTGAATATAATCAACCTTGTAGAACAATAGGTCTTTTATTAAAATGTACCGCAAGAATAATTGTGTTTTCTCAAAGAAAAAGCAAGAGTTTTCAGGAAAGCAACGGGCTTTATTTATTTATTTTATTTTTATTGAGTAATTGGGCTTGCACTCCTCTGGTACAAAAGAACGTGGATTTCCATTTGTTGCTCAGGTCACCAAGAGATGACCCAGACTTCATGCTGCATTGCTGTGCTCAGAGCTTCCCACTGGAGCTCTCCTTCCTTTGGCTCGTCCCTTTCAGTCCAGTTTCAGGACTCAGAGCCCCAGGATTCATCCCATTTTTTGAACAAGTATTTGTTCATAGAATGAACAGAAAGAGATCCCTTCTCTGTATCTGTCTTGGTTTTATAATAACCTCATAGCAACAAGTAACAGCTTCATAAGTCATAAATGTACAGACTGTCTTGTGACTACATAGACTTTAAATTAGTTGACCCGTCATAGAAGAATATTTTGTGCTTCACTTTCTCGTGACATTTAACAATGTTTACCATATCTTGAATTTAAAATCTGAGATTTCACAATTAGACATTTGAATTCTTGAATGTCCATTTCAGGAGATGGTGGTCCTGGATTCGAAGAAGGTGCCTTCATTTAGGGATGTGAATTTATGTCTGAAACTGAATTTGACTCATAAGTCTTAAAGCATACTTTCAACAGTTTTTGATACAATTTGCCAAAATCGTCACTAGTTTCTGTGTACCTGGGTGTAAAGAAGCATTCTTAAAATCCTGCTCATTTTAAAAACTTTTAAATGCACATTGTATATTGCAATTCATTATCAGTTCTTATACCCACTTGGTGTTCTATACTTAACATATACAACTTTCTGATATGAAATTGCATGCTCAAAAGATGTGTTCTTTAGCAATGCTAATTCTGCATGGTTGGTAGAATATTCCAATACTGACATATAATCTTCTTATCTTTTTCAGAATGACAAATGAAGCTGTACAGTCCTTTTTTTTTCTTTTTTTTTTTTTTTTCCTGCATAGGTAGTTTATTTTACTAACCATAAATTTACTTACTGTTGACTGAATTTTAACTCATCATCACAAGTCATTCACAGGTGTTTTGGAGTTTCTATGTTGATCTATTTTTACACACACCATATCGTCTCATCAGCTGTATGAACTCTAATAACTTTAATATCTTCAAATAAAAGTCTCATATTTTTGTGAAATATCTTAGGACCTGAACATAATATGGACAATAACCCAATGAAACCTTTTTTTCTAGGGAAACATACTAGAATCAGGTTGCAGCATCTGGCCACTTAATAAAAAGCTCTTCATTGAGCATATAGGAAAATGTTCCTTTCTTACACCTTATTAGATATCCGTCTTTTCCATAATTATCAGAGAATTAAACCATCCCATAGGATCTTCAATTTTATTGATTTTTCTTATGTCCTGAGTTTATCCTGTTTTTCTAATTCCTGATCTAATTTTTTGTCTGACCGCTGCAGAGATGATTCCAGTCATAAGTACAATAAAAATATTGGGTTCTGTCAACATTTTTTCCTATTCACTTGACACTTTTCAATGCCCCTGGAGTCTCCAGGGAATTGCTCTTCATAGGCTCCCATTTTTTTGCAGTAACTCATCTCTTAAGTAGACCTTGTATCTGATGTATGTTCAGTCCTCTAATAGACATCCTGTCTCCTGAAGTAGCTATAAATTTCACGTTTCCAAGATTAAATTTTACCACTAAATCTAGCTTAAATACACCCAAAGTATGAATGCTTTGCTTATCACAAGATGTGAGGTTGGCCTGTTTGAGTTCAATCTAAGTTTCCTCCTTAGGCTAGTTAAACCAATTAACACACATGAAGTAGCGTGCCAGTGTTCAGTTTCCAGAGGGAAATATTCCACTCAGGTTTCAGGTGATAAAACCTTCAAAAGTTATAGCTATTCTGGTCAGTTACCATCATTGAGGACAGGTGTTTTTTTGAAGGATGTGTATACTTTGTTCCTTCAGAGCGTACAATTCTGCTCTGCAGGTGTCTGCAAAACATTTTCATGAAACTGTGACACCTCTGTCCAAAGGTGAAGCATGTTGCTTCTCAGCTCTGAAATCCTCCACAATGCCACTGGTGTTCTCATACTCCTTGCTTATTTTTCTGCTGAGGTTTTTCTTTACACCCAACTTCTTACGTGGGTCTGAGGTAACCCAGGTGCAGTATTGCTCTCCTGGTTTCAGAACCTGCTTCCTGGCCCGGTTCTGTCCCACACTGTTTCTTATTGCAAAACTAACTCAGGACTCTGGCCTCTTTCTCATTGTACGATTTCTGTGTTCCCATTGTAATCTGGTCTTGAATACGCGATTCTAAATACTCTCCACATGGGATACTTTATTCAAGAGTCTTAATTCTTCTATAAAACAACCTGGTTCCTCCTACAGGAACCTCCACATTTCGTGAGCTCAGCTGACAAGGAGGTTTCCTCTTTCCATCCTTCTGTAATGGTGACCAATCATCTCTCCTTCCTTCTTTTACTTTTGGGATATCTAGGACAAGTCAGCTCTGTTGCCACTATTCCAATGACTTTCAGAGTCTTCCAACTTTTTCAGAAGAGTCACGTCCTCACTGGCTCTTCTCCTTTGTGTTCTCATCCACCCTGTGCACAGAAGTTGCTTCACATTCTTCTTTCACAAAGAGCTATGGCAAGCTGGATGCTATGGTGTTCACTCATCTCTCCTAATCTTTGGATTCTCCAAGATCAGAATCAAAGTTTCTTGGTCTTCTTAATATGCTCTCTTAACGTTTTTCCTATAAAATTGTATAGGTGAGAGAGGAGCTTATGGGATTAGAATCATAGAATTGTTTAGGTTGGAAAAGACCTTTGAGATCAAGTCCAACCGTTAAGCCAGGACTGCCAAGTCCATGACTAAACCATGTTGCTAAGTCCCACATCTACATATTTTTTAAATATGGTGATTCCACAACCTCCCTGGGCAGCCTGTTCCAATGCTTGACAACCCTTGCTGGGAAGAAATTTTCCCTAATACCCAATCTAAACCTCCCCTGGCATAACTTGATGCCGTTTCCTCTTGTCTTATCTCTTGTTACTTGGGAGAAGAAACTGACAACCACCTGCCCACAACCTCCTTTCAGATAGTTGTAGAGTGATAAGGTCTCCCCTCAGCCTCCTTATCTCCAGACTAAACAACCCCAGTTCCCTCAGATGCTCCTCATAAGACTTGTGCTCCAGACCCTTCACCAGCTTCGTTGCCCTTCCCTGGACGCGCTCCAGCACCTCAATGTCTGTCCTGCAGTGAGGGGCCCAAACCTGAACACAGGATTCAAGGTGTGGCCTCACCAGTGTTGAGTAACGGGGTACAATCACTGCC
>JAVJGI010000062.1:9610846-9623675 GCA_035590275.1 Ibycter americanus
AGTGAGGGGCCCAAACCTGAACACAGGATTCAAGGTGTGGCCTCACCAGTGTTGAGTAACGGGGTACAATCACTGCCCTAGTCCTGCTGGCCACACTGTTTCTGGTACAAGCCAGGATGCTGTTGGCCTCCTTGGCCATCTGGGCACACTGCTGGCTCATGTTCAGCTGGCCATCAGTCAGCACCCCCAGGCCCTTTCCCACCAGGCAGCTTTCCAGCCACTCTTCCCCAAGCCTGTAGCACTGTGTGGGGTTGTGGTGACCCAAGTGCAGGACCCGGCACTTCTCCTTGTTGAACCTCGTGCAGTTGGCCTTGGCCCATCAGTCCAGCCTGTCAAGATCCTTCTGCAGAGCCTCCCTGCCCTCAAGCAGATCAGCACTTCCCCCCAGCTTGTTGTTGTCTTCAAACTTACAGAAGGTGCACTCGATCCCCTTGTCCAGATCATTGGTAAAGATATTAAACAGGACTGGGCCTATACCGAGCCCTGGGAAACACCGCTGGTGACTGGCTGTCAGCTGAGTGTAACTCCATTTGCTATTGCTCTTTGGGCTTGGCCGGCCAGCCGTTTTTAACCCTGAACTTACATAGGTTAAGTTGCAGCTTTCCTACTAGTGCTGTGATTCTGTTATGAAATGCTGCTTTCTAGTGAAGTCACCACAGATAGTACATTCTTTTTTTTTTTTTTTTTTTTCCAACAGAGAAGGCAGTGACAGTATAAGATGGTTAAATGAAGTAAATAGTAGTATTTAAAATAATGTATGCATATGTTTATGTGTATGTTTGTTCTGCCATTTGTGTTGAACAGCTGCCAGATAAAACCATGCAACCACCCTTAGACACTTGATATCTTCCTCAAAGTCACAAGGAAAAATATACAATTCCCTCACCAGGAAAAGTACAGAGTCCTCTCAGAAGAAAGAAGACAAGTGGCAGGATGCTCGTGAAATTACTAAGCAGTATATCTTATTCTGAGTGAAAATGAAGTATACTGAAGATACTGCAAATATGACCCCTGGTAGAAAAGCTGAATGAAACATTATTACTGTACTTTGTGTGAGGGTGGAAAGAATGGAGAAGAATGGAGATACTGACCAGAAATGGAAGGACAAAAAAAGTTCCCATAAGTCACAACTAAAAAAAAAAAAAAAAAAAAGGGATACATCTTAAAACTCTTGCAGGAATTGCTGTAAAAAGCAAACAATTTTATAACTACAGTGTGGGATGATGAAATGACTGTTCATGGACTGTGGTATTTTAGATCAGAAGTAAACAGAACTTTAATTGAAGATGATTCTTTTGCATTTATATGTGACCGTTAAAAGTGCAGAGAACGACAGAAAATTTCACAAGAAAACTCCAGTGGAGTGTGGTGAATAGCCAAGTTAAGCTGACACATTTAAAAGAACTGTTGATGTTGGAGTGCTCTGGAATCATGGATTTTACATCTGATGCCCACAGACAGGTGCTTTTCAGACTATTTTCAGGATCTGAACAGGTATTCTCACACTATTTGTAACTCCCACAGTGTTTCCAACCCTGATTCAAATGTGGGTCTGAGATTTACTTCCTAGTCACGAAAAGACAAACCCAAAAGCTTGTGAAAAACATTGCAGAAGAAATGGCATCAAGACAGCCCAGGCAAAGATAAATATTAGGAATGTTTTCAGATTTCTCTTTCTTTGCGCTCTTTTTTTCTTTTTTACAAAAGAAGTCATTCATTTTAAACAAAAGACAAAACCAAGCTTGTGTTCAAACTCACTGTTTCATTTACCTATTAAAGCTGTCCTTTAGGAGGGGCTGGGGTGGAAGCAAACAGTTCTGTCATATTTTCAACCAGTTTTTCCTGCTTTCCCCACCAGACAGCTGCCTCACATTACAAGCTGAGGAAGAAAAAACAGTGTTTAGCCACACACGGTTTAATAAAGGTCTGAGGCACATTGTTTTCTCTGTTGGGGGCTACTTCATAGAAGAGTCAAGGTATTTAATTTGGGAAGTACACCTACAGGGCGTAGGTAACTGGTAACTAGGTCTGAATTGGTCCTCTGCTGAGAACTCAGTGAGCTGCATTACAAAATAAAGTACGAGATTTTTCCTTGACTTCCAGGCAAGAAAATTTTGCTGGTACTGTGGCTTAGAAGTACTTCATTTGTTCCAGATGAACATATTGAAGAGGCTGCATGGTAGATTAAGTTGTAGAGTTTGTAGCCTTTTCTGGCAAAAGGATGGCTTAGGAGATACTGGCTTTTCTAGGAAAGAAATACAATACATGTCAATTCTCTATAAACCCAGATGTAGTTAATTAGGAGCCCCATAAGGCAAGTTGCCACGGAGATCAGATGATTTAGTCATTCTCAGAGAAAGTCTTTGTCACATTTAAGTGTGAAATCCTGGGTGCAGAGGTGGAAATGCAAACAGAGAGTGACAGTCTAGAGGTAAAAAGAGAAAAAAAAAAATATTCCTGGAGCACAACCTATTTGTCTGGTATTCAGAAGGAAAATAAATGATGATGGACTCTTTTAACATCTGGAGAAATGTTGGTGTAGCATACACATGTCCATTTGATTTATTCTGTGGTGGGAAAATACAGTTTAAGAAATGGAAAGACGTGCCTCTCCCCTGGCCCAGGAGCAGGAAGGTCTGATGGCTGCTGCTTCCTACCACCCCAGCGGTTTGCACCAGATCGCCGCCCCAACCAAAGAGGGGAAAGCCCAGCTGCTTTAACCAGGAGTGGCCACTGAGGGTCTGAGGTTGGCTTATTTCAATTTCTCTGTGTTAAGTAAGTGGGAAACCTCACTGAAGAGTCACACTATTAACATAATGTAAAATAAGGCGACAAGAGGACTGAAAATTTGATAACATGGAAGGCAGAGCAAAGGCCTCAGCATTAAGAGATAAAAAGCAGAGACAAAGTCTTCTGAATGTCACCATGAACAGAAAACAAACAAACAAAAAAAGACAGTCAATAGGAAATAAAGTTTTGTTCAGGGATGAATTTGTAAAGGATTACATTGCTGTCCCCAGTCTTTCACAAGTCACTCAGCACAATTGTTCGATTTTTTGTCTGGAGTCTGAGAAATCTTTACTTCATAGTATCACCGGGTCTTTTCAGAAGCAGCTGTCCCTGAATTTCTAGTGCTCTTGGTAACAGAAAGCAGTATTCCGCTCAGCTCCCTGAGTACTGAATTTATTGTTGTTTCCCTAGGACTTGAAACAGACCGCCCAGTGTATGTGTCCCCACATCCCTTCACAGAAGTGTTTGCAGTTGAATCTCATAGGTAAGAGAAAGGAGTGAAGACGAAAAAGAAAGGAAGCAAAAGAGAACTTAGAGCAGCTCCTTGCCTGACAGGCCTATTATTTTGAGTTATAGATGGGAACATACCTAAAATGTAATTTCTCTGTCTCCTTATGAACAGAAATAATTTTTTGAATTTTGAAGTTTTGACAGCAGGCAACAAGGAAGATGGCATGTCAGAGCAATGATTTCCTTACCTCAAACTTCCTTGTCAAAGGCAGGATTTTATTTTTATTTATATTCAGTTTTTATTCCATTGCAGCCAGATTTCTCTTCCTTAAGTTTTTTTTTCCCTTCTGACTCCTTTTCTTCTTCATTTCTCCTGAGGTTCTTACATTTTTCCCTAGCACCAAGCTGAATTTCCTCAGCTATGACAGACCGGTACATTTCTCAATTCTGGCAGCATAATCTGCCTTGATGTTTGTTTCCAGTAGTTTGTGAGCAGGTGATGGAGTTTCTAAGAGCAGAGCTTGCTCACTTCTTTGTTCTTTTGAGGCTGTTGGAGGCAGGTTTGGGTAGGAGCAGCAGAATTTGAATGAATCTGGCAAGCACCCTCACCCTCTTAACAGAAGGATTACAATTAATTCCTGTTCCAAGCCTGAAAGTGGCTTTGGGGCAGAGGAAAGGGCAGAAGCTGGGAAATGTGGGACCACTAAAATAACATGGCACTGCAGGAAGACATAACTTTATTAAACTATTACTTGCCAGGGCCCTGGGGAGCAGCGGCCAGGATTTCCACGTCAGGGCAAGAACTGTGCCCTGCTCTTTGCTTGGAGTGAGAGGCTCAACCTGTTCACCCAAGACACGCGGTAAGTAGGTGGGTGCTAGACATGAGGGGAAACACTGCCTGCACACAGATGTAGGCATGCCCTGACATGTGAAGACATAGAAGAGACTGGAGCATAAGGAGCCTTTTGCATTGCCCTCCCCAAACCATTCACACCTTGGCGTCTCCTACTGGATCCGGCATCAGGCAGTAAAAGGGTGATCTATTCATGCCATGCAGCTGGACACAGCTGTCCCTGATGCTTAAAGAAATGCCAATGAAGTATAAAACCTTAAAGGGGGCAAAAAAGCACTTTCACCTCCAGACCTCTCTAGCATACTCCATGCCAAAAGTACAGCTTTCCATATCAGTTTTTGCATCTTCACTACACAGTCCTGAGTGTTTCTTTCCAGGGTTGGTTGATAAGCGCAGACTTTGCAAAAACATTCTGGGGACAAGTCTGACTGGACCACCATAGTACTGGACAGCAGCACAGAAGTTTTGCTGATTCTGTCTCATTGCAACTTTTTTTGCACTGCCTGCATCATTCACACAGGCAAAAAATGATGACCATGGAGAATAGGAACTATTACATAAAGGGGTAGGAAGGCAGATTTAAAAAATTGTCTTGTAGTAATGGTTATATTTAAACTAACTTGCCCACTCAAACCAATTTCTTAAGCTTTGCGATAATAAAACAGAAAAGGGGAAAAAGGAAAATGACATCAGAAATTCTGATGCATCAGGTGCCCACTGAGCCTGAAATCCTCGTCTCTAGAGACAGTGGGAGAGCTTCAAATGCATCAGGCATTAGTAGCTTTATAAAAAGAAATTGAAATATATTCTTAAATAGGAGGAGCTGTGACACAGACGCACTTTAATGGCTTAAAAATCAGGAAGGGTTTGCTTTTTCTGTCTAGCACTGCATTTGTATTTACAAGAGTAGATTTACCTGGCTTATGGTTCAGCAACATCAGATAAAAATTCCTCAATCTGTATTCAGTGAACTGTAGTGGATCCATGCGGTACTGGGGGGTGGCCTGCAGAATAACTGCAAAAAATCCAACACAGATTTCTACCTAAGTTACAAAAAATACCAAATGGCATGAAAACAACTTTCGTAGTTTAGCCTAGTTTGTATCACAAATGGATATCAACCAAAGACACTGTTAAAATCTCCTGATTTTTTTTCCCCTGAAGGCGTGGCAGTTCTTAAATAAAAATGCTATGAAACATTGCTTAGAATACAGTTTGCACTGCACATAAAGGACATAAACATTCAGCACTCAGACTGAGAAGCTGGAATGCTGTAATTCTGAAAATCAGTTTTAAATAATGAACAGTGGCAGTAAAAACAAAGTAAAAAAAAAAAAAACAAGAAAGACCTGCTGGAAGCCTTAGAGCAAAAGAAAAGCTTGTGTGACTCCAGCATCTGAGGCTGGGCATAGCTGGATAAAAAGCTGGATGTTTGTTAATCTACAAGTGGAAAAGGATGTGTTTTAATTGTTCCTTTAAAAAGCTGAGAGCATCCTTTAATGAAAGTAACTACAGCAAGGATTAGTAGAATTCAATTAACCACAACGGGTGTATATTCGAGATCTTCAAATCACAGAACACAGTGTTGTCCTTCAGAGGAACCGGCGCATCACCTGCTAATGAATGCTGTCAGGAAAGCCCAGGCGGCAGGAATGCCTGGGAAGTGCTGGCATTGACAAGACTATCATCAGTAAAGTAAGGGCAGGTGTAAATATTAAGATTGATGGAGGTTAATGACGGAGCCAGTGGCAACAGACCAGACTGCCTTTTTCCCCAGGTCACCTCAGGGAATTCAGTTCAATTCCTGAACTATGTTCACTGGCAGCCTTGCAGGACAACCTGAGCTGGACCTGAATGCTGTTGTTCCCTGGAAAAAGCCTTGGGGTTGGCAGTGATGAGGTCCCATTGCATGTCCCCCTAGGAGAGAATCACATCTATGGTATTTATGGCTGTGAATAAAGTAAGAGCTGGGTTCTGCATTTGTTTCTTCTTCAGGAGCGGGGAAAAAGAATTAGAATGGAATGTTGTTATGAACACTCATAGTCTGCAGCTTCTGATATTTTCTCACCTAGAGAAAAGAAGAATGATGGAAACCCAACAACATACAGATTAGAGAGGTTTGGAAATTGTGTAATACCATATTCCTGCTTCTTATTATTTTCATACAATTTTAATGGCATTTTTTTCCCTAAAATTTCAGATTCTGGATTTTTGCACCAAGATAAAGATCTCATTTGAAAAAACAACAATAACAAATCAACCAGTTTTTCAGTTTGTGAGATAAAAGTCTTGGATACATCCATCCAAACTGTTCTTACACCAAAAGACAGGTTCAAAGAATCTAAAAGCTGTTTTAGAAAAATGCTCTGATTTTTAAGCTACTCTCAGGACTTCTTAACTGGCCTAAATTATCTCAGTTTCTGGAGGCTGGTCTTTATGAGTACGCCTACCTAGAGGTAAAAGGAAGGACATGATTTTAAGAGACAAAATTAAATGTCATGTGTTAAATATGGAAAATGTGTCCATTTTCTGTATCTTCTGGTTATCACATAATATTAATCTTAAAGACAATGCTATAGCAAATTGAAAGTTTTGAGCCATATCTGATGACAAAGGAGTTATCAAAATGTTTTGACTTCTTTTCTGCAGAGATTTTGCTTTTTTTTTTCAGTAGCAAGCACTGAAACAGAAATTGTTGAGGTATCAAAACTGCGGACCACTGAGAATGTTGTTTAAATGGGTAACAGAACTGTTCATACTGTCATATTTCACTGGATTCTGCAGTTTATGGAGAAACTTGGGAAATAATCTGTAATACTTTTTGAGAGGATATCAACACTTCTGTATGGAAAGAAAATGATTATAAGCTTCAGCGTTCTGGATATTGAAATGACCCAGGTTATTGTATGAAGATGCTCATTAACCTTGGCCATAAAGCAGAGACACAGGAATTTCTAAAACAGCTTTTTGAGCTCGTTGAAATCATCAGCAGAAGCCAATAGGTTTCGATGATGACAAGGAGGGGACTGCTGCTGAGTGTTTTGAAAAATCCAGCCTCCACTTTTGTTTGAAGTAAATAAGTGTTGATTAATTTTAAACTTAACAGACTGATGAGCTGCAGGCAGTTTTATTAAAGACCAGGTGACCCATTTAATTTCTGTGTAGAAAAGCCAACGTGAAGCGAAAATTTTTCAAGTGAAACTGATGCCAAGTATGTCATACTTGTTTGCTGTTTGATTAAGAGTACACAGAGCAATGGTTTTAACTCAAAGAATAAAAGGGTGACACATGGGTTGTAATAGAGACATTAAAGATTCATACAGCTTTTTCATCCTGTTGGTGTTGAGCCGCACTTGGAGTGTTTGAGAAAGATGACTGAAGTGACTTTATGTTCTGGATAATGGACTGATTAAATAGCGTAAAGACTATTGAAGAACGCAAAGAGGTTTTACTGCGCGACGGACAGAAAAAGGCATTCCTTCTGAAATAGCAGTGAGCCTGGTGTTTGCAGATATTTACAAACTCCACTAGGCAGTGGGGAAAACTTTGCAAGGAAGACATGAAGTTGTATGAGTCAAAAAAAAATGCAACATGAGCAAAAGGAAAAATGCAAATGTGCTTGGGAGTGAAGACAACTAAAGCATCTCCATCTGCGGAAGCACCAAATGAGTTTAAGAATGTGAAATTAATGTTCTGAAGATGAGGGGGAAAAAAAACCCACACCAAAGTCCTTTGGACCTTCAAGCTAGGGATATCATCAACGTTAAGACTTTAGTGCTGCAAACAAAATGTTCTTTGCCAAACTTACTGATTACTATTGCAGAAAGAAGACTAAGTTTTCTCTCTGATAGAAAATGTCAGTGTTTCTGCAGGGAAGAAAAAGAGGATGAAGAAACGGTGAAACTTTCTGTTTGATGTTTTCTATCAAAACAACACACTTAAGACATTCATGAAACAGAACATTTCATGCTGTCATTTTGAGCTTAATACTGTTACTGCCATCTTCCTGAGGTTTCTTTGAAAATGTTTCTTTTCTAGTAATTTCATCATTAATTTGCATGTTTGTCACTGCCATATCTCCAGAAAGGTGTGATTCAAATGGCCATTGGAAGCTGTATCTCTGCTGGTGCATACGCAGCCACATGACTCACAGGACCTGAGGTACTGCTAGATCAGAGGTAAGACTGCTGTGTTTTCTAAACCAGGGGCCAGAGGGAATGTCAAAGTGCCTTGAGGAAATGCAGCATCAAAAGCAAATGCAGATTCACAGTCAAGTAGTTTAAAATTTATTATTTTATTTTATTTATTCTAGTGAAAATATCAGAAAGTTTCAGCAACACCAATGGTAAAACCAGGTTTGACAGAAAATTCCTGAGCAACAATATTATCAAGATGCTGTATATCTTACACATTTGAGGATACCAGATTGTTTTCCACTAGTTGTGATTTAGATCTTGTTACAGGGTTGTAACAGCTAAGTCAGCTTCATTTTCAGGTCATGAGTGGTGTACTGTGTTGCTTTCCAAACACAATGTACAAGTGTTCATTGGTTTGAATGGAGGTTTAGATCTGCTGCATTGAAGCTTTTTGGGTCTTATTTCCACTAAAATTTCTGGATTTTTTCCAAAGTGAAAATTTCCCCAATTTAAGCTAGTGGTGCCCCAGTAGATGCATCATAAAAGCTCAGCTGTGTTACTCCGCTATAGCTAGATTTACTCTAGTAATTACATTGGCCCAATTCCTTTTTTATTAAATTCAAATGGAAAGAAAATAATTAGATTTGATAGCTATCATATAAGAGAGTATGCTGAAAGTGAAGTAATTAAACTGTAATTGTGGTAAATTATGTTTTTCATTAAAATTGTGAAAAGTCCGCTAAATGATTAGCTAAAATGTTTAGGGTCTTTGAAGTCCATTCAACATTTTTGATTCTGCAGACAGATCAGGGGCATTTACAATCTGTGATTGTATGTCTGGGTACTGCACTATCTCATGCTATCAATACAAATTGTTTCCCAGCTTGTTTGATTTAAACAGGTATTATTCATTATTGATAGTGCTAAAAAATATGTAAGATACTTTTCCAGAGATGGAGCTGCTATGAGGCACTCTGCAACCTAGAAACTATCTGTATATTTATAAACAATCTGAGTAGCTCATTAACTGAAGGAGCAATTTTTTTTTTTAATAAAGTCAACCCCTTTATTTTATCTGTCCTGCCTTCAGAACTATCTCCTGCAGAAACACTATTGCAAAGAGGTGTTTTCAAGGGAAGTACGTCTGCCTGCTTTGAGTGGGGATGATGCTACACCTTCAGCGACTCTGCAGGTGAGCTCTGGCTGTGCCCCAGCCATACTGGTTACTGTAAAAGATGCCTGAATATTTATTCAGTCATACCCCATTTTGTTTTTGTATGCTTTGGTTCCCAAAACCACTGAATTCACAGCATGTTCAGCTAACAGGCAGATAGCCCAGGTTCTGTGTTTTTAACAGACCATGAATGTCCTAAAAGACATTAAACCAAGTCCTCCAGATCACTGGAAGTACTTGTCCATATGACGTGAACATGTAGAAAGAAAAAACCCAACACTTTCCAGGGAGTTACATGAATCAGGTAATATTTGTGTAAATAATAAAAATCTTTCCTGATGGCAGCAAGGGCTACAGGGAAAACGCTGAGTACATCAGAGCAAGTTCTCCACAGCTACAAAACAAGCTAGAGGCAGACTCTGACCATAAGCCCTTGTGGTCCGGTTTGTGGTGGAGAGCTGCAAAACCATGGCAGTGCACAGACCACGTGGAAAAAAAAAAAGATGGAAATGCTTTAGACAGGCATCAGCCTTGGAAAAGAAGTAAAGATCGTCTCAGTCTCGAGGAGGACCTTCTAAACAAAATGAGAACAGGCATGTCTTAAGCATAAGCTGGAAGCAGCCAAAAATCATTGCTGCATGGCATGGATATCCATGTAGACATTCACTCTCACAGCATCCTAAGGAGCTATAAGAAGAGCTATTGCATACATGGATGCTGCTTAGCAGGGGGTGTCAAGCCTAAGGTACTTAAAGGTTAGGTGCAGGTTAAAGGAATGAAGAGATTTTCTATTATTCAAAGTTTGTGGACTAGTTAAGGGGCTGCATTTCTGTCGGAGATCCTGTGGTGTGGACTGCTTTACTGGAAACAGCCTGTCACGTGCTTTCTCTGATTAGCCAGGCAAAAAATCAAATAACTAATGGGATGCTGAACAGCGGGTACTCTAATGGCACACCTCTAGAGGTTCCTTATTTGACCTTTGAGCTACAGGCCCCAAACCTTCTTCTATATTCTTCCAGCGATAAAGCTGCTTTAAGCATCGTGAACCAAACCACTACCTGAGGAATGGTAAAGCTTCCAAACTATGTTTTTTAGACACTATGTCTTTCAGAAACTATATCTGTAAAAGCACAATTTCAACACTGATTTGGCTTTCTTAAGGAGGAAAAATGCATGGCATTGCAATCCTGTAAAAGCACCAGGCTTTGGGTCATAGTTTTTCCCCTAAGCTCTTCAGGAAGTGAATTTCTTTTTGTGCAGCCTCCTAGAAGCTGAATAAAAATGCTTTGGAGAAAGCCAAGCAGCACAGTACCCTGTCAGATACAAGGTACAAAATTAGGTGGACAATGTTCTGGTCAGGAATGGTCATTCTGTAAGCCTGAGAATCAGAACCAATCTAGGCACAAAGCTTAACACACACTGCAAATAACAGAAGAGGTTAGGGACCAGAGAGCACAGCTGGCGAAAACCCGAAGTAGGGAATTTAGGTGAAGCCTCATAATCTTTTTGCTTAAAAAAGAAGTACTGTGAAAAGAATACTGTGATGGTTAATGAGGTCCTGGATAATGGAGGGGACAACTGAAATGATCGGATGCAAAGGTAATAAAGATCACATTTCAGACATATGCAGCATTGCTGACTGAACTCGGGAACAAGAACTTATGAGAAGAGGTGTAGCCAGGGATGACAGCGAGGGCAGTGGAGGAATCTGGAGATATAACAGAGAATATGAGCAGTAGGGTGTGACAGCAAAGACAAACATCTGCCCAGCAAGAGGGCTGGAAAGACAGATCCTTGACTGGATGAAGAGAAGGACCATGGAGAGATGAGACTGTGGGAGCAGGAGAATGAAGATACTGGCTTACAGCAGGAAAGCAGACTTGAAGAATAAAGAGTTTTCAGTGGAGAAGGGAGAGGAGAAGTAGAAATTTAAAAAACCTCACAGGAATGGTTATCGGTTCCATAAAAACGTGATGAAAGGGGTAAGTGACAAAGCCCAAGGACAGAAAAAGTAATGTATTGGAGAGTGCAAAAGATCACAGAGGTAGAATGACCTGCTGGTAGATGGACAAGCAGAAGATAGGGACCGAAGAGTCATATCAACAGTGGAAAGTATAGCAAAATCTGCCTCAGACAAATGACACTGTCATATTGCTGCATGAAGCACACAGGGACGACACAACCAGCCCAAATAAAGTTTTCAAAAAGCAGATCTAGATCTTCAGTTAAAATTATCAAAATTGGAGAGAAAAAGTATCAGTGACAAGTCCAGGCAGTTGGACTAGATGATCACTGTAGGTCTCTTTCAAATGTTCTGTTCTGTTCTGTTCCAAATGAAGGACTAGTGCTATGAAGGGGTCACAGAGATTTCAAATAACCTAGGAGATGTTTATAGAATGAGGAAGCTGATGCTGGATTCTGCCCAATTAATGGATTTTGTAAATGGTAAGGCCCTGGGATTACCTGATTTAATGTTTATATTAGAGAGTGTAAAGCAAAAAGTCAGCTGTGACTAAACTATCAGAGAGTGAAGTTAAAGGATCAGCTTAATTATGTTTAGAAATGTTTCTAGTGGAAGATACGTATATGTGTGCATATATACATATTGTGTGAATAATTGTGACTACAACAATTGTGATGATAAGTGAATTAAAACTAGGGCCAATCCAAAATGGGAAAAGCTGTTGATGAAATGTAAGATCCAGTATCATTCAGGAAAAACTGAACAAGAGGAGAAAATCTGACCTGTCAAGAGAGTATTTTTCAGGCAAAGATGGCAGTTTACTTCAGGCTTCTAAAAGTTACATTTAATATATTTGTACATATTTATTTATCCTAAAACTATAGAATGTTATTCACATCACTAAACAAAACCAAAAGCATTAGATGATGATATTAACAATTATTTTGACAATGCAGAATTTTGAAGGGCACATGGAAACATTTCCTAGCAGAACTGGGCTCAATTATGGCAGAGATGAAGGAGCAGAAGTAGAACATGGGATGTCTGATACTTACAGTGACAGCCTTTGCCCTTTGGGCCTGGCATCATTCCGAGGAAAGTTTACAGCTGTGTTTCTCCCAGGTTTTTAAACTCTATTATGCTGTGATCAAAGACTTTTCGAACTACTAGCCCCTTAATTTGAAAGCCACCATAAATGGGAGACAGAGAAATGGCAGTCTCACATTCTTATAGTTCCCTCTGTCAATGCTGTTGCTTGGTAAAAACTCAAAATCTTTGATGATAAATAGTTTTAATCCGTTAAAATTAAATCAAGCTTATTAAATCAGCATCTCACTGTGTGGTAACTTAGTCATAAATGCATTCCTTTCGAAGAAGCAGTAATTTAAATATTAACAGGTATTATTTTATTGGGGTTTGCATATATTGTATTACTGCCTAAAAAATGAATTCTAATTCTCCTT
>JAVJGI010000062.1:9623685-9721438 GCA_035590275.1 Ibycter americanus
CTGTAAAGCAGCACTAAAGCTTTAAAAAAACCCAGAAAATTAGAAGCATTGGGCAATGGAAAATTGGATTTTTTTAGGTTTTCCCTGTACAGTAACTAGGATTTCATGCTTGGTCTGATGAATAATTCCATGACTTTTTAATACATTTTGGGAAGATTTGCCACTCTGGTGAGCCAGATACGGTGGAACAGGGGATCTTAAACTGATTTAAATAATTAGTTGAATCTTTTAAATGGATTTAAAGAAACGCTAACACAAAGTTTTCACATTTTTTGTATTGATTAAATGTTTAATAAGCTTATGTGCTATTTTCCCCCTCTATTTTAAAGTTTCATTTTTTTTTCTGGTTTTGTATGACATTTCAGTGTCTAAATAACCCAATGTTACTCATTCAGAAATGCTTACAATCTTGTACAAGCAACAGAAAGGACCTTTCTGAACAATGGAGAAAAAATAGCTTTTATGTCAGTGTCAAAATTCATCCTGACTTCAACAGTGGTAGGATTTTACTGAATTAATCTGACTACCAATTTACTAGATAGTTTGGTGTAGCCACTGAAAATCCGCATGTTATTTTAATTTTTCCAAAAAGTGCTTTTTCATTAACATGGAATTCATGGAATGATCTCAATATCTTCCTTTTCTAAATGCAATTAATGTTTACACTTCTACAGCTATTAGGCAAAAGTTTACCACTGAGAAATACTACAGTAGATGTTCATCAGTTCTAGAGTAATTTTTATTATATTGCATGTTACTAATATTACTACTGGATTTGCTAGTTGTTAGTTCATCTGTTTCCTTTTCTAACTGCTAAAGCATTTTACATAGGAAGATTGCTTTCCATATTCTAATTTTCTGAATGGGAAGACTCTGAGTCAGAAATGTGTCATGAATTCAAAATGGCCATACAAAGTGATGTGTAGTAAGCAGGACCAGTGACTCTGAGTCCAAAACACCGGCAGTCTAAGACTACACACAAAATACAATTTTAACACATTTGGAAGTCGAAGGGATTTCATTATATAGCAGGGGAAGACAAGATTTTATGCAATGGTTGTCACTGAATGGCACTTTACTCTTGAATGTAATCCTGTAGTCTTAAGTGGTAATGAAAGAGCCTTTCTCAAGAAGTGACCCTATTAACTTCTTATCTGTGCTCTTTAAGTTGAGAAAGGATAATTGATTCAGGTGGTTGGGTTCACACATCCTGCACTGGAAACAGGAGCTTGGGGAAAACTTGTCAATAAGCCTTACTGGGTGTTTAGTAAATGATATTTCTCAAGGATGCCATACTAAAACTCTAAATGTCTTTGAATATTTGAAGCCTAATATGCAAGAAAATTTGTTTTCTTTTTTTTTTCTTTTTTTCTTTTGAATGGTGTTTTGTTGACTGATTGGATACCAAGCAAAAATGGGCTCCAAAACAAATATAAAAAATAAATGTAATTTATTGTATTACAGTCTAATAAAGGAAAATAACATGCAATATGATAGAAGGTAACAGTCCTAGTTATTATGCACAATATGATAAAAGACCAATAGGAGTGATGCATCAAATCATTACTGCAAAGAATTACAGTGATTAAGAAAAGGATATATCACCAATTACTACCTTAATAACATCATCCAGGCCCACACTTTGGCTGGGAAGCCCTGTTGCAGCTAGTGCCAGGAGTCTTTTGGTAACTGGGAGGTTCCTGTGTGGTGTGTCCACCCGTAGGTGAGGCTTCCGACCCAGTCCTGGATCTTGCCCGCCTTTATACTCAGCGGAAACAAAACCAGCTTACATACCTAGTTTATACAAGCTTTGCAGTTTGTGCCAAGTGTGGGCGTGCGCTGTCTCATGATTCTTAGGTCCACACATGCCAGGGACATTGGCCAGATGTCTGAGCGTGGTTGAGTTACCGTCATGACACAGCTGCACACAATATTTATTGTCTGGATGGTCCTGCTCACATCCTGCCTGTTCAGGCGGCTCAGGACAAGCACCACCTGTCAGATTCATTAAATGAGATTTATAGTTGTCCTTGAGCTCCTTGAGCTCACTGTCCAAATTCAACAATTCCTAATTAAATACATGATCAAAGACTTTTTTATAAGCAGCAATCAATCGTTATTTAATAAACTTTCACCACAAATGGGGAAAAAGAAACCTAACAGCACATATGTAGCATGTTTCATATATTCTTTTTTCCTGGAAGAGGTGTCTATGTCCTCCTCATGTATTTACTTAAAGATCAAGAGGGTTTCTAAGGATGTGGGATAAAAACATCATTGTTCCATTTTCAAACTCTTTTCAAAACAAAGATTTTGAGCACCTTTGAGATACTTCAACTTCTGGAGACCACATGAATTTCTTTCCTGTCACACCGGAGTGTCCTTGCTGTCATAGGAATGTGTGTTTCTTTGCTCAGTTTCTTTTACACAAAATTTTACTGTCTTTGTGGGTAGCCTGGGTCTGTGACTTTTAGCAATCCCTTTCGCTTGGCTTGGGAGTGGCCTTAATTGCCTCAAAACCAGGGCTTCAATGAGCATTTTGTAGTTGGAAACCACCTTCCTGAATGGCTTAGGGGGGTGAGGGGAGAGGAAATATCAAAGCTTACTCTTGTCTCATGAGTGCATTTTGTTTCTCAAAACTGTAGAAGTCAGGAGCTCTGTCTATGTAAACTGTCATGGGTAAACATCTGTCACATGCATAAATATTGCCATGCTGGTATATGTGACAAAACAAATAAAATGTCCCCAAAGCTCTCAAGTGATTGTTTACAACACTCATTTAACAATAAGCTAATTCTTAAGACAAGAATGTAGTGAATGTAGAGAGCAGCTGGCACTTACAGTATTTACCAAAGAACTTCAGAGTAACATGTTCTGTCAAGAGCAGTGTGATGTTTATACATACATAGAGGGGGGTTCATTTATGTGTCAGGTTACAAGACAGACAACCACCTGGAGAGCACTGCTCACCTATCAGTTGGTTTAAAGTTGTCAGTGAATAAACTCTTTGTGGTGGAAAAATAAAAGGACGGCTGTGGAAGAGCCCTGGATTGTTAAGGGCTTGGAACCTAAACAGATCTCATTAAATGAGGAGCTTTAATAAATTACACAAGCAAGATGTGTAGGAAGCAATCTGCTCAGCTCTGCAAGGTGCTATAGCAGTGGCTTGACATGCTTTTCAGACCTAATGCTGTAAGCCAGACAGCTGAAAAGACTCCCCTTGCAGACGTGCAAGGTGGCCTGATACCTTGCCCTCAGCCACTGGTGGCTGTGAGCCACGTATGTACCCGGCAGCCTGGTTAACGCAGGGTGCCACGACGGTATCGGCAGGCAAGACTGAGCCCAACCCCTGAACGCAGCATCGTTTTCTCTTCCCTTGTGTTGGAAGAGTCTTTGTAAAGACCTGTTTCTATCCACGCAGTTATGTCAGCTGTAGAAGAATTATTGCCTGGATTGACCTCCACAAAACGGGCTGACCAAATTACAGTTAATTGGCTCCCCAAATTGGCTGGCAGCCTTTCACTGTCTAGCAGCTTCTCAAGCCCAAGGACCGATTCCCATACATGCGAATGGCTGATAGGTAGAAGGCTTACCTGTTAGCTGTTACCTTCCTTTTAGCATGACCTGGGCAGCTAGGAAATATCTGTTGCATAAGACGCGGCCAGGCCATGATTGGTATGTTTTAGTCTCCCCAACAACCTTGATGCTATCTTCCAATGTCTGCACAATGCCTTATTCTTTCTTCACAGTGCTTATAACTCCCTTTTTCAAGGAAATCAGAGGTGTGCAGTCACTCTCCTTGCTTCTGCCAACCCCCATATACCACATGGCCCAGGAAACAAGTGGGTCACTAAGAAGAGACAGAATAAGAAAAACCAAGCTTATAACTGTCAAAATGCTGCATCAAAACTTCTGGAGCTGGCAGGCCAAGTCTTCCTATCTCCAGCTTGTCTCTGCAGATCTGGCACTGGAGACAGCAAGTGTTTCAGTACTTGCTGGTCTGGCGCTGAACAACAGAGCCACAACATGAGTTTAAAGCTAAGTATCATACCGTGATGCTGCCACAGGGAAACCTGCCTGAAGCAGTGTTCTGTTGAGTAATAGCCTGAGATGGACAAGGGCTTAAAGGCAGTACCCTGTAGATCTCAGGACAGCAGAGATACCCAGCTCCAGTTACATTACTTTGGATGTACTACACTACTATATGTAAGTCAGAGAATGGGTTTAGGAATCCACCAAAAGACAGCACCTTGAGGTAGCAATGAATTAATTTAGTGCTTTTGGAATAGAAGTGGAGCTGTTTACTGGGCAAAGCAAGGTCATCATGGAAACATTGCTGCTGCTAACTGGTAAAGCTCTTGAGCCAATAATGACACATTTCTGCATGGAAATATAACTTTTTTGGTCAGGAGGAAACATTTCTTCTTAGCTTCTAGGTAAACTCTCTCCCATCATCTGTCTCCCACACACTGACACACTTTGCATGTCTCAACCTGTTTCACCATCTGTGGTAATTTGTTTTCAAAATACCTTTCTTATTCCAACTGAGCCCATATTTCTAAGGTTACTTCTGCAGGCTGAGATGGAAAGCCAAGGGCACATAGAATAAACCAGGAAATACCTACATGAGGTGTAATGCAATTGAAGAAGTCAGGATCCTCCCTGACCACTGAAAGCAGAAGGCCTGGAATGACCTGCCCTGCTGGTCCCCTCTCCCCACAGCCAAGGGATAATGAATTGGGTAAATCCAGACAAGTCATGGTAACCACAGCAAGCTGGAGGAAAGTTCTATCAGAGTCAGGTAGCTGTTGAAGAACTTAGGTCACATTTCTTGTCCAGGGGCTAGAAACTAGACTGTGCTTTTGTATTCTTGGTTGTTACTGGTTTTATAGGCTCTGGATTAGATGTTACTGCTACTTAATAGCAGCTGTATGCTTTTACACATTTGTGTTAGGGATATCCCCTTCCCACTTGTACTCAGATGTATCATGGAGCAGGAAACTTCAGATAAGCTAGGATATACATTGCCTCATTCTTGCACAGCTGGCTTCTCACACCTTGTCCAGGGGACAGAAGAGCCAGAGCAAAACTGACATTACACTGGACCGTTTTCCATGCTGGGACATGAGAACAAGAGACCAGTGCTAACAGAGGGAGTAATACTCTGCTAACCTACCCTCCATTTATGTTTCCTGAAAAACACTACTTAAAAAAAACCCACCCTGTACTGAACTGTATGGTTTGGAAACACAGAGTAGTTCAATTTCTGGCTAAATACCACCTAGACAGTTTCTCACTGGGTACTAATGCTCTTGGTTCCTATAAATGAAGCTCTGGGGAATGAGAAAGGTGTTCTCAGCGAACAAGCTTCAGATTAATTTCTCATCTAGAGCGAAGACTGAATGACTGAAAGGCTCGTTTTCCAGTTCAGATGTCTTCAATCCCTAGTGAGCAATTCTGGCTTTAAGTAAATCAAAAGGCATATTAGTAGGTTAAGTAAAAGCAGGGCTCTATATAGCCTGTGGTATAATATCACAAATGGTGCCATTTAAAAGAATTAAATGTTCTTTATTCTTTAACTGACAGTAAAATCTTCTTTATTTCTCTTAATAGAAGACAATTAAAGCAACTGTCTCCTGTTGCAGAAAATAACCCTTGGACAGAAGAAATGGCATCTTTTACAGGTTCTTTGATAGTATTTAATGCTTTAATGCTATATAATACTGCTGCAGCTGAAGCAGCTCTGCTGGGAAGGACCTGGGGATCCTGGTGGACAACCAGTTGACCATGAGCTGGCAATGCATCTTTGTGACAAAAGTGGCCAACAGCATCCTGAGCAGGAGAAAGATAATTTCTAACAGGTCAAAGGAGGTGATCCTTCCCGTCTACTCAACACCGTTGTGATGCACCTGGAGTGCTGAGTCTGGTTCTGAACTCCTCAATACAAGGGAGACATGGATATGCAAGAGTCAGTCTAGCAAAGAGCCATGAAGATAATGAAGGTCTTGGAGCATCTGACGTATGAGAAGAGACTGCAAGAGTTGGGACTGTTTAGCCTGGAGAAGAGAAGGCTCAGGGGGCTTTTGTCAATGCATATAAATACCTGCTGTGAGGAGTAAAGAAGACAGAGCCAGTGTCTTCTCAGTGATATCCAGTATTGGACAAGAGGCAATGAGTACAAATTGAAACACAGGAGGTTCTGTCTGAACACACAAAAACATATTTTTACTGTGAGGGTGGTTGAACACGCTATCAAATTGCCCAGAGAGGTTGTGTATTCTTCATCCATGGAGAGGTTAAAAACCCAACTGGACACAGGTCCTGGGCAGCCTGCTTTAGGTGAGCCTGCTTAAGCTGTGGGAGTGAACTAGCTGGTCTCAAGATGTCCCTTCCAATCTCAATGATTCTGTGATTCTGTGATTTATTTTGTAAAGACTTTTTTTTGTTGGTTGTTTTTTGTTTTTGTCTTTTTAGAAAGAGTTATGGTGATATCTAGGTATGTCCAGGACCCAAACAAGTATAATAGAACTTACCTTATTAAATCAGAAAGACAATTGTATCACTAAGTGTCAAAAGTCTTCATTGGCTATTTTTTTAAAGTTTTGGTTATTTCCTTTTGATGCTTGGGAAGGCACGCTGCTGGAAACTATATATCATGGCTTGGCTTGGACAGGTTATTAAGTAGCTTTAATGTCCTCTGAACAACATGCTTTTGGAGTGAGGGAGAACATTTCAGGAAGGGTAAATTCAGCAGTGACATTACTTTTAAAAGTCCCATATCCTTTGGTCTCCTAAAGCCACCTGAAGGATTTAGAGCCCAATACTCCAGCTTGCAGCATGCAGGCAACTTATAAGAAGATGGAAACAGAAGAATGAGAGGCATGTCTCTTGCATCTGGTTTTCTCAGACCCTTCTTTTAATAAGAGGCATATCCGTGCCATTTAGATATGCTTTTATTCTGAAAAACACCGTCACTTTTCTTCTGGATGTTTTTGTACCCTGTAGCTTTGTCCTGGTTTCAGCTGGGATAGAGTTAATTTTCTTCTTAGTAGCTGGCGCAGTGCTGTGTTTTGGATTTGGTGTGACAGCAGCGTTGATAGCACACTGATGTTTTTGGTTGTTGCCGGGTCATGTTTATACCATATCAAGGACTTTTCGGTTTCTTGGGCCCTGCCAGCCAGAGGGCTGGAGGGGCACAGGAAACTGGGAGGGGACACAGCCAGGACAGATGACCCGACCTAGCCAAAGGGATATTCCATACCATGGGACATCATGTTCATTATATATAAGCTGGGGGAAGAAGAGGGAAGAGGGGGGGACATCCAGCATTATGGCGTTTGTCTTCCCAAGTAACTGTTACATGTGATGGAGCCCTGCTGTCCTGGAGATGGCTGAACACCTGCCTGCCGATGGGAAGTAGTGAACGAATTCCTTGTTTTCCTTTGCTTGTGTGCGTGACTTTTGCTTCACCGATTAAACTGTCTTTATCTCAGCTCACGAGTTTTCTCACTTTTACTTTTCCGACCCTCTCCCCCATCCCGCTGTGGGGGCAGTGAGCGAGGGGCTGCCTGGGGCTTGGTTGCCGGCCGGGGTTAAACCACACCAGTCAAATCTATTTTCTCTTGATTAACTCCAAAGCATGTTAAGAGAGCCTTCTCTTGCCAACATCAGTAAAAGCTTTATTTTAGAGTGTTGAAACATGCACATTTATTAGGAAAATTAGACACAGACTAGGTGGAATCAGTTACATCCAGCGCAGCATCTCAGCCTGACATGAACATACTGACAAGGGCTGCAACAGGCCACAAGCACAATCAGGAAAGCCTTCAATATTTTTGTCACTGACATTTTTCTTGACCTCCAGTCATACTACCCTAGCTTGCCTATAATTCATGAGGCCCAAAAAATGAACTTGCTAGATTACTTGTGAATGTCATGCATATTATTTAGTAACTAGTATAATCAGTCAACCAGGATCTAATCATCTTAAATCATAATACAGCCTGATGGACACTTTGATGTCTTTACATACATTTTTTTAACTCTGAAACTATCAAATCCTTATTAGGAACTGAGTTATGTATTTTACAGGTTATGAAAAATAACAGCAATAGATTAATTATAACTTGTAAGCACAATCAATCTGTTATGAAGCCTTGCCATGCTTCTACTTTATTATTCATCTACTCCTCTCAGCTCAGGTACCACAGAGCTTTCACCAAGCTGCTGCAATCAATATGTTGATGTGGATAATTAAAGAATAGGGTGTAACAACAATGTGCAATCCCAGTCCTAGCAGACTCTTTTAAACTTATTGAATTTCATTACAATAGTTTTTATTTTCAGGCGACAGTACTTTCAGAGTGAATGGTGAATGTCTTGACTCAATAATTTCAAATAAAGTATTCTGTTAAGATAGTAAATCCATGCAGGAACTCCATTGAACTTTGGAATTGAACTTTGACTACTTCATTATGAAACATAAATTGAACTTTGACTACTTCAAGTCTGTTTCCCATATAGGAAGAGAGCCAGCAAAAGAATGATCACCCTTCTTTGCTTCTAAACTTGGAATATGACCAAAAGATCGTTATAAAACTTGTGTACTCAGTGATTTTGGGAAGGATTCCTAAGATCATGTGTTCACATCAACATGTTTGCAAATGTTTTGGCCAGGGCTCTCAAATTGGCCCCATAAGGTTATAAGTCTTTAGAAAAAGATGATTAAATAATTTCCCTTCACTCAAAGGGCAGGACTACAACAGATCCTTCAACACCTGCAGCTTGTTAATGATGCATCCAGGACACTGGGATGGATCTTCAGAGACAGCATTGCTTATCACGATATGTCACTGACTACTCAAGCTGCCTTATCTTCTGTCTTTCAGACCACAAGTTTCATTAGGTTGATTTACATGGAAACATATTAAAAGGCATTGAGCTTTCTGTATGTTTTTCATAAAGTAAATTGTGATCACCAAGCTGTAATTTTTTATAACAAAGGCCTTTTGGGAGCCATCTGCTGCAAATGTATCCCTACATAAACATAATGCTTGAAAACACAACTCTGAGGAAGCTGTTTTGCACATACCATTATTAACTGAAAGTATAATTACATGACTGACTTGTTTTCTCTAGAAATCATAATAAGTATCGAGTAATGCGTGGTTCCTGGAAAACTGCTGACTGTGAATTCACCTCATTAAATCTGCCTGTTATTTCACTGTCTGGTAGATTTGCTATGAACCACCCTGGCTATATTAAAGACATTTTGCTGTTGCTTACTGATACGCTTGGTGCTACAGAAGTGACTTTCATTAATTTGCCCTTTAAGAGAAGACTTATTTGTGGAGAAGAACAGAAGGCTATGATAAACTCATTGTTTATGTCAATGGGAAAATCCTTATTCCTTTCAAGAGGGTCAGTGTGTTTTCAATAGAGTGCATGGGATCATTCTGAGCGTAAGATTTTCATTTGTTCTTAAACTGTGTTCTTCCCCTCTTCCTTGCACCTGGTATTCCACAAGTAAATGAGACATTTCTCTTCTTGAACAGGTTATACATGTGCTGATTCCAACGTCATTCCTCTGGGTCTCATCCAGCCTTTGTGAAATCAGTAATATTACTTGGGATGTAAGACAGGGCAGGATTTGTCCCAGTGTGTGTAAAAAGTTATGAAGCATTTTACAATCCTTTTGTCTAAGTACTGCTACACTTAAAATCAATGGTGTTGCCTTCTGTAACCAAGTGAATTATTGACTGAAAACAAGCGACAGCCACTGAAATCTAGGAAAACCTATTAAAAAGTTATCAGCCACTTTTAACCTTTTTTTTCACAGTACATGGACTGCAGCAAGACCTTGTGCAAAAATATAATAGGAATTTTATTCCTTAGCTCTCCCATTTGTTTCCATTGACCTTTAATATGGTCGTCACATTTGAATGAAAAACAGATGTTTATAGTAAACAGCCATTTGATGCAGGAAGGTTGGTTCATCATGCAAAATTAGAGCTATTACAACATCTTTGCTGTCAGTATTTAGAGGACCCTGAAGCCCTGCTTTAGTGTCATTGTTTAAGGAATGGAAGAGAAAAATTATTTCATGCTATGAAGGAAGGAAGGAAGAAAAAAGCAATACTGCTTAGTTTGTACAGAAGACCTTTCCTGAAATTTCTGTCTAAATGCAAATTTTCAGTTTTCAGCTCTGTACAATCTATGTAAGAAATCCCTCAAGACAAAGACACTGAGAAGAAACGAATATTTAAATCTAAATATTTTTTTCTAGAAGGAAGATGATTTTCTCAGGTACGTTTTGTGTCATATCAGCAATGAGTAGAGCTTTCTTTATCTCCATGAAACACTGAAAATGTGCAAAAGATGAAACTGAGGGGAAAAATAAGACGAGCCTAGGACTGTGATTTGAACTGTGATCCTTTGTCTTTCTTGTTTGGTCTACTTCTGCAAGCACAAAAGCAGAGAACTCCTTCCGGCATTTAAAAAAGACAGACTCATTTTCTAGCCCTGAGGTTAGTATTTCTTCCAGCTACTGGGTAGATAGTATTAATAATGCTGTTTAAATTCCTCTCCATTTATGTAAATATTGGGTGCGTGTGTAATTTTACTTTCCTACAGGAGGAAAAATGAAATTCTCACTGCAGAAGGCAATCCATACCCTAATGAAGAAATTAAAAAAAAACTAGCCTGGTAATTTAGACAGTAAGGGGAGATTTCTGATTGACTGTCAGTGCTGTCAAACACTTGACAGTGACATGTGAAAGCAGTCATGGAAGCCCACTTCATTGCGGGAGGACTCTGAGGTGGACAAATTTGTTCCATTTCTTGTGGATCACTGTGTACAGGAGAAGACTCAAGTTGCTCAAATCCTGTCAGGTGGTCAATCAATATCAACATTTTCTTTCTGATTGCTCTCCTTTGAAGATATTTGTTTCATCTAGCTGACATGGAGTTATTGTTTATTGTGACACCAAGGAGATAAGAGTAGTAGAAGTCCCTCAAGAAAGATAGGATAGCTCAGGGATGAGGCAGCTGGAAGCTGTAGGGGTTGTAGGCACAAGCAGAAAGGTGTTTGAATACTTTGGGATAAGCACATGCCATATCTGGAAAGTGAGAAAATCTCCATCACCAATGCCCGCATCTCCAATAATGTTGCTTTCAGATGCTGTAGGCAGATACTGAACTATACAGTAGCAGGCAAGGCACGATGCAAGAAAGGATCTCTGAACCTTCAGCATAAACTGAAATTTGGAACCACATGAGTGACTATAGTAAGCCACTTGAAGGGTGTAGGGGACCCAAGGAGGAAGGATAAGTTTCCAAGTAGTGGACTTGACACATTGTTCAGGATGTCTGCATTTGTGCTTTATGTCAGACTTTGGTGAAAGGAGGCTTCCTCCAAGAAAAAAAAAAAAAAAGAAAAAGAAAACAAAAGGCCATTAGCTAAGTAGAGAATTGTTTTATTGCTGTGGTGAGTTAACCCTGGCTGGACACCAGGTGCCCACCAAAGCCATTCTGTCACTCCCCTCCTCAGCTAGACAGGGGAGAGAAAATGTGATGAAAAGCTCATGGGCTGAAATGAGGACAGAGGGAGATCACTCACCAGTTATCATCACGGGCAAAATAGATTCAACCTGGGGAAAAATTAATTTAATTTATTACCAATCAAATCAGAGTAGCATAATGAGAAATAAAACCAAATCTTAAAATATCTTCCCCCTACCCCTCCCTTGCTCATGGGCTCAACTTCACTCCCCATTTCTCCGCCTCCTTGCCGCAGCAGCGCAGGGGAACGGGAAATGGGGGCTGGGGTCAGTCCATCACACACTGTCTCTGCCGCTCCTTTCTCTGCAGGGGAAGGCTCCTCACACTCTGCCCTGCTCCAGCCTGGGGTCCCTCCCATGGGAGAGAGTCCTCCGTGAACAGCTCCAATGTGAGTCCTTCCCATGGGCTGCAGCTCTTCACACACTGCTCCAGTGTGGGTCCCTCCCACAGGGTCACAAGCCCTGCCAGCAAACCTGCTCCAGCGTGGGCTCCTCTCTCCAGGGGCCACAGGTCCTGCCAGGACCCTGCTCCAGTGTGGCCTTCCCACAGGGTCACAGCCTCCTTGGGGCATCCCTGGGCTCCAACATGTGACCTTCCACAGGCTGCAGGTGGATATCTGCTCCACCATCAGCCTCCATGGGCTGCAGGGCACAGCCTGTCTTACCAGGGTTTTCACCACGGGCTGCAGGGGAATCTCTGCTCTGGTGCTGGGAGCAGCTGCTCCCCTCCTTCTGCACTGGCCTGGGGGTCTGCAGAGCTGCTGCTCTCACATGGTCTCACTCCTCTCTTCTGCTGCAGTTGCCCAGTTTTTTCCCTCTTCTTAAATACGTTATCCCAGAGGTGCTGCTACCATCACTGATAGGCTCAGCCTTGGCCAGCAGTGGGTCCATCCTGGAGCCAACTGGCATTGGCTGTATTGGGCATGGGGGAAGCATCTAGCAGCTTCTCACAGAAGCTACTCTTGTAACCCCCCGCTACCAAAGTCTTGCCATGCCAGACTAATACAATTGCAGAGAGAAAAAAAGGGATGGATGGTCTTCTGAGGAGGAATTAAGAAAACTTAGTCATAACAATACACATTTCAAGGCTATTTTAAGATTTCCTACAACAGTGCTGTAAAATGATTGTGGCCCCACAGAAGCTGTTCAGTCAGCTGTTGTGCGGTGCCAAGGCCTGGGATCTGGTCAGCATCACAGACAGACCCCATTAAAACAGCCAAGAGCAGCTGCACACCCTAGGTGGATCCAGAGCTCTGACCTGGAGGGAGGGACCCCTGTCAAGCAGGTATGGTTATGGGAAGATGAAAGTACCATCTACGTTCTGCTTTGCTTGCAAAGCCAGAATGTTTTTTCTTGAAAAAACAGCAAATTCCTCAGGGGTAAAGTAATTCAGTGAGATGTGCAGTACAGAGATTCACAGATGGTGCAAAATGACAGCTAAAGGTATTACCACTCTTTTGTAATTTATTTTTGTGTTTACAACTCTAGTTTTTCCTCTCTGTATTTGAGAACCCAGAGAACACAAACAATGAATCTTAAAAGCTTAAGATGATACACTAGGTTATTATTTCTTCCAAGCTTCTTAAATTTAATTGCCAAGCTAAAATCAGACTTATTGTTCTGAAGTGAAGATGTTTAGAATTTTCTAAGTGCAATCACTTCCATATATCCTAAATGGTTCTTAAGAACTTAGTGCTCAGAATATTTTTTTCCTTCTGCTTAAAGTACATCCAGCCTCAGTCTACCTAAAGGACAAACAGTTCCTCATAGTTTTGCAGTGTTTTCTGGTTTGCTGCTGCTGTCTTTGCTTTGAATACTGGGCTGAGAACAATGACAAAATCTTCTTTCAGATAATACCATTGCATTTCTCAGCCCTACAAGTAACTGGTTTTTTAGGACTAAGGAAAGCAACAAAACAAGAAGTGACATAAATAGAGTCCCCAAGACAGAACAAGATGCAGTTCTCTCCTTTAACATGTGGTATCAGGAGTATTGCTGATTACATGGCCACTTTCTCTGAACAGTCCAGTTTTACAAATTCAAAGATGCAACATCCTTCACATGGAAAAACATATATCTTTCCCTTTATCTCAGAAAAGATTATTTTTCCATGTTGATTCTGTATCTGTTATAACTATAATTCAGTTGTTACTAAAAGCTGTGGCAGTGGTAATTAAACTGATACATGTATTTCTATTATGAAAATTGGATTCATATGTGTATATGATGCGTCATGTGTGGTAGCTGTTAGCAAGTGCTTACTTTCTACATTGTGGTCATTGCACATATTCCTAAACTACTCACTTTGGCCTACAAGCAGGATATTTGCAAAGAAATACTTGATGATTGTGTAAGGTAAACAAACAGACACATGATCAACAGGTGATCTTCTGCTAATATCAAATAAACAGTATGAGAACAGAATGCACATTTTCAAAAACTGTAATGCACTCAAGTAATAGCATATGAAATATCATAGAGTATAAAAATTGGGAAAGAATTACTAAGCAGTGAAAGCATATTAGCATGTTTTCTGAGTAAAAAAAATGTTTAAAATAGCAGATAGCTGCCGAATTAAATGAAGTCACACTGAACAGCCCACTGTGCTTTTCTTGTTAAAGACAGACTTCCTTTAAAAAACCCTTTTCCTTTCCGACAAAAAAAGTTGTACAATATATTGAGCAATAAGACATGAGCACTATGACTCAAGGCTCCAGCAGCCAGCCTGTCTTGCAGTTCACGTTGGTCTAACGGTAAGTGACTGACCTCCAATAAAGCGTGTGTGGCTCAAGGCTGGGACAAAACACCTAAAATTTTGCTGCAAGGCTGATAATTGCAATACCTCCATTTTTGATAGCTGTAGCCCCAAGTAACTTGTGGAACCATGAAATTAAACAGGCATTGCCCACATAAGTTCATTGTAACTACAAGTTTTAGGTGGCCGGTCAGTTAAAGGTGATTACATCGTTCAGCAAGTAGTGCAAGACTGTGCTATATTTCTGTAGCTACTGTTTGACAGCAGAGTTCTGCAAAAAACAGTTCATCAGCCCTATGATGCAAAGTATATATTTAAAAATTTTGGTTTTGAGAAGAAATCAAGACAATCAGGTCTTTTTACCAACTATCTTTTACAATTACACTTCATTTTCTTTTGAAGTAAGTATTCAATTTGTCTTGCAAATTTATCTTTTCTAAATGAGAATCTTCCTCAAACTGACAAAAAAAAATTTAAAGCAGAGCACAATGGTATCAAAATCTGAAAATCAATATTCATTTTTTGAGTCTATGAGCAACAAGAAAGAGTCTGGGCAACAACATTGCCTGTAGTCTTCAGATTACTACATCATGTCAAGGCACTCAGATTTCAACATCAAAATTGACATACTGGTTGCAAATGTAACAAGATGTATAGTGGAAGTGTTGTTCTGTTACTGTTTTTTGGTGGTGAGATTTCTGTTTTTTTGGTGATGAGATTTCTGAATACCGTGGTTGTACGGCTAGAAGTCTGACTGATCTAGTTTTTTCCTTGAGGCCTTGCTTTGCCAGAATGAAGAAGGAAAGAGTTAAAATACACGGGAAAAAAGCAATCTTTTGATGTTGGAAATGTTAACAGTTCAACATAGTATTTGATCTTTTCCTCCTTACGGCATGTTTTTGAGGCTTGGAAGGGATACAGGTACACTGCTCTTAAAAACTTGGCTACAGAGGGGGGCACTTCTACCCTGTTATTTTTCAATGGATTTGTAGAAGTATCATGCACTTCAAACAAGTTGCTTCTGAATGTATCCATTAAATGATTAAAACAGAGAGTGAAAATCATGCATTCTCTAACCCGAGGAATCATTAGGTACTGCTTAAAAAGAATTAAGCTGGAAGTTCCCAGTTTGTAGCTATCATATACCTCAGGCTGAATATTTTATTAAAATATATATATATATAGATATATGAATAATAATACAATGCAGGCTGCACCCCTGAACACTTAAGTCACTATGACTCAGTGCTTGCAGAGAGGCAGGAGCATGATGACTCTATACTTAATGGTGGATATTACATACATTAAAAGATTCAGCATAAGATGAGCACTATTTGGCACATTTGTGTTATGAAGCTGTCTTTAGTTACTCTTAACGACATAGATTTCCTCATCTTAATCCTCTCTCATGGCAGACTTCACTCTGTTAAAAAAAATTTGAAAGAAATGACCTCTGAGCATCTGAAAATTCTCTCTTAAAGGATCTAGGCTCTCCCACTCTTAGATGTCAAATGTTTCCAGGTCCACTTATAACTGTTCCACCAGGATTTCTGTGGAGAGATTGAAGCCAATGATGTAGAAGCCTAATAAAAATGCAGTTGTCAAACCCCCTCTGCTGCTATTCCTAATTATGGAGTTTCCCAGGCTCTGTAACCTTCTTAGTACTTGACATCTCGATGCCTGAGCACCTTCATTTCACACCTGCACATGCACAAATTATCATAAATTTTGAACAACTTGAAACCAGTCTTACACTTTAGCTGGCTGTGGATCCAAGAGAGTGGGTGCTCTTTCCCTGAAGGTGGTGGACCAGCAACCTTCCTCGTGTCCATCTCCCAGAGTAAGCCTTGCAGCAGTCACCATGGCAGTCGCGCAGTCCTGTGAAACAGTGTTCCTGCTGCCTTTGTCACTCTTCCATGTGACAGCTCAATGGGAGCGCTTATGTCTGTACTGCAGGGATTTGCAGTCATGCTTGCCTCCCTTTAGGGGAATGCCCTCACCTACACCTGGGCTCTGTGCTCCAGACCTCTCCCTGTCCCTCC
Source organism: Ibycter americanus (assembly GCA_035590275.1). Taxonomy (NCBI): domain Eukaryota; kingdom Metazoa; phylum Chordata; class Aves; order Falconiformes; family Falconidae; genus Ibycter; species Ibycter americanus. Next base: position 9,640,041 of record JAVJGI010000062.1, read on the forward strand.
TGCTCTCTTCCTCCTTCTGCATCAGCAGGTTCTGCCCAGAAGAAATCTGATTTCATATTAGAAACATGAAGCAAGAATGCGACAAGGTTATAGTTAGTGCTTTCACTGAAGAGGAGAGCAGCCCTGTGAAGTCTTAACAGAAGAAGCTGTCTCTGCAAGCACCAAAAAACACGTCAAGGTCCTGAGGCAGAGCAGGGTTTAAGACACACCATTGTGTTCAGCATTTCCCCCTTGGTTATCTGGGATTCTGCAGTGCCTTCTATCAAGGCTGTGGTTTCTGTTACGTGTGCCTAGCCAGGCGCAGGGAGAGCACAGGCAGCCTGCTTGGATGTTGTGATGCCAGCGTTTGAATGTGATGTTGTAGCCAAAGACAGCAACAGCAAAAAAGCTGTCGTTTATCTGAGTCTAGCTTTGACTGTGAACGGTACTAGTAATGATAAAAATAAGACCAAGGTAGTATTTGTTTTGTTCTTATTGTTGGTTTACTTTTTTTAAAGTAGTGTTTTACTCATAATTTATCTAAGATCCAGCAATGAGTGACAGAACTATACTCTAACATGGCAACATGTAGTGTCAGAGAGAAATATATGGAGCAGGGATATCGTCTTGAGTATTTTACAGAGGTGTTTACATTGCAGTGTTAAAGTTCACGTGTCACATTAGGACATTCTCAGAATGGTACTGTCTTCTGCTGCTGGAAAGAATAACATGACCTCCATTGCAAAGGGGCATTTTGACATAATCTAAGACATCACAGGAGATGAATCACAGGAATTCTTACCTACTACTTGGATGTCCAAAAGTACAATGTAATGATCATAGAAATAAGCTGTAGAAGGGTACTGATCACTATCACCACAGAACTTAAGTGCTTTCTTTGTTCTTCCTGTGTTTGCCATAGGTTCCTTATATCAGTAACTTCCAGTACTGTAACACCAGCAGGCATCTGTCCTAAAATTAATGAATGTACTGATTCCAGTGAGCCTAAGGTACAGAAACTGTACTTTGCTTTATGACAGAGCATTTAAACTTTACACCCAGTCTCTGCAGCAAAACAAATCGTTTCTGCATGAGATTCCTCTTCAAAATTGAGTGTCATGCTGAAATATCAATAGAGCAGTAAGTATGATCTTTGTAGCATATCAACATTTATTTCATGAAAAAACCCACCCAGCAGCAGATGGCATTTGTATATGAAAAGATTTTGAAGTAAAATGCTTTTGCTTACCCTGATATACTTAATATATGTAAAGCAATTTTCTTGAGGCCGCACAGTATGATTCAGAACAACCTGATATTTCAGAAATTTCCAAGTGATAAGCTTCAAATAGCTCCCTCATGAATAAGAGGCAGGGTCTTCACAGAAATCTTGCAGACATCCTGAGCCACATGATGCAAGGAAAGAGGGACAGCTGGAGGCTTGAACAAGTGGTGACTGGATACTCCCAAGATAGAGAAAGCTGGAGATATGTGACTGCTGACAGCAGGAGCAAAACTTCTCTGCCCTCAAATTTGAATTTGTGGTGATTAGTAAAGTGCCCTGATAGACAGTGGAGAAGATCAAGCTCCATTAAGAGAAACTCTGGGAAACAGCTGGGCCTGAACTGAAAGTCAGCACCAGGACAAAGTGGTTGGTGAGGACAGATGCAGGGAGACGCCATCAGCTGCGCAGGCATGTTATCACTGGAGATTTGATGCTTTCTGGAAGCCAGGATCTGTGATGGTGCAGAGGCTGCCAAGGCTTGTCCAGCCCTTGATCTGATGTTGCTCATCAGTGTGAGCACAAATGGCACTACCAAGGAGCATATGGAACAGATCAAGAGTGTTTCTAGAGAGCTCTGGGAGAAAAAGTGAGACACATGGACTCAGCTGGTGTCCTTCTTAATCCTTCAGGTCAAGGGGAAAGGCTCAAGTGGGAGTGGATGTACCTTGCAAATTAACAGCTGGCAGCACGGTTAGTGTTGCAGGCAGTGCCTTGGCTTTTATGACCACGGTGTCTTTTTTTTCGCTCAGGTAACCGGTAGATGGAATCCCATGGAGTGTAGCTCTGAAACTGAAAGGATATCAGGAAACCTGGCAGTTTCAAATGCATCTTTTGACAAAGCACAAGAATGGTCCATCCTGATACTCAGGAAACTGAGTGGACATATTAGGAGATCAGCCTGGCTAAAGAAACAATTTGTGACAATGCTTCAAGGTGAAAAGGGAAAGCAAAAGGAAAAAAGAAAAGATAAACAGAAAAAGTACGAAGGAAGTGAAAGTGAGGACAGGCTACAAAGGAAGAATATTGCTGATTCATGCAAGAATGGTATCTGGAAAACTGGCAAGGGCAACAGGATCTTCTACCACTACCTCAGTAGGAAAAGAATAAAACAAAAACCATGGACCTGCTGTTGAATGGGACAGATGATTTAGTGGCAGCAAATGCAGATAAGGGCTTTGTCAATGTCTTTGCCTCAGTCTTCAGCAAGCTCTCCAACACTTTTGTACTTAGGAGCAGGGTTCAAAGAGGAAAGGATTTTGATTTTACCAAGGATAAGTCATGCTGACCAATGTCACTGCCTTCTATGATAAAATGACTGGATCTGTGGATGAGAGAAGAGCAGTGAATGTCATTGTGGACGTGCACTTCTCCCCCTTCTCCAGTCTGTTCTGCAACCCCAGGAGCTGCCGACTAGGCCTCGGTGTCTGGAGTAATGAGTTGGGCAGTTAAGCACCCCTCAGCCATACCAGTGACTCTTTCTCGGCTAAGGCAGAGAATGGCACTGTCTGTACTGGAACTCCCTTTGACAGGTTAAAGCAGGGAAGAAGAATGGAAACAGCCAGTTATCCCCTGACAGCCCCGAATGCTCCTGCCAGATCATAGACCAGGCGGTAACCTGAGTGGAACAACACATTGTTTCTGGATTTTTTGAGAAAATTACCAACTCATGTTGTGGTCAGGATGGAAATTTGCTAATGACTAGAGCAAATCATCTCACAGCCTTATAAACAGCGGTCCTAAAGTGAGACCCTTTTGAGCTCTCCTGGCATCCCCTCTAAGCAGGGTGCTGCTCAGAGCTCGTGAGCCACCAAGTCTGTGAGACTAGGGGGACTGTTGCAGAAAGTCGATGCTGGGGCCTGAGCTGATACTCCTGCTTCTCGAGGCTCAACCCTTCACCCGCTGAGGAATGCAAAGGCATTAGACGTGAGTATTTCACTGAGCTGGAGGGGAACTTTTAGAAGGTATACCTTTGCTGTAATATACGTTGCAAGCTTGAAGTTGTTAGGGTAATTATGTAATTTTTGTGATTTAAAACAGACTTTGATTTGCTGCTAAAATCTTATGGATAATCTTGAATTGAGAACAAACTTTCCCTCTCTCTCCCCTTTAGATCTAATCCATTGTCCAAGTCTGATACTACAAATAGATCCAGCCACACCTAAACTCTGTGAAAGTTTAGAAGGCAAGGGGGTCTACTCTAAGCCTCGCGTCTGAACAGGAGGATCTCCTTTACCCTTTTATGCCTTTGATCTTTATAAACTTTTCCCAACTTTATTCTGATTTGAGTTCAGCTTGATTTATCCCTGTGCATTTACTCCGTGTAATAAGTAACAGAGTGAACCTTGCCATCGAATCTTGTGCAGTTGCATTTCCACAAAATCATATTAAACCTATTCCACTTAAAATCTTTGGTGGTAGTTCTTTAAGTGACATGACCTAAACTACTCTTTTTGCAACAGTCATTTGCCTTTTTAACAAGGCTTTTAACACTATCTCCCATGATATTCTTGTATCCAAGTTAGGGTGTTATGGTCTGGATGAGTGGACAACTAGATGTGTAAAAAAAATGATTGGATATTGGATGGTTGATCTTACAGAATAGTGATTAATGGGTGATACTTTACCTGGGTGGCTGTGGCAAGTAGAATGACACAGGGAGTTACGCTGGGATGTGTCCTCTTTAATATCTTTGGGTATTTTCAAGATCTGATCAGATAAAGCCCTGAGGAACCTGGTCTGAATTAATGGTTGATCCTGAGTTTTGAGCAGGAGGTGGGATCAGAGATTCCCTGAGGTTCCTTCCAGCTTGTATGGATCTGTGGTGTTATGAATCCATGAAAATACCTCATTGCAAAGAAACATGTATGTTACGCAATCTGCCTTGTTTAAAAACTTTTAGTCTGAGATTATTGTATGTACCAGCAGAAGCAGACAAACTTTTACAGGGCAGCAGGCTGAAATCTGAGGACAAATAGTTCTTTGTGTTGAATCAGGACCTATGAAAGCAGATTCCTCTACCTCATTAGTACTCATCAGCTTCAGATCAGACAGAAGAGAAAAGGCAAACTAGCTGTTAGAGATAGAAGGAAGAAGTGAAAGTGAAGGACAAGGTATTTAGCCATGGATGGTTAGAGAATAACCAGGGAAATACAGTATGATCTAATGGTGGATAGCAGGTTAATAACGCACACTGGACCAAATTACCCCTTTGCTGACTGTTGCATTTGTCTAGACTACCACCATAGAAATCCAACAAGCAATAGAATTACTCTGAAGTTACCCAACAGAAAACTATCTAGCTGAAAAACAACACTGAGAAACAGCACACTCAAAGCAGCAACCCCCCCCCCCCCCCAAACTGTCAAGAAATTCCTACACTTTGCTTTGTGTGCAAAGACATGCAACTGCCCTCAGTGGCCCAAGCCTTCATTATAGAGAAACACGCCACGGTGTCAGGTAGTTGTTTATTTTTTCCTATGGAATTGGCTTATGGTAGCTGAAACTGAAAGCTGCCATCAAATAATCTTTGAGGAGAAATTACTTTTATGTACGATCTTTTTTACACTTCACACACTTTGGAAAATCTTCCCTAGAGAAAAAATGATCTTTCGTGAGTACTTAGTGGTTTTGCCTGTTAATCTGTTCTAGGCCATGTGGGCCATAAGTAGCGAAATAACCAATGTTACTGAAACAAAGAAAAAGGAAAATAATTTACTTATTTTGATCCAAGAGTGAATATGGCACCACTCCCTCCCACAATATCTCCTTAAGAAGGGAGATTTTCCTTAGAGAAAGCGTGTGGTGTATTTGAGACTGCTGTCACTTGGGAAAAGAGTAACAAGGCAGAGCTGCTGGTGACATTCTCCCATGAGCTGATGTTTGTAAGCGTCAGCTTTGTCCTAGTTTAGAAATCACATTGTTTGTTAGAAACAATTGTAAGGAAAACAATGTCAATGTCACATTTAAGTTAATCAATTCTCCTTCATTGATCTCCCAAAGATGGCAGGAAAAGAAAAGGCTTTTCCCTAGTGTGAGTTGTCACGTTCTCAAGATTAGTATGCACAGCTCCATCTTTTGGCTCTTACATTCAAAGACCATTATATTTATGTGTGTATGGGAAAAGGAGGAAGACTTGTAAATCATACATGTTCACGGACTCGGGATCTTCCTCCTCTCAGGAACAGCAAGTTTTACAAGCTCTTTTAAAGACATGTCAAGTAAATCAAATAACTATCCGTTTTAATTAGCACTCCTGCAAGCTGTAATGGTCTCTACCTGAAGCTGAGTGACATCAAAGAGATATGAAATTATTTCTAGCCTTTGATGTTTTTTTCCACACAGAACACTTCTTCTCTTATCCATGCAATTTTTATGCCCGTTTCATAAAGCAATGGAAGGACGCGAATGGGAACTAATACCTGGCGACGATGTGCCTTAACAGTAATGAAGTGAATTACTCTTAAGAAGAATATTTGAATATAATAAGTAATAATATTGTCCAGAGGACTTTGAGATGGTTAATTATGAGATGATCTGTCATGAGAAGAACACATTTTCACTGTACTTGCATTCAAAAATGTATACAGTTATATACAAGCAGCAACACAAATATACACGATTATTTGCTGTTCTATTTGAGGACACCCAAAGATGTCTTTTACGTGTCTGAAGGGAGAACAAAATGCAGATTCATCCAGACATCAGTATAAAGCTATGTGAGAATCTCTGTAATGGAAACTTTCAATACTATGTGCTTTTACAGTTGTTTGGTATCACAATACACATATATTTAAAAAACCCCAAGATTCCTGACTATACTTTAGCATTACTGATATAGTGTATAACCAGCAAGAGTGAAATGACTTCTCACCTGTTTTCAAAGAAAACTTTGTAACACAGTAGCTCACTGTAAATAGTGTCAGGGGAAACTAAAAAATAAATAAATAAATTTTAAAAAAGAAAGAAAAAAACCACCCAAGGAGCTTACTTTTAAGTGCCACTTCCATAACATATATTTGGATTGTGAAGGGAATAAATCAGAGTTCAGAATGCAACTTATAGGTCTGGTTTGTTTTCTGTCTTATGACCAATAAGCATCTATCCTACAAGACGATAAATACAATCAAATGAAAGTATCTTCAAGTCCCACCCTGTGCTGAAGGAGTTGGGTCTGTTTTGGAGAGCAGGATGCTAGAAACTATGTCAATTAAGCCCATGTTTTGCCATATTTTCCTTGGTTTCTTCTTCTGCTGCTGCTCTCTCAGTCTTGTCCAGATTAAATCCCACTGAGTGAATTCTCATCCCAGGACTCGTCTCATTTATATTTCACAGCTCTGGTTTGAGCACCATGGCTTTCTCCCTGCTGGGGCTGTAGCCCTCCCGGGGCTACCGTGGTGACTAGTAACAACACTGCCCCGTCTGCCTCCTGTGTCTTGCTCGTGCTGGTGTCGACCATCCTGTAGAAAGGGTGTTCACCTGGCAATTCAACAGCACAATTTGAACACCTGAAAGTTTATTTACTGGCTGTTCAAGGTAATGAGCTAGATGAATGAAAGTTGGGGCAGCTGTAACCAAGCAAGGATCCTGTTTTGTTTTCTCTGTTACAAGGGAACAACTTGTAGCAGGTAAGTGTAGCTCTTCTCTACCACATCCTCCAATACTTGACCTGAGGGGGCATTCAAAGACTCCTGCTTCACTGGTTTAAAATCACTTTAGATCAGTCAGAAAAAACACAAAGAAAAGAGTGTAGGTGTGTGGAGAGCAACACAGAGACGCCCCTCTGCTTCCCACCTCCTCCTAGAGTGAGCTACTACCCTGCCCCTACCCTGCCCCTACCCTGCCCCTCCTCCCCTGCCCCCTCCTCCCCCGTGGGTGATTCACCAGCTGGGTGCTGCCCAGGAGGGGGCTGTGCTGGATCCTGAGGGCCAACAGAGACACCGGGAAGTTGGAGGCTGAAACTACCTCCCTCGTCATGGAGAGCCTGTAGGAGGTAATCTTTGCAATCTTCAAGGAGTCTTTTAAGCAGCTGTTTTGTTTGTGCCTTTCCCTTAACTAAGGGTAGTTAATCCTACTTAAGGTTCTTCTTTTATAATTTTTTTATTACTCTATTATATTACTTACTTTATGGTCTTATGAAGTTGAAGTCCTTCCTCATCCATTCAGTACGAAATACTAGTGAATTTATGATTCTTGGAGAAATGCAGGATTTTCTCATAGAAGCCTAAAAAGGTGTTACAGAGTTAGTATTTATCCAAAATTGTTTGTTACTTTGCTCTCTTCACAAATATGTATTGTATAACCATATAATGTGTTTTACTTATGCAAAATTTCTGAGAATTCTGAAAAACACTTACCTATTGCTTTAAGTAGTTTTAGAATTACTAGTATAAACTACCATTCATTCAGGTTCAGCTGGGTTAACTATTTAACAACATGCTTTTTTGCAGACAAGCTGCAATGTTTTGTTTCTTGAGTGTTGCTTGGATTCAAGATAAATTATTAATCTAATGATAAGTGAAAGCATCTTAGTGTCCAGTTATTCATAATCTCCTTTATTATTTAATGGATACTTTACAGCAATTATCTTGAAACTCAATAGGCTTGACCTTGTTTTCATTGAAATCGATGGCAAATCTCTGAGTTCAATGGATTATGACTAGCCTCACTATGTAATGAGTTATTATTAACGCCTGGTTTTGCTACCTTAGTTATGCTTTGACACTAAACACATATTTGTTTACTTACAAAAAAAAGAAGAAAAAAAGCACAGCTAAATACTACAGTAAAATATAAAAGCAAAATCAGAAATTTAACCTTTCCCATAAGTGTTTCTCCTGGACTATTAATATTTATATGGCATATTTAATAAGATAGAACACACAGGCTACCAAACAGGTAATAGGATTAATTATTTTCCATGGATGATGTATATTTATGTAAATCCTTTAATGAACTCCTAGAGTTATGCAAACTACACCACAAGGGACAGGGAGACTTAATAACCTGCCACAAGTTATTTAGGTATTTTCCGCATGAACAGAGTTAATTCACAGTCTCACTGGAACTTACACAAACTATTGATACCATTTACATTTGGATTTAATTTGTTAATTCTTATCTTTATTGTTATCTGCAGCTGGTTGAGGAGGACAATAATAAACAGTGGGTTTAAATGAAACTTCTAATACAATTTAAATGTGAGTCTACTTAGAGCTTTGTCTCTTTATATCTACAGTAGGAAACTACAGAACAATAAATGTTAACAGACAACATTCACATATAAAACACTAACTAGGAGCACAGGGAGCTGATAGAAGTTGAACACAACCTTTGCATGGAGGGATCTATTGTTCTTGGAAATCCTCAAGCCCTAATTTCCTTGTTATGTTTATTTTTAAAGTGGTATGTGTCAATCTCAATAAGTTATGAACATCTTCTTTTTTTACAAATGATTCTTGGGGAATGTAGGCAACTCAGCCAGAATTTCGAGTATTCTTCAAAATTTTCATAAAATGCCAATGATGCCTATGGTGTAATATCAGGACAAATATAGTATATTATCTCCTCTCTGTTTTAATGAAGTTGGGCATCTTTTAGTTGCATTCTTATTCCAAAACATAAGTGTAAAGGGATGATATATTTGTGTAAAAATAAATAAATAAAAAACTTCCTGAAATACTAGTTTGTACAAATTCAGTGTGACTTGGTATGAAGCAGATACATTCTCACTGCAAAGCTTAGGATGTTTATGGCTATGAATTCCACACTGACTAGCAGGATAAAGGGCTGGTAACTCACTTGTGTGCTCTGCTTAGAAGTACCATGCGTACTCCTCTCCCTGACACCACCAACATGGCTTACCCTCCCTGATTACTCCCTTGCTTTGGCTGAAATCTTGTCTACCAGTTGCTTTTTAGGAGCCTGATACCTGGATCATAAAAATTCAATGCAGGTTAGAAGCAGACTGTTCTATTATTTGTGAAGAGCAGAGACACTGAAGAAGAACAATGACAAGTTACTTTATTTTTCAGGGGAGCCAAATTCAGATTTTACATCCTTGGGCCAAGACGAAAAAGAGTCCTGAATTGCCAAAGCCTCCTCAGAATACCCAATACTGGATACATAGCTGGATACAAAGACAGAAATCTACCTCTAGGAAAGCAAACATTTAATTGGTGACCTGTAGTAAGTCAGATATTTCAAGGTAAGCCATATTTGAAATATTCATTTGTTCAAGTCAACAGAGTGTGGATGTGCTTTGTGTCTGGAATTTACTGAATAAGGCTGTAATAAAGAAGTGATAGTACTCACCTAATTCTAAAACGAAAAACCAACCCAATTCAATCCAGACTTCCCACACTGAAAAGCATGCTCATCTGAAACATGGTTGTTTCGAAGACCCTTGTCTTCAAAGGACCCTGGCTGGGAACCTGCAATGTGTTTGTTTTGATAGTTGCCTACTCTTTCCTCTGGTCTGTGCAATACAAATGCGAAAAGGTATTGAAATATATACAGAAATATGAAAAAGGCATAAACAATTAAAGTAAACTCTTAATTTTTAATTTTAAAAGGTTTGATATATTTGTTTACGTATCAGCTTTTACAAACATTGGGACTGGGATGCTAGCTTTGTAAAATGTCAAACACTTTTTAAACTCCTTTCTTGACTCTGTTTCTCAATTCTTGAAACACTGATTTTTTGAGAAGTTTTGAGAATTTAGCTTTATTTTCTTCAGGTTGCTTTGAAAATGTTCAGATGAAAACGTACGTGCAGACATTTCAGCCTAGGACTATGATAGCAGCTGGGTCTGCGCTCTGGCTCTGAGGCCAGCTGGCATGTTCTGCCCATATCCATATTATTTTGACTCCCTTAACCTCCAAAATAGGGTGTGTACATCCAAACTTCTTATTGGGAATGATTCCTTGACCATAACAAACCCTCTTAGTGGTCTGGGAATGGCTCGTGAGAGTGCCAGTTGGTCCAGACTAAAATCATGGCAGGAACCTGTTCTTAGCACTATAGCTTTGTCCTATTTAACGGGCTGGTTTTAATGTGACTGTGCTGGGTTCTACATAAGTGCATAGTGAGACAAGGTTTCTGAAAATCTCTGCGTTTCAGTGATTGAGCACCAATAAAAAGCATGAATTTGCAAAAGCAAAGCCAAAATGTTTTCCTTACATTTTCAAGCCCTTCTTTGTGATCGTATTTTCTACCACATATTATACATAAATAATTTTCAGTTTCCTTTATTCACATAAAATTCTCATCGGAGTCAATCATAGAACAGTTTGGGTTGGAAAGGGCATTCAAAGGTCATCTAGTCCAACTCTCCTGCAACAAGCAGGGCCATCTCTGAGATCAGGTTGCTCAGAGCCCCGTCCAACCTGACCTTGAATGTTTCCAGGGATGGGGCATCTACCCCCTCTCTGGGCAACCTGTTCCAGTGTTTCAAATTCCTCATCATAAAAAAATTCTTCATTATATCTAGTCTAAATCTACCCTCTTTTAGTTTAAAACCACTGCCCCTTGTCCTATCACTACAGACCCTACTAAAAAGTCTGTCCCCATCTTTCTTACAAGCCCCCTTGAGGTACTGGAAGGCTGCTATAAGGTCTCCCCAGAACCTTCTCTTCTCCAGGCTGAACAACCCAACTGTCTCAGCCTGTCCTCACAGGAGAGGTGCTCCAGCCCTCTGCTCAGTTTCATGACCCTTCTCTGGAACCACTCAAACAGGTCCTTGTTTTTCCTGTATTGAGAATGGCTTCTTCCACCAAGGATCTGTTGCTTTTGCTACGACTGTTTATTGATTAAATAATTTTAAAAATAACCTTAAATACTTGAACACTGAAGCCAAACATTAGCTACAAAGCCAGAGCATTCCCTAGATGGTGTTGTCAAGTAGTTACATTAGTGAGTAATAGATTAGCAACTACTTTATGATGTATTGCACTAATTCAACTCTCTGATGATGGATTGGAGCAATACTTAATCCAGAAAGAGGCATTTTGAAGATCAATTACTCGAGAAATGGAAGAGGCTGGAAGTAAAGAAACCAGGGTAGCCAATAAACAGTAATTATAAAACTTAATGGAATTTTTGAGGAGTATTTTTGCTGACCATTAGATGGAAGAAAGAGACTATAAACAAATGAACTGGTAAATTGTCCATCAGCCATTCAAATTCTTCAGTGAGATAGTCTGTGAAGGTCTAAGCTTCAATTATTTTGATCCTTGTTTATCTAGAAATTGTACCAAAGGTCCTTAAAAGAACTGGTCTCAAGGGTAGTCGAGTGGATGAGCACTGAAATTTCTAGCTTTGTACACTCGAACACATTCCTCCTTTATGCCACCAGAGAAGATAAACAACAACCTCCATTAGTTTGCTATGTTTCTTTTCACTTTTTTCAATCTTTTTGTAGGCATTGCATCTCGGGTTTTAGAGTCCTGGATGCTGCTCTCTGCTTTGTGAATGACTAGCCCTGTGACTGAACTAACAACCTCTTTTGTAAAATGGGGGATGAAAATACCTTTCTGTCCTTTGTCAAGTCAAAGCTTGGAGAGTTGTATATATTGAGACCTACAGAAGTAGTAAATGTTTAGAATAATTTTTACAACACGGTAGCTCTGTTCAACAAGGTCAATAGGCACTTGACTTTTAAAATGAGGGGCGGTAAATAATGTTCTGCTAAGCATCATATTCAATAAGAATTGCAGAGTGAACAGGTTTTGTGCTGTTAAAAGAACATGAGCAAATGACAAACGATGCTGAAAGAATACTATCACCATCTTAGCGTGCTGGTTTGTTAACTAAAGGTTGTTCAATAAGTGGAATCACGAGCACAGCAGTCATTGCCAAAGCAATCCGTCTCTTACCGAACATGCTGCACTACTCAATCATGTTCGGTCACCTGCAGGCTTGCCAAGGCATGAGCAGGGATGAAGATTTTTATGGGGTCAAACCCAGCTAAATATCAGATGGGAAGAGATGCTAGAAGATCAGGGCATGATTATTTCTTAGAGTTGATGCACAGAACTATAGAATTTAATACCATATTGGCCTATCCTCTCTACTGCACCCTATGCTTTCTCCCCACGTTGTGCTGCAGACAGGACATCTGCACTTGAAAGAGTGGATTTGGGAGCATCGTAAGGCTTATCCCCTTGTAAGTCAGTGTCTGTAGGTGTGTGGTAAGAGCTACTTGAGACAGGCCTCTGGTGCCAACGAAACAAACATAAAAAACACCTTGTGAAAAACTGCTGAAAACCTCTGAGGTATGAAGCAGCTCAGATGAGTACTTGCCATGCCCCTTTCAGCTCATAGTCACAACAGGTTATTGTTTAGGTAATAGATCTATGTTCTGATCAACAGAACTATTGAAAAAAAGTTACACTAGTCTATCAGTCATGGAAAAGTCAGTCCATCTCAAAGTCTTGGCAGAGTTTCTCACAGGAAAGAATAAGTAACCTGTTAACTGCTCTGACTCTTTGGGTGGAAAGAAAAAGGGGATCTTCATACACAGCCTTGTTTCTCAGCCTTTGCCTTCTCTTGCAGTGGCACACACAACCTGTGTCCTGAATACCAGCAAATGCACAACTGGAAGCTCCCTTTGGGAAACAGTTTGGCTACACCCAGGATTAAAAGCAGCATATATTTTTGGAGAAAGATTTCCAAACTGGAACGTAGGCAGAATGTAGAAGTCTGAAGTGATCCTGAATAAAGCTTAGACATAAGCCAGGCTCTGGAGACAACTAAACCCCTAGCAATAAATCTGGGAATAAGGACCAGTGTCCCAAACTTTCTGCTTTCACCCAAGTGCCCTAAATTTCAAGCTGCAGCCACCACACCCTTCAGACAGCCTCTCCTTCCACATCACCACCAGGTCAATATTGCTTTCACCATGCTGGCATGGATTCAACAGGAAAAAACAAGAGGTCCCCCATGACCTAGCCACAGAGGTGAGTGTGCACCTCTGGGAGATGTGGGTTTGAACTTCTGCGGGTGGAGGAGAGCCACAGCCGGTAACTATGTGAACCTTCACTACAGAAGTACTATATTAAAGGTAACCACTGCAGTTTTAAAGAAAGAAAGAACAGTTTTCAGTCATTTGAAAAATGATGGTAAACAGTTTAGTGGTCCTGGCTCTGAATGGGCCAGAATTGCCTGCTGTAGCTCTGCTTACATCTCTAAAGCTTTGGAAAGAGTGGGATACCAGGCAAACTCTTCCATCATTGTCTCCAATCCTGGGTGAAAAATAAATGTTACCCACACTCTTCCTTTCCCCTTGGAAAAGGTACAGTCCTTGCTCAACAGCTTTAACAGCTCCTTCCACTCCTCACTGATGTCTTGAAATGATTGACAGCCCTCCCTAGGCCCCACAGGGTGCTGTGAGGGTGTTGTCCTCCTTCCCATGATCTCTACATGCTTCGTTTCTCAGAGCAGTCCCACTCCAGACAGGAGGCCTGGGGTGAAGACGTGTGAGGTGTAGCTGTAGTACCAGGGTGGTTGCAGCACCTTGCCCTCAACCCAGCTCAGCTTGTAGCCACTTTTGAGCACAAAGTCATCGCAGCCTTCAGGATCACAGAGCCCATTTCCACCTGTTCGAACTCACTTCAATATTTCACCTCTACAAGAAAGGAGAGAACATTTGGAGCCTGGGGACTGGGCACAAAGGGAGACAGAAAAGGATTTGCCTCTAGGATGCTAACTTGTAGAGATCAGGACTGCAGACTGCCAGTTTGGGACCCTCCTTGGAAGGGGGAGGGAAATAAGCCAGGCTGACATGTCTAACTTGTAGACCTGGACTGGCTCCATCATTTTCTAAGACTTCTCAGCATGTTCCTCTTCCTGACTGTTGGAGACACACCAGGAGTATTGCTCACAGTTACTACATAGAATGAATTACGCCTTATTGAACATGCATTCTTTGTTGTGATTTGTCCAATTAATGATATATTCAGAGAGTGCATAGAGGCATGGTCTGCTTCAGAGAAGGAAGGTAGAGGTAGTTATACTGTTGGAGGTAGAAAATTGCTGGAGTTGGAATTGTAACTCTGGATTAGTTTTTGAAAAAAGTAGGTGATGTGTGTGCATGCTTATGAAACTCCCTATTTACGTTACTAAAGTGTCTGAGAAGTATGGAAATGGCATTAATGAACCCTGCCAACCCTTTGAACATCTTAATGGAGGGATAACAAGATTTTAATGCTTCCATTTCTTTGGCAAAGTTTAGGCAAGATGCAAACTGTTTGTATAAATACTGCTGCTATGAAAGAAGCCAGCATACTTGACAGATTTCTAGGTCAGTGGTGGACAAACACATATTTATCTCCTAAAGAGCAAAATAAATGACCTCTTTAAAGTAGCAGTGAACTAATAAGACGCTACCAGTGACAAAACGAGCACATGACTTTGCTAGTTTGGGAATTCCTAAATAATACACAATAATTCTGCCTCAAGGTACATGGTCCTCACCAATAACATTATCTATAAAAAGTGACATGGTGTAAATTGTATGGCTCTCACAATGTTGACTGCTTAATTGCCTGCATCTGTTGTGACAATGCTGTCTTGTCAGCATGCTAAGTAATTGAAAAATTGTTGTGTGATGGAAGATCAATACAATTCTAACAAGAAATAAGTATGATAGAGTACTGAGAGCAAGCAAATAACCAAATCTAGCAGTTGTGATTATCTCCTGAAGACACACAGGCATTGATTAGTGTTTCATGGGTTAATTTCTTTGGTAGTAATGGCAATCAATGGGTTTTCAATTGTTCATATTTTGAAAGTACTATTTCTTCTGGCAGGACCAGTCTGGAGAGATAAATGAAGTTGTTGAATTTTTTACTTAAAAGCCATCTATTGTCTATTTTTAATTAAAACAGTTAATGGTCTTTATTGATTCCTTAAATGTGCTATACTAGATAAATCTTTTGTACTTATCTGTAGTTATTTATGTTTAAACATTTTCGGGTTTCACTAAATGCTTTCACAGAGAATATTAAGGTGTGTGTGTAGGAGATCAGCAGAAGCATAATACATGATTTAGCTTCTCTGAATATTTTGATGCACATTTAAATACACATAGAGGTAGGCTTAAGACCAGCCTTTCAGTATTTTTGCTTGTAAAACAGTGGAAGGCACGTTCTTTTTCTCAGGAGTCAGAGCTGCATAAGAAAATGTAAATTCAAAAAGCTTTTAAAGTAATTTTGTGTTGTTATGTCCCCTACCTACCTTTTGAATTTTATGTCAGATTCACTGTGTTATGAGTTTGAAAGAACAATAAATGGAGATTATTTTTTTTTATTTGCCAGGGATTTATATTATCTTATAACTTAGAAACATCATAACCTTGTGTGATGCATTCAGATGGTGGCCAACAACTACATTTCTTGGTCAGTTAAGGCTGAGGAGTTAAAAGGCACTCTGCCCCTCTGGAAGTGGAATACAGGTGCTGATGCCTGTACAGGGAAAGTACGATCACAAACCAGAGTTCATTTCTGAGAATGCCACTTTTAAGTTAAATGCAAACTTCTGTCATCTTTAATTCTAAGATACTTAACAATTGTGTAAATTTCAGATGTATTTAGAGAAAATGTAAAATCAAGCCCTGCCTGAAATTGCTGTAAATATTAATACTTTTCACTCTGCTGTGTTTTCAAAAAAGTTTATTATAATGGTTTAATAGTCCTACGGAGTTTTTTCTGTTTTGTTTTCCTTTAAGGACAGCCATGCTAGTGTATATATTACATGATAGTTTTCATAGAGATAAATAAAATAATACAATTTGACAAAGAAAATACAATATATGAGAACAAATTCAATATGTGATTATTAAAAACAACCCAGGGAAAAAAGTCAGATATATAACTAAAATATTTTTTCTCCACAACAGTATATCGACTCCTTTAGTCATTAAATTGTATCAATTTCTTCTTAATGGAATAAGAAAGACTAGCCTTTTCATTTAAACTTCATAGTTATTGCTACACATAAAATCCATTTTTCTTTTATGTCAAAACAAAGCATCTATCTTTCCAATAGCAAAAACAAATGAGGGACAATGTAGTTACAAAGAGCACTGGAAGGATTTATTCTGGCACAGCTTTTTTTTAGACTTCTATTCCTGAGGACACACTGGAAAATAAAATTAGAAAAGTCAGCATAAATAGACTTGCTAAGTAACTGGTCTGTGAGTAGAAGTCATGTCTAGCTCAGATTAAATCGACAGAGTCGGAGAAGAGATAAATTGTCTGTGTCTACCTGGGTCTGGGGGCAGATATGAGAGAACCTAATGCTGCTGTTATCTGAGTCTAAAACATCTCTTAGACTATCTCTTGTTTCCCATTGAAAAAGAGAACTCCAGAAACCCAAATGACTGTAAGGAACTGGTTCTTGTGGGCAACCGCTGAAGTATGACAGTGATTATTTAGAGCAGTTGTAGAACTGTAGCATTTTCTTTTCATCTGTCAGGTAACCATGCTTCCACATTTCACACAGAGTGAGCAACAGGCCAGACTTACAAGGTACAAAGGAAGAAAAAGGCTGTTCTTATACATCTTCATTGTAATTGTACTGACATTTATTTTAGTTGTTGTAGAGCCAGCAGCAGATAGTCTTCTACCTGCATCTGAAGAAGACCTTGGAGTGGGAGAGGAGGTGAACTCAGAGCATCTCTGCCCCTTCTGCCATGTAGCACGCACTCCTTGGGGTGTGTGACTTTCCATTTGTCCCACGTGAAAGTCCTGGACGCATTCTGCATTAGCCAGCAAGTCACCACCCATGCTGATCTGTCTTGGCCTTGGTCCAGGAGGCGCTTTGCCCATGGCAGGCACCGGTTGTGGGTTCACAGCCTGTGACATGACTGCAGTTTCTGCTGCTACCAGTCTTGCAGTCTAGCACAGGACCTTGTGAAGCTGGAGACCTTCACTCGGGACTATGGCTGCAGCGAAGAAAGGAGGAGGAAAGAGAATCTAAAAGGAGGGAAGAAGAAAGAAAATAGGCCTGAACCAGATATGCCTCCATCCATGAAGATGTAGTGGTACAGCCAACATAAAGCAGCAGCAGCAGGCGGCTTCTTGGAAGCCTTGTATTCCTGCTCTTACCATGATGCTTTGATCAACGAATCACAAAGCAAAGGTCGTGCACCCAAAGTTCTGTTTTTCTCTTCTTTTCTCTGTCTCATGATAGGTGTTTCTCTTTCAAATATACATGTAACCTAAACATAGATACAACAGTGGTTATCATTAACTAGTTGTCTTCAACTCCTGGTGTGTGGGCTGCAAGAAGGAGCCACAAAGACAGAAAATAAAAAGTGCCACAGAGGGAAGTTAAGGCATGGAGAAAAAAAAGATTTAAAGGTTGACCAAGGAGGGCACTATGAAAAGGCTGGGATAGTCTCTCAACATCCTACTTAGTGCAAAGTTTCTTCTAAGACCTGTCTGTCTTTCATAGATTATAAATTCTTCCCACCTTTCATAACAGAGATCCTCAGCTCCTCAGCAGTGGCAGGAACCTCAGGAAAAATGCCAAGAAACGTGAGCAACAGCAAGACATTTCCCAAGCAGGTGTAAACCAAAAAAACTTGCTACGCAAATGTGTCCTTTCTCTTGCAGGAGGCTGTGCTGACGGTTAAGGAAGTGTCAAAAGTTAAACTCTAGCTGCAGTATTCCTTCATCCAGTCTAGGTAGCCACCCAATGATTTGGCTCCCATTTTTATACAGTCATATTTTTGTAATATATTCTAGAGATTTATCCCATATCTGCTGAGTGTGTGTATGTAAATCTGTGAATTACTTCTCAGCTGTAAAATAACCAAGAAAAACAAGTCTGTTATCAGTAGTTTTATGTCCATTACATGTTCATATTTCCTTGAGGAAGGTGTAAGGACCTGTAATCCAAAAGTAGTTAGAAGCTGCAAGGATGTAGCACTTATTAGCACTTCTGTAAAAGCTGTAATGCATCTCATTGGGGCTTCCTGTGTTGCAAATCTATGCCCTAAGCCAGCTGAGCAGCAGTGTCTATTCACTGCTCCACCAAGGTTTAGCAAAAGGTTTCTGTGTCAAATCTGTGTCATGTAGTTAATTTCAAGTAAGGAGGAAGAACATGCAAATAACAAATCTACAGAATCATATGAGGTAAGATACATCTCATTTTAACTTATTTTTGTTGAATGAAATATTTATTTAATACTTCAAGGTCCTCCAAGGAACTGACAGAACTGTCTGAAATGCATTTTGTTTATTGTTCATTAAACCTAAGTAACATGAGGTCATGATCTTTCAATTGCAAAGAGGTTGTGCATATTAAAATAGAAATCCTGCAATGCATTTTTCAAAAAAAGGTGGAATATCATCATTTTGATTAGGTTGATGACCTGTCGTCATATTTTGAACTGAAACATTGACCAAAAACATATGCCATTTTTTCATTTGATGACCTCTGTAACTTAACATGCATTTACTGCTTTTTTTTCACCCCTCTATTTCTAAATCACTAAGAGAATACAATATTTTAGTGTTAGTCTTACTCTATCACACTTTAAAATGTTCAGTTAAGCAGTCTGATAGAATGTTTTAGGAGACAGATAGAAGTATGTATTTCTTCTATTTAAATGTTATAGAAATGGTTAGTATTGCTATTTCTTATCCACTAAAAATTACTTCAAGTCATTGACATTTCACTTTTCTGAGTACATATTTCCTGTGTAAACATCAGACAGTCTTCTTTCTCTATGCTTTCTTTACATTTTACCAGGTTTTATCCGAGCATTTTTTATCTTCGTTTCAGCTGTTCGAAGTGGGGTTCTTTTTCAATGCAGAAGGCAAATATATGTTGTATGAAGAGTTCTTAAAAAGTTAAATGATGATAGATGGAAGTTTTCAGTAAAGGTCTAAAAGGATTTTTAATACTGAGTAAGAAAGAATACACTGAGCCTTCTCTTACAGAATAATTATTTGGGAAATACTTAATGAAATATTTTTTACCCACTTTCACTGTAGCATGAATTATAAAACTTTGAAATACTAACTCGGTTTTCTAGACTGTATCTATGTGAAAAAACTAGTGTATTTTAAGAAGTTATAGTAATAATAAATATGAATGTAATGCACAAGGTATAAATCACAAGGACAGTCACCCTGAGGAACTAACTCTGTTATGCATGGAAATATGCAGAAAGCAACCTGCTGCTGAACTCCAGTGCATAGCACTGACTTTAAGCACTGCCATCAGAGTCTGGCTGCTGGCACTTGATTTTAGTCATAACATTAAAATACAATTTTACTTGGAGCTTTGAGGAAGCTTTCCTAGCTAAAACAACTCAATCATTTATTCTTACAACTGAACCATTGTCTCTCCTATACTCAATGCAATCTTTCTTCCATGTTATCTCCCTTCCAGAGATATTTCTAAGTTTGGCTAAGGATTGCACTTTTTGCTGGTTGCTTATCCGGCATACATACATATGAAATGCCATACTAAGTAATATCCAGCAAATCACACTGTTGAAGTCAGAACGTGAGCAAATGTCCCATGACTGGATTTAAAAGCTCAGATGTTAAAGAACAGACCTGGGGCTGCCAGGAAAGGAAGAACTTCTGCAAAGAGCTCCAAGATATTTTCAGCACATTGTTCAGCAGAGAAAAGATGCAGTGTTTTAGGAAGCTGAGAAAGCTGGGAAGAAGCATTACAAAAGGTGCCCCAGGCCCTGACAGGGCCATTCTTGCACTGCTTTTATCTGAGACCAGTTCCAGGAAAGTGCACGATGGCTGGCTGTTAGTGGGTATTGCAGTTTTTTTGGCTTATCAAGACCTTCAGCCAAAAAGCCTCTGTAAAGTACTCCACTAATTAGAGATTCAGGAACTTTCAGCAAGATCTATTGAATTTTCCCAAGTATCCTGTATGTGCATTAAATCCATAAACATCATGGACGTAATAATGTTTGGCAACACTTCAAAAGTACATCAATAATCCCTATCATTTGAGATTTTCACGTTCTATGTAACATATTCTATATGATCATTTTATTTTTACTAACAGCTGGTATGAAAAACTAGTTTCAAAACATGCAACATTAATAACAGTATCTTGACTACACAAATAGAAAAAGGTGTCCGGTGAACTAGTCTAGATAGTAAATAGAAACAAAATATCCTAATAATGTCACATTTGATATTCATTAATGCATTAAAAAATTCAAAGGTCTAGTTCAGATGAGACTTTATTCCATTGTGTTCTTCTGTGACCTTTTCATTTGCACTTAAAAATTATTTTCTCCTCATCTTTCAGTATTTACCGTGGTCACTAAGATGATATGCAATGAAGGTCTTACAGACCTTCACATTAAAAGTCCCTTCTTGCAGATACTACCCTAAAGATGGTAAGAAGCCTCTTTTGCTCGTTCCCCATAAACACAGATACCTATGTCACTGTCATAGTAAAGCAACAGGCAAAAGTGTTGCTCCCACAAATTACTTTCCTGTTAATTACCAGCTTTTTTCAGTGGTGTTGGAAAGGTATTGAAATGTGTAACTCAAACTGTTTCCCTCGACAAATCTAAGCTTTTCACAACTTTCTTCAGTTTCAGGAAAGCAGATGGTGGACACCCGATAGACATTATAGCTGACGTAGGTATTATTACTTCACTTCAGAAAATAACTTTTCAGCATATCATTTCCAGCATTACCACTCATAAGTCTCTTGCAAGTATTTATTTTCAGACTGGCAAAGACTAATAAATACTGTCAAGCATTTATTTTTAGACAGGTAAAGGCTGTTCCTTCTACAAGAAACGTATGACTTAGCCCATGGGCAGAGAAACAAGACATATTAAGAGTACATAACAGATGTAATGAAAGTAAATGAACTACAATAAATTAAATAAAAAGATTAAATTTATTTTTTTCTTCCTTGAAAGGGGTATTTGAGCAGACACGCCTGCTGCCAAACACATGTTCCTGTTTGTGGAACTGTGCCAGACAAGCCTGGCAAACTCATTTTAAGAAACCTTGGTAGGACCACCTAATGGCATCAGATTTTTGCGTTAAACCTGATCCAGCTCCCACAGCACAATAACTACATTCAGGAGGAGGTGAACGAATCCACTAGACTGTACTGGGTCAGAACATGATCCTAAAGCTGATAATGTTTTAAGGCGACTGTAACATGCCCCAGAGTGAGGCAATGCAGTGTGATACAACAGTTATTCAAAACCACTTATGCTGTTAACTTTGACTATGATTTACATCTTTGTATCTCAGTCAAAAAAAACCAAGCTTTTTTTATCAGAATCAAAAGGAGCATGTTTCTCTGTACAACCAATCATCTTTACAAATTTCAGGAAGATAACCTAGCCTAACACATCAGGATTATTCAGAGGAAAACTAGTGCGGTGGAGAAAGTGCATTTTTCAGCCCCTCCCTTAAAAGCAGATCATCTACTTTTACTCCGATTTTCCTCAAAATTCACCAGATAAAGTCAGTCTGTGAATGTAAAAGGCAATGAAAAATTTTACACTCTTCACCTAATAGGCTTCTCTTTGAAAAAGAAATTTAGAGGTGTGCTAGATTTTGAGTGCTGGGAATCAAGAAGCTGATACGAAGACATAAAACAGAATACCTCTTCAAAAGATCAAGCACACATCATTGGGCTTGATGTGGGAAATACTGCACGAAGTTCTATAGCTTGTGTTCTGCCATAAGTCACACCAGATGATCATGAGCTTTTATTAACAACTGTGGATTTATTGTCACTATAACAAGGCCTCTTCACACTACTCAGGCAGTGTAAAGTGCCTTTTAAGTGTGAATAAATTACATTTACTCTCACTTAAAGGACACTTTATTCTGTCACAACTGTGTTAAAGACCTGTGATTTATGTTCCTTAAATAAAACCAGCTCCTTAAATATTCTAGTTCTAGGTTCATAGATTTTAGGTCCAGGAAGGCCAGATAATGTCCCCAGTCCAACATTCTACACAATGCAGATCATAAAATTTAATTCAAATAATTCCTCCTTCAGTTTTGATTAGGTAAATAATTTATACTTTAAAGGCACATCCCAAGTTGAGATTTATTGAGATCAAGTCAGTTCGTCATATTTTTCATGGAGGTGTTGCAGCAGCTACCTGCCTACAGACCTGAACCTTAATTTCAAACTGAATTTATCCAGTGTCCACTCATAACAAGAAAATGTTATCATATGTTGTCTGCTAGATGAAAGAGCTCTTGAGCAACAAAAACCTCTTTGTGCATATAACTACTGACGCCCTTCTTAACTGTCACTTTGGTAAGTTAAATAGATTGTGCTGCTTTTGGTAGGGTCTTGATACTGTGCAAGTTCCCGAGGCCTTGAATATTCTTTTTAAATACTTCATGATTTTCAACATCTGTTTATAAGGTGAGCACAACAGAAATAACTACACATAATAGTGTGAAAATAATCTCTTCTACATAACATTGCCTCCCACTTCTTGCATGTAATTCTCTCAACTTTTGTGTTCCAGCACTGTTTTAACCAGTATCTAATGAAAATCCACACTTTAATGGACAGGAATGTGAAAAAAGAAACTGCATTATTCTATGTTCCAAGTACCCTGCTTTTTATTGTAATATCCATGCCAAGAACAGAAAAGATCATCCTGCAGAATGTATTCCAAGTGCTTAATTTGAATTCCAGGAGACCCATCTGGTGCTATTCAAAGAGCAGAACAAGTAAATACTCTTTATTGTTCTTTATTTTTTATTTATATTTTGAGTGATACAGTTATTACCTAATATAGTAGAATTACTGTCATAAAAAGCATTAAAAGGCAGCCTATTCTTAACGTATTGATCACAGACAATATTCTGGGCAGGTGATTGGTTTTGACACCTCAGATCACATTTCAGAAATGTTGGAAAAATTCATCTGCCTTGTACTGCTGGGAGTATTAGAAACATCGTTGAAGGATTCATTTTTTCACTGACACTAAGTGAAAAAGATGGTGTGGCACCAGATAGGGCAACTGAGACAACCAAGTTGAAAGGAGCCATTAAACAAGTGAAATTCCATAAATCCCCAGGCAAGGCAGCAAAATTCTGCTAGCACAGCTGTTTTTTAAAAAAAGAAATTTGTTTTCTGTTTCCATATCCTGCACGTATCTGTAAGAACTGTATCAGTATCACTTATCTCCAGTCTACGCTGGAGACGTTATCCACTCTAACACACATCACCAAGAGAAAGAATCCGATGAATTACATCTCACAAAGACCAACTATACTATTACAGCATAAATCTACATGTTTTCACTGGAGTACTGGTGGTAAATCAGGCAGTAAAGATCCTCAATTATAAAGTGTTTTTGGGAAACACTGATTTCACATTGTTCATCACCATCTGTCAGAGTTGCAATGGATATCATCAAAAGCAGCTGCTGTCTTTTCCATTTCAGGCTCAGAGTATATTAAGAAGTCTAGAGATGTGCATTGTTTTGGCAATGAAAATGGAGAATTTAACTTGTGTGTTTGATACTTAAGATTTTGAACCGTTCCATACACAACGCTAATGCACAAGTGCTGTCTACTCTAAGTTAAACCACCAATGAAAATTTATGATTGCATACAGATAAGCTCAGAAAAAAGGGAACATTTTCAAATGAAAGCATATGCCTTTGTTTACTGACACATTCTGATGATCTGAAATATTCTGAGTGGTGTTAATAACTTGCTTTATTGTTCCTTACTGCCATTTAAAGCTATAAAGCACCACCTAGATATGACTATACTCCTTCTTCCTCTCTGTGCTCAATTTCATTACACAGCCAATGTTTGAAAGAATGCTTTGTATTCCTTCAGGAATGTCTTTGAATCCAGGAGGAATTGTATTTTATAGTTCTGATGGGAGAATCACAAGATGATTTTCCATCTTTACTAGAGGAAAGCAAGAGGGAAAGCAGAGTCAGTATCCATTAAGAACTGCTAAGGGATGTAGCAGTTGCAACTTTCCATCTAAGATTAACTCCATCTCCAGACAGTGTTACTGAATAAAATAAGTTGGGACACTGCCCCAAACTGATCCAATTGAAGTTTTGAAGTAACTTCATACTACAACACTACAAATTAACAAATGTTCTTCACTTCTTTCGGGCACTTTAGTTTATGGTCTGGGTCTTCCTGTGACTTCCACTGAAGCACCTTTGTGTGGGAAGACATTCCTTAGGTACCACTGTGATGGCCACAACATAAAATCTTTGGTAGATACTGAGAAAAGTTGGCAAAAATAAGGACAAGGCTCAGGGAGACTGCCTGTATTTAGGCCAGAAAACAAATGCAAAGAAAAAATAGAAAGAAAAAGCTACTAAAAAAAAGTAAAAACTTTACGCAGATTGTTATGAAGCCTGAATTGCCCAAGCATTCTCTGTGTTATATATTTATATATATTATTATACCTGGCTATTTATTTGCAGGAATATTTTAACTAAACTATTTTTAACAGTATGCTAGACCTCTGCAGAACATAAACCCTGCTGAGACATACTGCTCCTGGGTGGCTACAGATGTTACTGCACACCAGGCACTGCAATACCCATGCATGGTGAACATCCTGCATGTTTTCATTACAGGAAGATTGTGCTTTGACCAGATGATGTTAACTAAATTATGCTCTTCTAACAACCATAAGCATTTTGTAAAGTCATAGACAAAGTGGAGATTATAAAAAAGATTCTATTATTTCTTTCTCCAGGGAAATTGAATTTGTAGCAGAAAGTCCACAAGGGAATCCTGTCACAAACCATCATTTTTAAATACTGCAGTTTCTCCAGTTTGTACAACCCAGTGAACATACACAGTGCAGTCTAATTCAAATTTACACTTAAGGAACAGGTAGGATCATGGTATTTTTTTTGATGGATTGTACTAGCCACAGAGAACTCTACACTAACCCAGGTAAAACTGAAAGAAGGCACGTAGAAGCTAGGGAAAAAACCTGATCCACAGACGTAGGTGATCGATTGGTTATTTTTTAATCTCACCTTTACACTGAAGAAAAAGGTGTTGTTGTGCACAGAAAAGGCAAATATTTCTCACTGGCTCTAGTGCAACTTGTTATTCATACTGCTGGGTAAACTGAAGTGACCACTGACCTGGGGCCCAAGGCAGAACAAAGATGAGAAGAAATGGTGCAAACAAGTCTGCAGGTATTACTTCTTAATCTGCAGGGCTATGTTCTCACATCCTTTCATAGCTGTCAGGCTAACGATTTACAAACCTGATTAGCTATGGATGTTAACTTACCTGTCTTTAAATCACTGTATAGACAAGGTAGTTTAACATTATTTGGGCTTTGTAAGCAAATTGGTAATGTTAATACAGGAATGGATTCTTGCAGACAAGAGTCTGTGATTTTGCAGTGCTTACAATGACCATTTAATCTGTGGGCCAGAACTGCATCTAGCTTTCTGTCACTGACTTCTGTTACACTGAAGAAGCACTTACAACAGTCCACCTGCCATGTCTGAGCTGGTTTTAGTGAGACAAGAGCATAGAAAAGCAACATACCATTCAAGGAATGCAAGTCTCAAATATTAACTGTTAAAAGAAAATCACTGAGATTTCCACCACCACACCTTTGAAAGATTCTGTTGAACTATTTTCTCTTCCTATTCATCTAGTTAAAGTGGATTTTGACAGAGTTCCTGTGACAGAAATAGCCTCAAAAAAACTTTGTATTACAGTCAGATAAATGGAGAAGAAAGTACAGGCAACAGGTAGAGTCAAGGAAGACTGCCATTAGAACTGAATATGGGCAAGCTTCTTTGCTTTCTGCAGTATGTCCCTTTTCTAGCTTCATGATGGTATCAGCAATACACAGGAAAAAGAGATTCAAATTATTCAGAGAAGACATGGGACTCAGTTGCAGAATATCTGCAAAGGCAGCACGAAGCACAAAGCAAATTGCTTTATCCTTTCGCTCCCAAATTGCTGAGCAGGCACATTATTAGGTCTATTTTATACTAGTTTCAGATTATACAATAAAAGGTATGACTATTATGGATAGGGATGCTACTGCTGACAGTGATGATAATAATAATAACAACACCACCACCACTAATGACATAACTGTAGAGAAAAATACAGGGTAGACTTTCAGTTCAGCTCATGATTTGCCTGAAGGCCCTCGTCTCATTTATTGGCAAGTACAATGATCTTTCAAGGATTATGATACTACAATTGTAACTTTAAGCACCTATGCATGACAGTCTTGTATTCATAGCACATAGAGTCCATAAAAATGTAAACACCCTTTAAGATTCCTAAGTATTTGGATAAGAAATATCTGAAGTGAAAGAATGACAGTTGTGTTTGAATCTGGATGTTTCTTCTCCGAGTATAAACACACATTAAAATACAGAGTCAACAGAACAGTATTTTTCATTACCATCTCCAAAGCATAAGGACTGGCTTCTCATTTGCCAGTTTTTCCCAAACCTTTTTAGCTATACAGAGGTCTCAAGAATTATACATTTTTTTCCCAAACCTGCCTTGTACATGCCTACCTCTATCAACACGTCTGATTGACTCTCTAAAGTGATTTGTTGCAGTGAAAATACTTTGTATGTTGTATAAATCTAATTAGACCCAACAGGAAATAAAATGCCACCAACAGTCTGAATAAAGCTGAAAATTAGGTTGAAAATTTTCACACCAATCTGTTTACTTTATTAATAGCTTTCTCTGCAAATGTTTTTTCATATCCCTTTAAAACACTCTCATATGTTACACATTACTGATGTCTCTGTCTGCTGTGAGGTGCTGATGTAGCTAGTCTAGTAAGCTGCAAGACCTCAAGGTTAAGAAAACAGATCTACAAAACAGAAAACCTTATCGCAACAGGGTTTTTCATGAATTCAGATCAACCCTACTGGTTTTAGCACAGCTGAAGATACAGACTATCGTTCTGGGTGAAAGCAAAAGTCCTGGTAGCTCAGGTGCCTGGTCCCTGCAGATGACCATGCTGAATTTCTTGAGTAACTGTAGGAAAGGGTAGAGAAGGTATTGACTCATCCTTTACTGGTCCATCCTCTTGACATTCATCAGTCTTAGGGGCTGCCTGGTCTGTAGACTACCCAGACATATCAACTGTGTTTGACAGTTATAGAAAGATTGCTTCTTCATCAGCATGCTAAATACCTTTTTGAGTCTATTTGAAGTTTTCTGCCACATTGTGTTGGATCTGTATGGCAAGGCTTTGGTAGCAGTGGGGCTACAGGGATGGCTTCTGTGAGAAGATGCCAGAAGCTTCCTCCATGTCCGACAAAGCCACTGCCAGCCATCTGCAAGATGGACCCACATCTGATCAGTGATGGTGGTAGCACCTCTATGATAACATATTTAAGAAGTGGAAAAAAATTGCTGTGCAACAACAGCTGGAAGATAAGAGTAAGACTATGTGAGAGCAACAGCTCTGCAGATACCAAGGTCAGTGAAGAAGGATGGGGAGGACATGCTTCAGACATGGGAGCAGAGAATCCCCTGCAGCCCGTAGTGAAGACCCTGGTGAGGCAGGCTGTCCCCTGCAGCCCCTGGAGGTCTGTGGTGGAGCTGATATCCACCTGCAGCCCATGGAGGACCCCACACTATGCATGAGGTTTCCTGGAAGGTGCTGGAACAGCTGTCCCAGGTCCATGCCACCACGTAGGGAAAGTACAAAATGGCATAAAGGACCAGGGAGAACATAGCTATAGTAACCATGCTTACCCTGAGATGATGGTGGATTGAATGTCATCTGAGTGAACACCTGAAATAAGCAGGGATCAGCAGTCTATTGTGTTTTATTAGTCACTGGCACACACTGTGAAAGATGCTGATATGCATTCGCTTCCGCCGTGCCATTTCTAGATTGTCAGTGTTGTCCCACACCTTTGCAATGAGGGCAGCTTCTGCGTACAGGCACCCCCACGGGTGCCCTAACCAGCTGCAGAGGTGCTGAGGGCTGAGCATGCGTTTGGAGGGTGCTGGGAACATTCACACTCAGGGCGCACCACTCAGCTCTCGCCCAACTGAGCGTGCAGCAAGAACAGTGAGAGTGGAATCACACCACAAGCTCTTCATAGTGGGCTCACACAGTCACAAATTTTGCACCCGTTGCTGGCCATCCCACAGACAATGCGGTCTCCACCTTCCCCTCTTTCTGAGCTCGTCTGCTGCATCCAGAACTTCATGTGAATGAGGATAAAAGAAGTTGTAACAGAGAAGACTACCAGAACCTCATGGCCCATTGCTTCTTCCCTAAGAAAAGGGCAGCCAGAAGCAGTGTGTGTTCCTCCAGGATGCCTCTATGGAGCAGTAGCCTGGGCACAGAAGTAAGGCTGTCGTTCCTTCAAACTCTGAGCAATGTGGACATGCTTGGGCAAGCAAACCTGGCTAACTCTAGTACAAATTAAGCCATCACAGAGGATATAGAGTAAATGATGGATCCTCCACACAAAACACCTCATATTTTGATCCACTCCTATTGTACTGTATGACTTGCTAAGGTAGGCGTAGCCTAACTTAAGGAACTAATCACATCCCCTCAGAGGGGAGAGATTAGGCGCTGGAAAACTCAGACAATCTAAGCTTCAAATTGTCCTCTCTGGAGGCCATGGCACCAGCTGAGCTCCTGAAATTGGTATTGCAGTTTGGTCTTTGTTAGGTGCTACAAAACTAGGGCTTCCTAGGAAAATTCACAGAGAGGATTGAAAGAATATTAAGATGCTCAGCTTGGAGAACCTTTTTTTTTTTAAGACCAGAGTCTGTCCTTTTTGAGTTGCAATGAATATGTGTTTGTCAGGACTGAAGTCAAAAGGTGGTAAAAAAAGCTTTACTCTCCCTATAACTCAGTAATGGACATTTTAAGAGATCCCCTGCAGTCCATTTTCTGATTAGCAAAATGGCCAACACATGGGATATGGATCAGGTCTCACTGATTCTGAAGCCACAAAAGGCTGCAGCTCAGTCTGCGCTATAAGCACTGTCAATTGAAAACACTGCTTACTTCTTTTTTAAGCAAAGTATTTTTACTAAATATCAGAGTCAGGACTGAGGCAGTTTGGTTCTGTAGTTGGAACCCATCCCCAGCAAGAGTTTTGCATCCCAGTGCTGTGATCGAGGAGTTGTGTCCCCCCTGCTCAGGGGACAACCTTGCCTCCCAAAGCCAAGGAGCCTCCGTCTCTACCACTGTTCCTGTGCTCCCTCACTCTGCTCCCAAACCTGGCAGCATGTTCCCCAAATAACAGCTATTTTCCCCTACACTGCTTTTCCTTTTTTGGCTGTAAGAGATTTTTCCTCTGTATTTGTAGTCCTACCTAAGCTTCTTTCTGCTGGACTTGGGATTACTGCTCATGGTAAGAGGAAGCTTTATTTACCTCAGATCACAAATCTTAGCAATCACCAAATTATTTCTGCACATGCTTGGAGACCACTGGATCTCTGAACCACAGGTCAGTGAAGAATTGATGTGCAGCTGTCAGGAAACTCTGAGGAGTTCCCAAATTATTGCAGGGAGGATTATGTGGTTTCATTTCTGTGCTCAGTGCAGCTGAGTTGGCAAAATCTTCTCTAAAACCCAGACTTCAAAGCAAGACTCTAAGAATTGGTTTTGTGCCAGCTAATGCAAGCTTACCTTGCAAGTGAGAATCTGGCACATGGAACAGTTCTTTCAGAAATTCGAACTGCATAATCCAGCAATGAGGTAGGCTCAGAGATTAACAAACAATAATATCATGTAATATATAAAGCAGTCTCTATATCTCTATACACATGTAATATACAGAGCTCATATGCCCTATGATAGGGACATATCACAGACCCATAGTAAGACAGAAATGGCAGGGAATTAGAGATGCTAACAAATTCTGCCTCCTCCATCCCAACCAGGACTAACTACACCTCAGCTAGTACTAATGGGGGATGCTCATCCATCTTACTTGTAAGAACTTCATCAGTGTATTCAAGCAAGAAACTGCCAACAATCACAGTTATGGAGAAAAGCACATATTTGCACTGACACCTGTCTCACAGTTAAGCAAAAGTTAATCTACCGATGTCCTTTATTTGAACTCTGTAAAGAACTGATTGAATTAACTGAAGATATCAACAAGGGAACTAAAGTATTTTAAAGATTAGAGTGAGTATGTATTTTAATGAGGGGACTATCCAGCGCAAATCACTGCTGTATCCCAGCAGTCAGTCTGTCAGGGGACAGAAGTGCAACAGGGACATTTCTATCCCCTACTCCAATATGGTTGACGAACACTCCAAACCTACAGCTGTCTCATGCTGGAAAGATTCTGCAAATATAAAAGTCTCCTTTATATTTTTAAGTAACTCATATTGCCATGCATTGGCACTGAAGTTTTGAGAATTTCCGTTTTGAGAATTTTCCTAATCCTCTGCAGAGACGTTTTAGCTACTCCTAACTTTTATGGATATTGTTATTGTTTTAATTGTTCCTTCATAAATCCTTAGAAGAGGAGAGAGTCTTCTCTTGAGAACACTCTGACTAATAGTTCGAGATTCAATACAGTTTTTAATTAGGACTCTATGTACTAAGGCAGCTTAAACAAACCCTAGAGTCAGAATAAAACCCAGAGGACTTTGCTAAAATATCTTTAAAAATCTTAAACATTAAAAATCATCACCAGTGTTTAACAGTTGTTACATATGAAAATATCTTTGACAATAAATGATAGGAAAGACTTAATCTCAAGTATAAATCAAAAGTTCTGCAATCAGAAGGTAACTACTGAAAGAGCAAAGAATTAATTTATGTATTATTTATGCTAGTTAAATATTTTATGAAGATAGTTAGCTGAACAAGTAGAGATTAATATCAGTGATTCTTAAAAAATATAAAATAAAACCTGATGAATTTTGAATTCAACACCTTGTAACACCTGAGATAGGTACCAGAGGCATTAACTGGCAGGTGTAGATCTAACTAGAAAGTTTTTGATTCTGGAAGTATGTAAAGGTGTTTCATTTCTACAGATTACATTTAGTCATCAAAATTCCACCATAAATTACACCTATTTCTATACAGCTTAACTATTGGCATAACAGGTTTATAGAGGTGGGATTAAATTTTGTATTTGGTTTAACTGAGAGCAGAACATGACCTGTTGACATTAACAAATAAGAAAACTTAAGCCCTTTAATATAACAGCTGCTTAGTACAAATACAGAGAATAGTTTGTGTGGAAACCAATCTATTGCCTAAGTAGAAGCCACTAACTGTCCTCAATGAGTAACACCAAGCCCAATTTGATTTACTGTAGCAGGTTGATTCCACATTGTCAACCCTCTGGTTTCTAGATGCTACCAGACTCAGCTTTTCTATTCCCCTCCCCTAGGTTTGAATTTGCAACCAGTCTTTCCTAAGCTATCTCAGAACTTCCTGATGGATTTCTGCATTGGCAATGATGAAGTTGAGAAGGGACTAGCTTTGATTTGCATACCAAGAATCACGGCTATACTTGTTTTGACATTTCTCATTTTAAAAAGTCAATAAGTTAAGTTTAATAAGTTTAATAATTTGAGTTTTAATGACACCAGGATTTTTTTCTCCCTTTGGGGCTGTATACAGAAGAATTCACTTAGCAGCTTTTTGCCTTTTGCAAAGAGCAAAACTTGGAGTGTATAAATGCCTTCTCCTGTACATGCCGGTTTTCTTGCTCCTACATGTGAGTTGTTCTAGGAGGAGAAGGAACCCAAGTTGTAGCCTGTCCAGCTTTGACCTCTAGTCTCTTACTATTTTTAATCTATCTGTAGAGAAAGGGTCTCGTTTTACCAGACTGGAGGATGGACAGTTTGACTTTTAACTTCCTGTGACTATCCTGTGAAAAATCCCAAGTGGGGGACCACTTTATAAACAGAAAGCCCCTGTTACGCTTGTATTGTAGATCACGTATACTGAGATGTGTTCCTGTGTCCCAATGGAGAAAGCTGGGACAGTGCTAGTACCAAAGAGGTAAACAGCAATTGATGTTTTCAAGGGTTTATGGGTGTTCAAAGAAGAACTTCAAACTTCTCAAAAATAATTTGTTAATAGAGTGTGGTGATTCTTGTGGTATCTTGACAAAATTTCAGGCTGTAAAAATATGCTGAAAAATATTGTTTCTCATTGCTTAATTCCTGGATTTTGTTGGGTTACCATTCCTTTAAAATACATAGAGTGATTTTCTAAGGTAACACAATATTCACCTTTTGATGTGCCTGAATCTTTACCTTCACTTGAAAAATATTCAGAACAGCAGGTTGAAAAAACAAATTTGTTCATCACAGAAACTTTCCTAAGGCCTTTTGTGCAGTATAACAGAATGTTCTGGTTTTAACCAGCATTATCTTGCTGTCAATTCACGAACAAATCTATGCATTTTCTCAGTCAATTCAAGCATTTAAATCAATTACAGTGATTACTAACACATTGCAGTAAATGTGCCTTTGTGAAATGTGATTTCTAGTATCTGTGATGAATAAGCAGGATGATGACCCCCTCCCTTCACTGCCCAAAGGAGAGGAAAAAAACCAAGCAAACCAGTCACATGTATGACAAATTGATTAGTTCCATTACATTTCTGTTATTATGAAGTGTTTTGATACAACCAACTTATCATTCGATTGGATTGTTTGCACTGAGGTCCAGTGCCTGAGAGCAACAAGGATATGAAAACACTTTTGAAGTTTAATTAAAATGGGATATAACATAGTATTTTCACAGTTTCCTCTTAGGATGTGTGGGAAGTAAGACAGAGAGAAAATGATGGTCAATTATTTTGGTAGCCATAATAAAATATCTAACATTCAAGACTTATCTAAAAATAAATTGTGCCTGTATTGCTTCTCAAATGATACCATCAACTTTGCATATAGATTAAAATATGTATGTTATGAGAGTATTGATCTAAGAAGGAAATCAATGTATTTCACATTGATATTCTGTGACTGAATCATACAACCATATTCCTCCTTCAGATTGCAGTGAATATATATACCAGTTGAAATATAACAGTATGTTATCTTTATAACCTTCCATTCACCCAGGGAAACATTTCAGGCCATAACTGGATCTAATGTTATTTTGGAAGGGGGGAATTTAATACAATATTTTTAGAGTGTCCTAGAGTTAGATCATATTGGAAGAAGTAAGAACTCATCACAGCAGTGTATTAAGGAAAGATGGCACAACCAGTGTAGAGGGTTTTAGTAAAGAATTTAGGAGAAAAAAGTTTCTTTAATCTACCAGGTGAAGAACTCCCTCCAAAAAAAAAAAACCAACAAAAAAACCCCAAACAACAAACTGACAAACTTTCAGAGCTGAAAAGAACAAACTCATGAAATAATTTGATATAATAGCACTCTGTAGACTAGAAAATTTGGGGGGGAAAACATCACGTATTTCTTGAAAGATAATGGGATATGCTTAGAGTTTTACACTTGGTGTATTAGGAGGGTTATGTGTAATTCTCTTTAGAAATAATGTATTGCTTTTGTTCTATATCAATGTGTAATATGCTGGAACTTCTTGGTACTCCTGTGTTTCTGATACCCACCTTGGCCATTTACAGAGGACAAACAGATAAGAAAGAAGCCCTTTGGAACACAAACTGTGTGTGTATTTGATTCTATAACATAATTTCCAGAATGTAAGTCTATTTTCTGCTGCCTTTGGAGTTTAAAAAAGAATGAAAAAGTCCTGTAGGAATGGAGAGTAATTGATCTAACATTTTCTTCTTAGGAAATAAAATACACAAACAAAAAAATCGTATGTTTACATTGTTTAAATTATCCTTTGTTAGCAAGCATCTTATTTCAAGACTCTATTCCCAATGCACTGCTACTGTGCCATAGCACTGAAATGAACAAGGTGTATGGAGAGTGATTTTCTCAGGCAAGTCTTCTCTATGTGATGTTGGATTCCGATGTTGTTACAAGACAGTTTTATACATGAGCATCCCACTTATTTTGACCTAATATCTTTGATCAGCAGGCCTCTGCTGTCATACTGCTATAAAAGTTATACCAACATATGGAATCCTTTTTGAAATGAGGAAGAATCTGAAAATCTACATGCACAACTTGATATAGGAGCCATGGTTACACATTCATTGCCCTACGTGGCGCCCAGGGCCTTTGAAGCCAATAGCAGAGTTTAGTTAGGCTAGATATGATGTGTGAATGGAAGTCACCTACAAAGGTGCCTTTTATTTCTCTCTTTGAGTTGCCAGTCTTAAGGGGGTCTAACACTCTGCTCTGTAGGGGAAGGAACTCACATATGTAAGCCCTGGACTCTCAGATGTGCAGAAAAGGGAGCTCAACTTTCAGTTAAATACTCTTCTTAGGAGTGATTTATAATCTTAAAATACAGGATTTGTTATGCCAGAGGTGTAACAGAAACAGTACAAAGCATTCCCAACAAAGAATGACAAAAGGAGGAGGAGGAAGAGAAGGGGGAGTCACTCTCTTTGCCAGTGACTAGCTGGAGTGCACATTGTTCTGCCTGGGGGTGGGTGAGGAGCTGACTGAGAGCTTATGGGTCAGGCCTAAAGGGAGGTCAGGGACAGGTGACATTATAGTGGAGGTCTGCTACAGGTCTCCAGACGAGGAAGACCAAGCAGATGAGGCCCTCTATACACAGATAGGAGCAGTTCACAAGCCCTTGTACTCACGGGGGACTTCAACCACCCCAATACTGCTGAAGTGACAACACAGCGGGGCATAAGCAATACAGGAGGTTCTTGGAATGCATTGGTGCACTGATGCTCCATGGGATAGAGGAGCCAATGAGGTGAGGTGCTATGCTGAACCTTGTTCTCACCAATGAGGAGGGGAACGTGAAGTTCAAGGGCAGCCTTGGCTGCAGTGACTATGAAATGGTGAAGTTCAAGATTCTTAGGGCAGGGAGGAGGGTGCACAGCAAGCTTAGTACCCTTGACTTCAGGAGAGCAGACTTTGGCCTTCTCAGGGATCTGTTTGGTAGACTGCCATGGGATAAAGCCCTGGAGGGAAGAGGGGCCAAAGAAAGCTGGTTAATATTCAAGGATCCCCTCCTGCAAGCTCAGGAGTGATGTCTCCCAGCAAAGAGAAACTCAGGCAAAAGTACCAGGAGGCTTGCATGAACAAGGAACTCCCTGCCAAACTCTAACACAAAAAGGAAGCTTACAGAGGGTGGAAGCAAGGACAGATAGCCTGGGAGGAATACAGAGAAACTGTCTGAGCAACCAGGGACCAGGTTAGAAAAGCTAAAGCCCTGACAGAATTAAATCCAGCCAGGGACATCAAGGGCAACAAGAAAAGCTTCTTTAGGCCCACTGGTGATAAAAGGAAGACTAGGGAAAATGTGGGTTCTCTCTGGAAGGAAACAGGAGACCTGGTTACCCGGGACATGGAGAAGGCTGAGGTATTCAGTGACTTTTTTGTCTCGGTCTTCAACAGCAAGTGCTCCAGCCACACCACCCAAGCTGCAGAAGGCAAAGGCAGGGACTGGGAGAATGAAAACCTGCCCGCTGTAGGAGAAGATCAGGTTTAAGACCATCTAAGGAACCTGAAGGTGCACAAGTCCATGGGACTTGGTTAAGATGCATCCACAGGTACTAAGGACACTGACAGATGAAGTTGCTAAGCCACTATCCATCATATTTGAGAAGTCATGGCAGCCTGGTGAAGCTCCCACTAACTGGAAAAGGGGAAACATAACCCCCTTTTTGAAAGAGGGAAAAAAAGGAAGACCCGGGGAATGACAGGCCAGTCAGTCTCACCTCTGTGCCCAGAAAGATCATGGAACAGATCTTCCTCGAAACTATGCTAAGGCACATGGAGAATAAGGAGGTGATTGGTGACAGCCAACATGGCTTCACTAAGGGCAAATTGTGCCTGACAAATTTGGTGGCCTTCTACAATAGGGTTACAGCATCAGTGGATAAGGGACAAGCAACTGATGTCATCTACCTGGGCTTATGCAAAGCTTTTGACACAGTCCCAACAAAAACATCCTTATCTCTAAATTGGAGAGACACGGATTTGATGGGTGAATCACTTGGTGGATAGGGGATTGGCTGGATGGTTGCACTCAAAGGGTGTGGTCAATGGCTTGATGTCCAAGTGGAGACCATTGATAAGTGGTGTTCCTCAGAGGTTGGTATTGGGACCAGTGCTGTTTAACAACTTTGTTGGCGACATGGACACTGGGATTGCCAATGACACCAAGCTGAATGGTGTGATCAACATGCTGGAGGGAAGGGATGCCATCCAGAGGGACCTTGACAGGCTTAAGATGTGGGCCCATGTGAGCTTCATGATGTTCAACAAGGCCAAGTGCAAGGTCCTGCTCCTGGGTTGGGGCAATCACAAGCACAAATACAGGCTGGGCAGAGAATGGATTGAGTGCAGCCCTGAGGGGAAGGACTTGGAGGTGTTGGTTGCCAAGAAGTTCAACAAGACCCAGCAATGTGCACTTGCAGCCCAGAAAGGCAACTGTATCCTGAGCTGCCTCAGAAGAAGTGGTGTGGCCAGCAGGTCAAAGGAAGTAATTTTCCCCCTCTACTCTGCTCTTGTGAGATCTCACCTGGAGTACTGCATTCAGCTCTGGGGCCCCCAACCTAAGAAGGACATGGACCTGTTGGATCAAGTCCAGAGGAGGGCCACAAAGATGATCAGAGGGCTGGAGCACTGCTCCTATGAAGACAAGCTGAGAGAGTTGGCATTGTTCAGCCTGGAGAAGAGAAAGCTCCAGGGAGACTTTATAGCAACCTTCCAGTACCTACAAGGGGCCTACAGGAAAGCTGGACAGGGACTCTTTACAAGGGCATGTAGTGATAGGACAGGGGGTAATGGCTGTGAACTGAAAGAGGGTAGATTTAGGTTGGGTATAAGGAAGAAAGTCTTCACTATGGGGGTGGTGAGGCACTGGCACAGGTTGCCCAGAGCAGCTGTGGACCCCATCCCTGGGAGTGTTCAAGGCCAGGCTGGATTGGGCTTTGAGCAACCTGGTCTGGTAGAAGGTGCCCCTGCCCATGGCAGGGGGGTTGGAACAGGGTGATCTTTAAGGTCCCTTCCAACCCAAACCATTCTACGCCTTAATTCATGTAAGGAAACTGACATTATTGAAGCTTCTAGTGATTTGTAGATCAGCTTTAGCCCAGAGTCATTGCTGGACTAGTAATGCTCAGATTTCTGTTCTAAAACAGACTGTCCTCATATTCCTTCTCAGTAAGAATAAAACTCAACTGCCAGCCTGGAACAAAAAGATAAGAACTTTCCACTTTTCTCAGCATTTTGACAAAACACTGGTGTAGTTTTGTGCTGACCATTTGGCATTTTTGATAGGCAGCTTAAGGAAGCTCTCTTTCAGGCTTTTGAGCAGTGCTAGCAAATACCAGTTGCTAAAACATACTCCAAAATGGCTTACAGAACATTCAGGGATTTTAAGTGGTTTGCTTTTCATACTGAGAGAAGAATGCAGTTTCATTTCTGTGCCTTCTGACACGAACAAGAACTCAGAGTCCCTACTCCATTAGCCTCCTATGATAAAACTGTTGTGTTTTGTTTGATTTCTAATTGCATCCAAGGACAGCAATCAGGCCTGTGCTTTTGTGCCGAGAACAATGTCAACAGGTAGGAAGCAGGTAGGTAGTTTAGACTAATGTAGTTACGTTGCGGTCTGTACTACAGCTTACACAGTAGGTGCAGTGTACATACAGTTTTCTGGCTGTGCTGTCCAAACTCTCCAAGTGAATACTGTGGACTGTAGCCACCCACTTAAGTCCTGTACACTAAAGTGAAGCACCTAAATGCAGCAGGGTCTTTCTCTGGAGGACTAGAGTTACTTCTGTCCCTGAACACTTAAAACATCTGTTTTAGAAGAGTCTCATTTAGACCTCAAGAGCTAGAACTAATGATGTGCTTAAATCAGGTGAACTGACTCCCAGTGCATGTTTCTGATCTATCTTACTTAGAAATGATGCATTTATGTGTCTTAATGAACTGTAGTTTATTCCATCTTTATATTGAAGTAAAATTCTCTGTCCACATGGCATTAATACATCACAGCTGGTGCACTGTGAATCCACATTGCTGTGGCTAAGTACTTATTACTGCCCAGGAAAGAAAGTCCTTATGGTAACAAAGAACAGGAATTAAGGAAAGGAAAAAATAAGTGTTTACTATCTGTGTGAGCAGGATAGCTCAGGAGAGTAAGATTCCATTCAAGATTAACAGATCCAACTTAACATCTAGGTGTTTAGAGGCACATTAAGAGGCTGAACTCCCACTTCGGTGAATAGAGATCCATCAAATACAAGAGTGCTTCTGCTAGCTCCAGAGCAAATGGCTGGCCAGCTGAATCCCTCCCTAGGCTGAGCAAACCCTCACTGACTGTCCCAGTAACTTATGCACACAAGATGTGATCATCTCAGTTCAGATGCTCCAGTCCTGAATTGAATCCCACCTGGAGGATCATCATGTTACTGATAAAATAGTTCACATGAAATCTGCAAGACAGGTTCATGGAGGTCCCAGGATCTTTCAGATGCACACCTGTGCCTGGAATTGCCATTCAGGTTAAAAAAAATTAATCAGTGCAATACTTGACAGTATTTGAACCTTTTTTCTTGCTTCCTCCTCACTCTGCTAGAACAGGAGAGGTTGATGCTCTCTTTGCTGCCAGAACCACACCTGCCCCATTTTCCAGTTTTCTTTCTAGGGACATATTTGTGTAATCATAATATATGCACAAAAATTGAGAAACTGAAAATTGTCCTTCCCATCATGACTGAACCCTAAAGGAGTAAATTGCCTGTTATTAGAAGCATTGAGTAAAACAGAAGCAGCTTCCCACACCCTGAAGGTGGGGAGGACATGGGTCCTTTCATATTATTTCCATGTATTAATTAATAAAAGATGCTTTTTGAATGTGAGAAAAATTTTCCCAGTGGAAGCCAACCTTCTTTCCCCCTGCCTCCCTTTTTCTTTTTTCTATTGATCTGGGAAACAGCCATTACAAGACCAGCAAGACAAAGGATGCAAAGTATGGTCCCCTCCTTTGCCCTGGAGTGCTTGGAGAGAAACATAGAATTATGGCCCCAATCACATAATGTCATGGATATTCACATCCTTGCTTATTTAAACTGAAGTATCTAGCTAAAGTAACAGCTTGCTTCCAGTTCTAGTTTATAAAAACTTTTTTTCATCAGAAATTCAGACATTCTTCAGCCAGTAAGTTTTGTGGTTGGGCAAGGAAAGAGGGAAAAGAAAAGGACAAAACAATCTTCTCTCTATAAAGACAAAATTGTTCAAATGTGCAATATTAAAGTAATTTTAAGTTTCAAAATGTCACTTCTCTGGAGCCACATTTTTATCTAGTCTTATCTGTTAGTTCTGTTTCAAATATTAAAATAAGTGACTGTCTCCTCACATGTGACTAGGTACTGCTGTACTGTTATGCTGTTGAGTGTCTGAAATATTCTACGTGATGCAGTCAGGATAAGTTGCAAACTCCTATTTAGAACTAGACATTAAGGATTGGACTACTTTCTTATTTACTGCTTCACTATCACCTTTCCCAATATTAGGACACACTGAACCATTTTCAAATACATACACATTTGTAGAGAAAGACTGTATCACTCGGGAGGTAACACAGTCCAAGAAGGACCTGAGAAAGGGAACTGGATTTTCTAAACAGTAGTACTTCCAAAAGTTGGATTTTACTATTTCCCTTTAAATCGATTTCTTACCTTTGAATTAGTACTTGGGACTCATCCGGAGTTCTGCTTGCACTTTCCTGGAGACCTCAGACTTCCTGACAAAGATACTTGACTTTTGGATTCCCTTTAGGTCTTTTGTAGCACTTGGTGCTGTTCCTCTCTTCTGTTTGCACTCCTAACACATACTAGTTTGAGAACTGGGGCTTACAATCAAGCTGAAAAATCCCTAGATAGCTATATAGTTAGGACCCAGCGATGGCTTTCATAGAGTAAGCACAGGTAAATGGTGTTTATTGACTTCTAATTCAGGCAATATAGAATTCACCTGTTTCTAATAGCCTGGCCTGGGTATATCAAACAAGTATGTTTCCCAACCATTTTACCTGTACTGTCAGACACTTATCCTGAAATGGAGGGAATAAAACAGCACCGTTCTATATAGCTGACAGCAGCTTGCTTTCTTTAGTCTGTAAATAACGTCTTCCAAATCTCCTGTTTTGTGGGCATCTTTTTCCTTGCCAGTTTCATCCCATATTTACCATCCTTTTCTGATGGCATCTGCATTCATGTAGTAGGTTTGCATGGCAAGGCTTTGGTAGCTGGGGAGCTACAGGGGTGGCTTCTGTGAGGAGATGCCAGAAGCTTCCCCCATATCCAGTGGAGCCAATGCCAGCCGGCTCCAAGACAGACCCACCTCTGTCGAAGGCTGAGCCCATCAGTGACAATGGTAGTGCCTCTGGGATAACATATTAAGAAGGAGTAGAAAAACGCCTGCACAACTGCAGTGGAAGAGAGGAGTGACAATATGTGAGAGCAACAGCTCTGCAGACCCCCAGGCCAGTGCAGAAGGAGGGGGAACAGCTGCTCCAGGCACCAGAGCAGAGATTCCCCTGCAGCCTGTGGTGAAGATCCTGGTGAGGCAGGCTGTGCCCTGCAGCCCATGGAGGTTAATGTTGGAGCAGATATCCACCTGCAGCCCATGGAG
Organism: Ibycter americanus; assembly: GCA_035590275.1. NCBI lineage: Eukaryota > Metazoa > Chordata > Aves > Falconiformes > Falconidae > Ibycter > Ibycter americanus. Next base: position 9,681,010 of record JAVJGI010000062.1, read on the forward strand.
GTTAATGGTGGAGCAGATATCCACCTGCAGCCCATGGAGGACCCTGCACCAGAATAGCTGTGCCCAAAGGAGGCTGTGACCCTGTGGGAAGACCACGCTGGAGCAGGGTCCTGGTAGGACCTGTGGCCCCCGGAGAGAGGAGCCCACACTGGAGCAGGTTTGCTGGCAGGGCTTGTGACCCTGTAGGGGACCCACACTGGAGCAGTCTGTTCCTGAAGGACTGCACCCCATGGAAGGAACCCACGCTGGAGCAGTGTTTGAAGAGCTGCAGCCCATGGGAAGGACTCATGTTGAAGAATTTCATGGAGAACTGTCTCCCATGGGAGGGACCCCATGCTGGAGCAGGGGAAGAGTGTGAGGAGGAAGGAGCAGCAAAAATAATGTATGATGAATTGACCATATCCCCTGTTCTCCTGTGCTGCTTGGGGGAGGAGGTAGAGAAACTGGGAATTAAGTTAAGCCTGGGAAGAAGGGAGGGGTGGAGGGAAGGTGATTTTTTTCCTGATTTGATTGGTAATAAATTAAACTAATTTTCCCCAAGTTAAGTCTGTTTTGCCCATGACGGTAATTGCTGAGTGATCTCCCTGTCCTTCTCTCGACGCACAAGCCTTTCATTACATTTTCTCTCCCTTGTCTGGTTGAGGAAGGGACTGACAGAGAGGCTTTGGTGGGCACCTGACACCCAGCCAGGGTCAAATCACCACAATTCATTATATTTTTTCCACATCTTTTGTGCTCTTTAGTCTTTGCTCTATTTGATTTCCTGCACCATACTTCTAAAAATCCCTTTTTATTTGTTTCAGTATTCACTGCCTCTCGCACATACCCTCTCATGTTCCCAAATTACTTTTCATTGCTCATGTCTTTCCCAAGGGCCTTCCTTCCCTCCGTGTACTTCCCTTATTTATGTGGTCTACACTGAAACAATGCTCAAACACCCAGCACATCTCATCTTCCAGTAATGTGATCTGTGGGGACTCTCTTCAAAGCAAAAAAACAAATAAGAAGCTCTCCTCCTAAAAGACTGTTTAAGTGGTGAACAATACCAGCAGAAATGAATTGACAGTACATTTTCTACTTTGACTAACACCCACCTGTGTCAGATACTTATCTTTGGAGAGGATGAATCATCCCCTGGAGAGTCTCTTTTGCTCTCTGCTGTCTGTAGGTGGGAAACCAGATTATTAGCTTAGAATAGCGGTCTTGCAGAAGAAAAGAAAAAAAAAAAAAACCAAAACACCAGGCAAACCCCAACCAATGACAGAGGTTAGAAGTTCCTTGCCCAAGCTGAAGCTCGTCACTCCCAACTTTGTTCTTAGGGAGAACGGGCAGCTCCAGAGGCACAGTTTGCCTCACCTGTCATAACCACCATTCGAGGATGAGAGGAATCCCTGGTGAAGGAGTGTTGTGTTTGGCTACAGACGAGGGGTAAGGTGCTTAGCTTAGGTCCGTAAGACTAACTTTTATACACCTGGTTTGGTCAGGGTATAAATGTTGAAAAAGATATGTCACCACACAGTATGTGCAAGGGTGAAAACATGAGTAGCAATTCTACGTTATGTTGCACACCCAAGGTGCTGGTAAATTGAAGTGCTGCAAGTTCCCCTGAGGGTGTGAGTGACAGCACAGTGGCTTCATTTTGAGACCAGTATCTGCCCTGTCATCATCACAGACAGCTCCAAGGTCAGGATGATCTTAGAGCTCTCAACCAGTTTACTACTACTTCTATTACTTACGCTTAAGATTCAGGAGCCATCAAAATTCAGACAATGCTGACACACAACCAAGCCATTAATGAGGTTTATTCCTTTTTTCAAATACATGATGTTAAGGATAAAAATTATTTACGACCAGCGTGCATGCAAATCAGTAAGGATGAGTGACTGAAGTGACAAAGATGCACTTTGAAATATGTTTGAAATGTTTTATGCTGTTACTGCACATTTCCACCATGCTCCAAATAAGAGGTTAATTGCAGACAGGCCTGAAAATAATGAGATAGCATCACCATTTACAAACATAGCATACAACATGAACTTCTGACTACCTTCCCCTGACAGCTGTAATATGGTAAATGAGTATGACAACTGAATCAGTAATCTGCTATTTCATTCTGAATCCTGTACGAAGTCTTTCTCTTACAGGTTATGGTCATTTTCTACTCTCTGTAAGAGAATATGGAGTCTTCATCCAAAGGAAGCCTTATAATGAGTGCCAATAAGCTGAAATAAGTAGAGTATCAGCAAGCAGACTTATGTTTTCTTTGAACATGAAGGTATGTTTGGGACGCAGGTAAAAGCTGCCCATATAAATGCCATCACTATCTCAACAGCAATGACTTTGCTACACAGGATACAGAAGAGGCTGAAAAGAAGCTACAGCTTCAGGCACCAAAACTTCTCATCACGTCAGTGATTGATTGACTTTTCTACATCTTACCCTTATTTCTAAATGATGCACTACTTTTTTATTGGATAGCAGTTTATAGACTGAGTTCTTCCACGATTTTGATTAGAGAGTCTCCTCAGACATGGTAGTCTGTGCTTATAATTTACTGTGACAGACAGCTAAACCCCAGGAATTTTTTATTTTCACTGAGGAAGAAAGGCACAAAGCAGTTGGTTGCAGTTAATTTATCATTTGTGTAATGTGAATGTTTACATCACCGTAACAACAGCATGAACAACCAAACCGTGCCTGATTTAAAAGGCAGTTCCAGATGTTTTTCAAATCAAACATATTATGAGGAATACTACAAGTGAAAAAAAAAGAATTATTCTTATGCCTAACATGCATTTGAATTACAAAAACCTCTCAGACAGAAAAATCTGTTATCAGAGACAGTTTTTACTATCTGCATAAGCACGAACTTGATTAAATGAACATAGAACAGTATGTATCACATGACATGTCAAAACAAGAGGTGGCTATCTAGTAGGTGTTTGATGTTGCTAAAATTTTGGCAAAGACAACATCTTTGAATCTGTTCAAAGAATGAAACATTGAGACAAATCCTGACAGCAAAAAGGGCAAAATATTTCTTCTTTATTCAAGCATATAAAAATCTTGGGTTTTGCACGTGACCCGTAATGAAAACACCACAGCTTTTTGGTGAATACCTATTGATATTGCAACAGCACTGAGCTTCCTTAATGATCATTGTGGCCTTTCAAAAAGAGAAATGCTTAGTAATAATATAGTCATTGACACACAAAGCCCCCAGAAGGGATTCAAGGTATATTTTCTCTTATTCTGCATAAGATAAGTGAGGCAAAGAGGAATCAAGCTACTCAAGCAAGTCATTAAATGCTGTAAATACAACCCATGAATGGAAGCTTCTTCTCTTCCTAGCTCTGACCCAGAACCCAGCTCCAGGAGAACAGAAGTCCCCCTGGAGGCCTTCAAAACAGTTAACCACATTTCACTGACTTTAAGGAAGCAGCATTCAGCTGAAGGAAGAGTGCTTCACCAGAAAACCAAAGATACAGCTGTAAGGTAGGTGTCTCAGCAGACTAAATCTACCCCATGGTATCCTAATGAAAAGACTGCTGAGTGCTAGATGTGGGCAGGAGGGATGTGATTGTCTCTGTTGATAGGAAGATGATCTAGGCCATCCTGTCAAGGCAGTCTGCCCCCTTTGTCATGGTAGGGCATGCTGCAGTACGCACATCCTCCCTTTACCTCCTGCTGGACATGTGCGCACAGGCTGCTCAGCAGAGAAGTGTGCCTGTGCCCCACGCCACTGGGGACACCTGTCCCTGGGACAGGGCTTGTGGCACTTGGCCAATAGCTACCTGGGCACCTTCCCTCATATTCTGCAGAATAATCTATTCCACATTATGATTTAAAATACTTCCTGAAGTACAGATACATTATGACTTTCACCGATGCTGACCTCTTCCATTGTATATACAAAAATATTCAAATGAACTTCTGAAGCTTGGCCTTCCAGTGATGGATCTACGCTGATTAGCTTTCATTAAATCATACAATTTTTGTGCTCTCCTTGTCTACCAGATGACAATAATCAGACATTCAGCATTATATTCAGTGACTGTTTGGGTTTTTATTGTTCTTCTCTTCTGTCTTACAGCTGGGAACTTCATTTACAGTTTTCTTTCCTGTTCTACTGTCCTTCATGTTTAATGCGTTATCAAAATCCCCCTCAACGGTATTTCAGTTCCCCCAGTGCTTCTTTCTATGTAGCCACTGAGATTCACAACATTGCAAAAATGTATTATTCTCTACTAATTGATTGTAATGTGTTTGGACTTCAGTGTTTAGTCAATATGAAATTGCAGCACTATGCCTTGCTGCAAATTAAGAAAACTGAATTTATGTTGCAATAGAGTAGCTCATTTGTGTTTTGTTATACTCAGTTACAAAGTAAAGAACAGTACTCCCAACCTAAGAAACTGAGTCATGAATTGCAAAACATAAAATGCGAAAAAACCCATTTCACTGTTTGAAGAGGCTGAGCCCATGGGGTTTGCTGCTGTTTAACAGCTGTGTCTGCCCTGCTGGTGGTCACTAGACATGCTTGTCATGTCACAGGGCCCTGTGCTCATTCCTCTCTTTCTACTGTCAAAAAATAAGCATAACAAGATTAATTTGAAACAACACTTTACAGGACATATGTTAATCTGAAATGTGACCTTTATGTACCACCATCTTTATCAGGCTGGAGAGAGTGGAAATAGAAAGACAAGAGTGCCAGATATGAAGCATACGTAACTGAGCTCCACGCACAGGTGCTGAGGCATTGCATACGGTGATTCACGGAGTCTCAACTTGCTTTCTGTGCCTGCTGAGGTTTTTGCCCCAAGACCCACTCCTGCCCAGCCTGTTAGCAGGGCTGCGCCAACCTGGCTGTGCTGCACAGCCCACCACATGGCAATGGGAAGATTCAAGCCATAATAGCTCATACCAGGAGGTCTCAGTAAGATATAAAAAAGTTGTTTAATTTTAATTTGTAAGGATGTGGTATTAATTCTAAGATCGATTTCCTTTTAAAGCAGCTAAGCAGACTATTACTTCTTATCTCAAGAATGCTGTTCAGGTAAAATGATTTATAAGTTTTACATAGTAATTTTTTTTTTCTTCTCTTTGCTATAGTATTCTCCTATTTTCTGCCATCTACCTTTTTATTCAACTAAATGGCATGGAATTATTTGCACTTACTACCTGGACAAAGAATGAGTTCTCTGTACAAAGAAAAAGCCTATAATGTTTCCTTTGAACAGCACTGGCTCTTTATCACGCTGAAGTGGATACAGAAAGTTTCTCTGGTCAATTACTCACTCACCATCAGCAACAACCACAATTGTGCTCTTTCAGAAACACATGAAGCTAACATCTTCTGGGTAATAGAAAATGGATTTCCTTGTTCTGAAAGATGACCATAATGAATTTAAAATCTTAGTAGAACGGATAGCCTGTGGACAGTACTTTCAGCTAACTACTAGAAGAGGTATTATAAAAACAATAATAATCAGAGATCATTTCTACAGGAACCAACCAAACCTGTTGCTTAAGGGCATATGTGCCAGGCTACCAAATGCACAGGGTAACAAATTACTTTTCCAGACTGTGCCTTTATACACCACTAAAAGCCCTTTTACAACCTCTTTCTAGTGAACCACCTTCTCTTCCGTATTTATTTCAGTATCTTTTTCTGCCATTGCATTACATTACAATACTCTGGAGGACACATAGTGTATCAGGGTGGTTCAAGAGATCCATCATCTCAGGAAAATCCACTGCTCAGAGCTCCCAGAGTCCATATGCTGTTTGAAGCGTTGCTCGCAATTATTAGTGAGCACCAAAGGCTATGCTTCCATTATGGTACATCAGCAGTATCCTTTGCCTCTGCTCCCGGTTTCCTGAATTTTCCCTAAAGACTGCAATAAAAAAAATATCATTTATCTGTGCATATATGTGAGTAACAAGACATGGATCTATCTGTTGAACTAAGATCAGCAAAGGGGGTGCAAGGACATCTGATTTAGTGTATTGACAATGACTTTCTTCAACATATTGATTACTCATGCCTCTCTGATGTGAGTTTAGCTTCTGTAAATTAATATAGGCTACTACCTCAAAATAGAGACACAAAGCTTAGTATTTCTGGGAAATCCTTACAATACTTTCTATAAGATGAGTAAAGGGAGTTTGAGATTTTATAACTTGGATAATAAATTAGAAATATATGTGTGACTTTACTTAGAAATTCCTGTGCTAGGTTAATTTTTTAAAAAGAGTGTTCCTTTTTTAAGGTATTAATATTTTTTTAAACATTGTGTACACTGAAACAATTGTCAATCATATTCGTATACCATATTGTCATTCTTCAAGTATGGCAGGGTGTAGGAATGCTGAAAAGAATGTGATAAAGATAATGATTCAGGGAATGTAATGTAATTTTAAAAAAGAAATTAGACATTTGAACTGATGTGAATCACTTGAGTGAACTGCTGGTAAGATATTAGACAAGTTAGCTTGCATTTACAAGCTAATAAGCTTCGCAAGAAATATGATATACAGAATCATAAACAGAATGCTTATATCAAAACTTGCATTACCAGATTCTACAGATGCAAGTGAAAAGTGACATAAATCGTAAAGTTAAGTCCTTTCGTGTTAATGTGTAAAGTTAGTAAAATTCTCATATATGTACACACTCTGAAATTACTAACAAAATAAAAATAAATCTGAAGGCTCAGTGGAGAAAGGGTGTTTCGTCCCTTAATGACAACATCCCACCCAAAAATAGTGTACTCTAACTTCCCATTTTTCTAGAGGTACAGGGGGAAAAATATGGCTTTGCTCTTGGCAAATAAAGAAAGATGTTAAGGGAGAAAATTTGAAGGGAGAATGAAAACAGATGGACTTATAAAGTGCTCAAAAAGAGTTTTCAAAAGGCATGTCTGCTTAGTGGATGATGACAAACAAAGGGCTTTGGCAGGCTGGTCAGCTTGCTGGGCTGATCAGCCTGCCAAAAGCTGGCAGGACGTATTAGTCATTGCTGTTCTTGTTTTTTCATTCAGTAGAAATTACTCTCCATACTAAATAATCAGATACAGTATTTTGTAGCTTCCTCTCTGTGATTATTATCATAAAGAACACATACAATACACTGAGGGCCATGAAAAATGGTTTACAAAGCAATGGCCATGCCAGCCAAGATTGTTATATCTACAGCAAAAGGTACACGGCAGCTATCACAAAGAGGAAAGCTATCTAGTAGGTAGACCAGCTGCAGGCTTTGAACACAGAAAGGTAAGGGCTCAAGTGTGATATGTGGGGAGTTGAACAAAACCATAACTTTTGGGGGTTTCCTAGAAGCTGGCTGCAGCAAGGATGTGGAGAGCAGCTCAGAGAAGGGCAAGGGGAAGGAAACACTGTAACCCCAGTCACGTCTCAAGACTAACAAGTAGATGTGAAACCAAGCAGTTCACAGGCCCCCCTCGTGCTGTGCCAAAGTGCACCAAAGATGGAGGATGTAATCAAATGGTTTTACTTACAGCATGAGTGATGAATATCTTCATGGCGTAGCATGGGCTGACCTCCCAGTGTACTTCCTGAGGGAAATAGCTGCTTCAAGATAGCTGACCTTATACAGATAAAGGAGAGTGCTTTGGCACATCCATTTAATTGAGTGATACTAATTATTGTTTTGCCTAGGCCTATGATATAGCACATTTTAAACACACAAAAAAAGCCCCCTTTCTCTTGCCGTACAAGTTATGCATGACAGCACTGTGCTGGAAATTAATTGAAAGGTATGGGGTGGATACAAAAAATAGCAAAAGTAATTTATAAAAGTAAGTCTTAGAGACATGAAACACAATCTTATAAGCATGGTGATGCAATTTACAAATATTTGACATCCATGCACCCTTCCCATTTTATTCCCAGAACAGTTAGGAACCCAGCTGATGAGTAATAACAACAGACACAAAGGGACTGGGCACTGCTGCTGGCATTGCATAGAAAGGAGCATAAATGGAAGAAAATGATGAGGCTTCAGTTGTTACTAAACCATCATTTTGTCATGCTTATATCTAGCTTGATCACATCCACTCACCAATCACATCCACTCACCAGAGGCAAAACTCAGTTTAACCTTGAGTTTCAGATGAAAAAAGAGAAGTGATAAAATCAATACTGAGTACTAGAGCTGTGTATGCTGCAAGAGAGCTCTGGTGGTCATCCAGTGCCAGCCCCAATCAAAGCAGGGCCTCTTTCCATGCTGACTCAGGTTGTTCAGGGCCTTGTCCAGATGGACACTCCACAATCCCACTGAGAAACCTGTTCCAGTGCTTAGCGGGAACTCTAGCTGTGAATTTTTTTCCTTATGTCCAGCTGCAACCTGTACACATTGCCTCTTGTCTTTTTGTTGCACACCTCTGAGTCTAACTCTTTTTTCCCCTGTCCCTCCCCTCTGAGCTGCTGAAGACAGAAATTACCTCTGCCCCCACCTTACACCTCTCGTCTCGAGGCTAAAGAAATCCATCTGTCTCAGCCTTTCATCACACATCATTTGCTCCAGCCCCTGACCATCTACTAAGACACCAGTCCTCACTCCTGTGCTGGTGTCTCATTCTCACAGGCAACGTCCAGGCAGGTTTTCACCCACCTCACTGTCCCTCTGTCCAGTCCACACCTCCTTATTTTGGCTAAGAGAAAGCTGTGGGACTGTCAAAAGTCAAGAGACGTCTGCCATGCTCCTCCTGTTCGTGTCATCACAGGGAGCACTCAGTTTTGTCAGGTAAATATGAGCTGGCTGTTCCATCACCTTCATGTGCTGGACGTGTCTTTCTGCAATACTTGCTCCACAGTTTTCCCAGAGACCAAGTTAGGCTGACCACCTGAAGTTCCGTGGACCCTCCTTCTTGGCCTTCTTGAAGACAGACATAAATTTCTCTTTTATGTGTTATTGAAAACCACACCACCCGTTAACTAACGGTTTCAAAGATAACAGAGGGGCCTCACAATGACATTGCCCAGCTCCCTGAGCGTCCTCAGATGCATCCTGCCTGGTCATTTTGGCTTCTGCATGTCCAGTTTGCTCTAACTAAGCTCAATCCTCCCCTGCTCTGGTTAGTACTGCTCTCCCCCTTACACCGCCACGAGGCATGGAGACCTGGGAGGCATGAGAACAGACCTTGCCAGTAGAGACTGCAGCAAAGAAGACACTGAATACCTCAGTCTTTTCCAAATCCTTCATAGGTGCATTGCTTACCCATTCAGCAACAAGCTAACATTTTTCTTTTCCTGCTAACATACTAGATATGCTGGTTTTGTTGCTCAACAACAGACATGACTGGTTTCAACTCCAGCAAACTTTTATTTTTGCAGTTTCATCCCTGCGTGCCGTGTGGGCAGCATTTTCCTGCTTCCACCTACCATACACTTTGCTGTGTTTCATTTCAGTCAGGGGTACCTTGCTCATCCACGCTGGCCTCTTCTCACCCCTGCATGTTCTCCTGCACATCAAAATGGATCAGTCATCTTCTTTGAGTCCATCTCACCTCAGTGAAGCATCTCACAACACGTGCAAATATGCTTACATTACATCTGAATAAAACACTCTAGGTACAGAAAATGTATTTAAGTCTTTTCTGATATCTGTGGGCTAGAAGAAAAAAAACCAAAAGAAGCTTTGAAATTTTTGGAAGTGATTCCCCCTTTTTAATTTTTCCCTCTTATTTGGTTCTTGACTGTTGCAGAGATCACCCTCCATTTTTAAACCCTGGTTACATGCCCTCTGCTCAGTTTTTGTGTTCTGGTGTCTAAGTTGGCTCCTCACAACTGGATTATAGCTTGACTTTGCTGACTGTTTTGCAACGCAAGTACAATCCTCATTTCAGTTTTCAGCGTGTCAGGCTTGGTTGCTGCAACCCTGAATAAATGTGATTACTTTTGGTCTTGACAAATCAACCTTGCCACCTTCATGTATTTTCAGCATGTTCATATTACTACTGAGATAATTTCTCAGCGTTATTCTGAACATGTTATGCTTTTCTTTACATTCCACATTAATCACTTTTTTCCAAAACAATTACTATTACTTAATTGTTTTACTCCTTTCAAGCCCTTTCTATTTTCTACCACCAACTGCTCCTATTTTGCAATGACAGTTACTACCATCAGTCAGCTTATATTGTAATGCTTCAGCCTCTACTTTTAATTTTTCAACGGCATCTTTATGTCTATCATATGCCTCCCTCCACCCTTGGGAGTAAGACTCCATGTTACTTCACTGTTCTACCACCTTCAAATCCCTGCTTCAGAACTCCTCCACGGCATGTGTAAGCTTCACAACAGTTTAGCCTGCTTATGCACTGACATTACTTCCTATCATTTCGCAAGAATATTTTTCCTTGTTGTCCTTGTCAGTCTGTAGATACCTATTTTCTTATACTTAGATTGCAATTTAATTGCATCAAGGGGTATCTTCCAACACGGTGCTCTGATAGCGGTGTTCTGATATGTCATCAGCACACCTGGACTTCAGAGAAACAGACACAGTTTCACTGTCAGCATAGCCAGTAGCAGGTGGAAGAGACTGGTGAGTCATGTGTTATCCTTCCCTGGGCACTGCAGCATCAGGTATACCTACACTTGATCAGGCATTTAAATACAGATGCACCTGTGTTAGATTCAGATTACCTAGATGAAAAATTGCCAGAAAACAGATAAACAAAAGTGGATCTGTTATACCACCTCAGTTGGCGCACAGATTTGCATCAGCCTAACCTGCTGGGGATTCATTGCTGCACCTAGCCAAGGAGCACTTCTTGAAATACCTGTCATTTACAGTAAGCTTCATATGTCGATAGAAACTGCAGACCTGATAATAAAGACAGACTGCTAAGAATAAAATTAAGCTGATGAGGGAAAGTGTCCCACCTTTCATAAAGGTTTTCACAACTTTTTACACCTACACCTATAAGGAACATTAAAAAAACCAAACAACAACAAAACCTTAAATGATTCATTTCTTTGGTGAATACTGTCCCTGGAACACATCTGTAGATGCAACTCATCTTCTCTTGCTTCATCTGAGAGAAGGGCTGAATTTTTTAAGCCTATGTTTACTAAAAGATACCAATAGAAAAGTTAGATTTTAGTTTCTTTTAGTTTTAAAAAAGTCATGTTCTCCATTACAGTGGAACAATTCCTTGGAAACTATGTAATGGACTTCAAGAAGATAGATCACATTAAAGAACTGGTAGGCAAAACCTCGTGGGAAGTAAATTAAGGGGAAAAAAAGTGGAGTTAAGGTTAAGGGCTGGCAATTCCTTTAAGTAATGACGTTAAGAGTGCAAGCACAAATTACCCTAATGCAGGATACCATGTATAGTAAGAAGCCAATTTTAGTAAGCCATGAGCACTATTACATTAGCAGCAAGGGGCTGGGAGTAAGGCATGAAAGAGGAAAGAACAAAAGCGTGCTGAGAAAACTGAAGTAGTTAGTGCCTTTTTTGCATATGCCTTGACTAAAAAGGTCATTTTCAACAGACAACTACCATCATAAATACCAGAAAGTAAAATCTCCATCTACTTTAGACATATACATAAGCTATAAGTTTTGAAATTGTCTAAGACTGATGAGCTTCATTGTTTCAGTCAGTTTTCTAAATGCTTTACAATCTCAAACAAAAAACACCACGAATTTTCAGAGTTCACGGAGAACAGATGTGGTCCAAATGACTGAAAATGGGCAAACATATTGCAAATGTTAAGGAAAGAATAACAGAAGTGCTGGGGAGTTAGCAGTAAGGATGAAGTTTCTGGAAAAATATAGTAACAAATAATCAAAGAAAAGACATCTGGGCAACGACAACAAGACACAAACCAGCCAGTTTAGAGTTTGTAAATTTGATTTAAGAGCTCCATAAGAGAACAATAGGCTTTGTGGATAAAGGAGAGACGACAGATGATGTCATATGCTCACTTTAGCAAAGTTTGACACTTTTAGATGATATTTCTGAAAACAAGTTAGGAATAAAACCCTGTCAGACTCAGATTTTGATGAGAGTATAAACCTAGAATATTTGGAAACAACTGAAAGTATTAATGGTTCTTTGTCAAAATGGAAGATGTGCCCGTAGAATTTTGTAGAGGTCTCTCTTAAGATGACTACTACTCCATGTTTCTGTTAAGAACCTGTACAGCAGAATATACCTATGAAGTCTGCAGATGACGCTGAACTGGAAGGGGATGAAAGAACACAGAATAATGGGTAGAATTTAAGACGATCATGTGAACTTAAGAAATAGTGCACTCTGTGCTCTTCAATAAAGACATATGAAAGGTATTACAGTATAGACAGGCAGGCTGCACATGCAGGAGGCTGGGTAATAGTTCTGAAGGAAAGGATTTGAGTTTGAGAAGAATGTTTGATCTTAAGATGAACATTAATGATTCTAGTTGTGCTGTTGGGAAAAACAGACAAGCATTCTACTAGAATATACATAAACACACATATATGCATACATATACACACAAGAATATAACCCACCAAATACAGCAGGCTGTTGTTGCGTTTTTTTCTGCCTCAGCCTTCATTGAGTAGTGCACCCAGCGCTAATAAATATGCTCCAAAAAAATGTGAGTGAACAATAAAGAGTTCAAAGTAACAAAATGCAACCTGTAGAGAAAGGCTGAATAATTTAAGATAGCTTAGTCTAGAGCAAAAGAGCCTAGAGAACATATATCAAACCATAACAACAAAAATAATTATTTCCTCATATCTTTGGGTGAGTATGACATGAAGTAAGGAGCTTAAACTGAAGCATGATGAGGAAAATCTCATAGAATGGATAATGAAGCATATAGGAATAGACTTCGAAAGGCTATGAGACAGACAGCTCTGCAAGTCTTTAAGAATAATAGATTAGGCAAATACTGATCAAGAATAATATAGGCATCACAGACACCCTGGGGAAAGAGATGGATAAGGTAACATCCAAAGGTATCATGCTGCCTGATTTTACCTTAAAAACTGAGGAAACCAACAAATAATGAGATAGCTGTCACATTTAAAATGTTTCAGACTACTACATATTACTTTTCTGAAGTTTATTATGGCATTACTGCTCAGTGTTTACTACACTGAAGTCACAGAATAAGGTACTAGTAAACAAGGACTTAAGTCTGGTTTCACCCTGCTCAGACAGAGAGCACAGATAGGCAGGACTCTGTAATGAGGTGGTTCGAACTTTCCCTTACAGGCAAATGATCGGGTATCTAATACTGAGTAATTTATTATAAAAGGTCTATCCATTTATTGAGTGTAGTAGCTAGTAAGTAAAATTCAGGCTTATTTTCTCCTGTCTGATGTGTGTTTCTTTCACGCATAGAGCACAGCTGTGCATCCAAGATCAGCTCCACACCCCAGCATATGCTATCACCTGGTAGCAGCAATCTAATCTGGGAACAGGCAGTTCTAGTTCCTGTTTCAGCTACACTTTCTTAGGAGTAGGAGGAGTGGATGTTCAGTCCACAGAGCAGCTGTATATGGAGGGAAGGCTCTTGAATTTCTCTCTCCCTCATGGGTGACTGTTCTTGGTAAAATAGACTAATGGGCAAAAGGGTACTGCAAGGCATCTTCTGCTTCCCATTGTATCTCCCTTGGCAGTGTTTTAGAGTAGCTAAGGAACACCAGCCAGAGCAAAACACATGACTGGAAGACTCTCTGGTCTCCGTACTCCTTTAAGGACATATATATATGTAAGCTAGATGTCAGGCCACAGCCAACACCAGCTGGGCAGAGGTTCTTCTGAGTGTGTCGAGACAGACGTGGGGCAATTAAGTTTTCACATGAGATTTCAGGCACATTCAGAGCTCCAAAGAACAGCTTAGTGGCAGTACTAAGGACTCAGATTTCACTTAGAATATCTGCTGAAACACTTTGGTGGCTCTAGAATTCGGTTGATTTTCCAGCTCCAGTTGTACCATGATATATTTTATTCTCCTTTCAGAAACTCTCCTGGAAGGATATTTCAATATCACTAATTCAGTGCAGGTTCTGAGAAATACCATAAATAAGTGATGATATAAAAAAAGGAATATTTTATATTCTGCACAGTTTTATTAGTTGATATTAGTTGACCTTTAGGTACAACCTCATTCAAGCTTCTTTAAGTAACTGCACTTTCAACATTATTAAATGAGAAGAAAAAGAAAAAAAAGCACCTCTTAAAGTTAAAAGGATGTTATAAAGGCTGAGAAGTGTTCAACAGATAGAAAACACCAAGATTAAGGCTGCCTTTAGGCATGTATTATGGTATAGACAATCAAGCCAAGATTACATTTTCTTCATGGGACTTCTTCCCACTTCAGTGCAAGTCATGGTTTGTGCTTGCTTTGTATACAGAATTTCAGTATTTTATAGTGTCTTCTCACCATGTATTCCATACAGTATTCAAACATTTCTCTGAAGGCAGAGTTGTTATTCTTCTCATGAGCTTTTTTGTGGTGCTTGTTTCAGAGTCTGAGGGCTTCACAAATTGTAATCAGGCTTCTCAGCAACCTCTGGCATGAGCACAAGCCAGCAGAAAGGCCAGAAACAAGGCACAAAGACTTTTAAAAATAACAATATATCCTCTAGCAGTGGATATTATTGCAATAAGTTGGTCTCATTACAATGTCATTTTTCAGAGACCTCATTAAATAAAATCTCCTTTGTTCAAAGTAAGTGACATGAGTCTGGTGGGTTACAGCTGTTCCAAGGAGTTCGCAGAAATTCTACAAATGATGCCACAAAGACTTAAAACAAGGAATAAGACAATGAGATAAAAGTTGTTGCAAGAGTTATGTTATGTACTCCTGATACTCTTGGGAACTGTGTTTACAGGCATGGACAGTAAATACTCCAGAACAGAACTGCTTTCACTGTGACACCATCCTCCCATTCTCTTTCTCTCTGTTCCCTCTATTTTCCATGCCCTGCGAGACATAGGATGGTGGTCCTACACCTCAGCTATTTGCCTCTTGTTTCATACTCTCAAAGAGCTGATTCACGCAGTGAAAAACTGTGAGCTGACATCCTACTCATTTAATTGCTGTTTAACAGCTGTTCTCCTGATACCCAGCAGAGGCTTGCAGACATATGCTCACGATCAGCCTTTCACAGATCCCAGTATGATTCCTCCTCCCTAAGACTCCTCGTTCCAGCCTTCCTGGTGTCTGGATTTTGCTTCCTCTGCCTTTGAGGTTGTTTCTCTACCACTCTGCGTGGCCGGTTACGGCACAGGCTGGGCAACCAATGCCACTCTGCAGAGAAGGTCCTGGGGGTCCTGGAGATGTATGTGAGCCAGCAGTGTGCCCTTGCATCAATGAAGGTCAACCACGTACTGGGCCGCATTAGCAAGAGCATAGACAACCGGTTGAGGGAAAAGGTTACTCGCATCTTTTGAGCAGCTGTGAAGCCACATCTGGAATAGTGTCCTGGCTTGGGCCCTCCAGAACAAGAGGGAGACTGGCCCACAGAGCAAGGCCAGCAAAGAGCTACAAACATGATTAGGGGGGACTGGAGCACATGATATGTTAAGAGAGGCTGAGGTAACTGGGTTTGTTTAGTCTGGAGAAGAGAAGGCTAAGGCAGAGGCAGATCTAATTGCTGTCTTCATTCAGGAAGAGTCTACCTTGCATTAGGAAGATTGTCACCAGCTGGTCGAGGAAGGTCTTCCTTCCCCTCTGTGCTAGGCAGAAACCCAGAAAAGAAAATTTCAATCCAACTATGTCATTAGTCAGAAGTAGCTGAAAACGTGGTTCTAATCAGTGTCAAGTAAGGAGGAATTTTTGTCCCAAATTATGCCAAGAAACCAAACTCAGTGTCTTTTTACAAGTGTTTTCCTCTCCCTCTGTATTCTCTGTGGTCTTTGCATGTTCTTGCATACAAGCGTGAAGTCACTAAAGGTACTAAAAGAGGGACTGAAACAGCCTGTGGTGCTTACATTCATTCCCCAGGCAACTGCCTTTGGGCACTCCCAAAAGGCAGACCAGTGAATGGGATGGATCATTGCCCTGATACTATCTATACCTGCTAGGTTTATATAAATTGTCATCAAGCTTTGTATCAGCTTCCTGTCATGTCTAAAGCAATAAAAGAGAAAGAAAAGAACCTGATCTTCTCCAAACAAGGAAATGGCACGTGCAGTCACCTTTCTGAAGCTAATAATTCCTTAGTCCAAGCACTGGCAGTGAAAAGCTGCAGAATGCATAAAGCCCTCCTGAATTTCAAAATTTCAATCTCAGTGAGCCCTTAGAAAACCTTTTGTCTCCAGTGAGGGAATTTTTTCAACAGATAATTATGGAAAAAATACTGTTCAGCCCTTGGGAACCTGGAAAACCCTGAGTGTCCTACATGCACTAGTATAGATATCTCTAAATTGCACATGTGGAAAGTTTGGATGCTACCTGCACTTTCTGCTCATAAACCAAAATATTGCAGCCTGTTTTTTCTGCCAAGGTCTATTTCCCTTCCATTGATGGGCAAGGGAACTTAAGGCAGAGCTGTCAATGAGAAAAGAACATCAATTTTGTGCCACGTCCTCCAAAATTTCTGCTCCATCCACCATCCTAAACGATCCCTTTGTATTCAGAAGCATTTTTCCTCTTAGAGCCTTGTACTGTATAATTATGCAGTAAATCTTGTGCAGGATGTTTGTAGCTGTGCCTCAGGCAAAATTCCTGAAGTACTGAGATGACTTAACCTGGACTCCTGAACAGAGCAGTGTCTCATTGACAATACTGCAGTATTAGCACTTTTTATGAATTAATGAGCTCTAGATTTGTTTACACTCCTCAGAGTGTTGTTTTGGGTTGTTTATAGACAGCATCAGTAATGTTCAATCTGCTCTTGCAAGACAGTTCTTACAGTCCCATGGACGAGAAAACAATGGAGATTTTGCAAACCTGAATGTGACATAAATCAGATAAATATTGCAGTGAGCCGGGCCCATGGCTGTACACATGATTTCTTTGCACAAGCAAAAAACTGATGCTTCAACACTTCTGAAATTTCTATCCAAGGAAGAGTATTTATGATGAAGAAGGGGTGAAGCCTCTGCAAAACTGATGCCTCCTAAAAGCACAAGATACGGTCCCACTAGGGACTGAATAAAGGAACCTACAGACTTTAAGCCACTAGGAAGTATAATGTTATGTATTCTCAGTGGTCTATTTTGTTTAGAGCTAGGATCCTAAATCTAGCATAGCCCAGAGTTTCCAAGCACCATTATACTCAAGCCACAAGGAGATGATCAAAAATATAGATATAACGCTTGCGTGGAAATAGTAAGTCTTTGCTTGACTCCTCAGATGAAAGTCAATATTCCTTACACTCTTTCTACCCCTGTGCGTTGCTCCTCCCAGGGTGGCTAGTACTGCAGTGACAATGCACAGCTATTGCAACTTTGGTTGTTAGGAAACTGCAAGGCAGGTGATGAGTCTCATGGTAAAACCTACAGAGAGAGCTAGAGTCAATAAATAAACCAAAAATATCTAGAGATAGCCTATGTTAAGTGGATATCTCTATTATTTTGTCCTTAAGCTACTATCCTGAATTGAAAATATTGCAAAAAGGCATTAAGAACACATAGTTTTAAAATCAATGAACAAATCAACACATGATGATAATTATAGTGCATAGTAATATGTCTCAACTAAAGGCTAACAGAAGATTTTCCATTATGTTCCAACGTACTAAAAGAGGAATTCCTCAGGGTGCTATCAGAGAAGTTCATTTTATCACTCCAGTGGATAAGGACTTCTCATTTAAAAAAATTCTTTCTTATACACTGGCAGTAAATATACATATGAAACTGTTATCTTCATTACTGTCTTTAAAGCACATTTACAGGAAACTATCTAACAAGAGATGCGAAGTCTTTCATAAGAATTTCCTCAATATAGAAAAATAGTATTAGCAGGATAAAAACTTTAGTATATGAGGAGATTGTGCAGTATTTAAACAACACACTTAACAATCTGGTTATTAAATTTTTGTTCACGCATGTTCCAAGCATGGAAAGGATCTGAAAAGGATCACATAAAAGAAAGGCTGATGGTTAGTGCCCCCTGAGACCCTGGTTTGGGTGTGGGTGGATGACACGCGATAGAAAACTCTGGACCTTCATATCCTTGATGTTTTTCATAACTGAAAGTAATTAGAATTTTCATAAGGGAAAAGCTTTATAAAAAAACCCAAAAGGCTCAAATAATTTTCACTTGTGATTTCAGCTTGAAGTGTTGCTAAATCCAGGATAGATTTGAAAAACAGTTGCAAAATTAGGGAAGGACAACAAAATATTTCCTGGTATGTACCACAACACGCGGCTCCACCTTCTCTTCAGCACTGTGAGACAAGTGTGGGTGCATTGCTGATGCCCATGGTACAGAATGACAAACTTTAGCGGTCTCTAAATCAGTGAGGCTGGGAGCAGACAGACAGAGGCAGCGACCTCAGACCCAGCCTGGGGGGACCGCTCCCAGGATGGGACAGCCAGGGACAGCTGATCACATCCCAGCCGCTGGTCCTGCAGCAAGGCGTGCTGTTACTCTGTCATCAGCCCTGGCATGCGCTTCTGGGGTGTGTATCAAAGGGCCTACACACAGACCTTTTTTACTTTACATACCTATTTCCCCTGTATTACTCACATAGTGTAAATGCAAAGGGCTTGCTCACCCTCGAACTCACAGGCTGCCAGGCAGAGCTGCTGGGGAGCATGGCTGGGTTGCAATCTAGAAAACTGTTCTAGAATCATGAGAAACTCTCGCATGGGTCTTACAGTGCTGACTCTGCCTCCTGGAAAAGGAGGTATTGGAGGACAAGAAGATGTCAAAGGCACATTTTTCTGGGAGTAGAGTCTGGCCCAAAGTCTTCAGAAGCAGGAAAAGGAAAGCCACCCATCCAACAAGGGTTTTCATATTAAACAGCTGAGGGATCTATACATCTAAACAGACACTATCCACTTACTTTCACCTAGAAAACAAGAATTTGTTAGTTGCTGCTCTTTGTTCGAAACGATAATGAGTATTTACTCTCATTATAAAACAAGAATATGTTTTAAACTCAGGCAGGTTTCTGAGGTGGTCTAGATTTTTTAAGGAACTTGAAGACAGCTCTTCTGTTCTGCAAGAGTACTTGGAAGGGCATTAAAGCCTTGCAAAATGTTTTTTTTAACAAAAAATAAGGTGGATATTTAAATTGCATGAAATGGAATAACTATTCCTTACGAATTCACAGAAAACAATTATCTGAGACTGGCATGCAATAAAAATGCCTTTCAACACACTTTCACTTATATTGGCACTGCTGTGATGTTTACATCCACAGTAGTTTGTCTTTACAGGAGGCCTCAATTATCCAGCGCCTATTGGTTCCTATATATTATTTTGCTTCCTGAAACACTGACAAAGATAACCACCTGGGAAGTTGAAAATAAATTTCAAATGCAAGATGATTTGTTTAAAGAGGTTGACATTTTTAAAATTTTGCCTCTAGCTGAGTAACTGCAATTTTGAACGCAATTATTTTTCCCTGAGATCACAGTTGCAGATATGAGCTGCAAGGACTCTCTTTTAAAGTCTTGTTTTGAACATGGACGAGTGAGAACTGTTCATACAAATATATCTGAAGGTCATTTAATTTTTTTCAGAATTAACCCATAACTCCTGGGAAATGACACTGCATTCTAAATTAACATCAAACATCCTAGATTACTAACAAGAGAAGATTCAGCTCTGACCATAGAGGCAGTATGGTATTACATTTCAAACACCATTTTCTGTTATAGCACAGGAACATGGCAGGAAGAAATACTAACAGAGTAGCTGTAAGTATGTAAATGTATATGGGATTGACAGCAGTTAAAACTAAAACAGTCCACCTGAATACTTTTTTACTAACCAGATTTTAATATTGCTAAACTAGTGAGTCTGCTTGGTTTGTTTAACTCACGGACCCTTCAAAGTTTGAGTAGATTTTCCTTTATGTATCAACACTATATTTACACAAGAATCCCTAATAAGCCAGACTGCAGATTCTGCTCTTTGAGTTCTGTTTGGATAGCTAAACATGTGTAGCAGTTATGCACAGCAGCGTCTTTTTTTCTGGCTGAGAAAACTTAGAGAAAACTACATTAATCTTTGTTTCAGAATTAAGAACAACAAAAGCAAACAGGTCTAAAAACCCTGTGGAGACACATCCGTCTGCTTAGGGTAGGAACAACCACGGAAAATACCAAACCAAAACTATTTTGCAGAACCACTGTAACATGTAACAGAACAAAGATGCAAATGAAGTAGTTCATTGAACCCAGAAGTTTTCTGCTTCCTCTCACTATAGATATTTATTGCAGCTTAATGTTTTTCCTGAGATATTATTCATTTCAAACTGTTAACAACTTGAATTGTTTTGCAAAGGCAGATGCCGAATGATACATTCTGAATTATTAGGAATCTCAAGGACACTTGACAGGTAAGATTGGATCTGAGATTTCATTTCACTTCATAATAATGCTGGGTAGTAGCAGTGAGGACATGGGTCACTGAAGAGCTTTGCTCAGTGTTTTAGAGAACTGTAACAGAAACATTAAGATTGGCATGAACAGAGACTGTATGGGCAGGTCTGGATGTGGGAGCAGAAGAAGGACCATAGGAGTGGCATGTGTTGGTGGCACCCAGATTAACAGGTCATGGGCATCCTAGTGCAGTTATTTGCAAATTTTCAGGACAACCAGAAATCCAGGGACAGCCTACACTCAAACAAAAACACTCAAACCAGCAAGGGTTCCCATCAGAGTGGGAAGATAAAGCGCAGGCTGTAGCCCTTGGCTGCCCAGAGAAACTGAGAAAGGATGGTGAGGATATCCTGTGGAATCACAGAGATGGGGTGGGGTGGGATGGAGATGCAGAAACCATCAGCCGCTCGTAAAGGGCACAAAGGATACTTCCAAGCTCAGGCACTCTCCCCAGCCTGGGCAGCATGGAAAGGACTTGGAGTTGGTGTCCACCTGGTGACACCTGTCCCGGTGCTTATGAGAAGCAAGGCAGCAAAGAGTGAGTGAAGTAAGATTTCTTTTAAAATAAAATGACATTTTCCTCCTATAAGGGTTCACATGGAGCTTGCAGCAACAGTGTAGCAGCATTATTCCCTGCAGCACAGACAAAGTGATCCTCCAGGTCCCCAGAGCAATAAGATGAGCTCCCTCATGGAAACAACAGCAGTGACAACTGTCGCTGAAGCTGCTGAAGTTTACGGGGAAGAGATGAGTAAAGATACCAAGTGGTTACTTAAGGAATTCTCTCACTGAGAACAATACACAACTTTTAAAATGCTGTGCTCTCCTAGGAAAAAAAGCACATGATCAGTGTCCAGCTATGTGTAGCCCAGTTAATGTTGTTACAGACTTAGCTGGGAGAACAGCTGATGGACAGTGCTCTTCTCCATAACTTCCAGGAGTTAAAGTCCCTAGACCACTGCTGCATTGCACGAGAGCTGAAGAACTGCCTGCAGCATTGTCATGCTTTGCCTTGCTCTTGCTCCACATTCAACAACCTGTGTAAACTTATTGACGTAATTTTGGAGGCTAAAGAAATGCCTACATCCATTTAGTGCATTTATTTGTCAGATATCATTATGGTATTCAGGCTACTTCATCAGGAATGACTTTCTTCTACTATTTGTCTATGGAGTACTATGCAAAAGTTTGTATCAGTGAGTAGAAATACCCTTTACTTGGGGCTGGTTTGAGCCCCAGTAGGGGGGCTCAAAGCCAAGTAGGGAACTACCTAGTGCAGCAAAAAAGCCCCAAGAAAGCAGACTTTTTGCCAGGCAGCCTTGGACCTACCACACTTCTAAGGCTGCTGTGCCGAAAAATGGTTTATCTTCCCACGCTGCTGGTGTTGCCTGTCACAGCAGCAGCAAACAGTGGTGCCATCAGTGACTTTGGAGTGTGAGGTGACACCTACTCATTGCAGCCCACTCCCCCATGGCATCTCCCCTCCTGTCACCCACCCCCACCCACCACCTTCCTCTGCCTGCATGGCTGCTGCTCACTGGGGCAGCACGGACATGTACACAGCACCCCAGCGAGGCAATTTAAGAGCAAACTGGTTGTTAATGGGCTTGACTGTACTGTATGAAGGCCCCATCCCTTTTCAATCAAAACATTTTATTTCTTCAGTGGTTTTGCGTTTAACATGATAGGGAGTTCAGTTACTCTGCAGCTAATAAATGCATGCTACTGTTTACTGTTGTACTCAAGAAATACACTTTGGTTGTATTACATTTCAAGGTACACAGTTCACTTAAATTCACCAGCACTTATTTTCCCAAGCCTGTTCTATATTCATTACGTACTTATACTTCCCCTACTTCTCTGCATTATAGGGATGCTTGCTATAAAATATATTTCTTTGGATTCCAGTATCTTCAAAACACCTCAGGTATTTTCACAGAATCCATTTTATTTTCTTCCTAGTGAAGTTTATTAAAATACCCACTGCTACAGGCTGTAGTACGTGAAATGGAGCCGTAACTCATACTTAACTACCTTTTCCCAGTCATGCTAGTAGTAGCCGAATGAATTTAAACTCTCTTTTTGCCTCTGCTGATTTTTGGACATGGTGCTTCTTTTACTAATTTGGGCCGTTTCTTTAATGGCTATCAGTGTTCTTTCAGTACAGGTGATTAAGGATCACTTTTAGCCTCTCACAATCATATAATTACTAGTGCCTGTTAGGTAGCAAGAACTGTTCTGCTGAGATACACAATATTTTTCTATTAAATTCTTCAACTTAATCTTAATTACTCACATTTTGTTTATTCTATTTTCCCATTACTTACCAATGTAGCAAAGCAAGACCTAAGGTACTTGGCAACTACCATAAGGACTTCCATCTAGGGTTAATTATTCCGTAACTCTGGACATCACCTCCGAGATACACTTCTTGCCTCTCCTGCAGTGAAATTGCTGTGAACCAGACACTGCACACCTGCTTTGCATGGATATAGTCAGCTGATTTTCTGTTTCCCAAAGCCTGTGATTACCCAGTGTGGAGTTTGTGACCTCTTCCCTCCACCCCCTACATGGCACCCATGCACTGCGTGGCTGTCACTCGATTTCCACTCGCCTTCTTGGTACTGAATGCCTCTGTGTCACCTTCATGCTTGGCATTTCACCCCCTTGGCCATGCTTCAGAGGGCAGTCTGTTCAGTCCGTAACAGACAAGGATGAGAGACAGCTTGATTACTGTCACAGAAATAAAGTAATATTATATTAAAGATGTTAATCTCCTAAGAGAAGGGAATAGCATCGAAAAAACCCAATACACAAAGTAGAAAAAGTTTGACTGAAATTCTCTGTATATTTTGGAACAGAAAGGGTAACTCACAGACCAAGTGGTTTCTCCATCTCTACATGCCTCCACGTCAGGACTGGATGCCTTCTGAAAGACTACTTTAAATTGGACTAAAAGTATAGGGATCACTATAAGGCAAAATGAAATGCTCTGACTTCTGTAGTGAGGAAGCTAAACCAGACTAATGGCTGCTTCTTTCTTTAAAATCTTGAACCTACATAAATTGTCTGCATACCTAGCCTTTTTTGTTTGTTTGTTTCTTTCTTTTTCCAGAATCCTTGATTACATTTCTGGTTATTATGAGTCCTCCATCCTGCACATCTCTTGGCCAAGCAAATTAGTTGTGTTTAAAAGAAATAGGTAACGACAATAGCAAAGAAACAAAATTGCCAGTTTCTTACTTGATTGCTGACTGTGAAGTCAAGAGGAAGTGAAGTGGCAAGAGGAAACTAAAGAACCCGTGTAACTGGAAAGGCTGAGCAACGCTTTTCCCTTGCTGCATTTGAAAATACTTATCAGCATTATTTTGAGGACAGTGTTAAGATAAGTAAGAAACAGAAGGGAAATGAAGGACATAGTTTAAGCACCACAAATTGTGCTTTTGCTTTGTTTCTTTTTTCTGTTATTTGTATTGATCACAATTTTTGTTAATGTGAGATAGCAGTAGCTGGGACAATTCTTGAAGACTGTTCAGGGGATCTTTTAATTTCTGTTTCCACGGTCAGAAAATTGAAGCAAACAAAATATGTTTTGTATGAAGGAGGGTCTGGATGGCAATAAACCTATATTGCATTCCCAGTATCTAAGTGACTAGGTTACATTACAAGATATAGAGAAAAGGGGTTCACAATGCAAGGAAAGAAGCAACAGAAGCCAAAGGGGGAAAAAAAAAAAAAGAAAGGAAATAACCTCAAAATCTGATATTGTTCCATGCCTACCATCAGTCTATTTAGCTTTTGAAATTACAAAGTTGACCTGATTGTTAACTTTCCCAAACAATTTGAAATGTGTGTCACCTTTTTTTCTGTACTTATGTAAACTGCCAATGCATCAAGAAACTATGTCAAGGCAATTCACTGCATTTGTATTAGGTGGTTTATTTCACTTGCTTTAGTCCAAATAACTTCAGAGTATATACTGACATCTAATATCCGAACATGCAATATAAATTTAATTTACAGTCTTTTGCATTTCTAATGCATGGAAAACTTTAAACAGAGTGCAACAGTCTGAAATATTTATAAAAACGGATAGGATTGTAAAGTTACTGAATATTATAATTTGCTTCATACATAAACATGACTTAGTAAAAAGGGGAAAAAAGAAAATGAGTTCTACCTCATGGCTTTATTGTTAAAGTTTGGCTGAAAGGAGTTTAATATCAAACAAAAAAGAGTTTATGAGAAAGGCCCCTGGAAGTTCTCAGAAGGAGGGGCGTGCAGGCAATAGAGGATCTGCAAATGCAGGTTGTCTGCAGGGACTCCTGCACCTCAGCCTCGCAGCTAACAGCTGGGTGGCTGGGGGTCTCCTGACGAGGAGTAAGCTCTGGGCATCCTCTCGTCAGAGAGCAGCCATCTGGGACATGAAGTTGCACCTCAAGGAGTGCTCATTGCGAAAAGCAGGGCAACTAAAGTGGCCGTGTTTTGTTCATACCCTACAAATCAAACCACTCCTGACTGCCCACCCGGAAGTGTGCTAGAGATGTCCCCAGACACAGTCAGGATGATGGGTGGATGACCACGTCTACCCTCCTTGGCTCCAAGTAACTTCTCTTTTGAGCTTTGTCAAGTAGCAATAAAGAGGTCAGCCTTCAGCCTGATCTAATATATAACAAAGAGTTTTATATCAGCTGTGTTATATGCAGTTTCTAGTTGTAACAGCAGCCCTGGAGTGGCTATGATGCCTTGTTTTCTTCTTCTGATTTGAGTTATTTAGATATAAAGTATGTTTGTGTGTATATCTTGGTACAAAAATTTGCATGTGTACATAGTTAATGATTTCTGGATAGCTTTGCCATGAAACCACCTTTAAGCATCTTGCTCCCAACTGCCTGGTGAAAACCTGCTTCTGCTGAGGTAGTTTCTTTGGAAAATAGTCGTGGCTTTTGATCTCAGCAGACTGCTGGGATGCTCTGCATCAGTATTCAAAGTAGGCAAAAAAGTAAATGTAAAGAATAGGAAACTGCAGTGAACCACACAGGTGGAGAGATTTTGCTTTCTCCCCCCCGAGGGGCAAGGTTAGAACAGACACAGGTGGAAATGGGCACTCTCCTCAGGTGCCAGTACTGCTGTGATCTCAGGAACAGACCTGTTCCCCGAGGTTCTGGGGAAATATTAAAGCTGTAGGATACGACGGTTTTTTTTTCTCTTTGTGCTAGGATCTGCAAACAGCAAGGTTTTGTACCATAAACTGCACTCTCAGGGAAAATAAGCTGGAACCTCCAGAATCTGAGCTAAGTCAAATCACATAGGCTGATTATCTTTTTTTTTTTTTTTTTTCCCCTTGGTCTTACAGTCACTGAGACAATCCCAAGCTTTTAAGTACATTCACTCTATCATTAATTTGAATAGTAATACCATTTTCTTCAGCTGTAGGGACCCTATCAGGGAAATGCTGGAGAAGCAGGCTACCTGACATCCACCTGATCTTTTTAGTGGAAAGAAGTTCTTGCTTCCTTTTACTCTTTTGGAAGATCTAAATGGCAATTCCCCTGGTTCCCTTCTTTGAGAGATGAAAGGCAGACTGGGGCACTAAGGGATGAAATGACATCTCCATGCAGCCTAATAGGAATGGGAAGAGCAATAGGGTGTGTTTGGGTCTTTTTACAGCATCTAAAGCACAGGCTGACCAGTAAGAGACTCATGGTCCAATCAACTTCTGATAATTTGCCTGGTTACTATGCCCAGTCTAATGTTTTGTGATTTCAGGAGCTAGTGAAAACCAAAAAAAATTTAAAAAAAATGAGAGTTCACTTTTACATTTAGCAATAATAGCACAAGAGTGACTGCTCCGAGTCAGATCAACGGTGCATCTAGTTCAGTGCCCAACAGCAAATGTCACTTTAACTAAGTAAGCAGGAATACAATTATAACTTCTTTACATACCAGGGTACCACAATGAAATTTAGAAAAAAGAGTGGCTATCCACAATCCAGTCTTCTGCTCTGCATCTCACCTCAAAATACAATGCTGCTAATGTGCAAGTGCAGCGAGGCTACAGCGAAAAAAAACAAGTCACGGAAATTGACTGAAACAGACACAAGAAATAGGCTGGTAACCAGTGATAAAAAGCAAATCAGTGGTCCATCTCTGCCACCCCCACCCCCCCCAAAAAAAACCAACCCACAACCAAGTAAACAACCCTAAACCAAACCAAACCAAACAAAAACCCAGAAAAGGTAATTTATATTAAAAAATCCAGAGGATAACTGAGATTTCTTAAGAGCAGCATTCCATCATTATTGTACTGCTAGGACATGAGTTCCCTAGTCTTGCAAAAATGAACAGCAAGGCAAGAAGAGAAGTGTTAAGAGCCTGTTTTCTCCTCCATGAGACAATTATCAATTGTTTTGTTCAGTTCTTAAACTACCTAATACAGTTACACATGACGTAAGAGTACACAAGATATTGCATTACCCAGGAACGTGTCTCGGGATGAGGAGAAGGAAAGGGGGAAGGCGCTTGCAACTATGTTTTTCCTCTAGCAGACCTTCTTGTAGTTAAATTACAACTGGGAATCCCATGTTTTATAATGTTACTTGTGAGCTAAGAAGAAAATTAGTAAAAGGCAAGGTCACATTTACCACTACCCCATTAGCAAGCAGCATCAGTTACACACTGCCTGACTGGGCCTAGGGCAACAGAAAAATAATTAACCATTTTGTTCAAAACAGGGGATGGTGGATGCAGGCTGGGGCCAGGGGTCTGCACAGGTTACGGATGAAACACTCAAAATCGCTCCAAAGAAGCCCTAGATCCCACAGTTTCCATCTCATCCAGGAAAGCTTTGGGGAATTTGTTAAGCCCTTGCTAACTTTAAATACAATGCCTGGAAAAATAAAGGCAAGCCTATATTTTATTTCGTGCTGGCAGTTGTATGGCAACTGACCCAGCAGTTCAGTAAAAAGTCAGCTAAATAAGCTGAAATGCTGCTGCCAGTCTAACGTATTTAGAAATTTTATTCACAAGTGAAAAAACCACAATACAGACCATTACATGATCAGTGGAGTCTCACTGACAGAAATAAAACAGAAACTTATCAGCTGGCATAACGTTTAAAGGAGGACACAGATAAAGTGTCTTCCTTCATATCCTTTACCACATCATTGATCTCTTCCAAAAACACAGAACAATATGAATCTTTCACAATAACTTCACTGTAGCTTCTTGCTCAGCAGTAATTCAACCTGAAGTTTGTGAAGAGAAGCCAATACACGACCTGAAGCGGTCCTGTGCTTTGCCATTTCTAATCAGTCTTCACAAACAGACCTTTTAAACTTCAGCAATGGGAAGTATCACTCAGATAACCAATTTATGAACAGATGAACACAATGCAGTACTCAAAGTCTACGTCTTAAAGCGGAATCAATATAGTCCTCCACAATATAAAATTTTTCTGGAATGATCCAAAATAAAGAGAAAAATTAACCATATCTAGAAAGCAAAGGTGGAGACTGTCCAGCTTTCCTGCCAGATTCCATCTTGGCAGGAAGATGATAATTATAATCCTCATGACAACTTTTGAAATATATGCAAATTCAGAGATACTTCCATAGACTCATATTTTTCTTTTTTTTTAATGCAATCCTCTTGCATTTAAGTAAAAAATAAATAATGTTTAGTTGAAAAATACATGATAAAGAAGTAGTAAGAAATGCAATAGGATACCACAGCTTTATATTAAGAGCTATCACATGAGAGAAAGACACTTCACAGACTAGAAAATCAAGAACCTAAAGCCATAGGCGAGCCTCAAGTTAAATAATTTTGTTTGCATTTATAGTAATTTATCCTTCATTTGCTCTATCTGTCTATGGGACAGGATTTTCGGCTAGTCCACATGGACTACAACAACACTAAAATAATTATATAATTAAATTATTAAATAGGTTATATTATTATATTATATATTAAATATAATTAAATTAAATTAATTATTATATAGTTAAAAATAGGAGAAATCAAGTTTAGGTTAATAAAATAAAAATTTTTAATTTATAAAGTCACTTCTGGTTAAATAAAAACTATCTACCACATTGTTTGGTCTCTGAAGTCACTGCAAGGCCTATTTCTGCACAGCGCTATGACAGTCCAGCCCAATTTAAACAAATGCAGCGAGAGCATCAGTCCTTGGGTTAACTCGCCGAGCACCCCTGTCTTTTTCTGCCAAGAAAAACCTCACTTGTGAGGGCCATGTGGTTTGGCACTGTACAAATTTGAGTAACTGCTGATGGGCAGCCGGATGACGTCAGCAACACGTTTGTCTTGGAAAAGCAGTACGTTTCCTGGGACACATGAACGCAGAAAACAGAATTGTTATGAGCCCTGGATTTTTATCGCTTGCAGATGAGCAGCATCTCACCGTTGCAGACCTGGCAGTCAAGTGGAACTTGACTTTTAAGCAACTTGGCATCTTACACAGGCTGTACGGTGTTTGGGTGCCTTGCATGCTGCAAGACCTGGTCAGAGATTTTTTGCAGTTTTGTAGATCAGTTTGGCTACAGTCACTAAAGCCACTTTCTCTTCAGACTGATCCATTCCCTTTTTAAAACATGACGCCTTGGGAGATGTGCAAGCTCATATTTATTTGGAGTCTTTTCCGTACCTCCTCCAGCAAAATAGATTATTTTCAGTTCCTTTTGAATTTTTAATTCTCATCTGTCTCTGGGTTTTCCCTCTGAAGGTTTTGTAGGCATATGTAACCCCAGAAGGAGACGTAGCTGATTTTTTTTTAGGAAGACTGAAGTCGTCCACAAGCCAATACTGATGAAATATATGATTTTTCATTTATTCTCCTTACAGGTCATTCAAAGTTTCCTTTGGAAACAGGTGTTTGGCTGTGGCCCAATAAAGTCTCCTGGGCTCCTGGAGCACTGTAGTGCCTCTGTCATTGACAGAAGTGTCCTTCAGTGCTTTCTTGCCAGGTTTATCTCCCATCCTTTGATGCAAATCAGCACAGTTCAGTTTTGAAGAGAGCAACTGGTTAACGTCAGATGAGACTCTAACGTCCTCCATTTTAACTTCCTGGAGAACAGCTATTAATTCAAGTCTTTCCCTGCCTAGCAATCAACAGAGACAGTCGTATAAACACTTCTTCAATTAGATGCAAGCATACGATCAAAAGTCCACCAGGAAAAAAAAGGACTATGAAAGCAGACTTCAGAATCCTTACGCTAAAGTATATAACGCTGCTGAAATACGTATTCAAAGACCATTACTGCATAAGAACAATAGCTACTCAAACTCCCAGGATAGAAAATGAATTGGTAAAGATTTTGTTATTGGGTGGTACCAATTCTTTGGTTTTGCTTTTCTGAAATAGAATATGCTGGCTATCACTGTCATTAAAAACATGCATTTTTTAAAATCCGTTAAGCCACTGTTTCTAGTTACTCTCCTTGAAGATGTACTAGCTGGTAACATGGGAACTTTCATCATATAGCAATTAGTTAGTGAAAGAGACCTACTGCACACGCTAATTTACTGTTTTCATTAAAGGGAGCTGAACAGCATTAACACTGATGGGCCTAATGAAATGAGTATTACATCTCAGTGGATATTCTGACTCAAAGACAGAAAAGTACCTGCAGCTACAGGAATTCTCCACACTGAATTTAGAAAGAAAAAGCAGTTCATACAGCTCATGCACCCTCACACACAAATCTACATAAAATTTCCATTTTAAAAAATATTTAATTTCTTTAAAGAATTTATGTTTGGAAGGGATACAATTTGCTTTACTGAACCGAATAAAAATGCTGTGTTTCTGTTAATTTTTTCACTGACTGCTTTGTGTCTCTTGTCCCAGAGCCTCGCAATCACGGGGTTTGAGTGTCTCTGTTCCCACTGCTCCCAGCTGTCAGGCTGTTGGTTATACAGCCATTCATGGGAACACAAAATAATGTCACAAGGCATGAAAACTGTATGAACTTCCTAGCAAAGGGAAACAGAAGGGACAAATACACTTCTCTTTGGTTATCGTCTCTTTTGCTTCCAGTTTGCACGACTTTAACAGCGATGCATGCAAAAGGACTTGAGAGCTTCAACAGGTATTGAAGTGGGACTCGCACACTTGTGACCCAAATGGTGAAGCCTCAGTGCTGTACACTCACCTCGTGGGCTCCTGAAGGCCAATGGCTGGCTGTGTTATCAGAATACAACAATAAGGAATCCCTTCAACTTTTCTTACTTACTCAAATTTCAAATTATTGACACAAGGCAGAGTGATATCAGCTGGAAACACATGTAGATAAGGTATATGGTACATGGCTCCTTCTCAGCAGGTGGCCTTACAAGAACGTTTGAGTCAAGCTAGTAAGACAGGGAGGGAAGAGGTGTTAAGAGAGGCAGAAAAGCTAAGAAAAACCTCGCCACTGCTAAATAATCAAGAGGAGACAGGGAAGAGTTGAATACCAGAGAGGATGGAGTGGTCCCCAGCCAGATTTGGAGTAAACATGGCTCTTAACTGCACATGAGAAATTCAAAGCAGGCATGAAAAAATGCAACCCCCTTGTCCTAAAGGCAAAGGTAAGATGGAGCATCTTCCCCTAACAGTATCAAAAGCCAGTCCAAGGAAAAGAATAAGAATTCAGCCTTTTACTTACAACTAGTTCTTGCCTATCATCAGTCTTCAGTGGAGGCATGATTCAGACTGTTTCTGGCCTACCTGAGGCATGTGCTGGAAGATGTCAGGGCTGCACATCTGTGGTGGGTTGACTTTGGCTGGACACCAGGTGCCCACCAAGCTGTTCTATCACTCCCCTCCTCAGCTGGATGGGGCAGGGGGAAATAAGATGGAAAAAACCCTCATGGGTCAAGGTAAAGGGAGTTTAATAAAGCAAAAGTAAAGGCCGCACACAGAAGCAAAGGAAAACTGAAAGATTTATTCTCTACTTCCCATCAGCAGGAAACGTCCATCTACTGAGCAGGGCCTCAGTACTGGTAGCAGTTGCTCCAGAAGACAAATGTAATAATGAATGCCCCCTCCTCTGTCTTCTTTCTCTTAGCTTTTACTGCTGAGCATATGTCATATGGTATGGAATATCCCTTTGGTCAGTTTGGGTCAGCTGTCCTGGCTATGTCCGCTCCGGAGATCTTGCCCATCTCTAGCCTACTGGGTGAGGTGAGGGAATGTTGGAGAGACAGCCTTGATGCTGGGCCAGCGCTGCTCAGCAGCAGCCAAAACACTGGTGAGTTATCAACAGCTTTCTAGCTACCAGTACAAACCACAGCACTATCAGGTCTGATGTGGGGAAAGTTAACTCCATCTCAGCCAGACCCAATAGACCGTTGTCACCAGTGTCTCTCCTTATCTGCATGAAGGAGATCTGCAGAGGAGTCTGTATGAGAGATAGCAGCTCTGCGTCTTAACTAATGTAAATTAGTACAGCTTCATTATCTTTGTAGAGCTGTGACAAATGTATATCAGCTGAAGATCTGGCTTGTTCTGCTTCAAGCAAACACACTGTTTATCTCCATTTTAATGCAAAGCACCCTGCTAAAGCCTTCATTTTGACATGTGGGCTGCATGAGCAAGAGAGAAAGCTGGTAAGGCTCCCAACAGTTGGCAACAAGATCCTCAACTAATGAGTACAAAATCTGAATCATGGTCCTGCTCTTCTGATAACAAATATTTCTAGTCATTGATGTCAGTAACGCAGTTCTCAGAGAGGGGCTGGTTTGGGTAGGAGGTGTTATTCTGCAGGAAGGAGTTACAGACTGTGAACCCATCTCCAAACACACATACGTATAGACCCAAATGTTTCTGTAAATGCTTTGACCTGGACCGACATGAGCTGCACAGCTATGCCAGTTTAATATGGTGCTATTCATTGTGGCATAACCACAATACCAGTCCACCCTCCTCCTGATCCGCACACCTCTTCCCGAGAAGCAGGATGCCTTGCTGCAAGCTGAGCTAAGAGGGTGGCCTTGGGGAACGTGGTACCAGCTGGGGCCCAGTGTGGCCTCATGGCGACCATTAGAAAGCTTCATACTGACAATGCAACACGTCAAGCTGAGTCCCCTGGAAATGCAGTGAGAACAGCTGTGCAGTAAGGGGTCCCCCCAAGCCGTTACCCCGCAAGACAGTTAATTTCCCTGTGAGCCACGTACAACATGTAGACATCCCATCCGCATTCAGTATTTCATTCTAGGGGTCAGGCTGTGCTGTTAGGCACCAGACTAATGCCCCAGTTGGCCTGGGTAAACCACCGCATGTTTTCTTACCTCCTCAGATTCCTAAATGCCTTTCAAACCTGGACCCCAAATCCTCTTCGCTTTAGAAGGAAAGACTCCCTAAATTCTCCTTTCAGAACAGCTCTTACACATTTCTGCTTGGGAGAGGCAATCTGCCACAGTGACAGTTCATTTTGCAGCCCATTCTGGGCATAAGTAAATATTTGCTGAGCCTAGAGCACCATCACACTAATTGCCACCATGGGCATGGAGAAAACAAAGCTGATGTAAGAGGAGCGCTTCCCCCTTTCCAGTTTCAACAAACATTTGTTGTCCATTGTGTTGTTCAATGCAAAAATTAATTGGAAACACTTTATAGCACTTCAGCTTTATGTTTTCTTCTGGAATAGTGTCTGCGAGAGTATTCCCAGTGCGGCACAAGCAAATGTTCAATTGGCTCAGGTGGTCCTACAGGCCTTAACTCCTAGCACAAGACCTGTGAGAGCACGGGGGGCAGCCAGCTCTTCCCCCATCGCAGAGAGCCGTGCCGCGACTGCTAATGCAGTGCTGATGCAGACTTAAGACTGAGTAAGGTTTCAGATAAGTAAAGCCTATGTTAGGATTTCAAGCATCCCACACCATAGAAGGATCCAGGAATCCTGTAAAAATGACACCACCCAGTTGATTTTTTTTTTTCCCAGCTATTTTTGAACTCTCTTCCTTTCCTTATCACTGTTTTAAAGGCCAATTTCTTTGCTAACATGTAAAAGAGTATTTGCGAACGTCTCATATCTATGTCCTATATGAGAAAACAGCTAGTGGTTTGCATGACTGATTCAGAGGTTGCTGCCATCTGCAATATTCTAAATACCATGTCTCATTTCAGAAGAGTTATGAGAGTCATAAATATGTGACTAAGCGACATGAGACATTTGACACCTAAGGAGTAGCATTTTCTGCATGATCTAAAACTCACTAGAAATAAAACATATATTTTTAGTGCTAAAAGTGATTAATTTCAGTATTCTGCAGAAATGGGACCCATTAAAATTTACCTGAGAGAAAATCACAAACGAATTTTGTGTGTGGAAAAAATAAATACATATTCACTTCAGACATTACCAATGATCTAAAATTAGGCTGGAACTTAATTTAATTAGTATTGGAACCAGAAAATACTTCCAGTAAAACCAAAATATTTTTGAGGTAACCAATGTGTGCAATACAAGTTTTCCTTCCGAGAAAGTAATTAGCAGAAAACATGCAGGAGAAATTTTCACAACAAATCTTTGTAAGCAGAAGAAAACATTAATTTGCTGTCCCATAGCAAAAGAGAGTCCTACCAGATAGAGGATTATCCTCAAATTTGTTAAAATCCAGAATTCTCTGGTTTGACCCCTCAAATGGATGACAGTATGTTATTAAGAATATATCTGCATTTTTTGAAGAAATGACCACACCAAAACCAAAGCAGAAAGAACAGTGAACACAGCCAACGTACATATATATTTGATTTCCTCGTCACAAACACCATCTGCAAAAGCCTCATCCACAAAAATGGAAGAGTAAGAAAAAAGGTGTTCCCTGCATTGCATTAACATCTGAGCTTCATAAAGAGATGTGTCAAACAATGACAAATTAAGTTTTACGGCAGTAACACAAAGCATAAACACAAACAAAACTAATTACATGTGAACACGTTATATCATCTTGTGTGCTTTGGTCTTGTTCAAAAAAGCCTGGAGAAGTATGGCTAGATAAAAACTCAAATGGGCATCTGCCTGCCCTATGGTTACTCCGGACAGATGCTTTTCCAGCCTCTTCAGAAACATTTCCAGTCTTTCCTGGAAATGCTGCTGAAAACCTGACCAAGGCTTGCAGCAGGGGTCTTGGCATTACTAAGTAGAACCAAAGGACTGCTTTGTGTGTTGGCTGTACTTGTAGATTTATACATTCCAGAATGGTACTTCCTTTTTTTCAGTCCCACAGGCAGCCCAAAATCCATTTTAATGCCTAGACATTCCCTGGACAACTGCTCTGTAGAACAGAATAGAATATTTCATTTGGAAGGGACCTACAATGTTAGATCATCTCGCCTAACTGCCTGACCACTGCAGGGCCGATCAAAAGTTAAAACATGTTATTAAGGACGTGCCCAAATGTCTTTTAAACACTGATAGGCCCAGGGCATCAATCACCTCTCTAGGAACCCTGTTCCAGTGTTTGACCACTCTCTCAGTAAAGAAATGCTTCCTGATGTCCAGTCTAACCCCGCCCTGGCACCGCTCTGAACCATTTCCATGCATCCTATTAATGGATCCCAGGGAGAAGAGATCAGCACGTCCCTCTCCACTTCCCCTTCTCAGGTAGCTGTGGAGAGCAATAAGGTCACCCCTCAGCCTTTCTTTCTCCAAACTAGACAAACCCAAAGACCTTAACCACTCCTCATAGATCATTCCTTCCAGCCCTGCCACCAGCTTTGTTGCCCTCCTCTGGACGCATTCAAGGCCCTTCACATCCTTCTTAAATTGTGGGGCCCAGAACTGTGCACTGTATTCAAGGTGAGGCCACTCCAGTGCCGAATACAGCAGGTTAAACACCTCTTTTGACTGGCGGGTTATGCTGGGTTTGATGCACCCCAGGCTGCGGGTTGCCCTCGTGGCTGCCAGGGCACGCTGCTGACTCGTACTGAGCCTGGTGTTGACCAGCACCCCCCGCTCCCTTTCTGCAGGGCTGCTCTCCTGTCACTCCTCTCCCAATTTATACTTGTGCCTGGTGTTACTCTGTCCCAGGTGCAGAATCCATCATTTGGACTTGTCAAATTTCATGCTGTTGGTGATCGCCCAATGCTCCAATCTATCTAGATTGGAGACTGGATTCTGGTGCTCTCCATTCCCTCTTAGTTCACTTGACTATTCATGCATATGTGTATCGTTTTCCAGCTGTCCCTACTGATTATGCAGGTTTTTTCAGATTATTTCTCCATTTCACCTCTTTTCTGCCTTGCAGCATAACCGTAGCACTTCTGTCTTTTTTAGTGTAAGCACCCTATCTGTTCCTTCACCCAGACTGCTAGCAAAACCAGACTAGAATAGAGTGAAGACAAAACTCTGCAGAGCTGCATAAATATATCTTCCCCTTTTGTCAAGAAACTGCTGAAAAGTATTTCTTGAGCATGATTTTGCTTGCAGGTTAGGGTTCTGTCATCTAAACTATGGTTCTGTAGCTGGCTTGCAAGTATCATGTTAAACATTGTGAAAAGCCTTACTAAGAACCAAGGTATAAAATATTCACAGCTCCCATTCTACCCACAAATGCCATTATCCTGCTGTAAAGAGAGTTACTTGGATCTGCCAAGAACAAGTTACATGAGAAGAGAGTTGGTGGCAACTCATTATAATTTTCCAGTTACTTATGAATAGGTTGCTGAATTATTTGTCCCAGAGTTTTTCTGGGTATTAAAGTTATGCTAAATGTAGCTCCCTTGCTTCTCGTCTCACCCTTGCTCCCCCTAAAGAAAGGCAGGGCAGGGGGAGGGAAGCAATAATGATGTTGTCAGTTTATGGCACTGCATCCATCCTTTGTGAATTCCCAGAGATGGCTGCTGCTGGCTCTGAGACCTTTTAACCAGTGCTTTTTCTGTCAAAGAATGAAGTTCAGCAGGTCTGGAAGAGGTAAAAATACCTTCTTTATCTAAGTATCTTATTTACCTCTCACTGAGGCAGAGGGTTTATTGCTGGTATTAACTTTGCTAATCTCTCCTTTTTGCTGACTTTTCTACTGGAGATTGAAAGGTAACGCTCTATACCTTCCTTAATTAGAAAAATGGAACCTTCTACAATACATTTTATCTTTTATAAAATGTAGCGATGGCAAATATTTCCTGAAGTTCAATTAGAAGTTCGGTTTACAAAAATTCAATAGCACTCATAACTGCAAATGGTTCAGGCATGCAAAGGAATGGATAAATTGTCTATTTTATTTCCTTTAAATCCTGGTTAACCTCTTGCTGCTGCTAAATTACAATAAAAGCAGAGACATGTAGAATGAGAGTAACCTCAGAATATCAATATAAATTGACTGAAATATGTTGCTGAGGATGCAACTTGCATGTTAAAATCAACACTTCAGTTCTGATACAGAACTTGAAAGTGGGAGATTAATTCAATAATGCTCATGAACTTTCATCTTTTTAAACTGTTATTAAATATACTGTTATAAAATGTTATGTAAATCATTATTAATTATATCCAGGACTGAAAATACTGATATATTGATACTATTTCAATACCAATTAACACAGGAAAAGCAAAATTATGGCTTTTCTTGCCATAGTTGCACTGGAAAAGGGGAACTGACACCTTTTGGTGAGTAGAAAGTTATTAAACCTGAGGGGAAAAGTCAGCCCTAGATAAAACAAGCTTTTTGATCCAGCAACTTCTAAAAGGCAATTTGCACTTGATCTGATTCACATATTAAATAGATACAATAGACGATTAACTCAAAGAGTAATTGCTTTTTAAAGTCTTAATTTTGAAAGAACTAACATTCCCAGAACTAAATCAAAATGCACTTTTAGAAATATTCAAGTTGAAAATGCCATGATCTTTAATATTTTAGGCCATGGTACCCTCCTTCCCTCTGTTTCTCCAAGATGCTTGTAGGTCCAAGGGAAAGGTTTAACTCAGTTGCTGGGACACTATTTTAGTGTTAATTCATAAAAGAATTTAAGCACATGTTCAATTCACATTTAAATCAATGAAAGTTGAGTGCTTTGGTTCAGGGTAGGTCTGTGTTTATCTCCTTTCCCTAGTCACTCTCAGCCTTCAATAATAAAAGAACCCTACAAGTAACTATTGCTTGTTTAAAAGAAATGGAGAAAACAGGCTATACAAACAGCTGTACAATCACTTCATCTTTTTCTCTTAAGATTTGGGGTGATTGGAGTTAGCAGTAGCCGAAAATGGTAACACAGTTGAGGGGAGGAGAGAGAGCAGCTCCTGTTCCTCACCGTTTGAGGTGTGATACAAACCAGTGATGGATGGATTGCTGCAGTTACATGCTTTATACGGTACCAGGTGAGAGGACTGCAGGGCTCTGCTGGGGCACCTGCAGGGCCTCTGCATCCATCTGGATGCGAATCAGCTACCAAACAAATACTGTCCCCAGAAAACAAACAAAATGCTATCCTGCAACACTACATTAGCCCTCCACTTATTATGTCAAGAGGCAAAACCAATAAGGCATGACAAAGTGCAGCGCTCTAAGGAGAGTTGCAGTAGGAGGAGATACTGACAGTCAAGGTTAGGAAGGCAGAGTAAAAACTTTTAAGGACACTTCACATATTCATTGAACCTCGAAGGCTGCGGCTGCTCTACTTGCAGCTCTTGTCAAAACTTACAGCGACTGCAGGGAGCTCAGAGTTGGAGTTGAAGGCCCCAGTTGAGGAGAGCACTCATCCAAATCCTTAAGTGTTCTGTTGACGAGGGCTAGACTGAAGGATGCGCTTAATGTGCAGGTGCTTGCGCTCATAGAAGCCAAATTGAAAATGCATAACCCACAAGGACCACAGTGCAAAGTTTCACATTCGCTTCCTGACAGCAGTTCTGCTGGTAGAGCCTTCCTGCGCATGGTTTGCAGAAAGGCAACGCAAGCAGTGGTGTGATGGTGCCAGGAACAACGGTGTATTATTTAAATGAGTACATAAAGCTACTTATTATTTGCTGTGCCTGCAACCCCAATCAAGAGATATTCAATGGAATACTGGCATCGTGTGGCAAGATGAAAACGCTGTAAGTTGACTCATCCCTTTTTATCCTTGGACTAATACAGAGCATGCTGTAGGGCAAGAAAGTAATCCTTGGCCTCAGTTTATAAATAGACTTTGATCATGAGGAACAGATAGTTAGAAAAGGTCCTGTTGGATGTAAGAGGCTTAGAAGGAAAACTGACATTAACTGTATCTTAGAAGCACGAAAGCATGTGGGCCACCTTAGCATATGTAAGACTGTTTCAGATTCCTTATCTTCTGTAAGACAGGAATTGACCAAAAGGAAAAACCAAGGAGGTGTGCCCTTAGGATGCTTAACATGCACAGACAATAAGAGTAAGCAGTGCCCACCTTCTTAACAATGTAACACTTCAACTAGGGCTTCTAAATAGTCACTTCTCTGTAGCCCATTGGCTAAAATACAGAAAGGGTCCAGGGAGCTGCAGCTACAGGAACGCCCTCGCTGCCATTTGAATACCTACAGCACTGCATTGCAGTCAGCCACCCTGCTGTCTCCTTGCTTCTCTTCTCCCTCTCTTACACACACACAGAGAACAAATCTTACTCTCAGCATTGGCCCAGCTTCAACAAGAGAGGTGCTCTCATCCCAGAGCTGGTACTGCTTGGGGTGTTAAGCCACACTCCTGGAAAGAAGGGAATTGTCTAGAACTGAAAAAGTAAAATCAAATGGAGTCCGACCTTACCCATGGTGAGTACTCCAGCCATTAGTTTGTTATTGGCATCATACTACACTTGTTCTAGCACCATGCATCAGAAGACTGAAAAGGACTTTTGTAATGGAAATGCAAGATTAAGAGGCAATTTTTAGCCTCCCCATTTGCAATACGAAGCTTTTCTAACTAAGTACCAGGATTATCAAGTTCCTTGAAGGAATTACTTTCAAGAAAGCAGCTGCCAGTAGAAGAAATCTAATAAGATAGTGCCTTAACTTGGAAGATAAATGATGCCTTTCTGCACCTTAAGGGCAGTACAAGTGTTTTGAATTCATATTTTTATACCCATTAATTTATCTTAGATCAAAGAAGTCAGCTAGTGATATACCCTTTGGTGCTACGTAATCATTTCTATATCTTTCTACTATTAGATATGATGCTATACTTAGAAAAAATACATTACATACCCCACTGATGCTATGAACCCGGTGAGCCCTGATAAGGAGTATTATTGTTTCCTTTTTTGTCTTGGAAAGAATGAAAAGCCATTTCACATTCCCTTCTTGAAGGAACACATTTACTTCAAGCCTTGAAAATATCTACCAGTTCAGAAAAAAAAAACATTCACTTCTGGCTACCTTCTTTAGATCTGTGATGAGGTGATAAAGCAGAGACATACAAGTTAATATATTATTTGATTGCAGTTAGGTCAGCATTAATTTTTCAAAACTCTTGTTCAGCACGAATACAGCTTCAGCCTTCACAACATGATGACAGTAAGGCAGCGATATAAACGCCCAGCAACTTATCTCTCAAGGATTACCTGTGAGAAACTACGCTGAGGCAAAAGATCAGTATATAGTTCCAAATATCATCTCTCAGTTTTCAAATTTGGGTTGAGCATGGTTCTATTATTTCTACAACTCATATCTTCACAGTAATCTCCAAAGAGCAAGCCTGTCAAATTATGCACTATTACATGGCAGCGCTGCTGAGCTAAAAATACATGAATAATAAGGGTGCAAAATAAAGTTGCCGAAGAGGTGTGGACTTCTTAGTGGTCACTATGTTGTCAGTCTCCTACATAACAAATATAAATAGACCTCAAAAAAGTACGCCTTAGGGCCCCTAATGAGGTGGGAGCATTTTTCATTCTCCCCCTGCATTTTGTGATCTGATGAGCTAAATCTGAGTCATTTGAGTTAAAGCAG
>JAVJGI010000062.1:9727109-9753888 GCA_035590275.1 Ibycter americanus
GGCCTGAAGAGGATGAAGAAACAGCACAGACAGTAGATGAACTTTTGGAACCTTGTGTGGGAAAGCCTTGCTGCAGCTTGATAGTTTGGTAGTGCTGAGACAAAGAGCAACCTCAGCCTTTCTGCTCTGTGTTAGCCAAAGATTCTTACCCTGTAACACAAGCTAATTCATTTTCCTGACCCTTATAGTCATCCAGATTCCCTTTTGTTTTGAAGCAGGATGATGTCAGCACAGTCTAAACAAGCCAGTTATTAAAATTTTCTTAAAACAGCAGAGGAATTCAGCTACTGTGGAAACAATAACTCAGAAGTTGGAGAAGATAATGAGCGTGATGGGAGGGAAGCCCAAATGAAATCAACACTCAGGTCAGTCTTGTGAAAAGATAAATACATCATTGAGCTAAGCAGATCCAGGCTTAACAGATGTCAGTCTTCTGCTTCTGATGGGAATTGCATACTTACAGGTCTGACTTGGGTCCAGAGTGTCTGTCAAACACAGATGCAACAAACATAGCAGGTATGGAAGGACTGAGTCACAGAGCAGACAGCTCAAAATACCTTGGTCACTCCAGCACTTTGATGTCATGTACAAAAGGGCATTCAGTACTTTTTCCTCTCTTTTTATGGCTTGCTACAGAATAACAAAAATTGCTTTATAACATAGCACCTGAAATAGCTTTGGAAGCTGATTAAATGCTTTATTACTGTGTCAGCTATTAATTTAACTTGGGGTTAGCCATAGCTTTATATGTTTCAAATCAATAGAGATTATCTTTTAAATAACCTTTAAAGAGATGAGCAAGGAATGCAGCAGTTGACTGAATGGTGTACATAAACCTCCCAGAAAACAGTTTTATCCCTTATTAACCTAGAAAAATCAGGACAGGCTTTCAAGCTATGCAGGGATGAGCCTTTTAAACCAGAAGGGGAGCATTGATTATCTGAGGGCATTTTATTACGAGCCATACAGCGATAACTGACACCACTCCAGTGACTTCAAGAAAGGACACAGAAACTGAACATCACAAAAGCAAAGGCATCCAGAAAGGCACCTTTCTCCCTCCACCCCCACCACTCAACATTTGCACTTTGTGCACAGCCTTTCAAGCAAAAGCAGATGTAGAGGCCAGTGATGGAGGTTTGGGGAAAGAAAAGGGACAGAGAACCAAGCCACTGCTGGACTGGGTCCACTAGGATAAAGAACATTTGGAAGGGAATGGAAAGGAAGGAGGGGTTGCAAGGGTCTGTCCCAGTCCTGTAGCCTTTGCGGTGCCCACACAGGATATCTGAAGCTGCTGCTCAGGTAATCAAAGTCTTACAAGATCAATTAACTAACACACAACCATCACACCTCCTTCCCCACAAAAGAGCGCAGCTGTAGCTGTTTAAAAAAATGTAATTCCAAGGAGGAAATAAGCCAGACTAATTATTATACTTTTATGATAGTGCATAATATGTACTGTTCCAATATTTTCTCAAATTCTCTTGTGATTCCATGATGTTAGTGCCACGTGCAGTTTTACAAGTTTGAGACAAGCAGTTAGTTCAATACAATAGCATGTAAGAGAACCTGTCTTCTCACCTTATCCTCTTCATCTTTTTCTACTTGGCTCTTTTCTTTCTTTCTTGGCTTCTCATTCCCTACTCTAAATTCCCCATGAGGTCTTTAAAAAGCCACAGGATAACAGTTGCAAGTTCTGATTTTTGGAAGGAAGTAACAAAAAAACCTAAACCAAGTGATCTTGACCAAATGGCAAAAAGGGCTGAAAAAGATGTATAAAATTTCACAGGAATAATTTATTTAGGGGAAAAAATCAACTACGTGAACATGACTGATAAGGAAAATATATAACAAGACCTGAAGGTTATTTTACTACAGGAAAGACGACCTAGGCAGGACAGTTTTTGAAGGTTGTGCAAAGTACAAAGGAACAATTTGATCCTTCTGTTCATGTTGGCCAGACAAGAAGTAATGGCTTAATGTGCAGCAATAACAATTTGAGTTAAATATTACGAAGAACTTTATATTGCTAAGGAGAGCGAAACATGGTAGCAGGTAACCTGAGGGGCTGGTGCAGTCTCCATAAGAAATAAGAAAGGACCTGCTTTGGGCTGTGGCATAGGCTGGGTAACCACCCCCTCCCACCCTGGCCCGTTCCAGACTGCTTGCTTTGTCGCTCCAGAGGTGCTCTAACTGCCTGAAAGGACAAATTTCTCCTTAGCAATACAGCACAGAAATGGAAACTATTCCAAGTGGAATATGAACATACACACACATGCACACCCTCCCACAAAAGCAGAATATTCTGAGGGCATCAGTGAAGTGACTGAATCAGGGATAGAAGAGTAAAATAATAATTAAAAAAAGGTGCTTTTATATATTTACCTAAACGATTGCAAGGTTTGAGGGGGTGCTGCTTCAAGAGCCAGTATTTCTAAAAGTGGAGAAGAAGCACGTTTGTCGTAACTGTCATTTCATCCACCACTTCTGTGGGCAGTAGTAAAGGCCTTAATGAACAATCTCAAATAATTTTTGTTTTCATTGTTAAAGATGCCTCAGACATGTTCAGCTTTCAAAATTTCAAAATCTGTTTATACCTGATTTTCAGACAAAGCCACACTATTAGAAAGAGTGTGAGAGGAGGAGCAGCCTGAATAAATGAGAGAATGGACAAAAGTGATGGGAGTCACAATTCCAGAGTGTTCAGTAGAAGTATGTCACACTGCAAGGCTTAACATACCCTGTCCTCTGTGCGTGCATGTGTGCACATGAATATGATGCTTGGGGCATTCAGGGAAAGGCCTTCCTCTAGCAACTTCTGTTTTATTGTGTGTTAATATAACAGCTACGACATGTAGGTAGCAGCCCGTGAATGATTCATCTTGTTTCTAATTATTGTCAACTTCAATCAAATATTTTGCTATTATTTAACATAATATTTGCTAATAATTAGTGGCCAGTTCTTTTGTTTTCTGATCACAGGCCACATCATGTACTTCAGCTCCTCAGCACACTAGGACAGTCAGTCTGATGGCTTTTACCCCCTGGCCCCTTGTGAGTAACCTGTCATGCAAACAACGATGCCAGAGGACTGATGATACAACTCACGTCTATGGAAAGGACTCCGCAGGGGAGCCTGGGCATCACAGACCCTTTGAGACTGACTCAGCTCTGGTGAGACAATAGAGCCTGTAATGAAGAACAAGAACAAGAAGCACATGGATAGACACAGTCTGCTGGGAAGGTGTCAGTCTGGTGTCTGTACTTGCTGGACTAACAAGCTGGTGCCTGTGTAGGGTATCAGTTAGTGTGTTTAATAGAATGGTTTGGGTTGGAAGGGACCTGAAAGATCATCTAGTCCCAACTGTCCTACCATGGGCAGGCACACGTTCCACTAGACCAGGTTGCTCAAAGCCCCATCCAATCTGGCTTTGAACTCTTCCAGGGATAAAGGTGATCCAGCAGATGCAGATGTTGGCAGCTAGGACAGGGGGTGGGCTAAGAAAGCCACACAAGAACACATGGAGGGTGGGAGCAGAGCTGGTTTGGGAAGTGGGAGGACCCAGAGACATGTGAGGGTCTGTCAGCACTGACACAGCAGCTGCAGAGATGGATTCACCGTGGAACCAGAGGAATGATTTCCTATGGTAGGTGATAGTTAACTAG
The DNA here is from genome assembly GCA_035590275.1 of Ibycter americanus. Lineage (NCBI taxonomy): Eukaryota > Metazoa > Chordata > Aves > Falconiformes > Falconidae > Ibycter > Ibycter americanus. The sequence continues at coordinate 9,730,776 of JAVJGI010000062.1, forward strand.
TATGCACAGATTTGGGATGGTGGAAGAGCATTAACACTAAACAAGGTGAAGTATTGGAATGAAAATTTTCAGTAGCATAGAACCAAAAAGTTATGTGCAGAAGGAAATGTTCTGGTTTTCCCTACTTATCTGAGAAACAAATGTGAGGAGTCCACTTCTGTTCCAGCATGAGAGCTTTGGCAACCTTCAATACTTTAAGAAGATTGTTTGGCAGCATGACTAATATTGACTTTCTTCTGCCTTTCACAAGCAAATACATGCTATTTTCCACTTATTACTCTCTCTTCTTTGCTCTTCTAAAATCTGTTTTCAAATAAAAATGTGTCATTTTTTCTTTGTGAATTAAGAACTCAAACATGCAAGTTATTTCAGCAAAAAGAAGCCTACCACAAAAATCAGGTTTGCGAGAGAATTATATTTTTGAGATACTAGCAGTGAATCTTGCCACATCAAATTTTTATGAGAAGTGAACATTCAGTTATCACAAGGCCGTTGTGATGTGCCAGAAATCTGCCGACAAGTAAACCCCACACAGGTTCCCATCCACACAGGCAAAAATCCCTTACAAATAACAAAGGCAAGCATCTCAGGTGGAATCCATTTTACCTAATTTAGACATTCAAATTAGTGGTTATGTAAAACTATGCCAGCAGTTCCATCCTTTGCAGTCAGTGGAAAGAAATAACAAGTGAAAACACATGTAAACCACACCAGACAAACTGCCCTTTAGAGGTGCTCGTTACCTAGTCACCTAGAAAACCCAGGCTGACCAGAAAACTAAATGTTGTTGTCTCAAGCTATGAATCCCAGCCATGAAGACGACGACAACCACTGAGCAATGCACTTTTATTATTGAGATCTTTTGTCTCTTTGTTGCATACTTGAGACTTCATCTTTATACCTGTGACACCTGAGCTGCAAAGGAAAAGAGGTTTCAACAGCCTCCACAGTTAGGATCTTGGAGGATATGTGGGACTTCAGTGGAAATGGAGATTATTTCAGACAATCAGAGATCTATTCTGGAGCTAGCAGCACTCAGTGAATGGCAAAATTGGGCCCTTGCTGTTGCACAGGGGCAGACACGTTCCCTTGCCTAGAGCCTGCTGCTTGGACGTGTTTGTCAAGTGCAAGACACAAAAAACCAGTGTCCCCTGAAGACAATGAATTTGTGCCAGAAGAAAAGAAATCACACTTATAGAGCTACCTTTACAAGGCAGAGCAAGGACAGAGTAACTGAGAGTCCCAAGAGGTCTGCTCTGGGCATTGCTCATACCGAGAGATGGCGGTCACCCGGCCAGAGCAGCACCTGGCCATGCTGAACCCCATCAGAAATGTGGAGGGGACTTTTCTGACGGATACAACTTCTGATGCAGGAGACAAGACGTTCACCAGGGAGAAGACACTTTCTAAACTAGCTCATTCCTCCTCCTTATCTTCAAAAAGGTCTGGGCAAGATGATGAGCAAGATCGTCCTCTGAAGCCAGCCAGCATCTGAAGTCCATGGGCTTCCAGCTCCCTCCAGGCTGGTGAGGGCTGACATGCAGGACTGATTGCTTCCACACACCAGATAGCCTGAGAGGGTCAAAATATTTTTCAGACTGAGCCTTGCATGAGAGCTATTTACTGCCCCACAGGCAGACACAAGCTGGTCTTTTCCACTGTAACTTAAACACTGGTAAGCACTGACAATTTTGTGCATTTAACCTCATGTCCAGAACCCGCTGACAGCTAAGCTGCATCGCATCCCCAGAATTAACACACAAAAGATAAATTACGCTCGATCCCAGGGATGCTTCTAGAAATACTACACAAAGTAATCCTCCAGACATACAGCAGCTTCAGCAGCTGCTATTACAGCACTTGCTTCCCCGAGCTCTGCAGTTTCCTCCTGCCTCTCCTCACTCCGGGCTTGCCCTGACGGTAATTTCCCTCTGCAGAAGGCTGACAAGCAGTAACAAGATTAGTGCTGTCTGATTAGAGTGTATCTATAGAGGCAAAGGATCATTTCACTTGTCAGTCGGCTGTAATTTAGAAACAAAGCCAGTAATGTGGTCCATACCAAAAACCAAACAAACAACAATGCTCGACAGACAGTGCTCACACGTTCTTTTCATACTCTCTTTTGCTATTAAGCATATTAATTTATTATAAATTTACCATTTAAAAGCTGGGCTTTCATACTGACCAAATGACATTCAAATTAAACAAATTAGCCCAGGAAAAAGATACTACACACACACTTATATCCAAATTATCGGTATGGTTTTTTATGGCTTCTAAGACACAAAATTTGTAAAGAAAGGATAAGAAAATAATAAATTTTCAAAGCCTCAAAGTAAATTCTTAAGCTTTACACAGACATGACTTTATGAGACCAGATCCTGCTATGAAATTTTGAATTTGAACAAGTGCCACTTCTGTGTCTAGATGACACCACCAAGATGTTTACAATGTGTGCTTTAAAGCAGATGTTTTAACTGGTATTTAGAACAGACAAAAAATGTCCTAAAGTTTGAAATTAAGATTCCATCAGAAATTATAAGGCTTGATTGTTTTGCAGAAATCACATTCTCTCCTGATCTCTTGCTTCCTATTAAAAATATTGAGCATTTCCAGATTGTTAGTTATTTATTTTTTAACAAAATGTGAAGAAATCCACTGGCGCCACCATGAAGCCAGCAGGAAAGGAATTTTCCTGGCTGCTACAGGCAGTGCACGCTTAGATCAGAAGCCAAAGTCTAAAACAAAACTGTAAACCATTCTGAATAATAAGAATACCAAACTGCTGCAGTTCTACTGCAACATGACAAATTGTACTGGCCATTTAACACAACTTTGCCACTGATGCAGCAGCTCAGCTACAAGACCAGTTGGTTATAAAACCCAACAATTGGAATGTAATACAATTTCAGGAAAAACCAGGCAATTTGTCTCCAGCCAAGAAGCCCATCACACATCCCACCTCAAGCTGTGCTTATGAGATCCCTGCAAACAGAACGTAGCCTGGGGCATATCTGCATCCAAAGGGCCATGCAGACACCTGAAGCTTAGCGGTACAGGCATGCTGTCCCGGTGGGGTTCAGCTGTTATACAGGCTGAAATGGGGCTGTTAAGCCTGTCTGTCACATGCAGTGAAATGACTTCAGTACAACATAGGTACATTTTGAGTGCCACAATTATGAGCAAGCACTGACTTGTATTACTTCTCAAGGATAGAGAATAGTTGTAAGTTCTTCAGCTCAGAGTAGTGGCTGTCATTTAGGAAGTCATTCATCACCAATGAAATCGAATAATTTCCTAAGTATCTCCTAAAAAATCCTTTTTTTTTTAATCCAGAGATTTCATCCATTTGATTTATTAATTCATTATACTGAAGTAAGCACTTGTTTATGGTGAACAAAGATGACAATACAATTTTTATTTAATAATTCTAAAGTGAAAGGACTTAAACATGTTTATGAAACTGAAATGGTTACTAAAGATTTATAGTGAAAAAAATCTCTTTAATTCAATGTTGCTTTTTTAGTACACTGCATTTTAAAATTTATTTAATTTTTTTTAGAAAGAATAGTCCACATAATAAAGCTCAGAAGATTTTTAGGAACGGGTTAGAGAAATACTCATCATAAGGTATCTGCTGAGCTTGCACCAGTGGGATCAGATGACTCTTAGGGAATCCTTTCAATGCTTTTTATGAATGCACTTCAGCATTTGACACATTATAAGAAATTATTTTACCCTTATATAGGTAATAAGGGATTATTACCTGTATAATAAAGGATGTAGTAAGATGACTATAATCAATAAGACTATATTAAAGCAACATAGGCCAGAATATTACAAGACAATGAAACCAAGAAACATGGTCTATTAAAAAAAAAAAAAAGAGTTGAACTAACAGCATGGGGAGACACTTGAATTAATAAAATTATTTTGCTTTTTCTTTCAGGAAGAGTGGACTGATTGAGATGGTCTGTATCTCAATCAGATATTACAGTCCAATTTAAGGACTGTAAATTCCTTAAATATGTCAGAAAGCAAAAGGGGAAAAGAAGAGTAAACAAATCCCACAGATTTTCCAGGAAGCTACTACAAGCTTTCATAATATAAATGTACGTAGCTTGTCATACTCTGTTTCTTTTCAGTTATGCTTAAATTCACACACAATTTAACCTGTGGATGCATCCTTCCAAGAAAGATTCGGACTACCTTAGTGCATTTCCCTGAATCCCTGCCAGATCTTCTCAACCTCATCTCAGGTCTTCAGGTCAAAACTCCCATACATCCGTACTACTTGTGGTCCACATCCTGATCATGTCTATAATGCAAATTTCAATTAGATGAATTATGAACTAACCTTTAGGCAGCTTCTCCTTGTTTGGGAATCAGAGCTTTGATCTTGGGCAGTAGATAATGTAAACCAGAAAATTCAATACTGATTTCTTTACAATTTTTTTGAGATGTTTACATTCTTACTGGAGAAAAAAAAATGTATTTCTTCAAAATGACACACTGGCTACGTCTTTCAGCAGGGACACAAGATGTCCTGAAAATGTTCTACAAGCCACGATGGTTTAGAATCACAAGTCTTGGGTCATGATTTTTAAAATTTTGTTTAGAGCTTTTTGATGAACAATATTAAAGCTGATGCACTAATCACCAATCTGGTGATAAACGTAAACAATCTTCATATTTAGATACAGCTAGAAATGATGCATCCCCATATGATACTTTCACTGACATCTTGCAACAGTTGAGCACAACTTGCAACATGAAAACACCTCTGTATTGTCATTCGGTCATTTATTCCCTCTTGCTTGTGTCAGATTAACAGTAACATTTTAAAATAGTCTCCTAATAACTAGTTGACAGGGGCTTAAGTGAAAGAGTCCATCTGTCCCTTTTATCAGGATCAGAAAAAAACACCTTACCTGTAAGTTCTTAGATAAGAAAAATGGGATCAGAATGAGTAACTGACAATTATTAATAAAGCAAAAAATCGGCTAACCAAGCTGGCAGAAAGATATTATGAGGGAAAGTGGAAACATGTCTCAGTGACAGTCCACAAACACTAGCTGGTTTGATCAAGACCCTGGGGTGCTCTCTGCCATGTGTAAGGCCAATTATCCTTACATCTCCCTAATCATTACGTCACTCTTCTTGATGTCAGAACATTAAATATCTGTGCAAGCCTCATGTTTTTCAAGACTTGTTGGATGTTTTTTGGTCCACAGAATCCTTTGTAGCCTGTGTAAACTCTGTGTGCAAGAAAGCTTTAGCGGTACTGATAACACCCACACTAGTGGGAACTGGACTCTACCTGCTGCTATACAATATATGTTCATCTTCTTCCTTACAAACAGACAGTCAAAACTATTTTCACTTTGTAGCATAGCTCCCTTGATGATTTTGGATGACAAACACTACCAAATGAGGCATTTCAATATTACATTGATTCCTTCATCTAAAAGGGTACTGAGTTGGTGCGAGTCACAGTACCATCTGGCCCATGGATAACAAGCCTTAGAATATAAAGTACAAATCTCCACAACAGTACAGTGTATGTGTGCATATAAAGTGTACACAAATAACTTTTTAATGTACTATTTTTAATAAGCTGCCTTCTTTTTTACTGGGTTACTCCAGCTGAAAACCCTAACAATGAGAAAGCACTTCCAATACTATTGTATGTATCTATGACAAAGGCTGACATTCAATATTAAACACATCCCTTGATGCTATTTTATTTTATTCTCTCTTTCCTCTTGATAATATACATGATAGGTTACAGGGAAAATGAGACAAGTTAAAAAAAAAAAAATCTATAGCTCTGCTGCCCAGAAGCTCCCACTTCTAACCATGTGTCTCCTTTTTATTAAATATTCTTTCATTCCTTTTTTAAAACAAAATTAACCGCTGATATTATTCTAGCTTGATTATAATGTGTTGTCTGAGAATGCTGACTTGTATGTTAGAGATTGAACTGTCAGAGGCAGGGCATAGCTGGTGTTTGCTCACTTTAATCAAGGAGGTGCCTACTCCATTTCCAAAGCAAAAATTTATGTCCCAAAAAACTGAAGTGCTTGCATTTTTAATTAGCACTGTGTAACACTTATACCAGTATTCACAACATGATAATTCTGAATTCATCAAGTAAATTAATCTTTTTGCTAGCGTCCATTCTTGCCATATAAATATTGACTTGCCTGTTAGTTGATCTTATTTTTTAGAGAAATGGTATTGTGCAAAGAATATAATTATTTTCTTCTATCAACCCGTCTCTACTAATGTGAATAACCAATGGAAACTGATTAATACCCAGTACAGGAAACATAGATTGTATTTCATTTGCCCAGACTCCTTGCAGCAGCACAGTGCAGGTGCTCCTTTAGTTACCCAGCTGTGGCTGTTGCATGGTCAGATGCTGCTTGTTTGGTATCATCAGTATTAACACACACAGCTGGTATCCCTATTCTGTAATGCATTTTTTTGATGTACGCCATATGCCAATTAACATCTCATAAATTACTTTGTTATCATCAATCTGTATTCACCATTTTGACTTAATCTTTTAATATTATATGTTCCCAAAGAGACTTTGGGTCAACAGGGCTGGTCCGCTGTGATTACACCTGATGGACCCCGCCAAAAAGGGTGACTGCTTTGGCTACCACGATAACCACTGTGGTGTCAGACAATGAATTTCTTACTCCTTTCAGTTTGAAAAAGTTTAAAAGGTGCCCCTCTGCCTTGTCTACTGTAACCTCTAAATTGGTGGTTAAGATAATCTCCTTAAGGACGACAGCCAGGAATACAGGGGCTAAAAAGAATATTAAACTCACAACTTCTTTCTTCGAATATTCAACTTTCTGAATGTACATAAGTAGTAGGCAATACCACCAAACAGCTACCCTTTAAAAGAAAAGGCTAAGCCTTGCCCTGCTGTTAACGAATAACACAGACACATGCCCTGAAGAGACGGCTACACGCAGGGTAACCAGACCAGACAGAAGGGCCTCTGCATAGGTGTTTGTAAGGAGCCTGCTCTGGAACATCGAGGCAGGACTTCAACATACAGCCCTCTTCCCAGCCCCTCTGGACAGCCAGTTTTAAACAACCCCTTGCTCAGTGCTTCAGTCGTTTGGATCTCATCTGACATGCCAGACAGTTCTCACACAATGATTATCACGACTGCGTACCTAACTGTGCTTTGGGTTCCTTTGTCAGGAGCAAAATCCAAATTACAGCATTACAGTACCTCAATATAGCCCATCAATATTTAAGTTCTTTATTGGGTCTGTTCCTAATTTAGAGACATCTGGCTTAAAGGGAGATGATTCTACTTCTGGTATAATGCTATCGGCTTCCACAGAGAGCAGCTGTTCCATTTTATTCCAGTCATCTCCTAATTTTTCCTAAATAGCTATCTAATTCCTAGATCCTTTTGTCATCTCATCTCAGATGTTGGCGAATGAAGGAACAGCTGTGATAGCTGTGTGCCTTTTCATTTAGCACCTACTCCAGACACGTGGAGAAAACACTCTCCTTAGCATGCAAGGGAAAAGATAATACAAATCACTAGTGCTGCTGAGGCTGCAAAGCCTCTTAGTGACTGGTACCCTGGAAAGTGGTGGTAGAGGGGGTTGGACAAATTAAACCTCCTGGGGGAAAATCTGGATTCCTGTTCTGTTCCATTTTTTCTGCATGAAACCTAAAAGAGAAGAAAAAAGGAACCCTAAACCCCACAATCAGTTGAGATGGAGTTACCTAGTACAGCAAAAGGTTGCCTGGTGTCTTGCAAGCACTGGTGTAGACCAGCTGTCATACATCTGAGGGGTGCCTTCTCAGTTCTTTACAAAATCGGAATATAGGTTCAAGACGGTGTTCAAGCTGTGGATCCCAAAGCAATGAATGAGTCAGGAGGACTGGGCCGTCAGATTTTTATCTGCACCATTTCCCTTTTCTTTCTATGCTGCTGCTCTCTCCTCCAACTCTTGGTGACTCCACACCCCACCTGTCTCAATTTTAAAACTACACTCCCCTTGCACTGCATACAGGATCTAGCTATCTAAATCTATGTCTATTTTGAGCAGTGAGAACTTACAGAAACAATGGTGGTTTAATTTTATCTTTTATAGGCTGATGTACTCCGTTGTATCTCCTTCCTCATTAAGCTTTGCTCTTGTTTATGCATCTCAGCCGGATAAACTAGAGGGCTAGTCAGTCACAGGATACTATTATTATTTTCTGCTAAGCACCTTGATTAGGCTCTGCATCTCAGACTCTGACTTTGTTCTTAGAGCCCAATTATTTGGAAAACCTTGAGAAGCTTTCATAGCTATCAAAGGCTTTTGCCTTCATATCATTTTTACAATGAGGAAGCCTATCCCGACCCGTGAAACCTTACTACAACTCATTCCTGCATTCTCATTGTCTGCTTTAACTGTTTCCTTGAACACTTTCAGACTTGAAGTTCTTTTCATCTCAGCTGTTACTCATCCTCTCTTAAAGCTTTCCCAGTAAGTACACCACCTGTCAAGTGGCACATAATCTGCAATCCTGAAGCTGCACATTATCAATCGCTTTCCTTAGCCTTTGTGATATTTTTTAATTCAATTAAAACTTTTCCTCCTTCTCTTAAGGATCCCCAGTAGACTCTCTGACCTCTCTTCTACATTCTACTCCATGCTTATTCTATACCTCTGATCTTGCCCTCTGTCTCCTTTATTTGCACCACACTGTATATCCTGAAGATATTCTCCTTATCTGAACCTCTGGTTTATATTAGAAACCTGCTTTACAATTTAGCCTCTCACACTGAAACATATTTTACTTTCCCTTTTGTCTCTCATCATGCAAGTACCCTCTCACTAGCTCATTACTGAAACTTTCCACCACTAACTCAGCAGCTGTTAAATTCCATCTTACTATTCTCTCCTTGCTGTATCCATTTACTGCCAGAACTTTTCTGCCAGCATAAGACTCCTAAGCAGCACACTAATGTATGTTGCCATATGCATACAACACAAAGGCATGATGTAAAATATGTCTGCAACAACACACATATTTTTTCTTATTGCTCAAATAATTTTGTGTGATTTTCTGTTCCTCATTAGCCAGAGTGAAAATCATAGCTTGGGACAGTAAATCCTCCTCCTATGGCTACCAGAATGATGTGAATAAATCATCATGCTGGAACAGGTGAAGTTCACGTAGCAAACCTGCATGTATTCTACATACTTCTGCAGGGAAAAAAAAAGCTACGTTGTTTTGAGACCAGAAAAATGTACTTGTCTGCAGCAACCTGTCAATTTTACAGAAATGCAAGCTCTGTTTACTTTATTAGACTTCCCTGATACACTGCAAGGTATACCCAGTATTATTTTAAAACTCACCAGAGAGCCAATGCAAAAGTCCTTTGGGTCCAGCGTTTATTTCTTAACCCATTTTCCCCTTTATTGAGAGTTTTAGTAAGAGTTTGGCATACACAATAAACGTGAAGTGGGTCTTTTACAGCCCAGTGATTTTGTACCTTAAAAATCTGACAGTGAACTCTTAAAAATAATTAGGTGAGCTCTGTGCATGTACATTTTCACTGTAGTTTGCATGCATACTTCATTATTGAACCTCAGAGTTTTCATTACCACATAGGACAATATTTCTGTTATTAAACTATGTCTTTTTATGATTTGGAATACAAAATAAGCGTTGTATATATTTATTGACATCTGTGCAGACCCAATTAGAATAAAGAGCAGAGAAATTATCATCCAAGGAAACTGAGTTCTAAAATAGTCCTGTTGGGGGAAGATCTGTGTTTTAAAAGGACAAATAGATTTTAGTAGCAGTTTTAAAAATACATTTTTTTGTGGGAAAGGAAAGGGGTTTTTTTGGGGGGGGTTTGTTTGTTTCTTCTTTGATTTTGTTTTAAGGATAAAATAAGAATTGTGAGAGATAACTACTGACCAATAGCTCTGCTTTTGTGCAATTACTATCTGATTGCATTTCTCTCTCTGGTGTCGAGTCACTGATGCATCACATAGGGACAAAGTGCCCCAGCTCAGAGAAACACTGGGCTCATTTAAGCCACATGCAATTGAACTGCCTCCTGTGACTAACTAGTGGGCTTTGGAGATGCTTCCCAGAACAGTCCATTCAGATCTGTTGCAAAGCTTGTATAATCACAGATTATAAAAATCAACACCACCTTTCTTGCCAGTACCAGCAGGTGCCATGTAGGGCAGGGCAGCTGAATTCAAGGGGCACTGGCAGACCAGCTCTTGCCGACTCAGCAGCAGGGGTTCAAGACAAAGCCGTCAGGCTGAGCTGCCCGCCACCCTCCTCTGCCAGAGGCATCTCAGCTCATAGCAGGAACAGCAGAAGGGTGCGCACGCAGCCCATCAAATCAGTGTGCAACAGCCTGTGACCTCTTTTTCTCTACTATCAATAAACACCTGGTTCGTTACATCTTTTTCTTGACTCAGAAGGTGGTAACTAACTGATATCGGGTGCTTGATAAGGTGTTGAAAAGGAGTCGCAGTCAGATGCAAGGGCTGCTGCCTCCTCAAGTTCACTGTAGGCTACAGTCACCTCCATTTTTCTTTTCCTGCAACTGGGCTGCAGCACTACTATCTCCACTACTTCCAAAATCATCCCTTCTCCTTAATTTTTAAGCCACAGCTTCCACAGAGGCATTAATGGTAACAAAAAAACAGAAAAGGGAATATGTGCTGATGCACGGCACTAAGTCACAGACAAAACACAGACTTAGTGTATTGGTGATGGTATTGAAAGTTTGAGAATACAGTCACAAGAAAAATAAGACTATTGAAGCAGAATTTCATTAATTATGAATTCTTAAAGAATCTTACAGAAAGTTTTGAAACAAAGACATAATCCTTATTTGCTTTCCTTTGTAAGGCTGATCATATTTTATCTTTGCTATTTTATATTAGACTTCTTACATCGAAAAGGCAAAATGATACAGTTTTCTGTGATGAGCCATAAAGGGTAAATGAAATTAAATGAATAAATGAGTTTCCCTACTGAAAATCCCATAATTTACTTAATGGAAAAAAATAAAGTACATGGATTTTATTCAATTATAGCACACTGTTGGAACGTAACAAAGGCAGGGATGTATAGTAATAATGCTGAGATCCTGCACTGTATGGAAAAGTTTGGGGTTTTTTTGTTGTCTTTTGTTTGTTTTTAAAACTTCCCCCTATTCTCATGCTATTCAACCTACTTACTCAACAGCAAGACAGTTTTCCAGGTGACAAGCATACTAGGTACACACTTGCTATAATAGTGCGGATGATATTGTCATTAGTTGTGAATTCATTTTTGAAGTAATAAAACTTAAGCTAGTTGTCAGAGGTGAGTCTGTCCAACTCTGAACTCGTGGGTTACTGCAGTTTATGACATCAGCCACAAAACCCATGTGGCTCTTGCAGGGGACATGAATAAAAGCTTTATCATTATTTTTGTTTTGCAGTATTTCCTAATGTTCACATTTACAGGAATTTTAATTCAGGGGTTTTGTGCTTTTTGTCTCTTATTTCAATGCATTCACCAACAGAATAGTTTCCCTCTAAAATGCTAACACCAGTTTGGTAACTGTTCTAAAGCATTTCATGCGTAACATTGTATAGAACAATTAGAAAAGCCTATTTGTTCTACTACAAAACCTTTTTACTGCAGGAAGAAGGCAAATTGGTTAAGCCTTTGTGATTTCTGCCATTAAACTTGCTCCTATCAAAGTCTGCTAAATAAAATATGTTGGTCTTTCAATGCAAATGAGGTTTGCTCCAATAATCACAAGACAACCCAGGTGGCACATGCTGGAAATGTTCAGAACCAAAAATTATCCAAACCTTTTGAAGATTACTCTTTTCCCTAGGTTTACTGCATAAATGATTAAGAAGTAAGATGATGTTGACAGGTGAATTTTTCTAAGACTAGGAAGAAAAAAGTTTGAGAGTAAGAAATTTTTCTTACTTCAGACTGGATTTTCTGAATCTATTTCAATATTATCAAGAAAAAAAAAAAAAAAGGCCCACTGCCTAACTAGTGCAGGATCTGTTCTCCAGCAAGGACAAGAGGAGAGACTTAGAATTTTAAATGAACAGATGGGTTGATTACTACTGCTACATCAATAGTCTTTAAAGCTTAAATTTAGATCTTATTTTCAAATTCAGATGTTAGTTTTGGGACCTGAAGGGAAAAATTTAAATTATCTTTGTTTTGTGAGTTTAAGCACATAAAGTTATTTTGAACCCAGTCTAGTAGGAACAAATTAATTTAATTTAAATACAGTTTAAATCATATAATCTATTGCAAGCTTTTGAACCAATATTGTGTATTTATGTAAAAATTATTCCAAATCCCTCAACTATCACACTATTAGAGAAACTTAATGCCTTACAGTGTCTCCAGGGAACACTTAATTATTCCCTGCAAGTAAATAACCGCCCTTATTCTTACAGAATACCCTGTACCAGAACACTCCTTCCTTTCCCAGAGCATGATTTTTGGTCCCAGCCTGCTGGAGATCGTTGTCTTCAATCAGATGGCATTTGTGGTCTTTACTGTTAATTTCTTTATTTTTTTTCCTGAGGCCCTTGAGGAGTTGCAGTATTGTGTTTCTTCTGTATGCACATCCCAATGACTGGTAGTGAGAAAGGCAGGGCTGCCCCTTCGTAACGTTAATGATCAGAGCTCTGCTTAAAATAAGTCATCACAAGATGACGTTAAGAGGAGACCAGATGTACTTTTCAGTTCTTATTTCACACAGAACATGAAATATGTTCTTAATACATTTTTAATTGCATGCTCTCCTATGAAAGGTTTACAACCCACTAAATGTAACGCCTACCAAAAGTCCCAGTACTTTAAACGCCCAAATTTTTTCATAAATACATTGAAGCATGGTTGAAATACTAACAAGAAAATACCAGGGCTGAAAAAGACTATACAATTGATACAAGAGTAAAGGATCAAAGCACACATTAAAATAAAATTAAAGCTGTGATATCTCACTCATACCAAAATGCTATTGCATGCATAATTTCATGAAAATCCTATTTAATTTCACTGCATTTTTATGCATTCAGTGAATCTACCATGGGAAGGCAGTAAATCAGAACATTTCACCTAAATGTTTCCAATAAACTTGTCATATAAAGTCAGGAATAATATGCCTAGAGTACACCACAGAACTGTTTCAATGTTCAATTTTGTGTCAGGCCAGGTTTCTCAAAAAGCATAAACAAGCAAGTGTGCTTGCACAATAATAAGAAAAACGTAGCTAGCGTATTAATCAATTTGGCCTCCCATGACATTTCTTTAAAGTAAAGCCACATCTATTGACAGTTCCACTTTCCAAATTAACACTGTTGCAAAATGGTAATTAAGGACGGAGTTATCTTTTTTGACTCACAGATAGTAAAAGAAGCATAGTTATGTGTAATTCAAATAAGCCATGAACAGCTGGGTAGAAGAAAATTATAGCAGGCTGGACTAAAAGGACAGAGGAGGCTTTCCACTGAAGCTTGCTTTCTGGACCAATCTTATTTGGGGATTGGACTAGAGGACTTTTAATGGTCCCTTCCAACCCAAACTATTCTATGATCGTAAGTATTTTCCATAACTAATGGAAGATAATAATGAAATGTGTGGACAACAGACACAAAGTTGGAAAGCATTGAAAAAACAGAAGAATGTACCAAAATTAGTAGAACAGAGGATGTTATACACTTTGGAATAATGTCTTAAAAATCCGCTGAAAACCACAGAGGAGGGGGTATGTTAAAGGAATTTGAATCCATCATAGGATAAATGAACCACCAATGGGACACTGTGGTGAAAAAGCAAATGGATCAGGGGAAGTATTACTAATAGAATATAGCAGTATACATTTCCAAGATGACCTTGGTGAAACCACATTTGGAGTCCTGTGCACATATGGGACCATGTATGTTCAAGAAAGATGAGGTCCAGCTACATAAGTGAAAATAAAGGCAGTTAGGGGGACAGGAGGGAAGAGAGCTTTCCTGCAAGAGCTCAATATCTATGCTATCCTAGGCTTATCTTAAGGTATATAAAAAAAGGCAAATTTTGCACTTGGATCAAAGGATAGTGACATTTTCCAATAGTCACTAGCTCTGCTGAGTGAATTGATCTTGAATTAACCTCTGAGAAAGTCCTGTTTCTGGCTCACAGAGAGCTCCTTGCTGCCCAAGCCAAGTCACAGGGTTGTTCAGACACTCAGGACGACGTTTAGATAGGTCGAGCTGAGGACATTCATAGATGATGGCCTTGATGCTAAACTGGGAGAAGAGTCCAAATGTTGAATATCTTACTTCCACAACTTCCTCAAAACATGCCACACATTATCTCATGACACTCCAAGGGCACTGGAAGACCCTGACTGACACAGAGCCATGCTCCCTGCTTTGTATTTAACCACAGTATATCTTCCCCTCAGCACATGTGACATATTTGCTTTTCATTACTGACTTTATAGTTCATTTGGGGGGGGCAAAAGTAGTAATTTAGAAAAATGGCCTAAGTAACTGAAGTTATTTGCTAAGTTTTGACAATCTTGGAGTTAACAATGTAATTTGAAAGATAGATTCTCTTCTCTGTCTCGGGATTATGATTAAAGGAAGAAGTGAATAATAACAACGACTGGGGCTAAATTACTGTAAATTGTTCAGCTAATTAAAAATAAACAATGAATACATCAAATCTAAGACTGAGTGAATCAACCAATGAATCAACAATAATTTGCTCCTGAATTTTGAAATTATCAAGTCACTGAATTAATACAGAGACTAAATCATGAGACTGACATAAAAAATAAAAGTTTTTTTGCTGTGGTTTAACTGCAGCCTCAATAAGGACCCCACAGCTGCTTACTCACTGCCCTCCCCCCCCCCCCCCCACCCCCCCCAGTGGGATGGGGAGGAGAATCAGAAAGAAGGTAAAACCCGTGGGTTGAGATAAGAACAATTTCATAGTTGAAATGAAATAAGATAAAATAATAACAATCGTAATGAAAAAGGGAGACAACAAAAAGAGAGAGAAATAAATGCCCAAAATCCAAGTGATGATCAATATAATTGCTCATCACTTGCTGACAGATGCCAGCCAGCTCCCGAGCAGGGATCAGCACCTCCTGGCCAACTCCCCCCAGTTTATATACTGAGCATGACATTCTATGGTATGGAATATCCCTTTGGCTAGTTTGGGTCAGCTGTCCTGGCTCTGCTCCCTCCCAGCTTCTTGTGCACCTCCTTGCTGGCAGAGCATGGGAAACTTGAGAAGTCTTTGATTTAGAGTAAGCACTACTTGGCAACAACTAAAACATCAGTGTGTTATCAACATTATTCTCCTGCTAAATCCAAAACACAGCGTTTTACCAGCTACTAGGAAGAAAATGAACTCTATCCCAGCCAAAACCAGGACACTAAAAAAACCAAACAAACATGACAAAAGTCATGCATAGAGACACTGCAGGAAGATGTATTACATCTACTAATTCAGAAAACACAAAAGCCAATAACCTGCCCATTCACCTCCTTCCTACCCAGTAACTAATGCCCTGTCTGACAAATCTGAATGTCTATTCCTAATGTAGCTCTTTGACTCAGGGAGTTCACCCAAAGGGGCTGTGAGATAAATTTTGCTAATTGCAGAGAAATAATGAGATTAAAATAGTTTCCCTTCATTCAAATCCTAAAATCTCACTGTGGCCAAAATCAGTTTTTCCTCCTGCTTCACTCACAGAAACTAACAGATGACTTAAAATTAGGGGTAACTATTGAAAATTAACAAGTCCAGCAGCATTTATTTAATCTTAATGAAAAATATTTAGATAATAGTCTAAACAAAATAATAATAAAAAAAATTGGAGGTGTAGTTCAGGACAAGCAGATGTTTAAGGTCTGAGATCCTGCTTGAACAGTGTTGCTCTTGATGGGTGTTGTTAGGCACAAATGGGAGGAAGACTTTGAGGCCAAGACAGGCGCGGAGCCAGAAAACACAGGACCCACATGGTCAATCACCAGCCAAGGCCAAGAAGGTGAGAAAAAAAGGCACTAGCCTAAAGACTAAGACAAGAGAGTGTTCAGAGGCTGAGATGAAGATTGGTCAACATTTTACCAGTCTATATGCCACTGGGAAAGAGGTTGGGCCAAAAACAGGACCCCGGGATACACTGTCCAAAACAGCAGCGGACAGCTTCACAGGTGTGAGTAGTAGATTTCCCAAGCAATTTACTATGATTATTGCTGAGGGATTGGCACTGCAAAATATAATTTCACTCAGACTGTCTTCTTTTAGTCTATCAAAACTGTTGCTCCCTTAAACCAGACTCAAGAACGTGTTACTAGTGGAGCAGCTCATAGAGATGCAAGTGCCTGTGGCCCCACTGTGACTGCACTAACACTCACTCAAGTGCAATTCAGTTTTTAAAGTGTCTGTAAGGAAAAGCACAGGAGTGCATATGAGCATGAATATGTTGAATAACCTTTTTGTTATACCTTGGAGTCGTTGCCTGTAGGTAAACACACACTGTGAATTACTCAGACCTTGTCCCTGACATAGAGGGCTCAGAGTCCAACCAAAAGAACCCCAGAAAGTACAGGCACAAACTAGCCAGTGCTTGTTGGTTACCCAAGGCACTGAAAGATTAGAATGCCTGATAAATTGCACTTGGGTGGAAGCAGCAGCTTGGTATGTGTTAGTAATGGAAACATTATGACACCTCCAGTATCGTATATGTAGCATATCACTTACAGCTATCTTTTGATGGAGGCAGAGTTTTTATTGAATCCCAGGGAGTGCTGAGGACAGTCTCCATCCTGGTAGTCTCATATTGGACCTTGACACAATGCATTTATCCAGTTTAAGAGCCTCTAGCAGAAGACAATCATACATTTATCTTTCCCAATTACCAGTGGAAACAACCTTGGGGATTGTTTCCTGTGGTTAAAAGCAATACTCTTTTGAGAAAGGAAGCATTGAACGAGTCCACTTTTGGGATATTAATTTCTTGGTAGAACACAGGTAAAATAGCCCTCTGAATTAGGTAAGTCTCAGAAACTTCAGGAAATCCACACATGTTCTGTCTTTCCAGACAAAGCACAAATGATAGAACTCAATCTTTTCTCCTTTCTGGGTGATGCTATCAAAAGTAGAAAGACACTTAAACACCAGATGCAATGTTGATATTGCCAAGGGCTTGAAAAATGGGCTTTCACACTCCCTTATGTCTTGAAAAATATCCCCAGAAAGGGAAAGGCTGTGAGACAGCAAAAGCAAAACACACATAATGCAGCCTCAGTCCACAGGATTCATGAATTGATGGGAGCATGTAGAAAAAGCCCTTGCTACTGGGCCACCCAGAGAAACTGAAGGTGCTGGGATCTCCTGGTGCAAGGTCATTAAGGGAATGATCTCTCAGCAGCTTTCACAGCTTGGAACTTTGCTGGTGCCCAAAGGTATGACACATTCCAGACAAGGAGATGAAGACTCCCAGTCTCTAGCACTTTTCAGTCAGAGGGCAACTCCAGGATTTGCTTGTGCAGCAAGTTTTTGAGTTTAACCTCATTTTCCTGAGATGTTCTTTGGCAAAACATACACGTAACATGGTGACTATGTTCAGCCACTATGGATAGAGACTGGTGGCTGATAACAACATGACACACAGAAAAGGAAGATAACCGATGGTTGTGGTTTAAGTCCAGCCAGCAACCAAGCACCAAACAGCTGCTTGCTTGCTCCCCCTCACCCAGAGGGATGGGGACGAGCATTGAAAAGGAATGTAAAGCTCGAGAGTTGAGATAAGAACAATTTAATAGGTAAAGCAAAAGCCGCGCATGCAAGCAAAGCAAAGCAAGGAGTTCATTCACCACTTCCCATCAGCAGATAGGTGTTCAGCCACCCGCAGGAAAGCAGGGCTCCATCACATGTAACAGTTACTTGGGAAGACAAATGCTGTAATGTTGGATGTCCTCCCCCTTCCTTCTTCTTCGCCCGTTTAATATACTGAGCATGACATCCCATGGTATGGAATATCCCTTTGGCTAGTTCAGCTCAGCTGTCCTGGCTGCGTCCCCTCCCAGTTTCCCGTACCCCTCCAGCCCTCTGGCTGGCAGGGCCCAAGAAACCGAAAAGTCCTTGACTTGGTATAAACATGACCCGGCAACAACCAAAAACATCCGTGTGCTGTCAGCATTGTTCTCACATCAGAGCCAAAACTCAGCACTGCACGAGCTACTAAGAAGAACATTAACTATGTCCCAGCTGAAACCAGGACATCAGTGAAACTTTCATGCCCAAAGCAAGCCAGTAAGTGATGAAAGGGAAGCTATACTGACAAGAACAGAAGTGCTAGATATAAAATGTTCCATCTATCTTGAGCCACTGCTGACAAAAGAAAATGAGAATCACCATACAGTCCTGCATGATCGTCTTCCACAGAGCATTAGACAGGTATATTTGAGAAATAACCTACAATACCACAAATGCAAATAAGCCTTCAGTCTGGCATGGTTTGGCATACACATATCCAGAAATCCAATGAGTGTGGAGGGTCCACCCCACAGAACTTAAAATGACACTTTATATAATTTTAGTATCAAAAAACGCCTGAAATTTTTGATTCTGAACATGGATTAATCCATCATATTTGCCCTCTGTGCATTAACTCTTAAAATCAAAGCATTTTAAAATTAAAAATCTGCAACAATAAACTATTATTCTGACAGCTGCTGTTATAACTGCTCTTCTAGCTCTGGCTTACTGCTGTGTTAAATTTAATTTAAATTCAGAATTATTTAGGGCAGAAACTTAGCTTTTCATTATTCTGTAAATTCCATGTTCACCTGTAATGTGGCTAGTAAGAGATGATGATACAATTGCGGGGAATGAATGGGCATTCAGAGTAAAGTTGTGTAGAAGCCTACTACTCAAGGTATTAAGTATCTACTGACTTATTTCTTCCTATTCTGCTTCTCCGCATCTGCAGAGGTGAAAGCAGGAACTGGTCTGCTTCACCCCAAAAGGAAAACAGTATCAGCCAAAATAGTAGACTATGCAGCTGAAGTCTGAAATGAGAAATGAAGTACACCTTCAGTGTGGGCACCTGGGAAACAAGTACACTGCTGCAGAAATGAATTACGTCTGTTTCTCTTCAGGAGTGCTAGGAAGAAAAAAAATGACACAAATGCTATACTACTTTTGAACAGCCTGTCAAGCAAACAGAGGGGCCTCCTCTTCCTTCCTTCACTTTCTCCCGAAAACATGAGGATGCCTTATACACATAAGTGGTTTGGACATTTTCTCTTTGCTAAACAGACCTTATTCTCATTCAGCTTTTCATCTGTTCTTACACTAATGGGTTAAACAGAATGAATACTTCAAACTAATTTGTACTTTCTTCTTTTTTATTTCAGCTGAAAGCTCAAGTTCCTGACAGAGAGCAAAGCATGACTTAATTCTGTCTGTACTTTACACTAAACCTTTTTGATCAGCGCTTCAGCTAAAGATGCTCCATCTGACAACTCTGTTCTGCCATGCTGATTCATGCAAGTAAACTTGTAAACTTCAAAGTGTTACATATGAACCAGAAATTCAGAATCAGGTACAGTATTTAAATACACCTTTTATGTACTTGAAAGCTGCCATTAGTGGCTCCCCTAAGCCTTCTTTTCATTAGCCTAAACAATTCTAACTTTCAAGTGTTCCCCCAAAAGTCATGGTTACGTGTCTAATCATGAAGTTTAAAAAACACACACCAACACCACCATTTCTCTGCTATTGGTCCTTACTCTTCTTGTGGCCTTGTCAGTATCAGGATGCAGAGAAGAAGGATTTCATGTTTTGAAAGCCCACTCCTCATGTGCATTCCAGCCTGATGTTTATCAATGCTGCAACAGTGTAGTACTATTTTCAGCCTATTTTTCTGAAAAAAAAGTGCTGAAGCTGCCAAAGAATTCAGTTTTTGTTTAGCAGATATGTTACTTGGAGTATACTTAGACTTTCTAAACATTTTTTAAACAAGATTTACTGTTGAATTGGGGCAGAATTACTCAGGCATCTATGCTTAATGTCATGCATGCATTTGTATGCTTTATTCAGGCAGCTCCCTGATGCACCCGCCAAAACATAATTTCACTTCACTAAAATGGTCAAGAAATGTCATTCTCTTATGACAGTTGATCACATGAATGAAACCTAGACAGACTAGAAGAATAGGCTAACAGAGACTTCCTGAAATTCAGCAAGGGGAAAGACAAGGTGCCCAGCTGGGAAGGAAGCACCCCTTGCAGCAGTACAGGCTGGGAGTGCCTGGCAGATGAGCTGAGCACGAGCCTGCAGGGTCCCTGGCAGCAAGGAGCACCAACAGCATCCTGGGCTCTGTCAGCAGGAGCACAGATGGCTGATCAAGGGAAGGGATTATTCTCCTCTGCCCTGTACTCATTAGACTGCATCAAAGCCACTGCAGCCCATAATGGGTCCCACAGTGCAAGAAAAACGTTGATAAACTGGAGTGAGTTGTGGAGGCCACCAGAATGGTCAGGACTGGAGCACCTGCCATGTGAGGGGGGAAGTTGTTCAGCCTGGAGAAGAGATGGCTTAAGAGGGACCTAAGAGCATCCCCCAATGACTACAGGGAGACAATCAAGGGTCCAGAGCCAGGCTCTTCGCAGTGGAAGGAAGAAGAAAGATAAGAAGGGTAAGTGGAAACAAAAGAGATTAAGACTGGGTAAGGAGAAAAGCCTTCACCATGAAGCCAACCAAACAGCAGAGCATGCTACCCAGAGTCGTCATGCAGTCTCAGTCTTTAGAAGCTGTCAAAACTCAACTAGATAGATCACTGAGCAACCTGGTTTATCCTTCTAGTTGACACTGTTTTGAACAAGAAAGTTGACTAGACCTTTTGAGGTTCTTTCCAACCTGAATTTCCTTACAGTTCTAAAACCATGCTGACACCTTCTGGAAACTGACTAAAACTCTGAAAAGACAGGGGAATGTCACAACTTCATATTGAATACACAAGTTCAGCATGTACTACTTTTTTACTTAACTACAACCTAGTATATTTACTACTTATGCATGAAGTTGCATTAAAAATTGTCAGCCACTGTAGGGACTTCAGTAGATTTTTTGAGCTCCTATTCCAAGGAAGGCTAGAAAAACAAAAGCTGAGCACACAAAAAAGCGTGCTCATAAAGAACTCCTTGAAAATCTGATTTGTCCCTTAATCTGTCCTTTATTACTTGCCAGTTGCATTTTTCTTTACATTTAACAAGCTCTACTTGCAAGGGCAAATAAGTTTTCTCCTAACGATATTCTGACGGAAGAAACATAACTGCACATCATAAAATCTGAGTAGCTATTTTAATTGCTCCACTAATTATCTTTAAGTGCTGTGCATGATTTATAGTAGCAAAATGCTCCCCCCTCCAGCAGCTAGATAGAGCTGGATGGGAACTTTCAAGAAATTTTTTTTTTTTTTTTTTTTTTTTTTTGGTAGAAAAATACCCACCTGAAAGGCAAGCCTTTATTTCAGGGAAGTTTTAATTAAAAAAATAAATTTTGCTGGGAAAAGTTTCTTAACTTTGGGTAGAAGTTTTAATCAGATTTAAAATACCATGTTAATTAGTTCTTAATTACAGCAAGAATACTCAAGTTGAGAGACAGTCAATTTGTAAGCTAAAGCAGACAAGGTGACAGAAACAGGTTCAAGACCTTGCCTCATCTAGATAGCAGAAGACCAAAAAAGCTTGAACTTGGGTCTAGGTGAAAGAACTATCCTAGCTGAAGCTTTGTCTGTTCCACTGTACTGGGAGGACTTTAATGTAAAAGAAAAAAAAAACCCACAAACCAATGAGCAAGTGAAATTTTTGTTTGCTGATGAGCCTTATCTTTAAATAATATTTAGGCAGCTGTGAGACAATAAACAAACACATATACTTCCGTAATTACAGCAATTTCCACATCCCTCATCACCTCAGCATTTTATAACAGTAAATGAAGTGGTAACTTTGATGCAGAGCAGCATCATTTTTAGACAGACTACTGCTGGAAGTAGAAATATGAAGACTAACATTTCAGAAAGTGAAAGCTGTTTCTCTACAACAAAACTCTACACTAATTAGGCCATAATTTATCAAGCAGGAAATAGAAATCAGTGAGGCATTAGGAAAAGCTTTTAGAAAGAGACTAACTTTGTAGCTGTTTCATCAGAGGACTATATTCTGATATAATTGCAGCTTATTTATTCAAAGAGTTGTATATCAATGGGTTCCAACTCATTAATGAATAACACTTGTTTCTATAGAATTCATTGTTGACATGTCTAAACAACTTTGAGCTATACTTAATGGAATCTGATCTGCTGAATGAAATCCTTAATCATTAGTACTTTATTGAGCCACTTGTAGCTTTTTTGAATATGAAGTGTTGAAACAATCTTGCTCTATATTTAAGTTGGATATAATTATTTTCAGATTGACACAAGTCGACTGGGATGTAAAAAACACCTAGAGTTTAAGTTGGAAATATACACAAATGCTAAAACAAAACAGATCTGAGAGATAATAGGTAATAAGCAGTAATATGGAAACCCTGCGAGTATAAACTATATGTAAGAATAAAGATTTATGGACATCAGATCAGTAATAAGTACTACTCAAAAAAATCAAATATAGAGACAGATACTCTTTTGCTATTTTGTGCCACAGACCTCACTTAACAGACAGTGACTTTAGGAACCCTAAACAGTTTCAAACTGGAGGCACCAAAGACAAAATGACAACGCATTCCAAGCGGAAATGAACAACAGCCATTTATAAGATTGAAAACAAAGATAAAGTAACAATTAAAATAACAGAAGTTTAAGTTGCTATGGCATATCAATAGCAAATTATGCTTGCATAATTTATGTACCAGCTTATGGCATGGAAAAGAAATAAGTCTAAAATAAAAGTAAATATACAAGTAAGATAAAAATTAAAAGTATATAATATATTTATATATATTTAAAAATAGAAATAAAATGAATGTATAATATATAATCAAAAATTATATTTAATATTTG
>JAVJGI010000062.1:9753898-9797129 GCA_035590275.1 Ibycter americanus
GGGAAGAGAACTTGCAAAGTTGCAGGAATTATATTTAATGCAAAATAAGTACTACCAGAATTTCATTACAACTCTGAATTAAAGCAAATTTTGATATGTCAGCACTTTCAATTCACTACATATTCATCTTATCCTTTACATATTTCCTTTGAAATTATTCACAAGTTAGTGTGTTCATACTTTTTGTCTTTATAAGTTATACAGTGTCTGTGCTAAAGGAGGATTGTCCCTAAACTTCTAGGTAATCTGAAGCCTTCAACGTATAAAAGTTGGTACTAGGTACAGCTGGCCTTGATCTTTAGAAATTAAAATGTACATTTCAAAATCCGCTTGCTTTTAAGTATTAAAAATCTTATGAAGTTAGTGGGTGTTGACAAAAGAAAATCTTGTAAAAGATAAACATAGAAATTGAGTGACTGATAATTAAGTTCTGATGAAAGTACAGGATACAATAGCTTCATTACAAGAAATATATACTACTAACTCTAATGTATCAACCTCTCAACACCTGTAAATGAGAATTTCCCTCTCCTGATTTCATGCTAAGATATCAGCACTGTAAAGGTTCATTTTTAAAGTGCTGTGAACAGGAAATGTCCAATAATATAAAATTCACAATGATCACAGTTTTAACATAATTGCTAATCAGCTTATTATAGCTGAATAAATCAAGATTACTTGTACTATTTGCTTCTTTTTTATTATGTTTATTTACCTTGTGGATTTCTTGCACGCTACTGAGCAAATCCATCTTCATTTTCAGCTTCTCCCTTCTTTAGTATTTCAGCTGCAGCCATTTCAGGAGACAGTCTTTATTGAAAAACAGGTATCTCCTATTGTAACTTTTTAAATGATCATGGATTTTTATAAAAGTTTCTTTTTTCCATAGTATCCCCGCTAAAGCTGTCCTTTTGAAGGTCAAAACAAGATTCTCTTCTTTTTCTGAGCAATTTCCCATCCCCTGAGTCTTAATTCATTTACTGTCAGCTGCTCCCACTTACAGTTACTATTTCCTTCAGGATAATAAACAGCAGAGTTGATGTAAGGGTAAGATCAGTGGTGCTATCGAAGATTTAAACAGATGTTGGAGATAGAATCTGAATATATAACAGGACCCCTCACTTTGATGATCCCCCCCTCCAAGCCTGGCTCACTCTCCTCTGCCTTGGGGACCTTATGTTGATTGTCATTTAAATTTCTCCTTGGAAGTTTCCCCTGGGCTCATACCTGCTACAAGTTGAGTAAATTAAAAACAGATGAAAGCAGCATTAGCAAAAAGTAATGGTAAGCGTTAGTGAATTGACTGCAGACAGCTGTCCTCGTGCGTATTGCAGAAGATGGTGTTAAGACTGACATGCTTGGTGCTGCCACAGGTGACCTGCAAGAAGGAGTAAAGATTGTACTACTGACACTCTCAAACATATGCAGGGCATAAGGGAAGGACTCACAAATCACAAACAAGGTAAAGAAATCAACAAGAAAGATTAATCAGAGGAATAAATAAAACACAGAATGTTTCAGTTAACAGAAAAAATAAAATTAATGCCTCCAGGAAGAAAATAATTTTGATTATGCTTGAGGTTTCAGCCCAGGATGATCTTCTGCCTCCAGCTGCTGATTTGTGGTCTAGCTCTCACGTGTCACATGCTTTGGAAGCACAGGCAGTAGCTCTACTTCTCAGGGATCTTTTAACTCTGAGTTCCCTTAATTCTCCTTCCTGGGAGTTCAGGCCTTACGGCTTGTCACCCGTCTAAAGCTCTGCTCCCTTGCTTCTTTTAGGACTTGCCCTGACACCCTCTCCAGACTTTCTGAGAACCTCTGGTGACATTTCCTTCTAGGTAGGATGACATTTAAAGCAAAGGGCACAAACTTTGCGATGGAATTTGTAAACACACACATAACTAGATGTTAGGCAAGACCTAAAACATATACACATATTTCTGGCAACAGGCACGTCTGGGAAAAAACCTATTTCAATCTCTGCATAACCTTAGAAACCTGAGGACTTTGCCTGCACCAGTGAATTAGAGAGTGTCAGGGCAGAGAAGCTAAATCAAAATGCCAGAACAGTCCCTGGTACCCTTTTGGCACTGGTCGTCTAGCACTTCTCCACGCGATTCCCTCCCACTCAGCCCAGGTGCTGGCACAGGCAAGGACCAACATTCAAAAGCTGCTGTGGACATGACAACCCTGGTTAGAAGACTATGAGAACTGAAGCTGGCTTGATGGCCAGAGGAAGGCCCTGGCACTGATGGCGTGGCTAGTACAGATACAGCCTTTGAATCCTCGGCGTCACCAGGGTGGCACACGTTGCACACCTCAGAAGGGGAATTGCAGCAGGCAGCACAGCAGGCAGGGAGCTATCTAAAGCCAAGATGATTAGCAAGGTCCTGCTCAGGGTTAGTCACCACGAGAGCAATGAGAAGGATGTGTCTTAAATGTAACCCTTTATGCAAAACAATAGGAAAGTGCTTGGGAGCCACAGATTATCTCTTTCCTGAAAATATTTGTCCAGAAGTCTTCTTTGAAAGACTGAGCAGGTATCATCGATTTTCCACACTTGGGTGAGTGACCCACCTGAATACTGTGTAAGAAGAATGTCCTTACTACTGCCTTCTGGGGCCACCTTTTGAAATAAGGTACCTGCAAATGTGAGGTACCTTATGAAATAAGGTACCCTTCTTGTGAGAAGTTCTACAGATCACATTGGCTTATGATAACTCTTTGAACCTATGTGGTAAGTACCACAAATAATACAGGTATCTACCGCAAGGAGAAAATGAGGAAAGGGAAGGGCAGGGGGAGAGAGAAAGGAGTTTAGTGCACAAACAGGAAAGGAGAACCCAGGAATCAGTGAGGCTGCAGACACACTTTTTTCCTGACTGTAGCTGAACTGACTGAAAAGGTCACTTCTCAGAATTACTTCCAGCTGCTCATGACTGCCGTTGCCTGGGATCATGATGGCCTACTGAACTGCTCTTGTTCACACCCAAAACCCATCTCAGTTAAATGAGCTACTATAAAGAGCACATTTGTGCTAAACTGACTCATTTTAGCTGAAATACCTGTTTCAGTGTGATCAGAGACTGGTTAGAAGAGTTTAGCCAGTCCTTTCAGTGACAAGGATGCATGCCTAAATCTTAATGCACAAAACCCCCCAATGGTGTCAGTGGACTTACGTGCCTAATGTATCCAGCACAAGGGATGATGTTTTTGTACGTGCACAAGAAAGGCTGCAATCATATAAGGCAGAACAGGTACAGTCACAGCTAGAATTACTACTCTCCGGGCATGATAATGATATCAGAAAGTTATTATCAAATCAGCTCACAGGGTATCGACACCAATGATGCTGCCTGGAAAGAGTGAATTACAGGGGACAGCCAAGAGAGTTAAATGAAAGCAAGTGAAGAGTATAAGATCTGACCAGGGACATGGAATATTAAATAGACGTATTCCTCTTTATCAACACTTGGTAGCACATTACCAAGACAACATGTAAAATGATCTGGTGTTCATCAGTCCGGATATTAGTAAGATACTTGTTCACTTGTAATTTCTAATCTTCCTTTAAAATGCTGCTGACATGAATTCTGTCACTGAGCCTAGAAGTGGATTTGACAGTTTGGTTATGATAAGCAATTTTCTTCAAAATGTTTTTGAAAATAATCCATCCAGAAGAAATATAGAACAAAAAAGGAAAACTACACAGGCTTCTTCATCAGTGTCATCTATAAGGTTTTTGTCTTTTACACTTTTTGGAGCAGGAGTGCTATGGGAGCTTACGTCTCATGCCTCTGCTTTTCTGTTAATTCCTGCATCCCGTGTGCATTCTGAAGTTAAATTAATAACCCAGAAACAGGAACAAAAAACCCCACCCTAAGCTACCCTGAGTAAGGAATGCAAATCTAACCCTTAGTTATGTCTGTGTGCTTGCAGCAACCAAAATAAAGGTGACACATCTTGCAAAAATAAAATAGGTAAGGACACCTTGGGAATGTTTCATGTTAAAGGTGATCACACAATTTCAGTATTTCACCCTTCTTGTTAATTGCCAAAAAGGTGCAGACAAACTCTCACTATATGGTTTGCCTAGCTAAAGCTGAAGACATAAGGGAAAGCGTTAACAGTAAGGGTGGATGTGATACCTGTGTGCAGTCTAGTCACAGAAAGCAACAAAGATTTTTCAGCCGTCAACATTTTCCCCTGTTAAAAACAAAACCTCTTAGTTTATTTAAAAATAACCATAAGGGCACTTTTTGTGGAACAGAATCATTAACTCAGCAGTGAAATGACTTGAGTGTAACCTGCCTCTAGTACCCTTTTCAACTTTACTAGAAACTAATGAGTGAAAAAACCGAAAGTGTCAAAATAATTCCAGCGATATACATGACTGGCATGTATTTCTTTAACTTATTTGTTTCAATTATTGCCTTAAATGATTTTCATACTACAGCACAAATTATTTTAAGCAGATTTTCTTTCTCATTTGGAGCAAAAAACTACAAATGACAAACAGAATCCTAAAATTCATAGTCAGTTTACTTCTTAAAGTTTTGGATGTCTATTTTGGTTTATATCATCATTAGGAGAAAAAAAGTGAAGTAGAGTATGCTGCTCAAGAGCATACATTAATATTACACAGGAATGCTTGCAACAATACCTTAGTGCAACAAGAAATCTGGAGTCAAGTGGTATCCATGTGGAACAGGCTGCCTTTGTGCATCTATTAGCTTCTAAAATATGAATAGACTTTCAAAGGATCAAATAGTACAATCTGTTTTATGAATAGTAAAACAAATTGCTGCACCAAAAACCTATAAAAGACTCTATTCTGTTATATTCTAATGGTGGAAGACTAATTTTTAAAGTCTTGCATAATTTCTTAGAAATTCTCTCCACTCAAAGAGCCTCTTATACAAAAACAAAATGATAAAAATGATTAAAATTTTTTTTTCTTTGAAATGAAGAGTTTGTTTGCCTTAAAAAGTGATAATTAACAGGAAAAATCAACACCGAATGGAATTTTAGCAGTCTTCATTTCCCAGTTATGAGGGGTTCTTCTAACTCGTTTTTACAGAAACATATGAAAAACTGCAGCTGGCTTAGTGTTTAGGAAGCAGAGTATGCTTAGGTTTTTTAAGACCTGTAGTGAACTGTCCTACTCCATCTCTGGGTGCCTGTGTTGGCGATCTAAACCTGTTAGTGCTGCAGATCCCAGAGGTGCACGGTGCTGGGGACACTGCACTAGGTTGTGTGAACACTTTTCCTACTGCTCGTACTAGCTCCAACCTAATGGCAAGGAACCTGCAAGGCATGATTTGGTCATGCTGCTTGGACCCTTAAAAGGATGACACATTGCTGAAGGCTTTTAGAGAATTTCACTCTAAATTCTCACTTTCTGGAAGGTCTCATTATGGTTTGCCTTTTTGTTTCTTTGTTTTTCTCACCTGTCTTTTTTTTCTGTGTATTGTGAGCACAAGACAGCCTCAGAGTAAGGTCAATGTGGAATTATCTCAGCCCTTAGGACTGTTTTTATGGATGGCTATTAAAATAAATTGAAAGATTAGCTGAAAGACACTCTGTTATCTCCAGTGCTTGAAGATTCTTGATCTTGATAGGACTCATTACCACATGAGTAATGAGTACCAGTGAGGTACTAGTGAGGCATCCTAATATCCTATAAAATTCAGAGTCCTGAACACAGGTAGTGAGAGTTCCCCTGTGCAGAGTTAGCCCTCTTCCCTCCACCCTACTTCCCCAACTCCCCTACCACCCTGCCCCAAAAAAAGAAAAAAAAAAAAAAAAAAGAAAAAAATAGTTCAAAGGAGTCAGTCATCAAGAAAAATAGTAAGCTACAAGATCAATCTTTTGTTCTTTTTCTGGCTAAAGGCGTATTTCCTCATCTGTGGTATAAAAGACAAAGCCCAGAATACCCAATGGCCAAAAGTAACAACTTGCCAGACAAAGACACAGCGAAGGGCTGTGAAGGTCAGAGATGCCCCAGCATCTTCTTCAGGTAACAAAAGGAGTAGTATACACATGTGTTCAAAGCCTTCTGTGGAGCTAAACCCTTCTTGTTAATTCTGTATGTCAAAAAGGTAACAGAAAATTAGGCTGACACAGTTCTTACTTGCATTCAGCAGAAACATAAAGTAAATGCTTCACTAAATCAATGGAGCTCAGTTATGTTAAATGAAAACCATCTAATTTTGCCCTTGTCTTTTCCCTCATCTCTACAAAAAGAAGGTTAAATGAGGATTTTTACAGTACTGATCTCTCTGTACATTGTGTCGCATTTTGTCACCCAGCCATGTGATATTCCTGTACTCCTCATCTCACCTAGCACCTCCAGCAGAGTCAAAGGCGCCTGCTCATCTGTACCTCCTTCTTCATCTTCTCCCCAGCCCATTTTTTTGGGTTGAGCTGCTTCTCCCCTTGTTGCAGGATGCTGAGGATAGCTAAAGGAATTACTACAGTGCAAGAGCTACATGAGTTTCTGCATGTAAATACTGTGCTTTTAATGCCCTTACTCAGAAGTCACTGCTATTTACCTCACAGACAAGGAGTGCTGCAGTGTGCCCTTGCAGTCAGTTGTTTTTGAGAACGCTCTGCACTTCTGCAGTGTGAAAGAAGTTATGAGTAGGGCTTTCCACCTTTGAGAAGTCAACGTTGTTTTGGTCCACTTTGCTGTCCCTGCAGGCCAGACATGCTCATGGGTTGTGGAATTAATAAAAAAGCAGAAGCTGTAAGATTTTTTTGATTTGATGAAACAGTCATTCTGAGTCCATCGTTATGGTTTCAATACCAGCAAGAGATCTAAAGACTAAATTCCCTTGTCTAGATCAATAAAATATGAACATATATTAATCACTCCCAAACCAATAGCTTTTTAAAACAGGCTAAGCTAAACTGAATTTCAGATTGAATAATTTTACACAAATCTGATATTAATTCTGGAATTTCAAAGCCAGATCTCTTGGAAATGCAAAGATAAACTTAGTTATGTTACTGATGACTTTCAAAGTGATTTACATCATAGTATTTCATAGATGGTTTTCAATCAGATTATGGATTTACAAAGGATGAAACTTGTAGTGACAGCAGACACAGATAAGGCTGAGGAACTTGTCTGCTGCCTTTGCCTCGGTCTCCAACAACAAGGTCTCCTAGGCCTTTCTGCTTAGTGAAAGTGTTCAAGGAGAGGAACTATTAGGAGGACCTGAAGATGAAGTTAGGTTTTTTCTTTGTGAGATTTCAGCCCATATATGTTCATAGGAGCAGGTGGTCTAAATTCATAGCTGCTGACAGAATTTGTCAGTGTCCTGACAAAGCAAGGATAGGGTATGTCTGGATAGGTTAAAAACCAGGTGGGTAAAAAAATTATTTGATTATCAAGTTCATGGTGTAGTGGTTAATAGGTTGTACTTTACCTGGATGCCTGTCACAGGGAGCTATTCTGCAATATATCCTGTTTCACATCTTTATCAATGACCTGGAAGTGGGTCATGGAGCACACCCTTATCAAATTTGCAGATGTCATCGAATTGGGAGTCCCAGTTGATATGCTTGAGGGCAGGGCTTAGAGGGACTGATGCTGGCTGGAAGAGTGGGCTGACAGAGGTTATGAAATTCAGGAAGGACAAGTGTGAAGTGTCCAACCTGGGAAGGAAGAGCCCCTTGCAGTGGAACAGGCTGGAAGTGCCTGGCTGGGGAGCAGCTCAGCGGGCAAAGCCCCTTGGGGGCCCCAGTGGGTGGTGAGCTGACCATGAGTCTGCAGGAGCCCTGGCAGCAATGAGGACCAACAGCATCCTGGGGTGTGCCAGCAGGACAGATCAAGGGAAGGGATCACACCCCTCTAGTCAGCACTTGTTACTCCACAGCTGTACTGCTACTGCCCATTTTGGCCTCCAGTAAAAATGTTCAGTGAACAATGTTCAGTGGAGGGCCACCACAATGGCTGGGGTTGGAGCATCTGCGCTGTGAGGTGGGTTAAGGGAGCTGGGTTTGTTCAGCCTGGAAAAGAGATGGTTTCAAGGGGACCTAACAGCAGCCTCCAGCGCCTATGGGGAAGGAAGCAAGGGGACAGATCCAGGCTCTGGGTGGTGGGAAGACTAAAACACTGAGCATAAAATGAAACAACAGAGGTTCAGATTGTATATAAGGAAAAAAAAATTCACTGTGAAGACAGTCAAGCAGAAGGGCATGTTATCTACAGAAGTTGTGCAGTTTCTGTCCTTGAAGGGTTTTAATACCTGACTGAATACTGAACCAGCAACAGACAACTTGGTTTGTCCCCACAGCTAACCTTGCTTCGAGCAGGAATTTGGACTGGAGACCTTGAGGTGCCGTCCAACCCGAATTCTATGTTCAGGTGAATGTCAGCTGAATGTTGCACCACAGTAAACTATAGTGTTACTCTGTATCAGCTAGTAATGCATAGATAACTGCAAAAAAAATTATTACAGGACTAAAATAAGGCACCGTTTCATTTCCACTATTACCAACATATACAAGCGATAACTACCTTAAAAAATCAGTACATCACAAACAGATTTTAAAAAGATTCCAAATGAAGTTTACAAAAGTATCCTGAGACAGTTCACTTCAAAATCCCACCCACTGCTGTCATTAGCAGGCATGTAAAATTCTTTAGTGAACAGAACAGTCAATGGTGCAGCACTAGAATACAAATTTATTTTCCTTCTCTCATAATTTTTCTACTTTCACAAAAAGACACTCTATCATAAAATTCTTTTTAAAACAGATGGAGACAGGTACAAACGCAGTCACCTGGGAGAGTAAGAATGTGGCAGAGTGACAAATTACAAAATCATAACCCGCTATTATGCTACTAATTAATAAGAACTAATTCAACCATATAAATATATAATTCAATCATATGTGTCTCTCTCTGTGTATACATATATGTATACAATCAAAGCCTGAAAAATTTACATTTGCAGAACATTAGCATTTTGCAAAATTCTAAAGTACATATATTTACAAAAAGGAAATCACGAAGACAAAATAGATATCCTTGAACTGTTAATTCTAAAATTTTAAGGGTAACTCAGATGAAACACTCCAGTGAGCGATGACAGGTCAGACCAGGTTCTTTTTTTAGTGTTTCCTATTCTTTAGGTCTACGACATGTTATGCTCAGCACACAGGACTTTGAGATGGTTCTTTTGAGTCTCCACTCAGCAAAGACCATAGGTACTTTCCCTGGATTTGTGATTCCTCTCTGGAGGCCAGATAGGTAAAAGTTGGATGTCGACATACGTATTTAATACTTTAAGACTTCAAAGTCCATGCTGCAGGAAGGTTTCTTCCAACCAGGGCACAAATCCTCACCTGTAACAGTTAACTCCAGGGACTGGTTCAGTCATCCTGTTTTATTTCAAAACTAAAGACAGCGATGTTTACTCAAATCACATCTACCAATCATTGGACAAGCGCAGAAATTGTCTGAAGAGCATGGACTTAAACCTAGGATTTCCTACTCCTAAAAACAGGTAAGATATCATACAAGTGGGATTTAGCTTTCACATAAGGATACTGAAATGCATGTTCGTGTCAGTGAGCTACATATCTAAGCTAATGCTATCATGACTGCTCAATTCAGTTGCCTATGCAGACACATCTAGTGACAGTGCCACTAAAGATGGTCCAGGGTATCAGAGACATCTAGATGAAGAGAGAAAATGTGACACAGGACTCACAGATCTGCAGCGCAGTCCTTTGGGGGTGCAGCTGGAGACCCAGCGCAAAACACTAGGGTACTTTGTAAGTTAAGTGTTTCATAGCTTAGACGTCCCAAACACATGGAGACATCTGAATGCACAAGTCTACCTTTGTGCATGTTCATCTTGAGGCGAGTCCCATCTTGGTGAACTACCTCTTGAAGAAACATGAGATAACAACTGGTGTAATAAATATTCTGGTTGCAGAGGTTATTGCTCCTACCGAAGCTGAGATATGCTCATTAATGCGGTTCAACTGCACTATTTAATTTTGCACTGAAACATATACGGAGAGCCCAGGTGATCAGTTAATCACACTTTTGCAGAGAGGCTAGTGTGTATCTAATTGCTGCAATATCATTACACGGGGAACTCTCACTCTGCACTAACACTTTCAAAGCTGCATAACAAATAGTTTCAAATCCTCGTCAAAGAGTAAGTGACGTAGTTAATTCCATCTCTGGACACAAAATCCCCTCTCTGTATGTTGTGAAAAAGATTTCAAAAACCATGTCGCAAGTCAGCAGTTACTTCAAAACTTATCAAGGATGCATGTATTTCCAGAATGTCCATTACTCTTCCAGTGGCCTAGAGAGCTTGCTGGTGAGAAAATGCTAAAGTCTGCAAAGAAGAAAATATGTGTCCCTTTGTGCTCGAGTTGCCTTACTAATAACAAAAATATTTTTTGCCAATAGATCAGCAAATATGCAGTGGTGTGCAATCTCGTGTTGAAACTGTTCTTTATAACAGGAGTCTTGAAACAATAGATATCTTGCTATATGCAGATTCCAGTATCCTCCTGTGTTTTGTGTGTTTTCTTTACAAAATACTTTTGAATGAAGCTTTTTTAAGAAATGAAAATGAAAACTGTTATATCAATTAGATACCAGTTCCTTTTGTTTATTCCTTTCCTTGCTCTTTTGTAATCACGCTTTCAGTGCTGTGAAGGGATGTGGAACAGTAGCTCCTGAGTGGCTACCAACTAATATACTGATTTAACTTTATTTTCTTTAATTTGGCTAAACTTATCTGATTTTCTAATGCAAATATTCAGCAATACTTGTTTTGCAAATCAAACATTTCTGTTGAAAGAAACTTTGCTAACAGAAAGCGTTAAACAAATGTTACCATATGACATACCAAATATGAAGTTTAAGAAACAAAGCAGTGGCCAGTGTCTAAACAAGTACAAGAATCACTCTTTAGGGAGCCAATTCAACATCAAAGTACCTTGTCTTGTAAATATTAGTACATTTTACATATATAGAAACCAAAAGTTTATTATCTGAAATAAATGCATTCAAATTAACAAGATAAATCACTTACATTATTAAAGAAGTGGTGTTTCAGAGAATTTTTCTGACATATAGATCAATCTGATGAAAGAAGTGCAAGGGGAAGGATAAGGACGAATGCTAAAAATATTTTTATATTTACGGTGAATATGCACTATTAGGAGACATAAAACTAAAATGTTGTTTAACTGTTAGAAAAAAATGCTGTTCATCATAATAATTACCCTCTAAGTTTATCAAAGACTCTGGATCAGTTAAGGTATTGTTGAAGCCATATTTTAAAGGCCTTTTATGTTTAAGATTATTTCTGTTACAATATGTTGTTTTAATTATTACTATGAATATAATTCCATCACACAGAAATAAAAATTTAAAAATCAGATAACACAAATATTCAAAGGGGATTTTATCAATTCATTAATTTTGAACAGAAAGTTTTAAAGTAATCATTAAAGGAGTTAAATTTATTCAGATTAGATCCGTGAAATCATTAGTCAAGTCGGACCAAATTAGGCTTACTGTGCCTACTGTAAAGCCAAGCAATATACAATAAATGTAGGAGATGTAAAACTGAGCACCAGATATAGTTTGCTCAGGTAATGACTCTTTTGATTAAATCAGAAACTAAGTCTGTCCTGTAAGAATTTGTAGTGGTAAGTTACCAAGTTTAAAAATATTTTTGTTTCTGCCAGACAACCATTGTCTCTAAAGCACACAGAAGCTATACAACTCTTAAAAGACAGGCAATACTTTCCTAATTTGGAAGCTTTAAACACACATTGTGATTTGACTTTAAAATGCATTGCTCTTACTTAAATCATCACCTGAAACAACTTTCTTTGTTGCCATTTTCACTGTGTACACAAACATCAACTTACTGATTTCCATTATGAGAAACAGCATTTATTGAAAATGGCACCTGGATTATTACATTTTTTCTGTATTTAAAATTGGAAATAAATTGCATTATCTCTGAAACTGCTGTATAGCATAGTAGTTTAAAGTAAATATTTTCCAATTACAACAATTCTCCTGTCTGGCTTGAAAATTTTCCAATGCAATCCCACAACAAATGCACTATTAAAAAGTAGTCTGCTTGTTTTAATCAACTTGTATTTGAGCTGAGTTCAAAAGAACAGTCACTCTCCATAAATACAAAGAAAACAAAGGGAATTCATCTGAGAGATGAAGAATAATTTGGTCAAGGTTCTTCAGAAATTTGATTTTTTCTTCTCCATCATAGTTTGAGCTTGAAACGTTACTTTCTTCTGTCTCATTTTGAAGAAGTTGTTCCAGAATCATGCACAAAAGAAAAATATTCTCATACTGGGTAATGTCATACATGGCCTGGATCTGGGAATAAAGAAAAATCAATACATAAGCACAGTGTGAAAATGTTTCTGCAGCCTACCATCTCAGATGATGGTTTAAGGAACAATGTTAACATTTACAGTAGTATTTATATAATCAGAACAGCTACACTCTCAGTATGATTACTTCTAAGAAATATTTTCCTTTTTGTGATACCAGCCAAAAAACTAACTCTTTATCACACTACCAAAGGGAAAGTCAACATAACCTCCTGTTCATGACTCAGAGGGTTTTGCTACCTAATTATCCACAGGGTATGACATACAATCATGATCTACAGACAAACAACAACAATAACAGCAGCTTTGGTTTAGGCATATCATTAAAATTAGTGGATTTCTGTTTTCTGAGAAATAAAATAACAAGTAAAAAAAAATTTTTACTCTCAAATATAGACAATCATCTATTCAAATAACACCTCTAGAAAGCAAATAAAAAGTTCAAATTATTAATCCCAATAGAAGATACACAAGGCAGTACTACGTATCTGACTCAGTTACAAAGTGGAAGAGTCAGTTTGTCGAATAAGCTCACTGACCAAACTACAAATACATTAAAAGCCTTACAGCTTTATCTAATATAAATTTACCTGCTCTGTATTTGGAAACTGCAATTTCAAACTGAAGCTTTCAGAATCTCTGCCGTACATAGGGAATAACTGGTAAGATAAAAACTTAAACCTTGGGCAGTTGTCCCTCTGGAATGAAATTCTGTCCCCTTTACAGCAAAATCTACCAATAATATAAGATGACCTGTTCTGAAAAGGGCTGCAATTACAGTAGATAGATGATCAGAACTGAAAGGTAAAATCATAGCTGCTAGAAAATTAATTATGTATTTTAGGAAATGGACCGACAGCTCTAACAAGCCTAAACAACTGTTTGGGCCTGTGGTAGAAAGCCAGATGGGCGTAGGTTTCGACACGGGTCTATGAATCAGCATCAAATAATTTTGCCCACCCTGAACCTACTAGCATACTGCTAGACTTTCCAAAGTGTGAAATTTATTACATAATGGTGGTTTTCACAAACAATGCAAGTTATTTTGGATTCCACTAGAATCTATCAAAAAGACAGCACTTCACCTTCCTCAGGTAAGGTCGCTGCTGTCTACCTCTGCGGTAGATGGTGGCTCAGGGGCTGCTCACTGTCCTTCTGAGCTAGTAGTTCTTGAACCTAAAATCTGTGTTGAAGCTCCCTAGACTAATGTCTTTCAGGTAGCTTGCCACCTCAGGGGCGAGACTAAGATACCACAGCCATCCTATTGCAAAGCCTCAATGCAGCAAAGTAATTTTGCTGAGTTTTCTAGACATCTTGAAAATTAGGTTAATTACTGAAAAATATTATCCCTAGCCTTGCATGCTCCATTTTTGTCTCTCTGGAACCTGGCAAGAAAAATCTGCAGTTCAAAAGCTTCTGCCAAGAATTCAGTATTGTCATTCTTATCACAACAGACGGCAAAAAAATATAAAAGGACAATTGTAAGTATTTGCATACTTTTAAAGTCCGATTAAATCAAATTGTATAATTAGGGAAAACAGAGGTAACAAGACAGTCTGTTTCTTCAAATGCCAAGCAGCTGACTCTAGGACAATTATGCCTATACACTGATTGTTTTGACTATTAACTAATACTGGTGAGATACATATATTTATTTTGCTTATTAGACTAAATTACTACTTTCTAAGTTGAGAAAATAACTGGCATTAATGATTTCCTGAATCTCTAGGGAACAGATGATTCTGAAGACTACTGAAAGTCTGCTTTTAAGACCTTAGTGTAGGAGTCATCTGACCAAACACAGGCATCAACAAGCTGAGACACTTATCCTAGGTTCCTGTTTTAGTCAACAGAGGGAAGCAGGGGGTGGGACTCAAGTTGCCTGAATGTAGGTATCTATTGCCATTTTGGATGTCCAAGGGTATCCAAGGCATGTACATGAGTAGAGCTTTACATAAGAGTCAGCAGCTGTAAGCCTGAAGTACTTCCAATGTGGTATTAGATGGCTGAGTTTTGGCAACTGAATAGTTCCCAGGGTCTTTCAGAACGTAATTCATCCCACTCTAAACTAGATCCTCAGATGTACCGTGTCCTGAAACTCTTCACAGTGATAAAAGTACATAAAGTATGAATGTAAACATAAATTAAAGTTCTATGCTTTTAGTTCCTGCACTTTGGATATTAGAAGTACAATGTTACAAGCAAAAACCTGTTTGATTCAGGTGTTGGCCTTGCAAATTCACTCAGATCTTCTTTTCACATGAGGAATAAATGGAAAATGTTTTAGAAAGGCAAATTATGTCATTTCACTTATCCCCATAACCTCAAGCTCTTCCAAGCTGTTAAGCAATTGTGTTACTTTGAGTGGGTCTTGAAAAGTGCAACTAATTGCAACTTAGTAAACTATCTAATTGATTATGGATAATAGAAACCACAAGCTAACTAATTCTCTTTCCTCTTCAAATACTACTGCACTAAAGAAAAATTATTTTAGCTACACAGAACTGACTTTGAACAGAAAGGGTAAGTCTGATGGCAAGGAGGAAGTATTTTTTTGAGGTAATTGCTTTTCAGAGGACAAATGCACTTTAAAATATTGTTTTATAAAACCAGGGGAGGGGAGGGGGAATCAGTCTAGAACGCTTTCTTGCTCAAGGCTTATTAACCTTTCCGACCCATTTAATAATCTGAACAAAATGCGTCTCCATTTCTTTTGTTAGATGTCTTCTGTAGCACTAATCGATGCAGGAACTACCAATGCAAATTTATGCCACAGAATTTGTAGAGGAATACCTTTACTGTTACCTAATGGTGCACAGTCACATAACAGACCTATTAATCTTGCTCACCAATGTCATGGGTGACAATAAGTGGGTAGCGGCGTATGTATGTGTACATACACACATACACACACACACAGAGCTAGTCCATCCAGAAAGTTCAGAAGGTATGCCTGTAAAGCCAACCTTACATATATAGGCTACAATTCCAGAATATATTAATACCAACTGTAAGTAACATTAACTCTGTTTTTCAGAAAGAACTTTAAGATAATGAATCTTTTTACAGATCAGATAGATGGGTAGGCAATATGGGATTTGGACACTAGGGTTTTTGTGACACTAGTCC
Source organism: Ibycter americanus (assembly GCA_035590275.1). NCBI lineage: Eukaryota > Metazoa > Chordata > Aves > Falconiformes > Falconidae > Ibycter > Ibycter americanus. Next base: position 9,769,439 of record JAVJGI010000062.1, read on the forward strand.
TTGCTGATTTTTCCTCACCTAGTATTTGGAAATGTGTTTCTTTGCAGTAAGATGCATTTTGCATGCACCTGAGCTGGGAAATTAACTTTTGAAATTATTTGCTTATTATGATATGTCAAACCAAACAAATTTCTCAAATAATTTTTTTAGAATTACTAATTAAATAGGATTGAGCTTTGCATAGGATGGGAACAAGGGGTACAAGGACCTCCTGGCTGGATTTGATAATTTGCTAATCAGAATTTATATATTTACATCACCGAGTTCAGAATGCAGCAACTGCCAAAACTTTTGGCTGAAATTAATTCTTCAAGCTTCTCCTACATACAGGGTGGTCACCTGGAATAGCACACATATTTACTACATAATCTGAAAGCAGAGAAGATCTCTGACCTGTCTTCTTTGCAATGAAATCATAAAACTCAGTACTAATATGTTAAACGAAACTGCTCAAAAATATAGGCAGCAATGACAGTCAGAATGCTAAAAAGCCATCTGTGTTCCAGGTCCCTGGAGCTTTATTACACTTCCTCTTTGCAAAGCAACAGGTCAGATGGCCCTGTACCAAATTCCAAGCCACTGCTCCTTTATTGGACAGATTTGGAGTTGAGGTCTTCAGCAAAATTTTGAACAAAAAGTAGGGATCTGAAAGCAAAGAATTAATTGAAGTAACCTTCACAGAACGGTGAATATAATTTTTGAACGTTATTCAACCAGATTAAGAAAAAATCCCAAGTGATATTCTAAGTGTAATTTTCGCCCTTAGAATACTTTTGTTTTCTTGTCTTACAGTTTCATGCACATTTATATAATTTATTCAAATGCCCTCAATAACAGCAATTTTAAACAAGAACAGGAGAATAAATATTAGCTTTAAAGAAATTATTTACTATTCTTAAGCCATTTACCAGTCACGACTCATTATTTCTAGTGATGTAGTCTGCTGAGGCTGAAATTTTCACATGCAGAAGATGGATGTTGCCTTATGGGTATAGGCATATAACTTTTATTCCTTTTATATTTCAAAAGACCTATGGAATGGAGACAATACTGAACCAATACAAATAAAAATTAGATGGAAAGAAAGACAGTATGTTCATGGCAACTAGAATTTGCTTCCATGTAACTCAGATACTTATGTAGCCTATGGACAAAGCATCAGCAACACCAGTATGCTTTCTGGAATAAGCCAGAAACAGCTTTAACTTGGGAAAATTTCTTTTTGGTTTAGAATGGAACATTGAAATGCTGAAATTTCTGACAAAATTAAAACAATTAAAATTAATTTAGAGGCACCATTATGTTTGATTAATTACAAAAAGCTTTCCTCCTTTTCTATCCCTATAATTTATTTAACATCTGTTCAGGCTTTTTCAGTCCCACAAAGATACCAAGTTTAAAAATATATTGCAACAAATAATTATACACAACATGATGCTATATAAAATACTGACATACTGATACAAATTTTAATCAAACTGGATAGGTAAGTGTTTATATACCTCTGCTGTTCAGAAAGTGATAAAACTGACGGTTCTAGAAGATGGCTATTTTAGCAGAGAATGTTCTGCCCAAATCTCTTCAATCCATCATACTCTAACAGTCTTGCTTCTTGTAAATTTTTTCTTGCAGCTTTTGCCACTTCCATTTCTTTGCAAACTTTTACTATTCAGCAAGGATGTAACTTTTCTGCTAGCAAAGTGTCTTTTCTATGTCCCAAGAAATTCTGTTTCAAATTTCACTGAAATATCATGTTAAAAGTTGGCATTTCTCTTCTTTTACATGCAAATTATTCAGAGAAGCATAAAGGGTAGACCAAAATAAACAACAGGAACTGCTAAAGCCTGGCTAATATTGCCCTCAAGAGAAGCAGAGGCAGTAGGCAGCACCACGAGCTGCTGGGCTGTGATCACTCAGTTAAGGAGGATGGAGCGCAGAACATAACCAAATCTGCCACCTAGCCATTTCCAGCAAAAATCCCCCATTGCCCATCCCCTCCTCAGTGAAGCAAATGGAGCCATTTTTTCTTTAGAAAATTCTTTAGAGCACATGGAAACAGGCAAAGAGCGTGCATCTTCCTTGAAATAGTCTATGACCAGCCAAGACATCATCTCAGCAAATAGTCCCAGCACCCTTTGCTTCCTTACTGAAGGCTGCTGGTATAGGCAGGCACATGTACAGACTGAATTCTTGGCAAGAAAATTAAAATTCATGGCCTAGGAGACCACAGAGCGAGTGCAAGCTGATGTCCCACGTAACACAGAATACTCAATTTACTCAAACTACTTCCAAAGTGTTTGAAGTGGAGCATGCCTGTTAGGAAATGACTAAGCTTGATTTACACGTTGCCAGATATACACAATCCTGTATATGCTGTTTCATGGTCAACTACCCCAACTCTTTTTTTAAAATTTATTTTATTTGCTGTCTTGGCTTTCTGGAAGTAGGAGGGATTGCTCCTTCCAGGACTAAGAGGAAGGCAGATCTGGGACTAAACAAAGCAGTGACAAACTAAATACAGCCACTGATACCCACAGAAATGAAAACATTATTTCTGTGCTCAATATGCCTGCATATAGGAGGGATACTTCTCTGAAATCATATTCTGTATTTTAACACTACAGTTGTCCTAACAAGTATATCATTATAAAAACAAGTATCTAAATGGAGAGGTATTTGGAAGCATCACTTTTTAGGTAAAAAAGTTTCTAAATCATCATAATGAAAAATAAGGAAGAAGTGACTGGCTGGAAACCTATCAACAAGTGATCAGCATTTAGTAAATTTTGTGTTTGCTAAGGTAATGCTCACAAACCTAAGTTTTCAGTAAAATCAACATTGTTTTACTCTATCTACCCAGTCTGACTCAGGTTAACAGAAATGTATTTCAAGAATGACTGAATTGTTTCCTCAAGTGGCAATATATTCTCGTTTTATGAACAAAGAAGATGAATTCTCACAAGGAATTCTGTTCTTGAACGTTCTCCCTATCCAGGCTACTCATTGCTGTGTTCAAGTTCTAAACGCAAGGCAAACATTTTTCAGTGTGGCATGTATGTTTGGATAATAGGCATTTTACTTCAAAACAACATGGAAAGTCTTTTAACTGGATGTTCCACAAGTGTGAAATAGCCTCTATGTGCATCATTGAGATTTACAAAACCAACAATATACATGGGACAAGAAAGAACACAGTAGGATAAAAGAGGTTACCTCTAATTGCTTTTAGTGTTTAAATAACATGCTGATAAGCATCTCTAAAATATTTAAGGCAGGCATGCATGGAAGACTTTACTAGAAATCTTTTTGTTCTGATTTTAACAGTATTGTATTTGGTTAAAAGGTAATTACCTTACAAATTGCCATGACTCAGGATTCAATTTTCAGCTGCTTAGCATTTCTTTTTAATTGCTTTTTGTTTTGTTATTTGAAACGCATGTTTCCTTAACATCCCTCCTAGTAATCATAATACTCATTAAGCACGCCAATATTCACCTGCCAAGAAAGTTCAAATTTAAACCCTCTTTCAGTATCTAAAACAAAATTCACATCACCTACAATTCCTTATTTAAATTTATATCAACCTACCCCCCCCAACTTTCAAAGTATTTTTGTCTTTTATTCAATGTGACTAATGCCCGAAGCATAGGCAACAAACTTGAAGGAGTTGCAAGCCATTGTGCAGCTAGAAAAATATGATATAGTTGCCATCATGGAAACATGGTGGGATGACTCTCACAACTGGAGTGCTGCCATGGAGGGATATAAACTCTTCAGAAGGGATAGGCAAAGGAGGAGAAGTGGTGGGGTAGCCCTGTGCAGTAGGGAGTGTTTTGATAGTCTAGAACTTAATGATGGCAACAAGGTTGAACGTTTATGGGTAAGAATCACATAGAAGGCCAATGGTGGGAGTCTATTACAGACCACCACACCAGGATGAAGAGGCAGATGAAACATTCTACAAGCAGCCGGGAGAAGTCTCACAACCAGCCCTTGCTCTTGTAGGGGACTTCAACTTACCAGAGGTCTGCTGGAAATACAGCACAGCAGTGAGGAAACAGCCTAGGAGGTTCCTGGAGTGTGTGGAGGATAACTTCCTGACAGAGCTGGTGAGGGAGCCAAGTAGGGGAAATGCCCCGCTGGATCTGCTGTTTACAAACAGAGGACTGGTGGGTGATGTGGTGATCAGAGGACATCCTCAGCATAGTGACCACGAAATGACAGAGTTTTCAATTCTCAGAGAAGTAAGGAGGGGGGTCAGCAAAACTGCTGCCTTGGACTTTCAGAGGGCAGACTCTGGCCTGTTTAGGAGCCTGGTCAACAGAGACCCTTGGGAGGTAGTTCTGAAGGGCCAAGGAGTCCAGGAAGGCTGGACATTCTTCCAGAGGAAATCTTAAAGACAGAGGAACAGGCCATCCCTATGTGCTGAAAGACGAGCTGTCAGGGAAGAAGACCTGCCTGGCTAGACAGAGAGCTTTTTCTGGAACTCAGGGTAAAAAAAAAATTACCACCTTTGGAAGAAGAGGCAGGCAATTCAGGAGGACTATAAGGATGTCGTGAGGTTGTGCAGAGCGAAGATGGGAGAAGTGGAAGCCCAGCTAGAACTCAGGCTGACCACTGCTGTAAAAGATAACCAAAAATGTTTTTACAAATACATAAGAAACAAAAGGAGGGCCATGGATAATCTTCATCCTTTATTGGATGTGTGTGGGGAACATTGCCACAAAACATGAGGAAAAGGCTGAGGAACTTAATGCCTTCTTTGCCTCAGTCTTTAAGTCAGACCAGTTACCCTCAGGGTACTCAGCCCCCTGAGCTGGATGACAGGGATGAGGAGCAGAATGAAGTCCCCATATCCAGGAGGAAACAGTTTGTGACCTGCTGCTCCACTTAGATGTGCTCACGTCTATGGAGCGGAATGGGATCCACCCGAGGGTACTGAGGGAGCTGGCGGAAAAGCTCATCAAGCCACTCCATCATTTATCAACAGTCCTGGCTAACCGGGAAGGTCCCAGAAGACTGGAGGTTATCCATTGCGATGCCCATCTACAAGAAGGGCAGGAAGGAGGATCTGGGGAAATACAGGCCTGTCAAGCTGACCTCAGTGCCCAGGAAGGTTATGGAGCAAATCATGCTGAGTGCGATCACACCGCACGTGCAGGACACTCTGGGGATCAGGCCCAGCCAGCAGGGGTTTATGAAAGGCAGGTCCTGCTTGATGAACCTGATCTCCTTCTATGACAAGGTGACCCACCTAATGGATGAGGGAAAGGCTGTGGATATTGTCTACTCAGACCTTAGTAAAGACTTTGACACCGTCTCCCATAGCATTCTCCTGGAGAAACTGGCTGCTCATGGCTTGCACAGGTGTACTCTACACTGGGTTAAAAGCTGGCTGGCTGGCCGAGCCCAAAGAGTGGTGGTGAATGGAGTTACATCCAGCTGGCAGCCAGTCACAAATGGCGTTCCCCAGGGCTCAGGACTAGGGCCTGTTTAATACCTTTATTGATGACCTGGACAAGGGGATTGAGTGCAACCTCTGTAAGTTTGCAGATGACACCAAGTCGGGAGGTGTGTTGATCTGCTCGAGGGCAGGGAGGCTCTGCAGAGGGATCTGGATGGGCTGGACTGATGGACCGAGGCAGTCCTGGGTTAACAGTTGGACTTGATAATCTCAAAGGTCTTTTCCAACCTAAGTGATTCTATGAGTCTACGATCTGAAATCCTAGTTGTGTCATCTTTATTTATGCTATCACTTTCTTCTCAAGTAGCTCCCTAAGATTCAACAATTCTGCTTACAGATCAAGAGCAAACCATCTACAGAAATGGTCAAGGAATTGCTAACCTTTGTCAAAGTTAAATTACAAAGGAGAGAACATCAGCTAAACTCTTGGAACAAATGAACCTACAGCATGTGCAATGAGTACAGTTCTGAGCAACATGTCAACAACACTTCTGACGTCCCAGCTAGCCTCACGCTAGAGAGGTTTCAAAAGCAATGGTAAGAATCTTGTGAAAATGGTTTCTGCCCAGACATGATAATTTGGGATACCCTGGAAAATACTTTTGACAGGAAAGAGAACAAGCACTTTAAATTCTATGACCCCAGGGGAAGACACTTATCCCTCAGACATTTATGCATCGTGTTTCTTCCACATACCATTTAGCACAGTGATGTGTTACTAGCCCTTCATATGACACAGAAAATTACAAGAAATTCCCAAGCTATCTTAAGCAATATTATTCTTATCTAGTAGTATGATTTCCACAACATATTGAAAGAAATTAAACATGCCAGCAGTAGAGCATTCAAGCTTCCATTTTGGAGTAAGAATCATAATTGCCTTGCAAGTAACATCAGAAAGACACAAAGTTTTAAAAAGTAAATTATAATTCCTGCTATCTTGTTAAAGCAAGCTAAAATATGAGCCACTAAGAAATCTCATTTAGAGAGAACCACCAAAAAAAATGAATAGAGAACCTTCTTGGGATAATGTGAATCGATAAACCTATTTTACTCCAATCTACAAGGCATAAACTTAAACTGTCATTTCTGTCTTATGCGTTATTTTTAAAATCTATTCTAGAATAAAAACATTCAGTTCTTCACAAGCTGAAGCATGAAATATGTTGGCGGTTTATTAGTTTTTTCAGAAAGTAATCTGAAATAAAGTTTGTAAAAGTATCTATCATAGTATGGGTCTTACCAAATCAAATGGGCTACTTAAGCATATTTGTAATTTTTTAAAAAAGTAAAATCCTAGACCAGACAGTAGCATGCAAAGTCACTATCAGGGAAAAAGGAGAAAGAAACCAACAAAAATAATTTAATGCAATTTCTCAGTTATGAACACTTCAGTACTAAAGAAAGGTTTTTGTTGTGTCGTTTTTCCTGGTTGAGAAGGAAGAATTGCCTCCATTCCTGTAAACTCACAGGAAAAAGAGAACTGTAGGAAAGCAGAGGAAAGAGGTTTGTCAATTCAACAATATAGTAAAAAACCCCTGGTTTTATCTCCCTCAGATGTATGCTTCCCTCCAAAAGGGAACCTGAATACAATTCACGTTGACTTTCAACTCCAATGAGTCATAAAAAACTGACAACTGACTGTACCACATACTTTGTTCTGTATCACCTTTCACCCATCTTCCAAGTCCTATTGAGACTTCTGTTTCTCTCTCCACGTTTTGCTTAGCTTTCAGGGAGTCAAAGGATAGACGGATGATAATTTAGATGTGGTTATGAATAAGCTACTAATAACTAGTGGAAAACAAAACAATGTCAAAGACTGAGGCCTTAGCACATAAACATCCAGATTTTATAACTGTAAGTTGAGTATCACATCAAAGTTATTTTAACATATCAGAAAAACAACCTAAAAAAGCAGAAAGAATGTAAGCTGTCAACCCATCAGTTTCCCCATTTAATAGCTACTGCCCATATAAAAAGTAAGGAGCAGGGCACCAAAGAGCTCTCATATTCTTTCTTCAAGTGTTCTTAAAAGTGGTAAGGAAGCTCCTCTGACCAGAAATGCTACGGTGCTTTGATTGCAGCTGATGTTTGAATGGGCCTTCCCAGACAGAACTGTGTTCTGTTCATGGGCAGCCTTGTCTGGCCTTCAAGATTTCCACCCAATTCCCTGGGTCAGCCTTACGCGTATCAAGCTTCTCTTTTTAGCAGAAAGGTGAGAGATAACACATTCATAACATCACTTCGTTGTCTGATGTGCATTTCTTTAATTTACCATAAGGAAGTGTAGGAGTACCATATGCAATAACCTATCGTTAAAATAAAAGATGTTGTTTGTTGACATAAGAAATTATATTCTTACCCTACAGGAAATGTCATAAAGTCTACAGCAATGCTAGTATGTTGAAAGTAAACATCATACATACAACATTTTTACAGGTAAAGAATGACAATAAGGTAAGAAAATTAAGTTCTGAATAACAACAACAGCAGCAGCAAGTTCTCTATTAATTAAAATCATATCAGAAAACAATGGATTGCTGAAAAATACAGCTGTATTGGTTTCAAAAGATTTGACAGAAGTTTACGTATCTTTAGAAAACGTACAGAAAATAAACAGCAATCACTTTGCTTTAGTATCTCTAACAAACACAACCATGACAGTAATGCAAGATTCATGGTTATTAGAACTTAATCATAATTCATTCATTTTTGAAAAGAAGCTTTTGGAAATGCTTTTCATCTTATAAGGCTTTTTTTTTGTTTTGTTTTTCCTAAAAGCATGATAACCTCACCCCACATTCAGCTTGACTTACTAAAATCATCTCTTCCAATACTAGGGTTGGTAAATATCAAATGAAACTAGCAAGTGGCAGATGGCTGGTCTGAAAACAAATCAAAGTAGTAGGTTATCACACAACATGCATTTAAATTGCTTGCCACAGGATATTGTGAAAGCTGAAAGCTTGCACAGGGTGAAAGGAAACAGCCATATGATAGTGAAATCCACTGATACACATGTAGAACAGTCACCCTCCACCTTAGATAGCCCACGTTGCTGGATACTAGGGGAATGTTCCTGGAAACATCTCCAAACTCTTCCCTGCGTGTCTACTACAACCGCTGTCTGAAGCAGAATATTTGACCTCTGCTTTGACAGCACGGCCACTCTTGTCCTCTCCTACCTTCCAATCTACTTTGCTGCCCTACCCACTGCCAACAAGTTAGTTCAGGGAAGAAAATCCCCTTCCTTTCTCCAGGCAAAGTAGAGCTTTGTTTCAGCTCTGGCAGCTTGCAACCAATGGCTCCATATGCACCACAAACATCTTCAGTTCCAGTGAGTTCAGTCCTTCCTCCAAAGCCAGAGAGAGAATCCACCGCTCCAGGATCAGAATCGCAGAGGAAAAAAAAGCCTCAACAGGAGCAAACCTAGGGGGTTTTGAACTAACTGAAAACACAATACATACTCAAAGATTGTATTTATCTGCTGCAAAAGAAAACAGAAAAGCCATGAAAAGACAAAACAAAACACCTAACAGAGCAAGAGGAGTGATTCTAGGCACTGCCCTGCATGAGGAAAAGGACAAAGCTGGTTGGAACACAAGTCTCATATTTGTAAGAAAAAAGCCTGACATCTGCTTTCTGAATCACTTTCATCCAATGAATCAAACACTCTGTATACTTTTCATAAATATAAAAGGATAATGTTGAAGAAGACAGGTTTCCCTCTAATTATGCAGTTATTTTTCCTTTTCTGTAAGTCAGATGCTGAATATTGCATAATTGTTCAAGGCAATGTTCAACTAAACCAACTTTTGTCTTTGGTTTAGGAAGAAGTGTTTTATTTACCTACTTATGCTTCCTCTTGTTTTGGAAAAAAACTTACATTTTATTGTACAAAAAAATCTTTAGGAAAATATTTATATTTCATATAAATATCATGTTTTCACAAACCAGTTGCCTAAAATGTATGAATATTTCCCTTAAGAGACGACTATGAAACAAGACAATAAAACATGGTGTTTCCATGATTCTAGCATCTGCCTACAACACCAGCTTTCCACTACAATTATGTCACCAAATCCCATAATCTCCTCCCAATTTTCAGAGAATACCATCAACGTCTTCCAAATTTTAATTGGAAGACTCAAGAGGCATGGTAGGATATCATATTTTAATGAAAACTGGCCAGGATAGACAAGCAGTGCTACTTTCTTATTTAATGTATTTAAACCTATGTGGAATATGTATGTAGAATAAAAGGATTAATAAAATTTATCTATATGAAAATGATGTTGCTGTTTCAGCTTAAATGTGTGAGAGATTACAGAAGCAAAATATTTAATTGAAAATCATACAAAATACAAAATACCATGAAATTATGAGTACACCACAGTGTATCTAAAAGTTTATATACATGCTGTAAAGCTTAATTTTAGAAGCAATTACTCTGACAAAAACATTACAAAACAGAAAATTGATCAGATTGCTTCCTACAGTCTTTTTAGGCTTGGCTTTACAGAAACTAAATGGGTTTGACTGAGCAAATATGGTTTCTCTTTCAAATTTTACTTTTCCATTAATTTTCCATCACACTTTTCTGGAAAAACCTAAACCAGTAGCATTCTAGGCATTTTCACATTTTGAATTTGTTTGTTTGTTTTTTTTCAGATGATACAACAGGACAGTAGTGTAAATAGACAGGTTTTTAAGAGCTTCAGACCAGCAGTTTAGAACTTGTGTCACAGTAAAACCTGTGCTGGAAAGCACTGATACGCAGTTCAAGACTGGCCCTCTAAAATTCATCATGGCAGGAGTAACTCTAAAAACATATTTAGAAAGATCCTTTTGAAACTGAACATCTTCCACAGCTTGTGTGAAAATTGCAACATCCTGACAGAACACAAAAAAGCAAAGTAAACTTAAAAGGGATTAAAATATAAATTGATCGTCAAAAGCCAAGTAGTTTTTCTTTCAATTTTTGAAGCAGAAAAGAATGTAAAAAAATATACAGGCAGGATAATGTACAGGAAAGTGCTTTTAATTCTAGAAGTTATGATACCAACTGAAACAAATCATGGAAGAATTACTGAAGAAAGATCTGTGGTCTGAGCATTATTATTATGATGATGTGAAATATACTAGGTCATACCAATCCAGCCCAAGTCCAAGGACTTCCTACACCTAAATCTGGAATACCATGACTCCCATGCAAGGTACTTTGGGGAAAGATCTCTGCTATGCAAGTCAGCTTGACCAAACACGTATGACCAGACCTGCCATCTGGATTGTCCTGTCACTCTCAAGTGTGTCAGTTGACAATGGCACAACTGGCCTTAACTAAAGGAAAAGATTCTGGAGAGTGCAAAGTTAGGCCAGAATTTGGATATATAGCACCACCATTTTCAGCAAGCACAGAGTCATTTACAATGAGCCTTATTCCCTGTGCTAGCAGGACGCCATTAAGAAATGCTGGATCTGGGAATGCCAGGATTTGAAATGATCTGGAAGAAAGCTGAAGAAAATTGAGGAAGATTTACATATGGTAAGAGAAGCACGTGCTTTTTCACTCTTTGCTATCATTTCTTATGCCAAATCTTTGACACAGCTCAGTAAGACTAATTAGAATTGACAAGCAGTGAAGAGGTACAGGCTTATTTATACTTCACAGAATCTCCTTGAAGGATAATGTTCTGCAGTTGAGTTGGATATCTAACAGCTGAGCACCCCAGCAAAAGTACAGATGATTTTATCAAATGGCTGTGCTAAGCCAAAGACTTAAGACCCAATAAAGCTCAGAATGACCAGAAATCCACTCTGTTGCACTCTCCAAAAGGAGACTATTGCACCCAAACTACAGAGATATCATAGAAGCTTAAAGCAATTGAGTTTGAAGCAGAAGCATCAGTTCAATAAATAATTAGAAACAACAGTCCATTTGGAGCTCAAAGTTATGTTCAAAGCCAAAAAAGATCTGAACAAAGCCCAATGAAACGTCATCTGCATTGAGAAACCTAAAAAATAGCGTTTCAGGCAAATGACTGAGTTGCTGGTGGACCTGTTACAGAATGCTGATATCAACATACCTGTATGGGTCCATATGGGACCCTGATAAGAGCTAGCAAGCTAAAGTTTTCAGAAATAGACTGTCATTCATGTGAACGTGGTATGAGAGCTGCATAAAAGAAATGTCAAGATATCAAAAAAACCAGCCATAAACAAGTGCAGCAACAGAATAGTGTTGTCAGTCTGTGACAGCACTGGAAGTCAAGAACATACTTGCACTTGGTGGAACTGAATTTTGTAGAAAAAAGAGTTCAAATCTACCTTTCAGCTAAGGTTGTTATGTCCTCTAATGGCCTGAACCAGCCATACTACTAGGTGAATTAGACCAGACAACCTCTCCTGTCTTCCTTAGCAGTTACAACATGCCCTGCCATTCCTTTCCCTGCTGTGCTCCCATCTCCATCCTTTTGGCTCTTCTCTATTTTTTCCCCTCTCCCATCTAAAGAAAACAGAAGGTAAGATAAAGTGTCCCATTGGCCAGACCATGTTCTGAGCCATGAGTGGAACCACACGAATCTGAAATACACAGGAGGTTGTATTTCCTCAATCACCACAAACTGTTTTGCTCTTAATGTCTCTGAATTCTGAACTTGGTCAAAATACAATTTTTATGTGATCTGAACTTCCCGTAAGAACATGGTCTTGGGGGAAAAAAAAAAAAAAAAAGAAAATCAGAGTAGAAAATACGCAAATCTGCAAACTGAAGAAAAAGAAGATGCTCAGAGGGCTGGAGCACCTCTCTTGTGAAGACAGGCTGAGAGAATTGGCATTGTTCAGCCTGGAGAAGAGAAAGCTCCAGGGAGACTTTATAGCAGCCTTCCAGTACCTCAAGGGGGCCTACAAGGAAGCTGGAGAGGGACTTTTTACAAGGGCTTGTAGTGATAGGACAAGGGGTAATGGCTTTAAACTGAGAGACGGTAGATTTAGATTGGATATAAGGAAGACATTCTTCACTATGGGGGTGGTGAGGCACTGGCACAGGTTGCCCAGAGAAGCTGTGGACCCCATCCCTGGGAGTGTTCAAGGACAGGCTGGATGGGGCTTTGAGCAACCTGGTCTAGTGGAAGGTGTCCCTGCCCATGGCAGCGGGGATGGAAATAGATGATCTTTAAGGTTCCTTCCAACCCAAACTGTTCCATGATTCTAAGATAAATCTCTTTATGTTCACTTAAAAACTACGGATGTTTTGAAGGGGATAGGAGTAGCAGAATAATTAGCACTGTCTAAAACACTGCATGCTGCTTTCATAGAAAGCAGAGTTTAAAAATGCAATTAGAATATGCTGCTTAGCTAAAGAATTTCAGAGCTTAGTACAGTTTACAGAGGTTACAGAAAACAGTCCCTAACCCTCACCACCATTAAGACAGCACATGACCTTTTGTGTAAACAACAAATCGTATCATGCCAGCAGAATTAAGGTAACTGACATTCAGAACAGATTCTCAGAGATGATTCTGTTCTTTCTGCAGGTGCCAGAGTACTTGCCACCTACTAAATGAGCACAGTAGGCAAAAAGCAATGTTATTGTCAGATTTACTGTACAAACAGAATGCACTGTTAGATATAGCATGATATTTATTAAAAATTTGTCCTGAAAAGATCAGAAAAATTCGAACATTTCAGAGGATGACTAGCCTATCAAAAGGATAGCTAAGCTTCAGTTTGAGACAGATTTATATTTTGTTTTATTTAAATGGTCTGGAACAAGAAATAAAGCATCTTCCTAACTGTGGACCAGATGTAATAATTCAAAATACCTGCTACTTCATTTTATGCACAAAGCTATTTACAATCATCTAATTCTATTTAATAATTACCAGTAGGCAATACATGCAAGAGCATAGCAATGCTTCTTTAAGTGCCTTTAGTAATACAACAGCATTCCTTTTCTCTTTGCTACTTTAAAACAGATATAATGCTGTAAATTTAATGCAGTTTAACATAATTGCTTAATTTGTCAGGCAGGATTAAACCCAGTGTGAAATATATTAAAATATCATATTAACAAATTCATACTAAATACACAGGCCACCTAGCTCTTCAAAATTATTTCAGATGACTGCAGGAAATACATTAATATGACAGAAAAATCATTACAGATTGACTCATTAAAAGAGGAGAGAAGAAACAAAATCAAATCCTATCAAAATTAAGGTGCACAGATCATCTTTATTATGCTGTAACTGACTCCTAGCAAATTTCTAGTTATTAGAAGGTCTAGCCTACCTAGCATAGTAATCATAACATTACTAATGAGTGAAAGACATCTGCAGCAACATATAGAAAACCTATTTTAACACTCAAACTTACTTTATTAGACGAAAGACATGATCCTGAATCTGACCTTTTATACGTTTCATTGCTATCAATGCTCTTGTAGAGAATATGTATGCTATAATAGAGGGAAAACTTCTGGGATAATAGAGCAATTTACAGACTGTGAGCAAATAAGAAAGAGACAACTGCTACATTTTAACAGCTTTAAGGTAGCCATGCAACACATTCCTTCAAGTTTCCCTGATGAAAGCAAATTAGCCAATAAGGAATTAATGCTGCAACTGTTTCTGCTACCAAACTTAACTCATTTAAATCTAATTCGTGTTCTCCTATACTATATCGGCACGCAGCCACTGCTTTAGAAAAGTTTTTAAGCTTTCCAGTCCACGAACTCTTAAAAATTTCTTATTTGGTTTTGTCACAGGTCTATCTCTCTTCCTTAATACTGTGTATTTTATATTCCCTTCTAGAGGTGGAGGAGATGGGATTATCACCATGTAGAACTATGGTTCATTTAACGTTTTTTTCAGTTCTCAATCCTCTGGCCAATAAGAATGGAAGAACTTTGACTTCCTTAATCCTAAAGGGTTACTTAGACTTCTTCCACCTACTGCTCCCTCAGTGGGATCTTAGTCTAGTGTTCAGAACTGTACGATGTCAGCCCTGGGCTATTACCAGTCTATATGTTGCTTTACCTTCCTATAAAACTTTCTTGATCACTAATTAATCTCTTGCCAGAGAAAAATATGCCCTGTGATTTGTTCCAAATGCTTTGGTCCCCAGGTGACACATGGATTTAACAACAAGCAGGAAATCAGTTATATATTTTTTCTTCCCCAGCTCTCGAATGTCTGAGATTACATCAGAGTTACCAACTCAAATGCTCGTGTGCAGATGAGGGAACTTAGTGTCTGGGTTCTACACTGATTTTAATTCCACTCCTTTTTTTAAAAAAAGAAGAAAAAAAAAATTAAAAAAAGTAAGAAGCTACGAGCTGCAAAGCGTTCTTTCCTTTTACAGGAAACTGTTGTTTTCAGGGTCAGAAGAAAACTTAACCTGTTGTGGAAGATCTTCATGAGCATCGTCCTTAAAAGGGGCAGAGTTAACAGTGGTTCAAGATGACAGTAAGGAAAACTAAATGGAACAGCTGGCTGTGGTAATACAAATGTATGTACATAGATATAGCGTTAATACACTTCTTAAAGAAGGGATTATAGTGAAAACTGGAAAAAGTAATACATAAGAAGAAGAATGTATCAGACCTCTTGGATATGTCTACAGTGTGAGGGTAGACCTCACCTGGGTGCTGCGAATGCCATTATTTCAGTGAATCCAACTCTGGCTGTACTTGTGGAACAGCCAAAAAGCATGGCCTCTCTAAGTATGATCCACAGAACTGGATTCCTCTGAAAAGTGACTGTCATTAACCATCTTAATACAGTTTCAAAATCTTCAATGAAAAGGAAGATTCACCCACTCTATCATTAGAAAGAATGAAGTTACCAAGAGGTAGATGACCGCAGAGAAAGGCATTTCTCTAGGTAAGCACACAGACTCAAACTAGGAGGTGTTCCTCATCTGGGAAGAATATGTAGGCTCATTCCAGAAGCATACAGAGTATACACATGCTTAGCTGTGGAATGCTTCCTCTTATGACTTTCATGAAGATGACAACTAAATTTCTCAAAGGACTTGTGGCAGATTTAGCTGAGTCTCTTAAGTGTTTGAAATGTGTTGCTTCTCCTATGCTTGCGTTTAGCAAACAACTGAAAAGCAGAAGGATGTTTCAGAAAGTAACAGGCAGAATCACTACGTTTGTGCAAAGTCAGAACTCACAAAAGCAAGTCAGTTGTGGCATCACGAAGAGCCTCACAAGTCTGAAGACAGAAGCTTCTAAATACTGCCAAATCCCTAACCCAGCTGGTCTAAGCTCAGGTGGGCTAATAAAATTCAAGCAGTTCCAAGGGTAAGTCTTTTGATATACCATGACTGAATAGCAAGAATGGAAGCAATGCCAGACACAGTATATGCATCTTCTGCTGGTGTTGAAACATGAGACCTAAGACTTCCACCTTGATAAAGTCAATGGCTTTTGCTGCTTTTCTTTGTCTTTATTAGAGTTAACTGACGAAGTTGTTAACATCAGCAATTGTACAAAGCTTTGTGATTTTTCTTCTTAATGCAGAAAGAAGGTGGTAGAACCTGAAAAGTCAGCTTCCTGCTTTCTCCACTCATCAGTTGGAAATTGTCATTGGGACAAACTTCTTTCATTTCACAGCTCTATTTGAACACTAAGTTCATACTGCCTGACCTAAGACACAGCCTTATTGTCAAGCAAAAGTGCACAACAGCAAAAAAGGAGAAATATATTTGACTATTAGCAGGACTGTAACAACAGGAAGAGTCAGATAGCCAAGAGAACATTCTTCCTAAACCAATGCTCTTTCTCACCTCATTTTTGCCAGAAAAAAAATCTTAACAGATCAGGTGGGTAACACTTAAAATATTTTTATGGAAGTAATCCACATGCATTGTTCCTAAAAGCAATGACCATTTGAAGGTGGGAAACTACTGTGACAAAGGAAATAATCATTCCACTCATATCTGGTCTTCCCATCCTTGCCAACAGGTGCTCCATTTTCTTTCTGAAAAAATGAAACGGCTTTGGAAACATTCAGAAACACTGAATGAGGGCTTTCAAAGGAAATTTGCAATTTTTTAATTCTTTAGCACATTTAGGACTCTCTGTATTAATTGCAGCCTCTTCTAATGACATTTTCCAAAAACAAGATAAAGGTTAGAATCACAGTACTTCCTGAATCTACTCTTCTTACTCACCCTTTAGGATCCATTATATGTGGATCCTCAGAGAAGCACAAAGTATTGGCTTAAAAACACTGCATTAGAGAGAAACACATCTGCAGCGATATCAATAGTCCAAAGATAAAAGGTAAAGCAGGGAATAAAAAGATTACAGAGAATTTGCACATATGACAAGAATTTTCATGGAATATCCACACAGAGAAAGTAGCTGGAAAGTTCTTGCACAGGATCTGGAGATCAGGAAAGAAAATATACTAGATATTACCTTTCAACAAAGGTATCTCTTTCTCAGATGCAAGTTTTTTTCACCTTCAAATTTCAATGCC
Organism: Ibycter americanus; assembly: GCA_035590275.1. Taxonomy (NCBI): domain Eukaryota; kingdom Metazoa; phylum Chordata; class Aves; order Falconiformes; family Falconidae; genus Ibycter; species Ibycter americanus. The sequence goes on from JAVJGI010000062.1 coordinate 9,786,398, forward strand.
ACCTAGTTCTTCCATAATGACAAAGGGCAGAAAAATATTCAGTTTATCTTCTTTATATCACACACTGGTATATATATTTCTGTTGTAACCCTCATTTGTTTCCTCTTTAAATCACAATCATTTGTTTTCTCAGAATAACTAACTTTACAAGCCTCTAAAACTATTGGCTTTATCCAAACCTATTCTAGTCTGTTACACATTTTCTGGGAAAACATTATCACATGACCAAGACTGCTAAAACTCATCATCTATATATCTACCAGTTTATCTCACAATCCTAATAATATTTTAGAACAGTTGCTCTGCATGGGAATAATAGCTAAGAATCTATTTTCTGTACTTGGTAAATTACACTGATTTAAATAACTCACTCTTAAGGGTTAAACAAAATAATAATTCGTTACAGTTATGAGTAAAAATTACACTAACCTCAATCTTCAAAATTTAAATCTACAATAGCTAGCATCACCTTGCTATACTAACTGATGAAAGAATAATGACAAAATACTTGGGAGTGGTTTTTAATTTGCTGCTTTTGCATGCAGTATGATTTATCTTAGGATTGAAAACTGTGCTTGATTGCATATTAAGAGATGGCAATATGTGCAACAAGATTTTATTAATACCACTGCCTGTCATACTTCCTATTGAAAACAATCTACACTACCTCACCTATAAAATGAACTCGTAACAAAGGCCTACTTCATGCAAAGTAGCACATTAATATTCTACACAGACTGTAATTGCCATTCTGCTGGCTTTATAATATTCATGTTTGTAAGCAGTTTTGAATAGCAGTCAATGACTTGTTCTTTTGGAATGCTCCCCTTGCATTTATATTAAAAGGCTTTGAGAAGACAGTCACTGACTGGTGGGAATAATTTTGCAGGAACATAGATTTTTTTAGGTATATTTTGACTTTGTGGAACTCTGAAAGTATTTCTTTGGTCTTTGTTTTTAAAAAAGTTAACTAATCCAAGTACAGTGATTACTCCAGTAGCTGCAGTATTCACCAGAGACAATCAAGTTCTGAATTGCTTTAGAAGGATACAGCACAACAGAAACACCATTAGTGCATATTGACACAGATGCTTAAAAGACTAATGCAAACTTGGCAATCTCTTCTAAGAACAAACTCTGGATGCTAATGGGGTGAGTAGGTAAATAAAAGGAAAGAGGACTAAATGCAATACAAATATGAATGACCGATAAGAAAATTAGCATAACACAATACTTAAGGATAGTTTTAATGTGAAACCATGAGACATCAAGACTGGAAAAATGTAACATGTTTGACAAATGTCATCCTGTGCTGCTAACCCTTCTATGTTGTCCAAGTGTCGTAGAAAGTGACACAAGCGTTCTCTATGAATTACCTTCCCTGTTTAGTGCCAGACTGGTTTTGCTGTGCTTGTTAATCAAATGTGAACATTATATAAGTGGCATTTCAAGTGGTATGGTAGAGAATTTAGTACGCTGTGAGGAACAGCGCAATCTGTTACTCTAAATCACTGATTAGGATGTACAAACGAAACTCTTCCTAAGAAAGTAATTCTCTGTAAGAAAATGGGACGTCAGAAGCACTGTTATGTGCTGACTTCATTTAAAAGGACATATGCAAATCTCCTTCCCATTTCCAACTTGAAACAAAAGATTCAGGTGCTTCAACTAAGGCAAACCACCTAGGGTTTGTAAACTGCAATACTACAGATGAGCTGCACAGAAAAGAAAAATTAAGAAACACCCATTTCTTAAATTTTCCTACTTCTTAGGATAGCTGTCTCCGACTCATGTCTACTGCTGCCAAGCCTATTCTGAAATATTCACCTCTTTCCCAGCATGGTACCAGGAGCTTACCGAAAGATCTCACACTGGGAACTAGGCATACAAGTGGAAGCACTGTGATATTTTTTCAGTTATGTCCCTCTGTGATCTAACACTCAGTCTTCCAGTACAAAGAATGTCTGTTGTTTTTTAAAATCAAGAAACACACAAGACAAAAACATGAATATTTACTAAAAATAAGATGAATATCAGGTTAGCTTCTAAACAGAGTCTGCCAAAACTAAGAAGTTTGGAAAGTAGGAAAATCAACAGCCTTAGAGCAAACCACGTAGTGAAATGATCGGGAACAATTATTAAAAACGCAAAGTTGACAGAGTTGCAAAAAGATGTGAGAAGGGCAGCAAAAAATGGCTGACAGCAAAAAGTCAGACAGTGACAGTGAATCACTAGCCCACTTTGAGAAGTATACCCTAACTAGGAAATCACATCTACTGCTCAAATATTAGCTACAAGTGGGCACACAAATTAAGAACCAGAAACAACAGTAAGGTGGCAAGAAATCAGTTATTTTAGAATTTACAACTAGACAGTCCTTGTTTGTATATTATCTGCAGCATTTCCTTAAGTTTGTGACAGGCATTATTATTCTACTGTGTGTGTGTACATCAGATTGCAGAAGGCTGAAATTCTACACAATCCATGACACAAAAATGAAAGAGTCCTCCTCTGTTGCTGCTTTGGTTAATTAGAAATCAGCTCTCAAAGGTTTTTCTTTTTGCTGCTGCTGTTTCACATCTTATGACACAGTTACTTTACCCTTCCTAATTCCAAATTCATATCCATTCAGTGGCATTTCTACAGCACAACCGCCCTTGAAGGGAAGGAAAGAGCATTTAAAACCAAACTAAATAAACAAGCTCATATTTTTCAGGAAAAATATTTTGACTTAAAAGTTCTTACAGCAAAGAAACATAGACAAAGCCAGAGTAGTAACTCTCTTTTAAAAAATAACTCCAAGTCCTTAGTGATCGTGTATCTGAAAGTATTAAATAATGTATTATGTTTTTACATAGTCTTCCATTTTAAATCTATACGGGACCACAAAGACCACACTGCTTGATCTGAAAGTTCAAGTTAAAAATCATGACTTTTTTTCCCAGAAAATGAATTTAATCATCTTTTCTGAAAGATATAGAGCTTTATCTTAAAGATGATATCTATGGGAGTCATTATTTTTCCTCGTAAACTGCCAGTATGTCAGCTGAATTTTCCAAGTACAAATGGAAAAGTATGCTGATGTGAAAGTGAACCTATTACAAGAAAATGTTAAAGCACAGGTAAAACACTAAATAATCTATGGGTAAGGAATAGAAGAGGAGGCAATTAATGGCACTGAAGGTAAGGTAAAAATTTATAATGCAAGTATCTGATGAGAGAAACTAAAGGGATCATAGAATATCAATAAGTAGTAGAGTCTGAAAAAAACCCCAAAACAAAACAAAAGGACTTTAAAGCATGTTAGGAACAAAAGTAAAACAGATAAAAACCAGATACCCTACTAAATGTAATCAGGAAGATTTTAAGTAGTCATGAAAAAAACTCAAAAATAGACAAAGAGTGGTTTCTCCTCCAGTTCTGAAGTGGAAGAGGAAAAGAACATTTCTATTCCATATGATATTGTGGACAGAACTGAAAACATGAAAATCATCTGCAACGGCCTAACACTTTATTAAAAGATGCTCTCAAGTTTGTTCCAGAACCTTTTTAGTATTTCTTACTATGAATTTATGTCAAGACCCACATTAAAACATCAAACATATGTATATATTAAGCCCTAGATCACTGCTTGGAAGATCTATTTCAACAGGATAATGCATTTGCCAAAAAGGTGGTGGGGCCTGTCTGCTAAGGAATTTCCTTTATGCTAGTACAGTTATGAACTAACTGGAGTACAGTTCTGTCCCCTATGTTCACGCTGAATATGACAAAAATATGATGTTTCCTGTGTAAAAAGTGTTATGTTAAATGCAAACATAATATTTCATGGTTTGAACTGCAAATAAGGAGTATCAAAGGAAGCAGACCTTTCTTCTACACCAGAAAGATCTTGGCACTAACAGATATTTGATTAAATCACAAAATCATAGTTTACTTTTACACAGTTAATTAATTTTAAAATAGCATGAAGAAGTGGGAAAGTAAATCTATTATTATGGCTAATCATTTCAGGGACTATAATTATTTCTCAAATAGTATTTATAAGATGCCAATTTATTTTAAGTATCGCAGTTCACTGCTTGTGTTCCTGGATACAATTGGCAACTAATAAACCTCATCTATGTTTTATTTATTAACTTAGCAGACAGACGTGCACTTACTAGATTTTCTATTAATTGCTAGTATCTCCCTACAGCAACGAAGCCCTGAAGGTCTTGTTAGAAATATGTCAACTGCAACTGGATGCCTATATCTGAGTTTGTTTTTCAGATGTAATGTTTTTACACATAACTATTCAGGTGTCTTGGAGAAAAAAATAATTCATTTTCCAATGATAGAAACAGCTATAATCGGATAAAAGAATTGCTCATTGCTACTCCTGTAGACCCTTAATAAAATTAACAAGGGCAATTAAATCAATACACCTCAATTTCAACATAATTATATTTAAAAATCCACAGACTGCACTGTCAACCTAGTTTTATAGCTATGCTGATAGCTAAAAAATCCTGAAAATCTTGCTATTTCACATGATGCATTTGACTGCAAATACTGACTCTCCTTAAAATTCCTACTGAAGAAAACATGGGAACACGTTCCTTAGAAATAAGTTGGTCTTCTAGACTCCTAGCTTTAGATTTTTAATTTTTTTTAAGTCTTTTTTGGCATTTGGAAGTTAGCACAGGCTGGTATTTTACGAATAAGATATTAATGATCAAATGGCTACAGGCAGCTCATTTTTGTGAGTGAAATTCTAGAAATCTGCCTCCTGCTGAGTCAAATGCAATTAAAAAAAAAATAATCAGTGCCTTGTGCAGAGATTACAATAAAATTTGCCATGGTTATGTTATACCAGTACCTACATGTGCGGAAATTCATTGGGAACCATCACTTCTGCACAGATAAACCACCCTCAGTTGCTCACAGAGAATTCAGATTTGTATACAGATACAGACTGAGGAGAAAAAAAAAAAAGTTGTCTTCTTTCCTAATACTGCACTGCTTATCTGAAGAAAGAAGTGGGCATCTTTAAAGACAATGCAACAAATGAAACACTGGTATCTTCTGGGTGGAGGGGTGGTGGTGTATGTAGAGTTAAAAGCAATGTTGTATGCTATCTGCTATTCTGAACAGATTTCTCACACCTGAAACAGTGACAGTAAAGTGTCTTTAAGGCTGCCAGCAAGCATATTTAAAATGTCCTGCTTTGTTTATTCAGCCCTCACTTTTCAGGCAGCAGAATCAGTCAGGAAGCACCTCAGGATGATAGAAGATGTGCAAGGTGCTGAATAAGCAAACGGTCCTTTGGCTGTAAAGGGAGAACTGCTGCTTGCAGGCTTGTGCGCAAGCTGTTTGGGGTGCTGTCCCACAGGACCTGAGACTGATGGGGTACCAAGGTCATATGGAAAAGCAAGAGCCCTCCCAGTTGCTTTACCTGCCACTAGAAAGAAGAAAAGCTTTGCCATGGCAACTGTGCTATGTATTTTTCATCTTTGCTATGTTTAGTACAGCTTATTTTGGCTACATCTTTTGAGGGTTTGCATTAAAAACATAAAATTTCTTCCCCATTCCAACACTGTTAAGAAGGAATAAGACAGAATTGCTGGAGCAATCTCATATATCTTATTTTTTGTATCCTGATAACTGCTCAAAATCTCCACTCAATTTCTTTGACTATCTTACGCTGCAATTTAAAACTATTCAAAGAAAAGGAATAAGAGAAAGAAAATATGGATGACATGAAAATGATCACAAAATGGTACAGACAACTTATACTATTAAGGTTTGTTCTTCCCTCTTTAAACCATACATTTGCATTTGTTACTGAATATGTATAACTGTAAGCGTTGCTTTCTTACAGGGATCATAGCAGAAGTGGTTGATAGGAAGTTTGAAAATGCAAATAGAGTACTTCAGGTTTGCTAAATGTGCTACACTGTGACTAAGGAGACAGATATAGAGAATTCTGTTTCAGAGCATTAGGTAGGAGAGACAACCAAGGCAGACATCACTGATAAGTGCAAGTAGCATTATGTAAGAGTTTATGTTTCATAAACAACAAAAAATGATCAAATCATGCCTTACATAGGGTCGTAATAAAAATTACTGATACAAAGTGTTATGTGAAGTAGAAGAAAAAACTATAAATCCCTAAATAAAAGCAAACTCAATTATGCTTACATTAACAAATTCTCAATTCTTGTTTTAATTATCCTGTTATTTTTAAAAGTACCTGAACTCAGCAACTGTATAATGCTATGATATTATAAATCCAAACATTTAATGTAATTTGACTGAAAGATGGAGTCCTCTAGCAATTTCAACACTGTCTGGATCTGGTCTTCAACTTTTGAATTAACAGGATTAGGAGCATACACAATGTGATTAGACCACAGCATAGCCAGGACTGGATCATTCCCAACTACTTTAACTGATACTGAAAATGTTGCAGTATTCTAAGCATTTGTAATGGTTCTTCCAAATGAGTTCTAATAAAAATTTTGTTTCTACCAGCTGGATTTCTTCCTCCAATAAATATTTTAACAAATACATAACAATAAAACAGATCAATATTTCATTTATACCATTGATTCAAGTTGATTCAACATAAAACTAATTCTTTGGACAACTGCTTATGCTTCATTCATAATTTATCTAGCTTACTATATAACTTTATATATAGCACTATATAACATTAGGCAGCTGTAACTATTTCAGCATATTCTATCAATCTTGATCAGGGTGCTTTTTCTTTTTTTTTTTTTGTTCAAACTGTTACTTAATTCTAGGCATAAAATTCAGATACAAAAAGCAAAAACTCACAAGGTATTATTAAAGAATGAGGAGAATAATAACTGTAAACAATGAACAGCTTTCAGATGAGATGTATTAATAACACATTCTTAAATTCAGATTCTGGAAAAATCTATCGCCTGTATAGAAAGGAGTTTGGACTAAATGACTCCCTCTGACCTCAGAATACATGAATCAATAATATAATTTAACTTTCAAATGCATTTAAAATTGTTTGCAAGGAAGTTAAGAAGTCTGTTCTGAAAGTGAAAAGTATGCTAAAATACATTTTGAAGAACAGCTCTTATGATAAATAGAAATATTTAAAAATGAGCAAAAAGGCTCTTGAATATTATTAGTTTTGTCATTAGCATAAACCAACCCAGAACAGTATATATCATTTGAAATGCTATTCAAGTTAAAACAGTTGTAAGCTACTCATTATTCAGATCCTTATATGTATGTATAGCACCACTGTAACTGAGCACAACTCTAAGGTCTCAATCAATGCTGCAGTCCAGTCTCCATCTTCTTTTTTCTCCCAGTTTCCAAGACCTCTCCTAAAATTACCATTTTCTCTATCTTTATAGATAAGATACATTATACACAGGTGTTACAGTGAATACTGAATATAAGTGGGGACATCAAAAGTAATGTACCTGAGAAACACAGAATTCACAGGACTCCAAATATGAAAACCCCAAGAGTCTTCCTCTGACACAAACCAGTCACTTCTGCACAAAAATCACCTATTTAAAATCCGTGCTTAAGTTTTACTATTGCCTGAAGAAGAGAGTTTTAACCTACCGCACTTTGAAATCCTGACTGTGGGACATGCTAGCAGTTTTCTAAAATTAATCAAATTTTGTGTATTTTCTGTAAAACCTCTTTCCTGACCTACTAGCATTAATTATTAAATCCTCATTATACCAATCCCCCCAAAATTAGCATCCACATATTTAATTCCAACAGTACTTCAATTTCTTGCGAAAAACTCAGGAGCAGAGGAAATCTGCAGTGGAGTTTTGCCTCCTTCCCCCTCCCTTGCAACTGACTCAAATTTTGATTATAGTTATCAATGTTAATATAAGACATAAATAGGAGTGCAGATTTCAGATTTATGGCTGAAAGGGTCCTCAAGTGTTCTAGTCCCAACCCTCACCCTGAGACAGGTTCAAGTATACTTAGGTCACCCCAAAAGGTGCTCATCGTGAATGTACTTGAAGATCTTCAGTGAAAAAGTTTGATATCTAGCATTAATCACCAAATACACTTCTTCTTGTTCACTCTGGAAGGACTACTCCTTTTATAGCCACTTTTCACATTCTGGAAGACTATTACAACTGCTCTTCCCCTCAGTCCTTTCTTTTCTAGATTATTTTATGGAAACTCACATTTTTTCAACAATATCTTAAAATACTCTAAATATGGACACAAAGAATCCCATGCAAATTACCTATAAAACATGAAAATGCACTATTCTATGATTTACTGTATTTTTAAGTAGATCAAAAATGTTAAAAATAAATCCAAAACACAAATTATCAACAACCATTCTTTTTATTAAACATAATATATTCTTGACATTTTGATCAACTGGTTCTTTATATCACAGCTTCCCTAGTTACATACTAGCAAAATTGTAATGAATGTTGGGCAACATTTCGCACTCATCACAAAGCCAAAGCACCTTTTACAGTTTGCCTATTTAGCAACACCACCTATGGAAAACAGATTAATTTTGAGCAAAATATTAGTAAATCTTCCAAAATTTCAAAAGTTACACTTTAAAGGTGAGTAGTAATGCTGTATAGTACATTAACACAATAGAATTACATGGAAAAGAGACTTCTGTAAGCAGTTTAATCTCCACGTGCTTCTTCCAAAACCACTATGGGAGAAGAAATCCTCTTCATTTTCATTAGCTTCAAATCATGCATAAGGAAAGACTCAGCAGATTTATACTTTCCCTGAGAGTTAACTTCCTCTGCTTTTTCTAAAGTGATATCTACACTCAGAGAGAGAGACGGCCATAGTTTAGAAGGAGCTGTCTTTCATATGATAATTAATTAATTTTAAGAATCTGTGACCATGGAAAACTGCATCTTAAAAAAAGCCCACAAACTGGAATCAGCTCCTATGTTACAGACAGAAAATATAGGTATAACCTGCTAATTCATTACACTCAGACCAATCAAAGCATACCTTCCTCTAAGCTAAGTACAGCTGAGTAATTTCTGAGCAACCACCATGTAGAATGAACAAGTGGGACATACTGAAAAGGTTGGTCAAAGGATTCATTAGCAGAATCATGACATATTGAGGAAATTAAGGTCTATGATTCAAAGTATGTTCTTTAATACTGCAAATTAAATATTTATTTTATATAGTTTCTTTATGTAGTACTAGCTGCCTGCTTTTTATTAGGAATGACAATTTTAAATCAGTACAATGACATTGCAAGCCTGATTTGACTCTTTTACACCTACAGTTTTAACTATGTGATCACTTACTATTTGGTTTTGGTTTTTTATTCTTTTTTGCAAAGGTACCTCCTTCTGTAACTGTAGAGGATGGATGACGCTCAATTAGAAGAAATTCTATTCAGCACTTTTGTCGTTACTGTTATATGCATGGGCATAAAATGTGTAGCCTTCAGTCTGCTGAATACAGAACCAATACTTTTTTTTTTAAATAACAATCATGGCTATAATTCCACGCATACCACAAATATTACTTTAACTTCACAACTGCTTTTAGAGAAAGTGGTAATGCTTTCATCTTTTTATGAAAGATTTTTTTAAATATCCAAAGTAGCCAGTCATGCCAATCTTGGCTGACTAGGACATGATTTTATGATGCCTGCCATTACACACAACTGTATGAATTCAAAGCAAAGCTCCTACTGGCTTCTGTGAAAGTTGTGGACATTTATGCCTTCCTCTTTAAATTTGTACACATGCACTCACAGAAACAAAAATGAAGTAAAAAGCACATACAAAAATGGCCTGAGGCAGACATCTACAGAAAAAAATTTCAGCTTAAATGATTAATATTTGCCAAAATTTACAAGATGAAAACAAGCTCTTATGATAGAAAACACTATTATTTACCTGATCTACAGTGTGGATGAATTTCATTGTGTGAGCATTGTATCTTTTATCTTGTTAATGAGAAAGGAAAGTATTCTTTTCACATGTTATACCTGAAATATTTATTCTGTTTTCAGCATATGGTACAATAAGATCTTCCAACCATACCGCATTTACCTGACAGAATCACAATTGCTATCCATTTTGGAAATACCAAATGGAATCATACACCATTTACTTTTGAGAAAAAACTTTGTGAATATCTAGAATTACTTATTTTTAATGAGAAAGAGTTTTCAAGCCTAAAAGCTCCTTGTCCTCTTTAGCCCCAGACTTCTGGTGCTACCTACTCCTGGCTACTCTGGAGCTAAGAATCTGTGAAAGACAGGCAAGGATTGGTATGTAACCAGGGCTGACAGAAGTGAAAGGAAGAGAATTGTGACGGGGTTTAGGTGACTGGAAGGAAGGTGCGGTAACATGAAAGATCTAGCATTAATATAATGGTACCAGACAGAAATGACTAGGCAATGAGAATCCAAATTACCTGAATGGACATAGAATCAATATTAATCCCAGTAAAGGAACCACCATGTTGACGACACTCTTGCTAGTGGCAAGCACTGCTCTAGATTTAATCCTTGGTGGTTTCCCCATTCCAATGCTCTGTGGGGATGGCTAGAGCGATGGAGGAAGGCCAACTGGCAGCGCAGAGGGAAACCCATCTGGGTGGCTGAGATGTGGCAGGACATTGCTAGCCGGGTAGAGAAACTGACCATGAAGGTCCGGCACGTAGACGCTCATGTTCCCAAGAGTCGGGCTAATGAAGAGCAGCGTAACAATGAACA